>JAYKKI010000015.1:25070000-25775000 GCA_039881145.1 Druceiella hillmani
TTTGTATCATTCCGAATAAAGTTTTATTAAAAATAGTATCTGAAACATGAATAGAAGTAAAATTCACAAATTCTCCATGCATATCATGAAGGAAACAAGAATAATTTATTTAACAGTCTTCGATAGTTTAATTTAATTTAATCTTAATTTTTTTAGGAAATTTTTATTTTGTTGGTAACTTAAAGCAATAGCACTTGCATAATTCTTCTCAGTTCCATCTATTGTAAAAAATAACATTTTGTTTACATATTTTATAATCATTAATAGTTTATTTTTAATAATTTGTTCATACATTTTATGAGAATTCATCAAATAAAAGATATATGTAATCTCCTTCACCGACGTTTTCTCTTTTACTCTCACTGGTTATCTTGCTTTTAAGAAAATTTGATAATACATAGCGTGTACAAATTTTCAGAATACTATACATGAACACTATTTAATATTTGGTGGCGTGGTAGTCACCTGTTATATTTATTTCGATACTGCTTGCGTTTTGTAATCAGTTTCGTAATTGCTCTTATATTTGAAATCAGTATTTTTGACGACAAAATATTAAAAAAAAAAGTTTAAATTATTTTTTGGAAAAAGTTTTGAAATAAATTTTAAGTTAATTAATATCGCGGTGGCATTTTTTAATAATTTTTACCTCATTATGGAAGTATATGAAGTCCACAAAATCTACAAAATTCAAAATAGCTTGTAAAAACGTAATTATTTCCCATGAAATATATGCTTTGCCAACTTCATAAAATAGAATGCTTTGCCAACTTCATAAAATAGAATGCTTTGTTAACTTCATAAAAGACAAGTATAAAACACCTGTTAACTCGATAATGCTTAAAGCAATTGAAATGCTGAAACCCTTAAAAATCTAGGTTTCCGACTAGGAGGCAGGTATAAATTTATTATTGAATTTTAATTCCCTTTGAAGTTACAAAACAGCTCGTTTCGATGTTTTGTCATAAGGAGAAGCTGCTTTGTGTTCTTATCAGATTATCAACAGCTAACAAAGTTCGTCCCACGAACTGATTCGCACGTGTACTGTTTGCCAGACAATAGGTTCACGGCGTCTGTAATCAAGGTGAGTCTTTATCCATAATGGTTCTCGCGCGTGATGGAAACACTTCGCTGTAATTAAGTTAGCTGCTGATAGTAACTTCAACGTGGAAGAGAGACGTTTGATGCTCCAAATTAATCATCTGTAGTCAAAACGTATTGAGATTTTTTTTTGTATCTATGAAATATTGTTTGGGTTTAATTAAACTGCATTTTATAGGTTTAATTAAGTTGCAGAGTGAAGAATTTAAAAATGTTTGATTAAAGATTATGTTTAAAAATAAATCCACTTAAAGCGAATCTGTATTATATTGCAAGAAATTGAGTCTACATTCAAAATGGAAGGCATATTTTAAAATAAAAGTACTGAAAAATACAATTCCGTCTTTTACCTGAAGTTCGTATGGTAAAAATTACAGTAATTAGGCTAATTACATACGAAATAAAGGTATTCCTTTTCAGCATAAAATATCTGAATGAAATATATCCTGCAAATTATTTAGTTTCATTTTTTTATATTTTATAAATTCTTTCTTTATTTCCTTATTTTACTATGGAAACGTATTATTGAAATTAAATGTAATAAATAAACGATTAAAATACTTAAAAAGTATATATAGATATTCAACATCGAACACAATAAAACAATAGTACCACTGTTTGGGAGCACTTCCTTTAAATGAGTAGTCAAGTATTTTTATATGCAGCAGGTAAATATGTAAAGCCTCAAAATTGCTATTAAGATGTCTCATTGAGCACATTGGTGGACGAGTGAATATTTGTGGCTTAGGGCCACGTAACTCATCACATTACGTAAATATAGACCTCAAAACCCTCTTCAGTCCTCTTGAGACAGACTCGATAGTCTTTTCAACCAGTAACATGTAAGTATGTAAGCGCAGTTCAGGCGTAATTTTTTGCTCACGAATTTCCTACTTTGTCCACTACTGAGAATTATACACAGAAGTAGACAAAGGAATTCAGTTATTTAGTATATTCAGAAAAAACAATATTAGAGGATACATAAAAATCTAAAGCGAAATTTATAGTTAATATATAAACACACACTTTAAACATTTAAAATATGTAAATGAATTTTAATTTTTGAAAACGGTAGTAAACCATATTGTATACTAAACTTAAATTGTTGCTACAGCGACATTTTTCTAAATAGCCGAAATAGTTAGGCCGGACCGATTAGTAGCTTGGAAGATTGTATAACATTGAAAGTAAATAATTAAGAAGATTTCTCTAGATAGTCCAAAAAAGAGAAAATAAAATGAAAATTATTACATTTAGACAACACATATAATTACGCATATCGTCTTGAGTTGGGATTAAAAAGAGTTAGAGTTAGAATATTTGGGAGAGGTATCGTGGAAGACCCTTAAATACTTATAAAACAACTGTTTCTGACGTTATTTATCTAGCTGAACTTAAATTTTGGCGATGGACATGCCAGGAATAAGTAATTATGTTTTCGATATGCAACCCAAACCCTTTATTATTTCGTTATTCAAATATATCTTAAAGAGTTTCATAAAAAATAACAGACCAAAAAAATAATTATCATTCTCTTCCAAGTCTGTTTAATTATAGTTTTAATATAATATAATATAAAATGTATACCACGAAAGAAGTTATAGAGCTGATTATTAAAAATGAAAACCAGCCAAATGCATCAAATATATAAAATTTATAAGTTTGTATTTCTCAAGACACTAAAAAAACAAAGTTATTGCTGCGGTCGACACCGAGAATATCCCCTATCTCGAAACTACAACATTTCTTATTCAAACCAATTTCTATTAAAAATTTATTTTGAGTTCTTACTAACTTATTTCTTTTTTCCGGAATTTTATAAATGCTAGTCAAAAAACTAGACAGGGTATTCACACGTTTAAAGATTTCAGACACGCATATCTCACCAAATATTGAGTAAATTAAAAAACTTATTTTGGATGCTTTATAACATTTGTAAGGTCTATCTAAGGATACCCCACATTTATATGTGCACTGGATTTTTTCATCCCTCAATTATATGCATGGAGTGACACACGTAATATTATGTTTTTCTTATTATACAGTGGTTCACAGAAGATACCTACCATCCAAATTTCATTTAGTATATGATATACGGGTAGACAGACAGACGGACAGAAGAAACTATAGGGGTTCCGTTTTGGCCATTTGACCAGGGAATTCTAAACACGATCAATGTTTTATAGATAGACGACAAATAAGAACGATTGCGACGTCTCGAATTTGTTACGAGATATGTTTGCTTGCAAACATATTCATTTGACGTTAGAGCTTAACACGCTACTAAATTTTTACGTTTCTGCTAAATACAAAGTAAAATAAAAGTCTACGCTTTACAAATAATATCTGTAAAATTTATGAAATGAAATAATTATTGTAAATGTTAATTTAATGTATTGTAAATATTAAACTTATCTCCGGTATAAAATTTGACCAATTCGGTTCTGAGTATTTCAATATAGCACTTAGATGTTAAAAAATAAAAAGAAGTATGAAACAAACATAATGATAATGTCACTGTATTTAAAAAATGTTAACATTTTCCAAACCATGGGCTATTAAAGAAATCTAACATTACCTTTTCAATTTTCAGCAGGAGCCCTTGTAATTTCAGCGGTTTTTTGTCTGTCTGCCTGCATGTTAATTTGAGCGGGTATCACGCCAAATCTACAGGACGGATTTTAATGAAATTTGGTATGGTAATGGTATATACCCAGGAGCAATATATAAGAGAGAAAAAATCCTAATTACATGCGAACAAAGTCATAGGTAAAGTTGGTTTTTAATATTTTTTTCAAATATTTTCGTTCCTACAATAATTGCATATATATATATATATATATATATATATAAATATATATGTATACACACACACATATACATATATATATATATATAAATATATATGTATGCACACACATATATACATATATATATATATATATATATATATATATATATATATATATATATATATATATAAGGATGAGAGAAAATCTGTATACGATATAATGGGAAAATAGTAGTAGAACTAAAATATTGAGACGAATAAAACTAAAATGAGAACAAATATAAACAGCTAAGTACATTTCTGTTGCATTTTGCTTGTATTATGGGCGAAAAAAAATTCATTATATTTTATTGTTTCCATATAAAACACGAAGAACGAAAGTTTTAAAAGCAAGGAATTTTTAAATCTCCAGAGAAAATATTTAAAGACGTAGCCTTTGCCTTCCTTTTTCATACCCTTTATGAATTTGACATCAGACCGGAAATAAGTGTATCAGTCTTCTTATTTCATGTTTTGTGTTATCTGTTACAGGTTATATTCCAGTTACCTGAAATACGTGAAGTACTCAATAAGGCAAACGAATATTAATCTAAAACGTTGAACGTCTTAGATAATGAAAAGTTTTTGTTTTTGGTACTCCGTACGCGGAAAGGAAAAAAATAAGATCACTAACGACTGTCTGTCTGTCAGTTCGTCACAGCCTTTTCACTTGGAACCTCTTTGACATAGAAACTTGAATTTTGACGCAACACTACCATGCATATTGTTACATATCGATAGTTAACATCTAAAAATATTCATATGGATGTTTAGAGGGGGAAATGAACCAACAGATAATTTTCAATTTCATGTTTGTGAAGATTCAAATGTTAATAGATAGAGAGGTTATGTGGATTCCAAATAATTTTTTTTTAATTTTATTTCACATATTTCTAGAGTTATTGTTAAAAATATCACATCCCGCAGCCAGAAAGTAAAATTATATATATGTATTCAGGCAATTTTTTAAGGATAGGAAATACGACCAACAACTTCAAAAGATTTCTAAATAAAATAAACAAGGCACACGCACATGCGTGCCTTCAGACATCGAAATGATTCCATGAGAGTTGCCTTTTTCCTTATTTTTTAAGGAATACTAAAATATGATATTATTTTTTTTAACTTAATGTTAATAACTTGAAGACAATTTAAATATTACATTTATTTTCTTAATATATAGGTCAACTATATAAATAAATTTAAAAGAATTATTTAATAAAAACTTAAATAGGGTGAAGTATTTACATATGTCCACATCCTACAACACGAAAAACAATGTTTCTTATTAAAGAAATTGGTGACTAGAAATAATTTTTTTAAAACCCCAAAGTCGCATGGTGTGTCCATCTTTCTATATATTTAATCATACTGAACATTGGACACGCTCGAAGTCTATTGCAGGTGATGTGTATTTAATAACAATCTTTATGTTAGTCTACTTGTATAAAAAAATAAAATTTCTAAATCTTGGGATATCAGTTTAATCCTTAAGAAACTCATTATAAATAAATAAAATAATATAAATCTAGAAAAGAGGCCAAAAATCCATCTCCAAAAAAATTATTAAAAGAACCCAAAATTTAAGGTGACATAACCCTATAAAAAATAAGCAAAATCAATCCAAACGTTGATTATAATCTTAATAGATGCGAAATCAAATAACGTTTCTTATTAACGCCTATTACATGTAAATAATTTCATTCCAAAATATTGTTCTCTGAAGATTATGATGAATATTAATTAGCAAGAGTCTATGGATCGACATTTCTGTACTAACTGCCAACAAGCAAACAGCGATTTTTTACACTTATATTAAATTCCACGTATTATTTTACCAGCATCTTTTATGCTTGACGCAATGTGCAAGTATAGGTTGGATGCTCCTCAAAGTCACATAATCCTGCATAATCGATATACTCAAAGATATTAGCACATTTTACTTTTAAGTGGTTCATTCTCTATTCTATTTCTTTGTAATATCTCTATTCTATTTCTTTGAAAATATAAGACGAAAATAACCGAAAAATTTCCTCATTTGAATCTTTATTGAGGAGAAATATTTTATTTTTCAATAAACATTTCAACATTTTCTCAATAATCATTATAATAAAACATTTCATTATCAGAAACATAACCTCCATGAAAAATAAAAAAAACTTAATATAAACTCTGAAAAAGTAGTAAAATCGATTTTTCTTCTCGTGCCTTCAACCTTACAGCTCGGCTGGATACAAATAATTTAAAACAGAAGAAAATTCCATTGATTACAATTGTGTTATTTTGTACTCAGAAACGCACAGAAATCGGATTGCCATACTAACATTTTCAGAATTTCGTACCTCAAAAGAAAAAAGCGGAGCCCTTATAATACGGCTTAAGTGTTCATCCATCTGTCCATTTCTCACTAGCAGGTCTATCGGGATCCGTTTGACATAGAAATATAAAATTTGGCACAATAATAAAAATATACTAACCTGGATATATCACCTTTCAATAATTCACATTCAAAAATATTAACATGGAAATATTAGAGGCGTAGACATAATTTAAAACAGCAAGTTATAAAAATCAAAACACTATATTTTCTAGAAATTTACTAAAGAGAGTTTTAAAGATATTTATGAAAATGTTCACAAAAATATGTCCACGTCTCCTCATTCCTCCACCTCTATTGAGTTTAAAGTTATGAATAGAAATAATATAACTAAAAATTTATCTGAAGTTTAGCGGAAAATAATACCGATAAATCGACATATATTTCGTAGTTTTGAGATATGTGATATGTGCTATTTATGATATGTAAAACATTTCACTCACAGTACCCATACTGTGAGTTCTATATGCACTTAACAAGTTTTTGAAGTTCTTTGGGATATATGCACAAAATACTGTTTTCTTGCGACTCGCGTATGCAGTACCCATTTTATAAATCGTTCGGTCCTTATAAAGAAAAATCCATTATATACTGTACAAAGCAATACTCCACTTCATCCCTCATTTTCAAGTAACGGTCCATATCTGGAGAAAGTGTACTAACTCCATTATATTTATAAAGTATACAAAAAATCGACAACTATTGAATAAGTATGAAACAAAGAGACAGTGTTGAGTTTTTGAACAAAATTTTAGTTTTAAATCAGCAGTATTGTACTGCCTCCTGAGGAAGTTTGCACAGTCTATACTTTATTCAACCATATAGTTAAATTTTTTAAAAGAAACTCAGCTTGGCCGTCATCTCGAAGAGCATGCGTAATTTTTTGACAGAAGTTTTTCTAAAATTTTTATTATTTTGAAGCTAAATATATATACATATATATATATATATATATATATATATATATATATACACACACACACACACACACACACATAAACTTTAATTTCCGATTGAATTCTGCTTTTAAGGTTTACCTTTTGTTTAAAATTCAGAATTTATATATTTGTTCAGTATATTATGCTTATAATTTGATATTCACCTATATATGAAATTATTTTATCTCGTCGGAAAAACTAATTATTTTAGCTAATATAGTCAAAATAATAAATAATTTAATTTATTACCTACGGAATGTCGCCTATGAAAACTTCCATATATTTGCATTCACACATCCACTATACCACTAAATGGTCCCGCGTAGAGCTAGTATAACTACTCGTGCCGTTAATGGATACTGGTGGCATATACCGACGACATTGTCTCTATTGTTGCGAGTCGTTTCTATGTATAGACATGGAATAGCTCTTCCCTTTGAGCGCGCTTAACATGCAGAATGTTGTTGATGGTGTACAAAAGTAAAATGTACGTTATGTTAAGTACATCTATTTGGGAAATAACGTTTCTTTGGAAATTTTCCGATGGACTTCCTTACCTTTCCAATGTGAGACTTTGAAGAGATTTGTTCTTATCCCTTAATAATTTGTATCAAACTTATATTGTATAATCACAATAAGTTTAGAAAATCTTTACAAATATATTTAAATAATATTTTTCGGTATATTTTTATTTCCATACATTTCTTAATTTAATGTTCTCCATATAACTGTTACAGGTGAACAGCGTAAAGCACACACATTTATATGCTCACGCACACATACACATGCACACACACACACATATATGTATATATTTACATATATATATATATATATATATATATATATATGTATATATATATATATATATATATGTACATATATATATATATATACATATATACAATTGAAATTTTTTAAATTATAAAAAAATAATGTGCTTGTATGTATGTTTAATTGTTTCTGTATAATCGAAGACAAGCCGCGACGATTTCAATGAAATATTTGGTAATTTTATCCTAGTTCTGAATCAATATGAAATCAAGGTGAAAGGAAAATGCATTACGTACTACTCTATAGTAAAATGATAATTTTGAAATTAATATAAACAAATAAATTTAATTAAGTTGCCGAAAAGATTTATTAACATCAATTTTTATCGCAAAAATACTTGAAAAAAATTATTTAAAAATATTTCGTAATTGTAAAATGGCTTCTCATTATTTAAGATCACTATTATGAAATTTGTTTCACTTCATGAAATAATGCCTCTTTGCATTGCAGACAATTCAACTAGTATAGTTACTGTAGCCACTATTGAAGGCATTATTGTCTTTAGAGACGATAAAATAATGACTTTATAATTTTTTAAATTTATTTGATTTTTGTTGATATGCCCTTTAAGGGGAATTAAACTTGAATATATTTTTGGTTATCAAAAGAGAAAAGGCAAAACAAAAGAATATTTATTTTGTAATTTTTTTTGCGAAACTAATTTTGTGGACATTTTATTCTCTAACTTTGTTTGCTTTCATTTGATATTCCTCTTTCGAAGGTTTTTCGAAGGCAGTTTTTCGCTCATATGATTGACTCTACAAAAATGGTACCATTACATCAACATAAGGTATTGAATAAAACCAGCCAAAAGTATGTCGGACACGCCCATGATATGTTTGTGTGGCCATAGATATAGGTAGCAGATGTTATAAAAGCATACAAATTTAAAATCGTACCCATATAGAACGATGAAACTCTTCATCTTACCAAAATTTCATCTTTGTAACTAAAAAGTAGGAAATTGTTAATGCCACAGAATCCACTATATATTTTTATTTACTTCAAAGCTACGTACTTCAAAGCTACATCAGTATTTATTGAGATTTTTGAAACGACATTTTAAAAGTAAAAGATGGAACGAGCCTTGATGGCGATTTTGAAAAGAATTATCTTGAAACAGAAGCATTAAAATTGCTAATTTCCAAAAACAATGTCTTCCTTTCTGAAGATCCAATGATATTCCACTTGATGGGATAAGTATTTTTTTATTTTTATCTCCTATTTTTAACTTTATAAATTATGCTTTCCATTTTAGTTTGCTTCATTAACTGTATATCAAGTTATATGTATATCAATTAATTGTATATCACTTAATATGTATAAAATGTGAGGTTAACCAGGCGGTGACGTGTAATGACTGACAAGACGAAACTATATGGTTTCAGTCTGAGGCTAATAAAAAGACGATTTGGAATTAATGAATATTACATTTAGGTCATATATTTTTTGAAGCATCAAAAAGGTTTAAAGAAGTCTTTGACAGAACGGTCGTATACCGTAGGGTATTATAAACGTTTCAAAGTGTTATAAAAAAATAATAAATGTTATAAAAAAAACTAGAAAATACGCTTTTCTAAACGAAGACCCCATTGAGTCATTTTAAACGAACCCAAACTAGATTTGTTTGATGCCAATGATTAAGAAATGTTTCATCAGCAGATCGCACAGGTTACTATATGTAACCAAAGGGCTCATTGAGACAAGTCAAACAAGCCCAAACTCGTGGGGTTTACTGTTCGCCATTGAAGATTTCCCTGGACCACTTTCTGCCTCCATAATCATATCAACTCGGTGGTAAGATATTATTATATTATTATTGTAATCACATACGTTTGCAAAGTTTAAATAGATGAAAAATTAAAAGTTGGCGTAAATCGATTTTTTGGATTTGCGTACATACAAGTGAAGCTAATAAAAGCGTCGTAAGTGACGGGCCTTTGCGTTCGAGTGCTTTTTTCATATTTTAATATTTCACTGTAACTTTAACTAATCAGAATCATGGGAGAAATCAAATTTCATTCTTTGAATTTTTGGCGCAAATGCTTAACGGGACATAGACAAATTCAACTCGTATATCGTCATATTACGTGTTACTTCGCTCATTTTACCTAAACATAATTCACAAATTCGTGAAATTTCCATGCCTTATTTGTTCATAACCCGCCGTAACTAAGTTTTTAACTGACTCGAATCGGATAGGTTGCATAGTACTATAACCTCCCGTAAGAAATTACGATTCTAGAAATCGTCGGAAAAAAGAGACAGATTTATTATTTGCTAACTTAATATAACAATAAAATAAAATTTAGTGAAATTAGAAATCTGCTTGAATAATTTATGTTGCCATTTCTGTAACGCAAATACGTAATATTATTTCCCGGTAGATGCAAGTCATAGTGACCAATGAAAGATTTTCGTCATATCTCGAGCGTATAACGGAGTCTTATTAATGGTTAACTTTGTTAGAGGTGAATGCGGTTCAATATAAAATAAAAAGCCAATTCACGTATTTCATTAAGAAAGTATGAATTTTAGTTACGATGGATTTACTTACATCAGCCTTTTTACATTGTTAGTAAGAGTTGAAAAAAACTATGAGTTAATTAAAGATGAGTATGAATAATAGATCTTATGTTATTTAAAAGGTATTTAATTTAAATTTTACCCTGCTCCCTTTAATTATAGAAGTTATCACAGATAGAGTAACAAACTAATTTTGCATATAAAAATATCAGAGTAATATTGTACATAAAATTCACACGTGTTAACATTGTTAGATTTTTAATTTAGTAAATTTTAACCCCAATTTTATATTCATTAAAAATCGAAAAGTGTTCTTTAAAACGTTTTTGTATTATATTTCAAAATAGCATATAAAAGTTTTTATTTTGACGTAAAACTAAGCACGTTTCTCTTCGGTTTATATTTCACTAAAAATTATAATAAAAAAGTAGCCAAATCCAAATATGCCGATTCGCACGGCCATATTTACCTTAATTCAATTAATGCGTACTCGATGCGCGGATATTACATACTGTAGCGGAGAGCGATACGCAGAGAGATAGGAATGGCTCTTGTAAACAAAGCCTAGCTCCACATCATAAATATGCAATATGTGTAACTAACTAAACATGTTGTATACCAACTTCAAGCAACAGTCAGCTTATCGCATGCACATAGAAATAACATTTGTATAGAGAGGCCTCCATTGCCTATTGTCATGACGGCTGGTCTGTTAAAGTTTTTGCCTTGCATTTAACGTGGAGATATTAGTTGTGAGTGGACTTTACACCAACTTATTAATGAAGTAATACTTGAGTTTTCACTGTTTATGGGACGATTTTAAATGTATTAATTAAAATAGAGCGCCAGTCAAATGAATCGATCAGTCAGATGAATCGATGGTAAACTACTCTTAAGTGTAATTATAATTTAACATATAAATAAATTTTTACAATAATATAAAGAAAGCAATTGAACTCACTGTCTCATTTATAATATTACTACATATGCAATTCTGTCCACATTGTGTTCCAAGAAATAAAATACCATTGGTATCTTGACGCCAACAAGATGAAATTATTTTCGGCGTGTTATCGCTAATTTGCAGAATAATTGTTTCATTTATGCATAATAAAATTACTTTTTTATTTTTAAAAGGAGGCGTTAGCGAATTCATTATGACACGATGAAAAGAATTCACCTAGGCTTTACAAATGAGTTTATATATTCATGAGATATTAATATTTGATACCACTGGAAACATACTTTAAAGGGATATATGGTGCAGTTAGTTTATATGGTCTAGTGGCATCAACATACCAGTGGATATTCCGTTGGTTTCATGGAAAACAGCACTGATAGAGTCAAACTCTAATATTATAAACGTGAAAGTGAGATCAATTGCTTACTTTCACGCCACAATGACTTAATTGAGTTTAGACAATTTTTGTTTGCATATAGTATCTCATGGAGATACGGACTATACATATATAAATATGCTAAAAGAAAATATTTACGCAAAATATAATTATCCTATTTCAATGGTATATATTTAATCTTTACATTGCTATACACGTATGAGAATAAATAAAATATTTTCTTACTCAATGAAATCAAAATATAAAAACTGTGTGTTTAGATTTATTGTTATCAGCATTCGTGTATATATACAAAATTTGACATTGCAAATTTTATTGTACTTCAGTTTTGCTGACAAATTACAATATAGTCTAGGTGGATAATAGAAGATGTATATCTACTTCTAATTGACATGTACATCTGGCATAAGGGTATCATTTTACTATATTTATTGCATACCTTCAACATTTTCCCATGAGAGTTAAAAGATTTAACATAATTTGTATGTATATTGACATTTTAAATGGGTAATATTACCTTAATATTCTATGTAATCTCTTGATTGTTAAATTATTTTCCAAGAAAACAACAAAATCTTTATTTAGAAAAAATAAAAAGTTTGTAATTTTATAAATGTACAAACTTTTTATTTTTCTTGATTAATTTTTTTCATTTTCTACTCCTACAAAGTCGCCGGCAAAAAATAAAATATATTCCAGCCAAATCATAAGGAAATAGAGTTATGCATTGCAGTACATTCAAATACGTTTCAATTCCCATTTCTTTTGTATTGTTAGAACCATAAAATTTTCTTTTAAAATCAACTAAATTGTTAACCAACATATCTGCTCAGCAAATTGGAAATGTGAGCAATACATATATATGCTGAAGATATATTTAAAAAAATAAATTTTATCCAATATGGTAGCTTAAATGAAGCTATGTATATTTCTGTTATTAACAAACATAATACCTACGCGTTTTCCACTGAAGTGCTACCTATTTTTGTCAATGGAAACAAAAGTTCTGTTAATTCATATTATATAAATTATCATTGTTAAATTACCATTTATCCAACTACTGTGGTTTGTCAATACTCCCATATAAACAATAATAATAATTTTGTAGGCGACTACGCTAGCTGTATTTTAACCGGCTTAAAAAATGAGAAGGATATTCGACGAGTATTTTTTCCATGGACAAATACCCATTTCCTCAAGATTTTTAAGCCAATTTACGTGATTCTTTTTTGTTTGAAAGAGTATACTAAAGAGTATCTGATCATGAGGTCCGAAAAGTAACAATGGAACTTCTTAAGAAATTGAAGTAAATCAAATGTGATTCAAGACGTTTACTATTGGTAGTTGTTACTTTGCGAAATAATTACACCAGCCATCAGGTTAGGGTCTAATCATGAGTTCGGGAAATGATCAATAGAACTCTTTAACGGATGGTAGTTTAATTAAAAATGAGTCTAGATATTTACTACTGGTAATTGTTGTTTAGCAAAATAACTACACCATCGATCAGATTAGTGACTGATAAGTTATGGAGAACAATGGACTTCATTAACGGATGGTAGTAAATCAAACATGACTCAAGTTATTTGCCACCGATGGCTTTTACTTTGCAAAACAACTACACCATCGACCAGGTCAGGTTCTGATGATGAGTTCTGGAAATGAACAATGCACTCCTTAACGCATGAAGGTAAATCAACCGCGATTCAAAATATTTGCTATTGGTAACTGTTACTTTGCAAGATTTGTTATTCTACTTCGGATATCGAGAACAGATCTCCTCAACGTCTAACAGCTAACCACTCGCGGCTACTGCTATCACTTCGCTTCTATTTATTATTGATAACCGACTTTAGAAAAAGAGAAAATTTTGTATATACTAGCTTTTACCTGCACTTTTAATAATTTTACAATATTCTAAAAGAAAATAATTGAATGTTAGGTATCGGTAGTGTTATGATCATTATCATCATTAACATAAACATTTAAACATCTAAAATAAAATATTTTTGAAAAAACCGACTTCAAAAAAAAGTAGGTACAAAAAAAAGAAATAGATATCCAAGGAAGAGTGCAGTGGAGTACAAAGAAAAGTTTCAGTGTTACCTCTCTTATATGCAAGGTTATGTGGGTTTATAATCACTATTCAATTGCAAATTTAACGAGGAATATACAAAATTTCCTAGAGTATTCGAAGCTCATTGTGCCTGTACTGACTTTGAGTAAGTACTTACCACCAGTAAGTAGATATTAGATATGTTTATTTTACAAATTATTTATCAATCAATGCCATTACGTTTAATAACAATACTGATAATGAGTTTCGATATCGCACTAAGATTTGGTAATGCTATATGCTTCTCGCTATTACGTGAGATACTGAAGTCATGGTGACAGGGTGCCCAGTATTGGTATTTTGTTCTGCTTTATTGGCGGCTTTAGGTATTAGAATATGTAGGTGTTTGGTAATATACGATTGATATTAAGTTAGTTTGATGTTTAATTTGAATCGCTTTTGGTTTCCTGTTTTATTTCTTTTATTAATATTGTCTCATAAACTCAATCATGTTTTTGATGCTTGCATGTGTTCAACGTTTTGGATCAACCTATAAATTAGATAAGTTTTTTTTTTAAATAAATAAGTATATATTAGAAAATGGAATTTGTATGCGCGTTATTTTATTTCCTAGAATTTTACATTTTACTTATTTTGAGAGAATTCAGAATTTCACCTTAACTTAGATCACCATGTTGTTTTAACTTTGCGCGCTTTTTTCATTAACATTTGCAAGATTATGGCTAATTTAATTTAGGGTGTAGCAAGGATTTCGTAAGCTATACGGTATAGAAAATTTGTTGTTGAGAAATCATAAGCTTTTTCACAATTTTGAAATTCTCAGCAATATATGTATTTTGTCATCTCGAAAAAAATATGAGAGGTGGATGCGATTATATTATTGAACATAAGAGGATGCTTGTAAATATATAAATATATATAAATATATATATATATATATATATATATATATATATATATATATATATATTCCTTGAACATTGTTGAACAAAAGTAACCAAATAATATAGATATTTTAGAATGTCATATTTTATAACTCTACTTATAACTAAAATCTTTTTGAGAAAAGTTAATGTCATTCCCACTGTCATAATATTTTTGATGCGATACATTAATTCTATTTCATCGTTTTCTCCAGTGTACAGTTATTTAAATCTTTCAAAAACAAACTTTGGAGATACATAAATTCGTCTACTTTATTCATACTTATAGTTTTAAAACACTACGTTCTGTTTTTATTATTTAAGACAGTCAGAATTGTATATATAAACTATAACTATTTTAATTATTACTAGTGGTATATCTATTACTACGGTTGCAAAAAATCCATATAAAAAACTCTAACATAACCGGTTTTTACTTTTGTCACATTGTCAAGATTGCTACTGATATCCTTTTAGTTTTTTGCGACATTATGGTATTACTTTACAAATAATTGTTACTTTTTCGCGCTGTCACATCACTCTTTTCCATTCAGTCTCGTAATGACTATAGTACTATTTTTATCATGCAGTATAGAAAAGACGGCCACTTTTTTAACGTTTTTATGAAAGATTATTTTTTAATGCTTCGAATGTTCCTAAAACAATTGGAGTAACCTGAAATATCTTTCTCCCTTTTCGTACTATTTTTAAATGCTTACTTTTTGTAGTCCCTCTGTGATTATACAAAATTTAGTGCTTTGAAATTTTTCTCCGCCAGACTACTCTAATTTACGTTGAAAATATTTTTTATAACATTAAGATATGTTTTATTTATACCACCCCTTATATCCTATGAAAGATAAATACAATAGATATTCATGGAATTTTAGAATATTATTTTTCTTCTTATAATCTTTTATGTCTTTCACACCAGAATATTTTATTGTCAATGCGTAAACAAGCGAAACATTACATAATAAACACTTTTTCATGTAATAAAAATTATATCGAATAGTCATTCACTCAAGGATATCAGTCAATATTTTTTTGTCCTAATTACTACTACAGTATAATAAGCACAAAAAAATTACATTTTATATTTTTAAGAAATTTTTCCAACTTTCGATTATTTTTGGAAAAATAGGAAACTTATCTTACAATATATTTAAAAAATATTTTTCATGAATTTATTTTCATTAATCCACTTTAGTAAATACACTAATTATAATTTGGTATTAATATTTAATACGCTAATTTATAATTAATACTACTTTAATAAATACAAAGATTCTTATTTATTCTCAGTCAAAATTAATAATTAAAATATTTGGAAACGTATTTTTTATGGAAATATAGTTTTATTGTTTGTAATATTTATTGAAATAGAGGAGAAAAAATAAATGGTGACCTTAATTGAACTTTTCCATTTACGCTCTCACGTAGGTTTACCCATACTTGCATACACAAAACTTCGAAATATTCTAATATGTTATTTGCTTCCTTTGCGATTTATATTCATCACAATATTACTCTCCGGCAAGAAAAGACAACTGGGTGTACGAGGTTGTCCATTAACACTGTGAACACAGTGATCTCGGTGGCTTTCTGAATTTTTGTGAATTCCCTTGAGAGTAATTATAATAAATGAATTCATAATAAATAAATAATCACCACTGTTGATGGTGTTTTACATTTCACAGAAATGTGTCGTTATTAATCTGGCTGCGTCGTAGTTTGTGGCTTATGTTGACTGTTGTTTTCAAAACTGTGTGTTATTTAGACAATGTTATATAATTAGATTGTAATTTATAATCGCGTATGTTTAAGGGTATATATTTTTTAATTAAAATCATAGTATAATTAAGGTCACCATTTATTTTTTTTCCTCCATTTAAATAAAGATAACATACAATAAAGCTTTATTTTCATAAAATACACTTCCAGTCCATAAACTATAACTATTAATTTTGACTGAGAAAAATAAAGATCCGTGTATTTACTAAAGTCGTACTAATTAAAAATTAGTGTATTAATTATAAATACTTAATAATAATTAGTGTATTTACTAAAATTGATTAATAATAATAAATTGAAGAAAAATATTTTTAACTACGTATTTATTAATTTCCCTTTTTTCCAAATTTACGATTCCCTGTTTCCAAAAATAATCGAAAATTTGAAAGAAAACTTAAGTAAAGGTATGTAAAATATTGCGGTTTATTTAGAAATGATGATTCAATTATAAGTATTTATGGACGCTGCGTCTGAAGCGTCTGAAGTAAAATTAATTTATTGCGAGTTATTTTATTTTTAGCTAATTTAATAACGGATGTATGTGCTGTAACCTCTATGGGAAATAATGATTATAAGTAAGAATTACATGTGGCGTAAGGTTAATTGACACATTCTCGTAAATATGTGAAAGTCGTTTATAATAAATATACTGAAATTATTATGTTTCAGAATATTACTTCAAAAATATCGTATAGCGCCATCTGGTTGGTAATTAAAATTTCAACATTAATTTCAGTGAATATCACGAACAGATTTACAGAAACAATTACATAAACTGACCAATAGATGTCACAAGAATAGCATCATATGTCGGCGAAACGCTATGCAATTATCCCTTGTTATTTATTTCTAAATTTGGAAAAGTTTACTCTAAAAAAAATAAGTAAATATTTATTGTTTTCAATCATGTAAATTTCAAAAATGTAAAAAGCGGTACAGATTTAATACTTAAAAAGGAGTTCATTTGTGTTTTACCTTTAACTAACCTTCAATTAAATTAATAGGTCAAAGACGACGAATTTGGTATATTTTGTTATTTTTTATAAATTTTTATCCGTTCTTTTGTTTTCAAAAATATTGTGATACTATGGCAAAAGATTAGTACAATAATGGAAAAGTCTTGTTAAGGTTTTCACTTTTAATATCCAATAGATTAAAATTACCCAGTTTTAGTCGGATTGGTCATTAATTTATTTGATACTTACATGAGAAACAAATACAATCATAGTGGAAAAAAATTAGTGAGATTCTCAGATATGAAGTATTATAATACACACATAAGTATTCAACATTATACGTATAAAGATATACTGATGTAAACAAAAATATATGTCCATGTTTATATTGTCAGAAATATATTACACTTTTACTAACTTAATCAATAGATATATAAAATAAAATAAAATGATCCTTCAAGATCTACGGTGTACATATGAGAAAAGAAAAAAAGTAATGAGAAAAAAAAATGTAAAGTCAAAATGAGTCAGTGGAAAATGTAATTTTAAAAATAAAACAAGGCTTCAACGCGCCCCTTTTCGTAGAGTATCCGTATAATCGACTGCTTGTCGAGTGGAATATTGACTCCTTTATATATATTTTTATACATATTTATATATATATATATATATACATATACACATACATATATATATATATATATATATATATATATATATATATATACATATATATATATATATGTATTGGATATTTAATTACCTTTAGTATAAATATTTTAATACGAAATATAATTTATTTGTTTTTCTTCACTTACACCAATTGTGCTATATATTAAATAAACATGTTTATTCTATGATTACCTACACGATTGTATTCACTTAGGGCATTCTAATATCACACATTTTTTTAGGTTTTATCACCAATATTTTCCTTTGTATCTATCTATTTATGTCTTGGTGCCATCTTTCACCTACTTTCAAACCAAGAAAGACATGGGAGAAAAGAAAAGTTCTGTATTGTTGACGTTTTCTTTATCGATTTACATTTTTACGTGTAGCTTTTTATTAGACTTTCTCAGTCTCCAAGTTTAAACTAAACAAACAGTTTCATAAACACTTGTTTATTTATTGTAACCTTATTTTTGTTAACTTCATATTCTCATAGGATATCCACTAGGTCGTTAAATCGTTAGAATTTTTACTGCCCAAGATGAAATTAAAAATGAATATAGTTGTAATTATCAACCACAATACTTTAATTTTGTTGTGAATTATCCCTAACTTCTTTAAAAAAAATTAGAACCACCTATTCAATTAAATCTTTTACATCCCTATCCAATAACACACTAAATTTAATAAAAAATGTGTCTATTCGGTAAAAATGGGATATGGAGGAAACCATAGTGCTCCGTGGCTCGGTTTGTGAGAAGTTTAAAACACCAATCGACTCGTAACGAAATTTCCAGAGCAGAATTGTGAAGCCTGTAAACTTTAAATTTGGGACATATCTTGCTTCAAGCGGTGATTAACAAAGGATTTTTAAAAATAAAAATTTTAAAAAGGATTCTATTAAAATTTATTAAGTACCAAATCAAATCACATTTTTCGTCGGCATCATTCGCAAAGAAAAGGCGACTTTTAATTAATTGACTAAAGTTAAAATTGCGTCTTGGAAATGACTTTTGACAAAAATTCAGTTTAGTCTAGCTAAATATTATCAAAAGCTCGTAATTATAGTATCTTTTTATGTATCAGTTACGTGTTGGGATTAATCTTCATAACTCGTTTTAAAGATTTACAATATCTTTTGTTTAAATATTTGGCTTTGTTGTCACATTTTACCTTAAATTGTTATTAAATAGCACACTTACATATTTCCATTTTTTTAAAAGTTTCTTATAGACGTATAATAAAAGAAAACTGAAATACAAAGGTATTATTTTGAATGTATTGAACGTGTATAGAAATTGCTGTAATATATATTTTTACTCATACGTATTCAGTCGGTATTTCCTCCTCATCCTTCCTTCGGTTCCTCGATGAAGAAGATCTTGAAATCTGTATATCATTTTCTCATGGATTACATCTCGCCATTTTACTATATCCCGTGCAGTGCGATTCAAATTGCCAATGGTAGGGATCAACCCCATACGAATCTTGCAGAGCCAATGCACGGCACGAGCGTTCTGTTTTCTCGGTCTCTTACCTTCCACCTTGCCAGTCACCAAGGTCTTTACCAAGTTATCACCTCTCTTTCAGGTAATTCGACGAAAGTACTCGAATATTCTGTAGACACTATTTCAGACAATATATGTCTTGGTTAAGACACATCAATCAGTAACGTTTCTATTTTCGAAGCCAATTTTTTAAAACACGAAAAATAAAATTCAGTTAATTTTAAAATAACTACTTAGAACAAATTTATTTTATAACTCGCATGATTCTTTCGCATACATATTTGTTTAGAGAATTTGTATTCATCGCTTTATTGGCATGTCCGGTTCAATCTTTAAACCGGCCTGATTTATGGTAACACCCAAATTAACAGCATTGTAGGACATGTCAGCAATATGCACTTTGTTTCATCTCAAACATTACAAGGTTTTGGAAAAATTGTATGTAAACTTTCATATATGCTTAAAGCAACTCTTTACTGAAAGGGCTTAAAATTTACGAGCAGGCATCATGTTTCGAATTTAATCATTTAAAGGAATTCATAATTCAACATAATTTTAAGACACTTAATTTTACGGTAAAACAATAAAAAATCGAATTACCTTGGACTTACGGTAAAATATTTGCGCGTATATTATTTATGTGGGTTTTATGTTTATATGTTATAAATCATGTTTATATGTAAATATCAGTCATTACAAATTAATTGGAATATATGTCACAAATACATACTGGTAACGTTTTAAATAAGACAGAATGTTTAATTGATAAAGGGATGCATTTAAAATGCCTGAAATTTTAAATAATGACGAAACGTCAAGATATTTCCCAATATTTACTTTAGAAAATATGCTCGGTTTTAAAAGGCTATTTTTTTAAATTGTTTGTTAATGATAAGTAAATTTTCGTTGAATTATTTTCACGACGTTAAATAAAAAAAAATTAAATCAGACACGAAAAAAACTTAAAACTACTACAAATTTTGCTTAGAGATTTTTCAGCAACGAAAAGTTTCAGTAAAAAGTAACAAATAATAACCATCACATGCCTTAAACAGCTACTTAACATTCGCGTGATGTTACAGTTAATATAATAAGGAGTGAGAAAAATTTAAAAAAACTGTTATGTTTTATTATTGCTTATCACGTTTGGCTTGGATGTTTGCAGTGTATAACCCAAGGTAGCTGAGTCTCCACCGGATCATAGCACTGAAATGGTAACGGGAGAAAGCTCTAGTTTTAGTGGTGAAATTAAAACCCTGATACGTTCGTTATATTAAACCAATGACTTGCCAGCTCTAATGCTTATGCAGCATTGCTCCCAAGCTTATTATATTACCATGATGGCATAGTCTGGTTTCCAACGCCTCACTTTCTAAGATGAATGTCTGTTCGCAGAAACCTAAGCTAATAACATTCCCAAATGAATCAGCAACTCTATGTTTATAAATTCTAGATACGAGCCCCGCGTAACTCAAAAGTCCGTAACCCGAGTCCACGTGAGTCGCAGTTCTAATTCAGCCTTAATGAATTTACCTAATTTATAAAAAGTGTTTGTAATAGATATCCTTAAAAAAAGTGTTTTACCTTTTTAAAAAACAATAATATAATTATTTGGGGCAGCTTAAAAAATATTTAAAAACAATCAGTAGGTGATTTCTACTTTTCCGTAATTTATAAGCATAAGCATACCCACCGTAACGAGCTCATCGCAATCAAATTATTCTTCGTCATCTTCCACAACATACTTTCATCGACATATTTTCGGTTAATATCACTACGATTTCCAATCCAACTGCTCAAATAATCAAAGTCTACAGCGCATACATTTTCACAAACCAACTTCAAAGATCTACGCAGGAGTAGAGCAGTATGCGACCATCATAATATGGGGAATAAACATCCTAAGAGTGTAAGCTGTTTAAAATAACCGTTTAATATAAATATAATTTAATTTACTTACTTTATTGTGAAATAATTAATATTTACATTTCATTTTTATTCAGATTGTATTCCACGTATAAAAGTAGGTACTCTCTTTCCAAATTATATACGTAGATTGTAACTAAGTAATTTCATAATAATACTTTTCTGATAACATGCCGTTTTTATAGTCAAGGGTGGCAATTATTTATCAAATCCCAGGATTGACGTACTCTTATTACAACTTTCCCGAAGATTACATTCATAACAATATAAATATGTCCCGAAACGAGAAAAATGTTAGGGGCACCACAGTCACGCAAAGAAACTCAGAATAGATCCAACTTAATAAATAATACAATTTATTACACCTTATAATGGGTCCCACGAAAATGTAAATTTACTTTTAACTCCACCTCCACCTCAGGATGATAGGTGTTTAAATTCATACTTTCCAATAACAAGGTAAACCGGTAATTACATATTCTAGAAAAGAGTTGGAAAACTGAGCCTTGCTCAAAGAATTCCTTAAAAATCAATAAAGGGAACGTAAAAACAGCACTCATATACTCACCGATTGATAGGATTTTAGACAGGGCGTTAACGAAACAATACATCAATTTTCTTTGCATATAGACATACTTTCCGAATTACTAATTGAGAACACCATATCCAATAACGTAAAAGGGAAGCTTAAATGACGCATTGCAATAATGGAAGACCTCAACCTAAATACTTTCACTATGCGTATCCCTTAAATTTCAAATACTATTCGGTGCCGAGATCCCAATACATTAAATCTTGCCATTTGTTGAGCCGTCTCAGAGTTCCTCTATAAGAAAAGACTATAATCTTGAAAACTAAAGAAATCGAACAAAATTCCAAAGCCAAATAATTCAAACTTTAAAAACCACTCACCGTGGCCTAACAATAATTTTTATGCCCAACACTCCTTTAGAAACGTACCCGTAAGTCGAAATTGCAAGAAACTATGTCATACGATCGAGATGTCTCGTTTTTGCAAACATAATAAGGATAAATTAAAAACTAGCTCCAATATTCATATTAATTTAGAGGATTCATAAAAATGTAAACATAAATATAATTATAGGTATTTATTTCGAATACATCTCGTGTAAAATAATGTCAATGACCATTATGAAGGGTTGGACATTGTTGGTAGTTTAAACGAATATATGTCTCGCCAAGGTATTGTGCGAGACTATCTTTGCCAAAATTCAATATCATCTTTAATTAGTTCAATAAGGCCAACGATCGGGGTTACTAGACCCAAACTTGTGGCCAATCTAATATAAAATACTAAGACTATACGTGTAAACAGTCTCAAGTAATTAACAATTTAAATAAGGCCAACGGATAGGGTAACCAGCTTCTAACTCACAGCCAATCTAATATAATACAAAAAATCCACACGGGTAATGACCTCCGTACAAGTGTCTATTTAAATAAGATTAACGGACAGAGTAACCAAACATAAACTCAAGGCCAATCGAAACACACAAACCACACGACTGAACGACCTAATTGTCAAAATCACAAAATATTTGATCCTAAATCCACTATATCCGTTACATCTAACATACGCACTGTTTTCATTACCTCCCCTATTAACACTCTTTCGGTAGAGGAAAAATACAAAATACCGTCTCACCCATACAAGATCTTCATTGTTCCGGAAATATATTTGAAATAACTTCAACCTATCCAAAAGTTTCCTACCCCGTATCATATTAAAAACATTTACCGTCATCTTTTATGATTTTCGTTAGTACTGGCTTATCTGTTAATTTAATAAAAAAATCGTCAACACAGGCTATTTTAACCTCAGATAAAATAAAATTAAAGGGCTTTGGCCGCGGTAGCGATTCTACCGCAACGTTAGAAATATTCTACTTACATTTATTTCCTAATAATCAATGATCATTTTCATGTAAATTTCACGTTGCTTATAAGAAAAATTTACACTATGACAATATTATAGGAATAATTTTTGCAATAAATTTAGATTGCATTACAGGCTGTAATATAAATGTTTTGAATATACGAACACGGTACATTGAATCACAATTTGCCTAATCCGTATACATCATTTCTCAACGCAACGAAAGGATAATTAAGTTTCCCGTATAAAACCATGAAATCAAAATAAGGTTTTATACTCGATCAACATAGCTCTGAATTTGTCCTTATGACAAAGTCATTCATTCTAAATTCCATTTACGATACCACACTTCACATTACCTATCCAGAATATATAATAATGCTTTAACATTGCCACAAATACTCTAAAAAAAGCCCTTGAAAACATTTAACAATTGAAAGAAACGTCAAACGCATACTATGGTTCTTATTCACGTCCCATAAAATACCAAGTCAGAGACTATGTTATCCTCAAAAATCACTTGAAGTTACAGAAAACCCTTTCCCCTATTTGTAAAGACCTTTACAAGATTGTCGAACAAAATGGACGAAATTTGCTTACCCTGCAAATAAACTGGCGTCTTGTAATCCATCATGGCAATACGTGAAACCACTTTTTATTAATTTTTATATTTCAATTCTTTTTATAAGACATTACAAATGTTATTTCATGATTTCCATAATACATTTATCTTATTATTTTACTCCTCAAATTTATTTATTAGAAATTTCACTATGCAGCTTTTACAAGAATTTACAAGTATAATGATAAACATTACACTCTCACAAATTTATTTTATGTTTTACAGTGCCGTCATCCAAGTACATGCTGAATATATTCTATATATTTGGTCCTATTGTATCTCTAAGATACATTAACATTCATCGTTCGATTTTATATCCCATTTTATTTGTACAAGAACCAAATGCTCATATGATTTGAAACAATTCACAAATATCTTTTAAGCACATTGGCCGAAGTTGGTGTCGTAAGGTATAACAAAACCATTAAAACTGTGGAAAGAAACCAAAAGAAGTCAGCAAAATAAGTTAAATAAAATATTTTAATTACGTCGTCAACACCTTCATCTTTTCAAGAAAGTTTAAATAAAATAAACAAAGTTTGGTTAGCGCTGTTGATAGTATTATCTAAAGTTTGGAACACCTGCCTGCTATATCGAATAATTTACTACTAAATCTAAGTTTATGGAACTTTAAATATGTTAAAAAATAGCATGTTGACAATATCATTTAAGATAGAAGGAATAATCAATTATTTAATGTTCAGTAAAAATGATATTTTATATCTATTCATTATTTGACCAAAACACTTGTATCAAGAACAAGTATAGCGTTTAACTTATACCTAGTTTTAATTTATTACCTATATCCTTAAACTTCAAGAATGTTCATGTTCAAATTAGTATTTCTGGTATTCTGCGCCATCATTCTAATGGAAAAATTTTGTTTATTTTAAAAATACTATTAGTTAGTAGGCAATAATTTAATCTTTGCCATAATTTGTCAATTCCAGTTCCTTATAATGTTTGATACATTACCGTCCCATATGCTGTGTAACTATAATAACTGCAAATAGATATATTGACATCACAAGAGATAAGAATTATTTCGATAACTTAGATAATTTAGGAGACAATAAAACAATTAAAAAACAGTTCGTGTCATATAAGAAATAACTGTCCTAGCTCTTTAACCTGACTTGTGAACTTGAGATAATTTCTAAACTAATTACTTCTTTTCCGAAACAAAGTGAAACCAGATTCTTACAAAGATATATAGCAATTTGACAGCAATTAAAAATAGTTGACTGATTTCTATTATTTCCAAAAATCTAACATTTCAATAGTCTGTCCTAGAAAAAACATCTACGAAACTGAAATAATTGAAATATGTATATTTAATGTACCTCCCAAATATACTGCTTATCATAAAGAAAATCAATTACTTTCCACGTCTAAATCAAGATAAATTCCGTCAATCTGAATTTTCACTTGTAATATTCCGGAATTCAAATGCTTTAAGTTTGGTAGCCCTTTGTGAATATGAAGAACATTACTTTAGATTTGGCTAAGGATAACGATAGAATATTTAAAGAAATCGCTCACAATATGAACTCAGTTGTAAAGGAACTTTGTATTTTTGAATACACTCATTTCTATTCATATAGGAGTACTACCATATGTGTAGAGTTAAGTATTATATTTTACGTATGTTATAGGATTTCTAAATGTAATAATTTTCCTAGATACCTTGACAAATCCACTCAAAACATACTTTTGACAACAAACTTTTGACAATTTTCCAATTTCTTTCAAGTATTATAACATTCTCATATGCATCAGCATTTCCAATCTTTATAAATTTTTGATACGAGCCCCGCGTATCTTAGAAGTCCATAATCCCAGTTCACGTCAGTCGTCATCCCAGTTTAGTCTTAATTATGTTATTCAATACATACGAATATGTTTTTAATAGTCACATTTAGGAAAAGTGTTTCGTAGTTTCAAAAATATGTCAAAGTATTCATAATATTCAAAGTATTTCAACAACTCCATCGAATGGAATCCGATTATTTTCACTGCGCAGAAAATCCGCACCAAACAAAATAACAGGGGCTCTATAGAATTACGAAAGTCGATCCGAAACCATTCATATGATATGACAACGCCAGAACGAATTGTTCACTTAAATGTACCCACCGGATATGGAGATTGTTTTGCATTCGGGAAATGATTTATAGATTTGGGCTGGAGTTGATATGTTAAACCGGGATGACTGAAATTGATTGTTTTTGAGGAATTTACTCAGCAAACACGTTTGGGTAATTTTATTTTAGAAGTCAAATACAATTGAATACCAATCGATTTGTTTGAATCAGTTCGGTATTTTATTACGTTAAATTTATATTTTCTATTTTTTCAGCTTTTTACATCCAGAGATTGTGAGCTATTCTAAATAGCCATATTCTACAGTATTAATCCTTTCTTTATTTAGTTTTTAGCTTTATGATTTCAGAATTTACGAAAAATTAAACCACATGATAGAGTCCACATAGAGTGTACAAAGGGCTATTTCGATGTGAAGAATGCACAAAGTTTATACTTTAAAACCTATACCTAAATTTAGACACCATTTAAAATGATTACGCACGGCAGTTATGTTATAATTAACGTTTTGCATCATGTTCATGATGATGCTAGATACAACTTATTAACCACGACGGGATAATAAGTTTTCTTTCAACTTTCCTTTCACCATTTTAAATCGGCAACCAGGTATCCTGGTTGAATTGGTTGACATGAAAGCGAGAATAGCAAAGTGTCGTACTCGTTTAGTTAAATATCGTCCGTATTATGCTAGACATGTGGATGTGCAAATTTTAATTTTTTGATCTTAATAGTAACTTAGACTCATTTTTGTTCATTCTGCAGTATCATAATGTATTAGAAACTTGAACTGCAATGTTTATCTTACTTAAATAACATTCTAATGCGATTTTCCAAAAACCTATTTCTACATTCACAATTTTAACGAATGTGGGACGACACGAATGTTCAACTTCCAACACGGAGGGCATTTGTTTGATGCATGCAGGCGTGCATGTGTACATGTGTACTTGGAGCAAATATGCGTACTTGCGTATGAGCGTTTTTCCGTTTTTATTACACATTTTACGAATTATTCTAGTGTTTATTCTTACAAAACGATTTTAAAAACCTCTGTAATTATGCAAATCAAACGTTTTTATATTTTAGGTCCGTAAATATTATATACATTTTTATTATCAGACGTGGGATTTTATATACGTGTGAGTACGAATTCGTAGTCTAAATAGGGGACATAAAGGGAAAGGAGATTGTTCACCCATTTTAATTTTTTTTTGAAAATTCACACACGTATTCAGAATAATTTAAAGAAGTAGCAGTTTTTATTCATAAATAGTATAATATTAACTTACTTGTGTAATATTAACTTTACATATACTGAAGTCGTACGTTAATAATTATTTTATATCAAATAATTATAAATTTGAATGTAATATTGGTTATGTATAGTGTGTCGATATTAAATCTTAGAGATTTAATATCGACACATCCTGCGCATTCAATATCATACCATGGGATATGATGAGATGTTTATATCACAAATTCACGCAAAGCGCATGAAACCATTTTATTATGAATTCAGTTTATTGCCGATGCTAAAGTTAAAATTCTCGTAAAATGGATCTGGGTAAAGCTACAGCCCATCACAGGTAACGGGGAGGGACTCTATGCCCTCTGAAAGTTGGTTTTAAGGGTTGAATACCCCCTAAATTTGGAACAGCGAAGGGACTGAATATCCCTGAAAGTTGATTTTAAATTGTCAGCCAAACTAACACTAGTAAAATAAAAAGTTATTAACTGGAAAACATTCTAACACTTCAATGATTGAAATTAAAAGAAAGGGACAAAAACATATGTGATCGACTCACTGAACGAATTTAACGAACGGAAAGTATTAAATATATCTTAATAATCATACCTTGATGTCTATTTACAGATTACCATGCAATAAAAAAAAGATTGTAGAATTGATTAGTTTAAAAGCACTTTATATTGTACAGTAAAAATAATATTAAATGAACAGTCCTACAAAATTCTGAATTAAAAAATGTCAGGTAGATTGGATAGTTCTTACGTATTTGTTAATTGATTATATTACAGAGAAATAAACAAAGCTTACACTTAGTGTATATATATATATATATATATATATATATATATATATATATATAATGAAGTCTTTTTTTCAATTTCTTGTTATTTAATAATTATAATTATTTACTGAATAAGTTCTGTACTCAAAATTCTGTACCTCCTATATAAAGGCAGAAAAATATAAGTTGTTCGAATATTATTCCAACAATTGATTGAATAAGTACTAATTTTATAATTACAATAGTCTTTAGAATAATGTAGTAAAAATGCATGAACAGAATTTTTTTAAATTTCTACCTGAAAAATTTTGGAAATCAGAAAAAAACCGGAAGTAACTAGAATCATTTATACCAATTTTTTTTATCAACTAATCAATGTTCTAATAAAAATATGTATTAAATATTGGATGAATTACGGATCACTTCAGAGCTGATTATATTACAGCACAAAGATATCTTTTTATTTTATGTTTTTCCGACTACAATGTATTTCACAGTTGATTTTTCTTTTTACTGAGATTATTCGGCAAAATTTAATTACACTTATTTTCATTCATAAATCGTCGAAAATGTTTAGGAAACTGTGGAAATTAATGTGTTAAAATTATTTTGATAAAAATCGGTTATATTATATAGAAGCCTATCATCTATATCGTTGCAAACATCTTGTGTTTGGTATATTTGTATATTTGTGTGGGCAGAATAGCCATAAATTTATTATTTTTCCTCTCCGTCCCATGAAATGACACGATATTACACTGAGCAAAAGTGCATCAAACTAAGTTAAATTATTTCCAACAGACACAAGGGTACAAAACACACGAAAGTGGGTACCTTCCCTTACGGGGCAATAAACTCACCCCTTTTACCTCGATGTCATTTCTATTCCCCTATGGCTCAGTTTATTATATTTATGCTTTCGGATCTTGATGTTTTTATTGATCTGTTCCGTACCTGAATTTTGTGATAGCGTCCATAGGGACAGTCTAATTTAATTTTTAGTTCTTATAAATCAGTCAATTAAAAAATATTATGTAGTGAGCGTGACTTCAAACAATATAGGTTTAGGATCTGTATAGTTCAAAATCCACCCCGCACTTAATAAATTTTATTATCTCTTCATCGATGAAAAATAAAAGGTAAATATTCTCATATTGAAATGTAAATCTTGCAAAATAAATAGTAAATTTCATGAAACTCTTGAAAATTAACCCACAATAACAAAAAGAATGAAGTTGTTTCAGGGAATAATTAATTATTACGATTGTTCGTTTTTTTCGGAATGACTCAGTCTTGCCATGGAGTCTGAAAATAAGTTTCATTGTAATATGTAAAAATGTCATAAAAATAAAATGTCACAAAATAAATGCCCAGTGATGATTTATTCTCTGTCCCCTGTTATGAGTGCGTACATGTATTTATTAGCGAGTTTTTCATATCATGCGTATTTCCATCGTTTGGTATCTCAGTATTGCCTCAGTTTGTATCTGATGATCTCCTAAGATAGTATTTACAGAGTAAGATTTGTCACACCCCTACACGGCAGTCTTAGGAATTTCATGATACCAATTGTACTGAGGTTTTGTGTAACATTTTTGTTCGTAGCAAATCGGAATCGAAATTATTTATATGGTCTCCATTTGTAGTAAATTATATCGTTATTTTGAAGAAAAAACAAAAAAAATCATTCACCTTCTCATTTTATAAGCGAATCGTGTCTTAAATAGAAGAGAGTTGCACCTAACCCTGCATTTATTCAAATTTCAAAAATTAAAATATTAAATCGATATACTCAAACCATTCACCGTAGTGATGGGTGCAGTTTATTTTATATCGAACTGATTTGCACGAGTATGTCTTCATACTCGTGCAAATCAGCTCGTTATCATTTATTCCACATAGACATATCAACATCCATTTGCGATCCTCGATTTCTCGAATGATTAAATTTTCTTTACTAAGTATTAGAGTCAAGGCTCCATCTGCCTTGTTTCCAATTCGATTTCTGACTTTAGTCAGGGTCGTGAGATGGTTGTGTGGCACAGAACCTACTCGCTATTTTCACTACTCTTGATTGTTTTTTCTAGGAGTATTCATCGTATGTTTAATCATTTTTTCTGTTTATTTGATTTACTACGAATATTTTTTTGTATTTTACTAACGTGCTTAACCTATTACCATCAAGTTAAGCCGAAAACCCATTTTGTGTATTTCCTAGTTCGGCATATTTCAAACACAGAAAGTGATATATTTTGTTCGTATTAAATGTAACACGACATAAGAAAGGCATACGTAACGCCAGCCTTTATATATTTTACACCTGGTTCAGCATATGTAAATCTTTGTGAGTTTAGTACCAATTCAGTCAGAAAACCAATCAGGAAGCTTCATATTAACATGATTAATGAAGAACTTTATAGAAATTGAAAATTAGAGACGAGAGCCGTAAATATTGCTTTGATTAGATTCCGGAGTTGCCAAATGATTGTAATGGTTGTGAAACTTGCATGTTGATAACGAAATGACAAAAACTTTCCAATTTTTTTCCATGAATCTCAAAAAAAATTGAAATTTAATTTTCATTTGGAAACATAATTTGGTTATTCTAAAATATTTTAATAGTATTTGGCATGTAATTGTAGTAGTAAATTAGCAAAAGTACATTAAATTCAACTCATTAACATGACTAGTGTAATAAATAATTTTAAAATGAGAAATGTAAAATATAATTTGTTGGTTACATTATTTGCTCTCATTTATGTGTATTTTATATTACATTTGCATTGCTCGTATTTTACATAATAATAGGTCCTTTAAACCGTGTTTATACATTATTGCTTACACAAGGAATTCGATTTATATTTGTTTAAGTTATAATAATAAAATATTTTAAAGTTACGGAATTAAGTTTCACTAAAATTGAAACGATGACATTTTAAATGCCGCCCATTGTATGTTGCGGAAATTTCGCGTGGGTAAATATTAACGGCTATTAAAATTATCTTTTGGTAAAAATGAAAATTTAAATTGATAAAGGCATGCACGGGTAATATACTAAATGCAAAATATAGATAAACACACACATGAAATGCTACGAAATTTCATATTTGTACAAAGGAATTTAGTTTAATTTAATTAGCTTATCGATGTTCCTAATTATATCTATGTATGCAGCTGTGAGATTTTATTAGCAAAAATAAGTAGAGAACATAAAAAGTTAATTTTTATGTTCTCTACTTATTTTTGCTTTATAGCACGAATGAATAAAATTTTGTTCTATAATATTTTTAATTTGTACTCTCGTGGGTCTACTCATTTTTGGTTACTGTCATTTTTCTTCAGCCTTTTTGAAATATATCATTTAGTTAATTAATTTTTTGTGTTGAACAAGTATTAACATATAGTTTAATTTAAACTTTTGTTAATTTAATCCAATGGTCCTATTTTTCATAATGTAGTGTACACAAGAAGTTTTTTTTTATCTGTTTAGTTTTCTACTGTGGCATGTATATAGTTTTTATTATATTGTGATGAAATAATAAGGTACTGTTCTTAATTTTGAGTTTGTTGCTTCATTGCGCATATTAGAGTAATTATTATCTCACTAAAATATTAATATTAAAAACTTGTTAAGTATGAGTAGAACTCGCATTAAGTCCTCTTAGTTCCCTACACGCTTAAACAAAAAGCTTAGGTACTTAATGTTCCTATCTAAGAATTAAAAAATATCAATACTAAATTTCTCTATAAACTTATATTGCTTAAAGCATATCTCATAGGTGTAAAACTATCGTGAATATCTTAACAAGTACGAAATTATAATTACAACTATAATATATACAAGAAAACTAGGTAAATTTGTAGTAATCTTTTTGATTGCTAATTATTGAGATATATCCGGGAAAACGTCCTTTCTTGCTAATAAATTTCAAGTCTCTACGTCAAAATTCTGAGGAAAACAATTGTGATATACAATAGTGCGATAGGTGAGTGCCCTTTTAAGGCCGTTCATATATTTCCGTTTTATATTTTTGAGATAAGGAACATCGTGAAGAAGCCTATATAAAATTATCATATTTTGACAATTAAAGAATAATTAACGAAAAGTATACAAAGTTGTACTCCCAAAATTTTAATTTTCGTTAATGTAATTAAATACCCACCATGCATTAAAACTTGTCCAGTTGAATTAAACATGGGCTAGCTAGTGTGATGCAAGTTCAAAAAGGTATATTCCAATCATCTACGTAATAATAATTTAGAGTTAAAGTCTAATAGCTGCTATATAACTAAAATTTTACTAAATAACACTTGGTGTTCTTTTTAATATCAATCATTTTTTCGGCGAAACAAAGTAGTATATTTTAGAAAATGTTTTTTAAACTTTTTAACACGCCTTGTCTTATATACAAATTCTGCCTGATCAACTCAACGTTTTGTATAAAAAGACGATTTTTTAGAAGAATTTTCGTTACCATTAGATGTTTATTGAACGCTTAATTAATCTTTTTAAAATAATTTCTATACATTAACACTTTGTTAGATCCTATAAAAATGCGAAAGGTGCGCTATACTTGAAACTATTAGGAAACTTCTTAAACTGGAGATCCGGAGACAAAATTCCTTTTTTTATTTATAATACAAACCCACAATCAAATTTCAGGCTCTAGTTAACTAATTTTAATAGATGAGTCAGTAAGAGAGTCTTCAGAATAAGGTATTTTTGAAAGCTATATTTCTTAACTGCCTGAAGATATTTTTGCAACAAAAGTTTAGTATGAAAACAGAGGAAAGTTTAGGGTATGGGAAATATGACTTAATATGGTTCAGGTGAAGAAACACACAACGTGCATTTTTTCTAGCTGGGTTGATAGGCTGATGTGTTCACAAAACACTAATTAAAGAAAATTATTAAGATTTATTTTTGTTTTGCTTTAAGTACATTAATTTTATTTGTTTTCTAATAGCAATATATTTTGCATACTTATAAATTCTTAATACTACCAAAAATAATATAATAAGTAACATTTTTAGTTTATTTCTTTCATTCAACTTTTACTTATTTGTCTTGGGTTTAAATATTTTTAACAAGTGTACATAAGTACGTAATACGTGAAAATCTCCAATGTATTTGCACACTTACAAGGTTATATAATGTTATATATTGACGGGTAACATATATTGATGCAGTTTTTACTGCGGACTAGAAACAAAATTTGTGACTTATTTCTCAAGTAACTTTTTCATTTGTTTTCAAACAAACCTGCATTACAATAAAATACATAACTGATTTAAACTTTAAATCTTTATAAAATGGAATATCATCAAATTAACCTATTTTTACCGTTCAACCTACACAAAATTACAAAAAAAAATTACGACCAGTGAAAGGTTTGTTTTATTATTCTATTTCTATAAAATATTTGTTTTTGTCCCTCTCACAAGAACCAAATTATTTACAAAAAAAACAACAACTCTTTTTAAACCAATATTGTTGATGCTAATAAGTTGATAATATTATATTAAATGAAAGTTAAGTGATACAGAACAAAATTTGGGAACAACATTTTTTTTGGGGTAATTTGTATTGAAACTTTGTTCTAGTACTTTGATCCTGAGATTACTTCACAATAAATGGCTTGAAAAATACCGTGTCACCACCACCCAAAAAAATTCAAGTCACAAGCTTGGCACAATAGTTTATGGTATCCTTTCTTGGAGTTCGATACATTTAAAAGGGAAGCAGAACTTTTAAAAATCAACCACGTATCTGTTTATCGGTCTACATGGCAAAGCCATTTTTTTTAATAACCCTTTTACAAAAAAACTTTAAATTTGGTATACGTAGTGATAAAACACGTGGACAGGCATATCTGATGCAACAGTAGCTATCAAAAGGCAGTATAATTTCTCTGTGGAAGAAAAAATAACAGCCAGCAACATGCTGTTTTTTATTTAGGACTAATCTGGGAGGAAGATTAACTTTTTATTAGCTTTCATTATATTCAAGATATTAGATGCTATTTCCTGAAAGCCGTATTAAAATTTCTGGTTCAGGCAGAACATTTCTTAAAATTTCGATTTCGATTGCATGATTGAAATGGTACACCCACATATATATTTGAGTTCTAAATTTTACTTGGCACCGACTCCAAAAATCTTTAGTTTTAGTAGTATTTTGAAAATTTTATTACGTTCTGAAAAGATAGTGTATCGCGAAAATTCCGCCTGAATACTTGTAGTTTCTTTACTTTATTCCCTTCAGTATGTTTCTCATTTGTTGCTTATTTGAAATTGGTTCAATTTTTGAAAAAAATATTTGATTTTTCCAATTTTAATGTGTATAATATCCTGTGTTATTAAGAAAGCCACGCACTTATGATGAATTTAATCAAAAGAATATATCATTTATTTAAATCGTTTAAATATGAATTAAGACAATATTCGTCCTTATCTTCCATTTCTTTTAAATGTTCTTTACGATTCGGCATCTCATTCTTCCGCCCGTATTATTTAATATTTAACCCTTAATATGGTTATATTCTCTGCCTTTAATTAGTTAAAACATTCTCGTAGGCCGGATATCTTAAATTTATATTGTCATTTCCTTACTCTTATTTCCTTTAATGTTTCCAAATATGATATCTTATTTCGTGTATGCTTCTTGCAAGTGTAGGTGCCTAAAATATAAAATAATTTAAAGTACTTAGATATAATATATTGTGATATATTACGCATTTTTCTCTGTTTTATTTTTATCAAATTTTTTTGAAAAAATTCTTAAGTAAAGAATTCATACCAAACTACGAATTTAAAGGTGGGTCAAGTTAATGAATAATTATTTAATGGGTTCACTTAATGATTAATTACTTTCATTTTATGGAGTATGTTGTCAAGTTATCGGTGTTAATGAAAATAAATAAGTTGTAATTTACTTTAATTTTTTTTAATATGTCCTCAAGTTATCGATGATATATTGCTTTCAGTCGATGTATTCAATTTAAAAAAAAATCCGACAAAAATATCTTTTAAAAAGTTTCTGAATCGTATAAAAATGGGTTTCCCAAAATTGTTCACAAGAAGCATTACGGTAAAGATTGCGTAAAAATCACTGCGCATAAAGTTGACATCATGAATTTATCATTCATGAAATTTATCGCTTATCCCAGAATAACATTCAGATTAAACGTTTGACCTATCTATTTTTATTACTTAAAATTAATACAAATAAATTATTATGATTTTAATTTACAAGTACATGACTAATACATTTTCTTAAATATGAACTATTACCTTAATGAAAAAAGTATTTGCCTAAAGGCAACTTTAAATCATGTTTGATAAACAAATTAAATAATCAATTCTGAGAATACTTTTTGATGTGAAATCCAATAAATTATCTTCAAATTTCCTTATTAATTTTTCCTCGAAAAATTTGAATTATAAAGTGAAAATAATTTTCGCTTTCATTAAAGACCGTTTTTAAATAATCATTTTCCTTTTCAGTAACATGAATAATCATGTTATTTCAAATTACATTATACATGGATATTTTACAGCAAGTTGAAATATGAGTATATAATTTAATTTAGAATTTATAATATTCTCTGAAAATAAATGACTAAGAAGCCATTGTCTGATTAGTATCAATCGAAGGGTGCGGTAATTTCTTAGCAAAAAGATAAAGCGACAATTATTTTAACACACAGTTTTCTCGAATAAAACCTACTCATCGAATAGATTTTATATGACTTTATAATTTCTTTATCTCTGACACTTGTTTATTATAAGTGCTAGAAATAGAAATAAATTATCTTTATCTTAATCATAAGTTTTTATATTTTACCCCTTGTAAAACAATACTTTTTGGAATTTCTATATCTTATTAAATAACATTGAATATTATTTTTGTAAAAGGCGCATTATTAAGGCAGATGGACGATGAAGCCATACCATAATATGGGGTTTGTTCGATTCTTCAAAATCGAACAAACCCCATATCTTCTGCTTTAATTTCTAGAATATATATAGAGTGAAACTCAAATATGGCAAAAAGAATTGATTTTATATTATTCGCTTATTTAATTATTCGAACTTATGTTTAAAATTATCTACTTCATGTGAAACATAATTTTAATTTTATTAGTGAAAATTCTTATCTAGAGGGAGATTATTGTAAAGGCATTATCCTACTTTCATTTAGACTATATTTAGTTCAAACTTCGAAGAAAGTACGCATTCAAAAATAATTTTTTTAATTTTTTAATATCGCATTTGGAAAATTAATTTTTTTCCTAGGATATAATTCCGCAATAATTAAAAAAAACCTTATAATATTTTTTAATACATGCTTGCATGAAGCTATAGAGGAAATTTTCAAAAATTGTTGCGATTTTTTAACTTGATTGTACTTTTCTAAATGCCTTTTTTTCAAAATTTAACGAAGAAATTTTTGCCTTTATCATTTTATTATATGTATGGATTACGGATCTTTCTGTACACATTTGAAACAGTAGTAATAACTTAAATAATTTATCGGGAAAATTCCGATAAATATTGATATTTTGCTTAGGCTAGGAACATTTGAAGACACAGCAACACCACTGTATTTCTATATTTGTATGTTAAAACTTTCTGTCACGTCAAATTTCAATAAAGCTTCATGCCCTAACGACGAATTTGGAACATTGTGCTTAAATGAAGAAGGGCTTCTTCATTTTATTCTCCTCGTTTCACTGAAATATATATAGTGCGATAACATGTGATGAAGTAAAATAGAGTTCACGGAATGAATGGATCAATTATGGAATTCAATATAAATCCAAAAGTATATATGTACATATAAATATATTTTAGGGGGATATAGTACCTATCTATATACGAATATATTTTTAGAAATAACAGAATAAAGGGGTTGATGGAATTTTATTTTCTTTTACCAAAAGCAATATATTAGTAATAATTGTTAATACATTCGAAAACTATTGTTATTTTAATTTAACGTAAAAAGATATTATTATTTTTCTCTTATAATAACAACATGTATGCAAAACTACAAAAATCTATATAAATATTTAGCCGTTATAAACAACTAAAGAATAGGTGGAATTATTGTTGTGACAATAAGAATGTAATTAATTAATTATCAATTTTACGAATATTTTTATATCTTTTTTAAATGAATGAGTAAGGGATAATGTCATTTCCACAACGTTAACGTTCCATAAATGTCTTTCTCAATATATTTTCCGTAAAAGGGTAGTATTGTATGCATATTTGAAATTATATGTCCCGTTACCTTAGAAGGATTTTGCTTTTATTTAGTACGTAATGAAGGGTGACCATTAGTTGTCGTTGAGTAGAGAAATTGTTGTATACTCATTGACGTTAAAGAGTTCTTTTTCGTAAACTATTCAGATAACTGAGCAATGTAATAATGAATATCATTCTCTTCCTTAGACCTAATATTAATGAAACACTGAAAAATTTATATAAATGGGTCTCTGTCAATAAATTTCTAAAAAAACAAAATTCATTAAAGCACGCTGCTTAATGCATCCTCAGAAATACTAGTGTAATTCAGAATAACAAAATACTAGAATTAGTAACCATATACATTCACCAGCTAGTAAGCTAAGCTCAGCTAAGCTTGCAGTTAGAAAAATTAAGCAGCTGACAGATACAGCAATAGGTAGGTTAATTTGATCATTTCCACAGTATCATCTCGTTTGGTATTATGTTTTGGGATAGTGCTGCTGACATTAAAACTATCCTGCAAAAGTGAGCAGTGCGAACCGCATATAATATTAAACCTCGAGAATCATTACATGATCTTTTCAAAGAGGCAATTATTCTGATATTATCGTCTTTACATATCTATGAAAACATATTTTACGTACGTAAAAGCAATTTAAATTCCTTTGTTATAAGGTCTGATATTCATACGATTAATACAAGAAACAAAAATAAAATTCATAACCCTCAATTAAGATTACAAATAAGTAATAAGTCTTTTCTGGGTAATGGTGCTTGTATTTTTAACAAAACACCTGAGGATATAATAAAAATTCTTAGAAAGCAATTGAAAACACATATTAAGCACGTGATTATAAAAAAGGCTTCTTACAACGTTAAGGTCCATGCATCTTTGTCACCCAAATAATGTCGATGGCAAAGATATATGGAGGTCATTATTTAGAGATTATATTACTAAAGAAAGGTATTCCGGAAATTAAATTGCCGGTAATAATCATTTTACATAAACATAGTCAATTATTATAATAGTAAATATGAATATTTTATATTTTTTTATTATTATGTAAATATTAATAGAAACATTGAAATAGATTTTAATAATAATTAAATTACAGTTACCATTATTTCCCCGTAATAACAAGAATAAGTAGGTGTTACTACTACGCGTCTCCCCCCTTCTCTCTCTCTCTCTCTCTCTCTCTATATATATATATATATATATATATATATATATATATGCACACATTAGTCATACTATATACTATTAGTCGCGTAGCGCAAGACGATAATAATATTGCACACACGAATATGACGTCGTTTAAAAGTTTTTCAGTATACTTTAAAAGTTTGATTATAGGTAAAGATAAATTACCATGCAACGTTGGTGTAATAAGCAAGAAGTCTCGAGATATCGAGGAAGTCTCCATAATATACAACTAAAGAGAAAAAATCTCAATAATATCCAACTAAAGAGAAAAATATGTTCAAAAGTATGGCTAGTGTGTCGTATAAAATTTTGACCATCTAAGTACAAAGTTGTAACCATTGTAAATTTAAAACGCAATGTCACTCTTTTTCATTGTACTATTATAAATTGAGTTCTATCAAACAGATTTTTATTCAATTTTCACCATCGTGTAAGGTGTTTATCCCAAGTGTATACAGAATATTAGTTTATGCACTCCCGTTACGAAGTTACGTTGATATTTGTGAGACATTCCCTGTCATGAAAGTCTATGAAAATTATTTTATCACAGTGATGTTCAAGTTCTTTTCGGCGGGCATAAACTAGTTTATCATCATGACTTGAGATAATAACGTCTCGATATACGAGTATGTACCTTTAATCCATCACATAATAATTACTCTTCTGCAACCAGCGGATATATATTAAAGAAAGCATTGAATAATAAATTTTGTAATTATTAAAACTGCACTAAAATTGTAATTCATTTATTATCCGAAGTAGATATTAATTTCTTTCAATCTACGTCACATTATGATTAAACCAGTTAAGCTACATTACACTTAACAACAATAAAAATGAATAGTAATTTCATTTTAGCGCAGTTTCGTCCGAGATGGTATAATTAAAAAACATTTATAAAATGTTTAATTGTAGTTTTAATTGTAAAAAAAATCAATTGTATTTAAGTAACACTTTTACGTTATATATTAATGTATTAAAAAACATTTATAAAATGTTTAATTGTAGTTTTAATTGTAAAAAAATTCAATTGTATTGAAGTAACACTTTTACGTTATTGAATGTTATACATGATACGTGAACGTGATACGTTAAACATTTTATTAATGGTTTTTAATTATTTCATCTCGGACAAAACTGCGCTAAAATGAAATTACTAAAAATAATTACTTTAAGATATCTACTACAAAATAATATGTTGCGATTATAGGTTTTTGCGAGCAAGTATGGTAATCCATGCTTGCTTGCAAGAACCTATGTTTTTTTGTAGTAGATATCTTAAAGTATATATCTTAAAGTAATTATTTTTCTCTATATTCGAAGAACCATAATGTAAATACACATTTCCAACGCTGCTTGCTAACTTTTTATACAATCTCGTGTGTGTCTTATGAACAAAGGTTTAACTTATTATTCATGCACTCCCGTGGCTTCTAACATCGCGCCCTGTATTCAGAGGAACCTTTTGTTTTATGCATAGCCTCACTCGATGAAAGTGAAACGAAGAATGGAATCGAGCAAAAGTCACAAACCAACTTTGGTGCTGACTTCGTAATTTGGAAAGGAAAATAAATATGACTAAGTACACATTGGCTGTTACAAAATGTTAGAATAACGTACAGAATTTTGCTATAGGATATAGTAATATTTTTTATTGTTCGGGATATGAGTCGTCAAAATGACCAAATACTTAAATAAAAGTGTTAATCAAGTATTGGATCATAGATTTCAAGTAGTAGTATGAAGTCTTACTTATTTTTTAGCCTTTGCATTAACTCTCATCATCACTGAATTGTGATTATAAATATCGCTCACCAATAACTAGGCACGCATAAAGCTAATATTTTTTGATTCGACTTTAGATCTACTTTTCCAAAATTATAGTCTTCATTTTTCAAGATATTACTAATATCTATTTTGCGGGGTATTTATTTCTAGTTTAGGTACAAATATTATAGACTGCTGTATAATGTATAGTTACAGGTTTCAGATTAACAAATTGTTTGCCAATTTATTATGGGATTTAAAAATGCAAACAACCTATTTGCCGATTATTATGCTAGTCACAAAGGAGACGAAAAATAAAATAAAAGTCTTTATAATATAAATTATCAAAAAAGTAAAGGAATCATTGTGAATATATTTTCAAATTAAAGAATGGAAGAGTATTTTTTGCGGACTGGATAAAAATATATTTGAGAATAAATTATCTTGAGTCTTATAAATAAATAATTAAAATAAACTGAATGCGTTGAAAATGAGTGTTTATTGACAAATATTTGTCAAAATTCTTTCCGTAACAGAAAGCATGAATATTAGAAATTTGACATGGGTACGAAATACATTTTGAAAAAATGAGACAAAAATATAATCTAATATAAATAAAATTGAGAAAACATTAAAAGTAATCAATATGTTATTACGTGAAAATCCTTTATATAATGAATATATTTATACGAGTTAACTTATTGACTTTGGAAAATGACAAGCAAAATAAAAACAAACCTCGTATTATGATCTCAAACAAAATTAATGAAGTCCTCGCTGTTAGGAAGAAAACGTGATTGTGTCGTGTTTATCTCGTTTCTTCATTTTTATTTATTTATTCTTATTATACTTTTCCATCCTTCTTCCCTATAATGTCTTGAAATAGGGTATTTGAGTTAAATGGTGATTCAAAAAAGGAACTTTATTGTAAATGCTACCGATTTCGTTAATTTTTTTTTTCACAAGTCCTACATGGATTTTATCAAAAGCTTGACAGTAATCAAAAACTAAACTAAAACAAATCAACCTTTTTATCAAAAACGTGTTAGCTATTTAAAATAAAACAGAAAGCTTCTCTATTCTAAATCTATATTTATCGTTTATTATGCAGCCTGTACTTAATTCTGCAAGCTGTACTCAGCGGAAACTTATCTTGACTGAAAATTTGTTTCAACTAATACTGCTTGAAAACAAGGCCAAAATTCTCTATTCCCGCGTTTGAAACGTACACGAAACGAATTAACAGACACGGTATCGGTCATGTGCGGTACAGATAATAAAAAGATTTGTTAAAAAGATCGATTAAACGTGGACGTTTACTCGTCTCTGTAGAAGGCCTCGTTATACAAGTACACCAGCTAATGTGTTAAATAATTTTTAAGTCTTACATAACATTTCTCATTATGAGATACGGTTCAAAGAAGGTTTTAATATTTCATTTCGCATGTAACGCTATAAACTGATATAGCCATAAATAGTAAATGATGCTCTTTTATAAATTATCTCACCAAACTTTATTTTTTCTTTAGTACGTCGTTTTTAATGAATATTTGTTCTCATCATATAAAAAAAAATATTGGTGCTAAAATACATAACTTTCAAACTATCCAAATTTGTTTATACGAAATCAAGCGTAACACAAGAAACTTCAAAAATTCCACGTAAAAAGTGCTCCAAGTCCCGAAATCTAGTTCGGTTTTAGCTGACAAATAAGTGAAACTGTGTAAGTTAGCAGACAATTTGAATAACATAACTGATGACGTAAAAAAGTATTAAGTAAGAGGCATTTAATTATTTCAGAGCAAAAGTGTATTCATCAACGAACATCAGGCGAGAATTTATAAGTTTTTGAAAGAAAATTAGTAACTTCATTAGTATTAAATGGAAGGTGGAATATAGATACACTACTGTATTACGGAAACAAAACAGTCGTCAAGACAATAGCTCGGTGCATATGGTGAACCAGGTCCATGCAGGCGAAATATGTTTCATACGCATAAAAGGTATTAGTGTAAGTTTTTTGGGACATAAAAGGAAATCCCCTAATTGACTATCTCGAAAAGGGGAAAACCGTTACCAGACAATTCTATGCATCTCTCTTAGACAGACTAAAGGATTGTTTACAAAAAACATCGTACTATTTCACCATGGTAACGCACGAAGCATGCAAGCCCTGGAGCTGAGCAAACATTGGCAGAGCTGAAGATGACCTACGTAAATTAGTGATGAGAAATTAATAACTATGAAAATATATAATAAAAGTATCTATTCTATGATTTCTACATACCTGTGATAACGTAAATTTGTTCAGTTACATTATTTATATTTTACAATAAGAAATAAGTGTTCAAATGGAACACCCCTACAAAACAGTCATAAAGACGAATTTATTCATTACGTTAATTAAAGAGTTCACAGGGACATTCATGTCAAAGTAAGAAATGTAAAGATTAACACAAAAAAATTGACCAAATAGGAAAATTGACGGCCATGGTTCGTTATATAAACCATGTATTCTGTGTATTGTTATCTAATTTTAAGTCATGTAAACGATATCTTAAAATAAGAATTAAACATTTTTAAATGTAAATTCGTTTTATCGAAAATGGTGCAGTGGTCAAAAAATAATAAAGAAAACTATAATTCATAAAAATAAACTTTTAAACGACCTAACCATAGCAACGGCTGCAATGCTACTGCTAACTTATTTCTGCACGTGCTTGTCTTCTTTAATATTTTAGCTGCGAATTAGCTAATGATTTAGAAAAAAAATCCATTTCTCAACAAGAATCAAAAACAAAAGGTATCATTATTGTACCATAATCAAAACTCTAAGAATAATTCGGTTTAGCACCAATAAATTTTCTTAAAATGTTTGTAGAAACCTATACAAAACTGAAAAAGTTTAAATTTAAAGGACCTTTTTCTCGAAAATAGCAGTTTTTGGAATCAAAAAATATATTATTCTATATGTGCTACCAAGTACACTGAAATAATTCCGAAAGAAATCAGTTTTATTTTTATTTACCATTTAATTTTTAATACTTGCGAAGATCACATGGAAACATAGAGATTTGCATAAAAACTCCATTATGATTAATGCTTATCCGCTCAAATTTTTTCCACAAAATATAATCATTCTCTGATTTTCTCTGATTCCGTACTGAATATTGACGCTATATTCTAATCGTTTTTTTTTTCTAAATAAAAATTAATTTTCAAAATGCTAAATGGAACAGACGAGAACTAATTTTATGCGTAACAAGTTGGATAGATCTTAAATTATTTTATCAGTTTTCGTAAATTTTATGTTATCGTAGTAAATAACATGAAAAATGACTGAGATAGAAAAATTTAGTCCTATTAGGCGCTTTTAAGATGTAAAATTTTAATAACAAATAAGAAAGTCATTCAAATAGTAAATATACTTCTCTTCCGACAATTTATAACCGAGTGTAGGAAAGGCAATGTTATTTTTTCTTTTTTGTTTCCGCATCCGATTGGAAAAATTGATTCGTTACATCATTAATTTGGTTATATCAGTGTGTTTATCCGTATTTTACTATGTCATAGCTCTTTCAATTTAAGACTGACTGTGATGAAATTTTAGGTGAAGAAGTAGTAACATTAAATTACGTAAATTCATGGAAATTCCACGGAATAAAAATATTAATATGAATTTTTCTTCCCATGAATCTCACAAAGTGGGTTGTTATTGAAAAAAACCTTTCAAAATTCAATTGTAATCATCAATATTTTCGGATACGCTGTCCTTCTCGAAATATCAGTCCCCAAAATATCGTGCAGGAAAATTATATTTGGTAAAATTTATTTTCCTTTTATTTTGCTTCAACGAAAATTATTTTGGTCAATTCGCATTAATAGTTTAAAAGATATGGACAATCAAGTTATTTATCTTGTGCCTGTAAAAGACATACTAGGCACTATATTTGCATAGTGAAAATAACATTAACATTCATAAATCTGTTAATTTAAATTATATGCACACTGAAATATTTAAACTTTTACGTGTAATGTATAGTAAGTATAGAACCAGTTAATAAGATCCCTCTCAATTTAGTAATATCTGTTCACGAATTAAATTTTTTAAACACAAGCTACTGACGCCAATCCTCTCCGTGTCATTAAAGGTATGCGTGAAAATAGAAAATATATTAATTAAGTGCCAACTAATGCGTTTTTCTTCTGTACATTATCTAACGTAGTTACTAATAGCAAAAAGCAGTTTTGTTTTTTTAAATTCGAGTGACGATGCAGACCAAATTTGGAAAACGACACATTTAAACAATATATTAGGTCTATTTAAGCCTTCATTATAATTCAGTTCTATGGAGTATAAATTGTAAAATTTTAATAAATCCTTTATATTTTTATACGTATATTTATTGACTGGGAAAGCTATGTAAATAAAATAAATGTGGAGAGAACTTTTTCCTGGCTAGGCCCTTACTTACCGTTGATACGTGCATTGAAGTTACTGGAAAAAATATTTTAGGCAAATATAAAACAAGAGCGTTTATGACTAACAACTCTACATTTATGCCATATTAACCGTCAATTATAATTCAAAGTGGCCACATTATAAACAACAGATAATTTAATTTCTCTTCCCTTTCAATCGATTTACAACTGAGTAAATTTTGCTTAAATTGAAATGATCACAGGGACAAAAAATATATTGTTATTTAATAGTTCCTCGCTTTATCGTGTAAATTTTAGTTCATGATATTTACAGATAGAAGAGATGGTTCTTTTGCATAAAATAATTCCAAGAAAATTTTCGTCCGTTTGTGCTCAGTTGAAATAATTACATTAAATATACCTTAGAAAAAAAATTAGTAACTTCATTAGGTAATTTTTCGGATAATGACTATAAAAATACATTAGTTCAATTAAATTAACAAATCTCATCATCCTGTTGATATTTAAACGTTCATCTCGCGACAAATTGTTAATCCGAAAGTTAGATGATTAAATTGACGGCATATGCACGAGTGAATTATGTTTGGGAGGTTCTAGCAAATGATCAATGTAGGACCAAGAAAATAAATTTAAAAAAATGCGGTAGAGAAGCCTTTTGAAATCTTTGTTTAACAATGCTAAACTCGATGAGATGCACCATTTTTTAAATTACTTATGAGAAAAAGATCACATTATTGATTTCTTTTAAAAAGAATTCATCGTTACAGGTCTACGGCATACATAAACAAGATCATAGTTTTTATTATTAATAAATACATGTTAAAATGTATGAAGCTATCAGGAAACCATTTTAAAACGAAATTATTGAAGAAAACTCATTCTCTGAATTTAATAAATTTTGTAGAAAATCTCAAAGTTAACAGATGAGAAGTATTACCAAGATTTGGATACTAAACCAATCATACAGCTATTAAGCAGCATTTTGATTATTTTTTATTCAATTGCGGATAACAGGACTTATTGATTGGAAGTAACTTCTTCAGAGTTTACTCTTATGTGCATGTCTCGACTCTATCCGCTTATAATTTGGTTATTGCATTGTAATACTCACCCGTATAACCTACACATACGTAAAACAACAGGAACTATTAAAAATTAAACATGAGAATTTAATTTAAATTAGTAATATATTTTTCAATTTTCTTTTTTCCGAATATGTTTAGCAGAGACATTTAACGCAAAACGTAAATGCAACAGATATATCTGTTGACAGTTAACATTTGTATCCATTCGATTCCGTCTTTTTTTTTCGTTTAATATGAACGAAGAAGGTCCTGCGCAAATTAAATTTGGTATTTAACATTAGCAATGCCTATAATATAATCGCTATATTAATGTTACTCAATGTTGTGTAAGGTTTTTCTGTGCTGAATATTCACACAAATACATAACAAAGGTGAAAGCAAACCTTAAAGTTGATAGGGTAAAAATAATGTAATTAAATCTGCATTTCTAATTTTAATAAAACAAAATTACTTACTTGTTATAATCGCAAATAATGTACATCTAACCATAGAGATTACAAATATGTAGACATAGAATGCATATAGCAAGGTAGAGCCATTTTATTATTCCAGTGCACCGTTTTACTCTTTTTTTTTTATTATTTGTAAGCAGAGAATGTAATAAAATTATTGCTATAATTCGGTCACCAACCGAGCTAGGTAATAAAATTAAATTTTTGTCAATATACTTAAAAATGACCTGAGAGTAGATTTTAGTGGCACGAGGCATGTATGGCATATTACGGTGGTGCGGTCGACGTGATGACATAGCAAGAATGTTTCACATTAAATCTAATATTATATGAAGAAATATTGATTTATATCCATTACGTTTACAGATTATATATTCCCATGTATCTTAGCATCATTCTTTTTAAGTTTGCAACTCGTGAATGCCTTCGTTTTTTCAGAAGGTTATATGTAAAATATATACAAGAAATTATTTAAGTGTATGTTATTTTTATATTAATGTAATATTTTTTTCTACATAATATATCCAGCATATAACTGATTTAGTTTCTTTTGTCATATTTTCTTTTAACAAAGAGTAAAATTTTTATGTTGGCTTTTCGCTATATAAAACCTATAGATTAACTAATAACAAAGAGATATTTTTTTCTACAAAATATATCCAACATGTAAATGATTTAGTTTCTGATACCATATTTTCTTCTAACAGAGAGTGTTGGCTTTCTGCTATATAAAACCTATAAATTAACTAATAACAAAAAGATGAATTAAAAACCTTACATTTCGAGACAAGAAAATTAAACATTTTATTTGAACTTTTGAAGCAGGTAAAATAATTTTGAGACATAAAATTTGTTTTTCTTAGTAGTTTATAAAGATTAAGGAAGTAGCAATGTTCTCGAGATTCACAGGTTTAAGGTCTTCATTGGACAGGCATTAATATTATTCCTCAAAAATTATTATGACTTCCAACACAGCGTTTTCATGCACACTGTAGTTTTGCATGGAGTAATTTTTTATTTCTATGTAGGTATGTTGTTTCTTGTATGTTGAGGTTATTAATTTGATAGCATTGGTCGTAATGAAAATAAATATGACTACTTTAAAGTTTAAAATTTTGTGAATGGATCTCTGTATCAAAAAAATGGTTCAAGAGATAGCCATTATATTGTTGGAAAACCTTTTCCGTAAAATGTTGTGTGTGATTAAAATTATCACCTCTATGGAGGGAGGCAGGTTAAATATTGTTTAACAAGGTTTTATTTCATAATTTTTCAGGCGTTATAAATACGTATAAATATGGCAAATATCAGATTTATAGCATTAATAGCATGGAAGTAAAACGGTTGTGACGTAACGTGGCGAAATGATAAGGTTTCCTAGTTTAGCTACGAAATTCTAAAAATCATTTTCATCGAACTTTTACTACACCATTTATAACGACTGGTTCGTTATAATTCCTGAAAATTACAAAAGTTAAAACATTAGAAAATAGGGAACGTAATAGGATATTTCAACTTTTTTAAAAAATAAATAAATTATCCTAAAATGTTTACTATCTACGAGTTTTTTCAAAATTTATCTCACTGCTGATTATCTTTGTTATTTAACCTGACAAACCATACCTTATAATAGCAAAAAACAGAAAGACTAGGCAAGTTTTTGATAATTATGGGATCTGAGAGTTCCTAAAATATTCTTTGCCCAACAACTTCTTTCAAATTATAACTCAATGTCCTGTATACCTCAATGTCCTGTATAACTCAATACTCTGTGTTATTTAATGTGATAAACTATTGCTCATAAAAGAAAAAAATTAATGTTAAGATCTTTTGTCTCGAAAGTATTAACATTTGTTACATTAAAGAGTATAAAAAATATAAATCTCTCTAAGATGTTTAATTTGGTACTTAAAACTTCCTTTTTTATTTTCATCGTTATAATATTCAAAGTGACTGCGTGAAGATGCGACCCTTTATTGTTGCGTCACAAAAGATTGAACGATAACTCTAATATTTCGTGGTAAATCCAAAATTGAATCCGACCTGCTATTATTTCCGCTACGTATATTTTTCCCTCGGCAAAGACGCCATTCCATTGTGACTGACACGCATATTCCGTTAATTTCACCGGCGAAATATGATAAATGAAACTCTATTATTGTCGAATATACGTTATTTTCAATGCAATTACAAAAGTCTGCAGAAGCGAATTTCGTTTTTGGTGGATTATTCAAATGACGTTTGTTTCCAGTTTTAAAACTTTGGCAAGATAAAGTAGCAAAGAATGAATGTCATATTTGGTTTATTTTGTATTTAACTTTTTATATATTGTATTAACTTACTTAATGATGTGACATATTAATAAAATAAATTTAGTATTTACACGCATAAGGCAAACTATTTGTCTTATAAATATTAAATTTAATTTAATCTTTTTTCAAATACCCCACTATTGTAACATATAAAATAAAAACATTCTCGTCATCGGTTCATGAAAGCTCAAAATTTCAAAAGGCGTAGCTTTTTTCTTTGTCCCTAAAATATTAAATACTAAAGGTCCTTTGAACATAACGTCAACTCTTAAATGGCATCGCGAGTAAAACCATTTGAGCGCTGATCGTATTTCGAGTATTCCGTTTTGTTTTTAATTGTTCCGTTATGGTTTTTTACAATTTTGGCTGTTTGCCTATTTGTTCTTCTTTACAATCTAATCTAATCTAAATCTTTTTTATAACAATTTCTTAACTAGTCTTTTTGTCCTGAGCATGTCTTCTCTGAGCGATCTTCCTTTTGTTCCAAATTCTCATGATAATTAACAAATAACAATTATAACGACTGGGTTTTTATAATTCCTGAAAATTACAAAAGTGAAAATGTCCTAAGACAGTATTAGGATATTTCAACTTTTATAACAAAATAAATAAATTGTCTTAAAACGTTCCCCATCTACGAATTTTTTTCAAAACATATCTCACTGCTTATCATTTTTGTTATTTAACCTGACAAACCATACCTTATAATAGAAAAAACAGAAAGATCTAAGCGAGTTTCTAAAATTATGTGACCTGATAATTCCTAAAATATTCCTTGCCCAACAACTTCTTTCAAATTATACCTCAATATCGATACTCTGTGTTATTCAGTGTGATAAACTATTGCTCATAACAGAAAAAAATGAACCTCTTCAAATCGAGAAATGTTATGTTTTAAAAATGGTAACCAATGTTAGAATCTTTTGTCTCGAAAGTATTAACATTTGTTACATTAAAGGGTATAAAAAATACGAAACTCTCTAAGACGTTTAATTTGGTACTTAAAAACTTCCGTTTTTATTTTAATCGTTAGCTTATATAAACTAGATTCTAAATTAAAATCTCTCAGCAAATTCAAAGAGACTGCGTGAAAATGCGACCCTTTATTGTTACGTCACAAAAGATTGAACAATAACTCTAATATTTCGTGGTAAAATCCATGAATGAATCCGACCTGCTATTATTTCCGCTATGCATATTTTTCCCTAGGTAAAACCGCAATTCCATTGTGACTGACACGCATATTCCGTTAATTTCAATTGCGAAATATGATTAAGGAAATGCTATTATTGTCGAATTCACGTTATTTTCTATGCAATTACAAAAGTTTGCAGAAGCGAATTTCGTTTTTGGTGGATTATTCAAATGACGTTTGTTTCCAGTTTTAAAACTTTGGCAAGATAAAGTAGCAAAAAATTAATGTCATATTTATTTTATTTGGTATTTAATTTTTTATATATTGTATTAACTTACTTACCGATAGTGACATTGAAATAAATTTAGTTTTTACACGCCAAAGGCCTATTTGTCTTATAACTATTAAATTTAATTTAATATTTTTTCAAATACCCTATTATTGTAATATATCAAATAAAAACATTCTCGTCATCGGTTCATGAAAGCTCAAAATTTCAAAAGGCGTAACTTTTTCCTTTGTCTCCAAAATATTAAATACTAAAGGTCCTTTGAACATAACGTCAACTCTAAAAAGGCATCGCGAGTAAAACCATTTGAGCGCTGATCGTATTTCGAGTATTCCGTTTTGTTTTTAATTGTTCCGTTATTGTCTTTTACTATTTTGTCTGTTTGCCTAATTATTTTTCTTTACAATCTAATCTAAACTTTTTTTATAACGATTTCCTAACTAGTCTTTTTGGCCTTAGTATGTCTTCTCTGAGTGTCTTCCTTTTATCTTTCCCTTGTTCCAAATTCTCATGATAATTAACAAATCGTAATGAATATATTTATGTTACGTGGGTAAATGTAAAACGTTTTTTGCACGCAAATATATGGATTTATATATATATATATATATATATATACAATACGAAGCAGTGCCTTTTTTTAAATCGAGAGTCATGACCTCTTGAGCATAACGTTTGCCTAAATAACGTTATCAGCAAATGGGAGATAATTTAATTTTATTTAATGTTAATCAGTTGTAAATTAAGAAAAATGTTATTATAAAGTCATATCATTCTTTTTAATGCATATTTTGAATGTTTTAAATTAAAATTTTTAGTTTTTTTTGCTGTATCACTGTCTAAATACAGAAAAAATGATCGGATCGTATAAAAAATTGTTTAAACATTTTTTATAATTTTTTCTGATCTTTTAATTTTGCTTAGTAATGCATTTCTATTCGGTTTATCATTTTATTTTTATTCTAGGGTCTTATATTTTTCATATAGATCGAATTTATAAAAATGTTTGTAATGCAACTTCAGACGTCGATTGATGTAATTTTTATCAATCGACGCAGTTAGCAGCGCAATTTTAAGAGCAGATTCAAATTTTGTTCTGACATTGATTTAAAAACGTGTTCACTCGCAGAATTATAGCAAATCTAATGGTGGCGATAAAAAGTTTTATAATTTAAAGTTTATTAACGCTTCATTAATTCTCGATAATTTAAGAAAGAGCAAAGCAAAAACAAACGAAATGAACACGATCGCCAGAAGCTCACCATAACTCCTAGACATTATAATGAAAACAATTTTCCGTTGAATATATTTTTTCCTGAATTTAAGTGTGGAAATACATTTTTTATATACATATAGTTGAATTAAAGCTTTTAACTGTAATGTTGATAACGTCTATAGTAAAAAGTACACATTGGGAAAAAAAAATTATAAATCCGATATTATCTAACTCTTAATGAGTGTATTTCGATTTTACGGTCATATTAATTACTGTTAAATGCAATAACAGCAAAGTATTTATAATGATATGAAGCAAAACATATCATTATTTTTATAAATATTATATTAAGGGTCGCTGTCAATAATAAATAATTTAATATCGAACGAAAGAAGATATTTAGAAATATCTTTCTGTGAACACCCAAATCCCATATAAAATTAGTTTATCTGTTCAAAACCTATCATTCGAACTTTAGGTCATATAGAACTTATGATTACATCGCAATTATTTCATAAACAATTTTACAGGGGTTATTTGCAATAAATATCACGTGAAGAATAAATTCGATGATCCTGGGGCGAATGGTCCATTAAGATCTTTATTTGTTAAAATTCTTGTTTAAGTACATAAATGTTTCCAAAATAAAATAAAAGCAGCACTCGATTTGGAATATTCAATAGACATACACAAGACATTAAACCAATATTTACTTTAATATCATATATTTATTTTAGTCATAACACGACATTAACTTTAAAGTTATATTAGGTAAAAAATCTCGGGGTTTCCTCTTCTGAGTTGGAGCGCGTCATCGGGTCTACCGGAGTGTAGCTACAGAAGGTTCTTGATTTATGAGGCCCAAAAAGTATTTTAAAAGTTTAAATATAAAATAAAAAAAACAAAATTTGATCATGACATCACAAAAATATGGATACAGGCTAGCATTTGAAAAAATAAGTACATCGTGAAAATGTACATAGTTCGTTTATATTCATTATTAAATGAAGTTAAGTCAGAATTTAACTAAGGTAAAATTATGCACCTATTTGGAAAATCGTGGTTCTCTACGTAAATTTGAATAACTTTTCTGTTGTAAGAAATGAAAATAAAGGTAATATATACAAATATGGACCACTAAGGTTTTACAAAAAAGTTTGTGGTAATATGAATCTATTTAGTTTGTATCCTTATTTTATTGCTTTACAAAAAGTTTAGTTTTAGACAAAAAAAAATTTCTTAAAACTACTATTGTGTATACACATAAGTAAATTACGCAGCAGATGATAACGTTTTGTTTTATAAGGTGTACACTATATATACGGGTTTTAGGATTTTAAAAAAAATATAGAGTCAAATGTAATGAATTCTCATGGTCTCAAGTCGCTGTATATTGCATTTGTAAAATAAAGTTGCGTTAGCCTGCTTCATCTTATCTATCTTTCTATATTTTCGGTATAATCATGGTAAATATTATATAGACGGTAGAGTTTGGCAAAACTCTGCCGTCTAGGCAAAGAAATATATTGAATAATTTTTTTCTTGAAATTGTCGATCTTTTGAAGATCTGCACAAGAGTATTAAATACAGCTCATAATAATGATTTTTTTGGTTTAAAACATTATTAAATATCCACAGTTTGAGAGCTTTGGTATATTGTCTCCTAACCTAACCTCCTAACCTAAATTAAATATTTCCATATTATTTTATGTCAATTTAGTTGTATACGTCACATGTTTTTTAGTTGTTTACGTCCATTTGATTCGCGAATATAAATGATTACAGTAGAGAGCTGTGCATAGATTGCTGCACTGCCTTATGGCACTAAATAATTCGCAACGAATACCACATATATTCTTTGACTGTTTTGTAAACTAATAATTTTATGTGTCATTAAGATTAAGAATTAAACGTGAACTACGAAATGTAATATTCTTGTTTTATTCGTCCTTCGTAAATATTGATTGTCAAGAATTGAAGAAGACTTTACGAAAAAAAATTAACCTCTTCAAATCGAGAAATGTAGTGTTTTAAAAATGGTAACCAATATTATGATCTTTTGTCTTGAAAGCATTAACATTTGTTACATTAAAGGGTATAAAAAATATGAAACTCTCTAAGATGTTTAATTTGGTACCTAAAAACTTCCTTTTTTATTTTAATCGTTAGCTTATATAATCTAGGTTCCAAATTAAAATCTCTCAGCAAATTCATAGGTTCATGAAAGCTCGAAAGTATCGTCTTCTTGAATATTAATTCTACTAAGATTCTTTATTATGAATCCTATTAAAATTCATATTCAAGAAAAAGATACTTTCTAACGGATCTTCTTCTTATGCCAAAGTACCATTCGAAAATATAGTCTTCTATAATGAAGCGAGATCTTAGCCGAATGCAATGTTCGTTTTTCTTTATATCGCACGGGTCATAATTGTCAAGGAAAAGAAAAGGTTTTAGCTGAAAGCAATATCCTTTCATCTTTAAATCGAGAAAGAAATAATTTTCTGCAGAAAACATTAGCCGAGTATAGTGTTCGTTGAGTTTTAGATCATGCAAGGCCTTATCTTTCTCTAAGATAGAGACAATGGTACGAGACCCATTTTTTGTAGAGAAAGTTCGACAAGACGAAACGTTTATTTTGTATTTAAATCGTGCAAACCTTAATTTCGAAAGAGAAAAAGAGACGTAGCATTTGTTCATCTTTAGACCCCGGGATGCGTGATTCTCAAAGAGAAAGTGAGACCCCTGCTTAATGACGCTCTCGAAAGCTGGATAATAGTACCAAATTAGTAAACTTAAAAAAACAACAAAACATGGAACCCAGGTTGAACCTGAACACAATAAAGCGCGTCAATTTACGGACAAATAAAATACACTCTGTAACGAATTATGATTCTTCTATAAATTACAAACATATTCCAATCACTTCCATTAGCGCTACGTTCACCGTTTGCAAACTACATTGGCATTAATTTTTTTTTTTTTATAATATTTCAATAGTATTTATATTTCGATATCTGAACAATAATTTTTAACCTGATATTATCTCAACCCGTTTATTTTTATGATAATTATAATTTTTATATTTATTAGCATTGGCATGATTTTTTAATTTTTTTAAATTTTCTCAAAAGACAAGATGCTTATAAAAATGGTTATAAATATTTTGATACGTAATTCCATTAACTGATTACCAACAAAGGAACATTAAAGTTTGGTTGCAAAATTTCATAACTGGCTGCAAGTTCACAAACTATTTTTTAAGAATACTGCATATTCCTTCGCTTTTGTAATCTGATGTTCTGATGACAATTTTTGCCAAAAATTTATTAAGAATTTAACAAGTCAATGATAACATGCTAATGATGTTCAGCTATTTCTTATTGACAAGTATTTCTTGTAACAACAGTTCTCAGAAAATAAAATAAATAAAATTTGAAAATGTGTAGTTCGTATTTAAACAAAATTAATGAAATTAATAATTCTTAAGCATAAATTTTCGAATTTTGAATATCTTTGGTTAATTTTGTAGAAATTCATTATTCACAATTAAATTAAACTACGTGATGTTGTATTATTTCTACTTTCTTTAATTTCGTTACCACGACCTAGGTTTCGTTGTATTACGACATCTTGAGGTGAGCTATTAGCATCTTTGTTGTAATACAACGAAACCTAGGTCGTGGTAAAGAACTTAAAGAATGTTCGATTCTTAATTAATATCACAAAGATGTTCTGAGCCATTATATTTAAGTACATTTAGTTACATTCTGGTTATCCTATCGGTCATTTAAGAAAAGTAAATTATATTAAAAGAAATGTGTATAACAGAATATCAGCTACCAATAAAAGCTACTATTGTATACAAACATTATTACGATTATTAATTATTTCCTTCAAAATGAAATAAGGGTTCAATAAAATAAATAACATTTAAAATACTCTTCATGTATGGTTTTCAAATTGTGTTTTCGAACAAAGATATGTTTCAGGCGTTTTAACTCTAATATTTTTAATAAAATATTTTTTTTATCACGTAAACCTAATATTCAGCCAAAACAGTGAGCATTTATTTGCCAATTGTTGACAATTTGTATAATTTCATTTTCACTATTTACTAGCAAAATATTAGGAGCGAACTTATCAATATCAATCTAGAGTATTATTGGTTTATTAATTCAAAAATGAATATTTAAAAACAGATTTTATGAACATAAAAAACTCACTAGAAAAATCGCTAGATTTTTGTGCTCGTATTGTGTTGCTGTTAAATCATTCTGGTTCTGTTATTTCACGTGAAATAGGATTTTTTCAAATATTATTGTAACTTATTATAAATATGATTATACGTGAAAAGCTCTCGCACAAGTGAAGGTTACTAACTTGTTACGGAGACAACAGGAGGAAAATCTGAATCGAAGTAATTCAAACAGCATACAGAAAGGCTTTAACACTAAAAAAATTATTTAATTAGATGCGTATTTTATGCCTATAATTTAACTTCTAGCTATTTATACCAAATATTTATTGGAGCGTAGACCATAATCAAATCTTAATGGAAAATATTTGTAAAATGAAGTGAGAAGATATATTATCTGGAATATACTCGTAGATATTCGAAATAATGCTGTAATAATAAAATGAAATTAATATATTGCTATTCCACAGTCACTTGTAAAGAAATCTAGCGCTCCGTCTAAGCGTGTTATTAAATAATAGATATTCGTTTTTGTTTACTTTGAATGGACAAACTTGGGTGATGTTTTTCTTTATTGCAGGGAGTGATTAAAGTTATCAATATCATTTTAACTTAAAATAACAATCCAATTTAAATTGCACTAGCTTCTTTTGACGAATCTCGCGTTGATTTTTCAACCAAAAATCAACGAATGCATAGCAAAATGGTAAAGACTTATACTAATTAAGGGATGAATTTCCAATCCGGCCAGGGGACAAAGCAAAATTGTTATCGAGGCCGGCGCGCTGATTGTCCGAGGGATCAGGGCGAGTTGGCCGGAGGAGAGCGATTTAAGCAATATTAATGGCTTTGGAATATTCATGAAGCGACCGTGTAAATGTGATTCCTGCTGATAATATGCGTTATGGTTATTGAATGGATTACGCTCTCGGGCGAATTAATAATTGTCACTTCCTTATATGGTACTATTTGTGTGTTATTAAAATTTTAGGCCATTATTAATTAATGTAATTTAAGCTTTTATATCTATCAAAATATATGAAGTTGTTGGTGATATTATTGTTAGATATTAAACTAACTTTTTATAGACTGTAAAAGAGTAGCAATTTGGTAATCAAATTATTTGTGCGTTTCGTATTTAATTTATGGCGTTATATATCGTCAAGGTAATATTTTCAATAATAACACTAAAACCTGTCCAAATTTTATTTTGACATATCAATTAAATAATTTTAGCACATGAAGAGAGTAACTAACTGTTCACCATGTCAACACAGATATGGTATAAGTACCATACCTGTGTTGACATGGTGAACAGTTAGTTACTCTCTTCATGTGCTAAAATTATTTAATTGACATGTCAAAATAAACTTTGCTATAAGTAGCGTCTCCAATAATGCTTACTTACTTTTATCTTTGACACATTATTCCTCCGTCGTTGTCTGTTCATAAGAAAACAGCAATTTTTCTTTATAGTCTGGAAAGTGTATCTAATATTTTTATGTTGACTTCATTTTTCCCATATTAGTTATAAATCATATATACACACCGCCATCGTTTTTGATATTACTTATAAATTATGTATATAACAACCTACAGTCATAATTTTCACAAAATAAATTCGTTATATTAAAATGCTGGCAAGTAAATATTTAACTAAGTAATAAGGGAAATTTATACGTTGAGTCTTAGATTACCTTTTCCCTAAGAAAAGTAGATTATAACCATAAAAATAGGTGAAGTTATGAATTGGAAAACATCTTGTGGCCCACGAGATGATTTTACGACTTAATTATGTATATGCGTGCCTGCGCGTGCGTGTGCGCGTGTTTGTGTGTGTGTGTGTGTCAAAGTCCTAAAAACAAACAATTTACAACACTTAATATTCGTGACGCGTAAATTCGTTTCAACTATTTACATCAAAGGTTTTGTCGGTAGATATTTTAAAACCGGCTAACAACTCGAAAGGATTATTTATACGTTTGCCTTCACCCTGTGTCGCTCTGATCGAAGTTCAAATATATTAGTTTACAAGGTTTCAGTAATTTCAACAGAATCCTTTCCTTAATAAGTGAGGACCTAAGCTGACGAAACCGTGATGATTATGGTAGCCATACACTAAATAAGTAATTAATTTTTTTCTTCATTCAATGTGGTTCGAATATTGTTTTTAAGAACTTATTTGTTTATTGTCTTGTTTATTCATTTTTAAATCATGAAGTGCAGTAACGGTCAGGAGTTAGTTTCAGTCCTAACTCGTTAAAGTACTCCATTAGTTTTATGGTACTTTTAACAAACAAGAAATTTGGTATTAGAAATACATTTTTTTATTATTTTACAATCTAGATTTTATAAAAACAAATTTTTTTAAATTTAACCCGACCTCAACAAAATATCGAAAGGGAATAATTGAAATTAAAACTTTATGAACACCTAGGACAATAGTCTTAGTACTGAAAAAAATTAACGTATTTACAAATGCAGTTGATGAAATAAATCCATTGTTCTTCATTTTCAATTATTTAAGCTAAAAATGGTTTAACGTATCAAAAGTAAGTAAGAGAACCACCATTGAACGTGATATTGAAGAAAATCATACGGGAACGGCAAAAGTCTTGACTCATGCGCCCGAACGAATAAACTTGACATTTGATTTTTAGTCTATCCGCTCACGGTATCTACCACAACGGGCATTAAGGAACTGAAAATGGTTATATAAATATAATGAAAACCGCTGATTTATTGAAATTCGTAGTCGACATTAATACATTAATGTGCATTTATATAATTTAACAAAACACCTAATTCCAAATTGACAAAATGTTGCTAATTATTTAATAAATATGTATTGTTTTCCGAAGAGTAGGTTAAATATTACCTGAAATATTTTATCAAACAATCCCATGAATTCTTATTTCCTTGGTCCAATATTATGTAAAGTGCGATTAAGACTTTTCAGAAATTTTAAATGCAAAAATCCCTTTTGGAACAAACAAAATGTTTTGTCTACATTATTATCTAATTCAAGACTACCTAATGTACGAACTCCAGGTGAGTTCGAATGTATGAAATTTAAAGGGTCGAATCAGTTATTTATTAAACTTATAAAGTTTTCAGTGGCTTCACTGCACTTCACTCATAATATCTCACCGTATCCTGGTATATCGAAAAAAGAGCTTTGTATAAAATTTCTTTCCTAACTTCATTCGGAACAGACCATTGACAGTGATTATAGATCCAAATTATCGGAAAAATTTGTTTTGTATTTCAATTATCATTATTTTTTTTAGTTTAGACATATGACAAGTATGTTGAATTATTTTATTAAATTGTTACTTATTGACTTCTAACTATGTCGGTAAATTCACTAATTTGGTGGAATAAAGAAAGTCTAACGCAATCGTAATAGGACCGAGCGGTCAGTTTCTTAAATAACACATACACACACATACACACACACACACACACACATATATATACACATATATATATATATATATATATATATATGTGTGTGTATGTGTGTGTGTGTATATGTATATATATATATATATATATACTGGACTTATTGCTCTTAGAGCTAACCAGAACATTAGTCCAGCTCCCAAGACGAGCGGTCGCCGCGTCCGCAACCTGACGGGGATTTTGTCTTGAAGTCATCTTCATTAACTTTAATTATTTCATCCTCTTTGTTTTACACTAATACTACTCAAATTTCATTTCAAAAGGAAGAGAATACCATGATATGATACAACTTTTTTAGAACGAGGTTAGGATGTAACTATTATATTTACCAAAGTTAGTAAATGTTAAAAGGATAGCAAAAGTAAATAAGGCCAGAGAACGATAATTCAAATGTCATTAAGACTAGGAAAAGATTTCAGGAAAACAAGACATTATTTCAAAATAACATCGATGTAGAAATTAAAATTTAACCATCATTGAAGTTTATTTTTTAATTCCATTCGGAATGTATGAAGAAATTTAAACCAAGTGGTTAAAGTTTTCTTGAATGTCTTGAATCTCATGTGACACTGATAAGAAAAGCTACTTGCGGCGCGTAGAGTACTGTCGGCTCGCTTATTGGCCCAACTATCTCACTGCCGGGATTAGAGAATCAGTTCGATTTCCATTCCAGATTGTTCACATCAGACGTGACTTCGAAAGCCTTGTCTTGAGTGCCAAGACAAATACAAATACGTTTTAAGTATGTTCCTAGACTTTTCCGGCGCGTTTAACAATGCTTGGTGGCTGGCCATTTTATCCGCATCTGAGTCCCGGGGAGTGTCAGGGGACATCCATCAGATCACTATTGATTACTTCTGTGATCGGGTTGTATTTTTGCTGGATGGAGAGACAGTAGTTTGAAAAACGTTGACCGGTTGGCCTGCCGGCAAGGCTCGATCCTTAGACTAATTCCGTAGAACGTCATTTTCGATGGTATACTCGCGATACCTCGTCAGGGAATCGGTATCATTGCTTATACGGATGATACTCTATTATTGGTCGGAGGAGTCGGATCAACCGGGTAGTGGACTCCCTCGCCAAGTTACACGACTGGGGCACTATGAACAAGCTCAGCTTTGCCCCACAAAAGCCCAAGGCTGTCCTTTTCAGGGGCAGACTGGCGGGGGAGACGTCTGTAGTCGCCGAGGGTACTGAATCGGTATGCGGGATCAAATCACCTATTTAGGTTAGTCCTTGATGCACAGCGGAGCTTTTTACCACAGGCGCGGCACATCGGTTAGAGGGCTTAGGCAGCCTTCTACTCTATGGCCGGCTTACCGGCGCCGGGGGCTGAATTGCTCTGCCCTCAAGTTCATCTATACGGCATGTATCTCATGTTTAAGTCTAGGTATATTGACCTATGCGTCATCGGCGTGGGCTCAGTGATGCGTCGGGGTCCAGTAGGTTAAACGAGTGGTATTGAGATAGCGTGTGCCATTACTGGCGTTGATTAAAACCTACAGATCCTACTCAACGGATGCGCTGCCAGTTTTATCAGGTTTTTGCCTGCTCACCTTGCGATCACAGAGCGCGCCGCTAATTTAATCATGGCACGAGATAAAAGTTTCGATGCGTGTCCGCTGCACTTCGAGTTTTTGTCCGATGATTCCCTAGTTGACAGAAGAGACGTAGTTTAGATATCGTCATTGCTCATTGGCAGTCTAGGTGATCCTCCAATGACTCCAAGGAGGAAACAACCAGCCTATTTTCCCCGTGTGATGTTTCCCCGATGTGGTGGTTAGGAAAAAATTAGCTCGTTCCTGCTTATTATACTTCGCATTTTTAACGGAATATGGTGCGTTTCGTGCCAGTTTACATAGATTAACCCTACGAGATAGACCCGCCTGCACTTGTAGATTTGAAAAGCAGGACATGAGTCATATTTAGTACCACTGTAGTGAACACGGAGATGCGCGTAGTGTGTAGGGTTTTAATGGAGAGCATGCCTCTAAATAGTAAGGTAGAATTACACCAAGACTTGGTTGGGAATGGAGTGATCTTTGAGTCATTTACAGAGTTTGCTAAATGCTTTCTCGAAAAAATGGAGGTACTAAATGATTCGTTGGAAGAGTCAGACTCTCACCCTGTTGGGTGGAAGCGCTAGGACCGTAGATACGGGACATTATTATGGAACCTTGCATGGTCCCTTATTTTGTATGAAGTGGGTCATTACTGACCCTAGCAGGGGCCCTGAGATAACCCAGGTGGAACGGTGTAAATAGTGATAAGAATAGCTCATTTTGTCACTTACACTCAGTACTTAATTTGGACATGGTCTATCTGAATAAATATCAAAAGTATTGGAATAAATCTGATATACAAGTTCGAATACCCACTGGTAATAGCTATTAATTAAATTTATCATAATTTATGGTTTGTATTGAAAAAACCAATAAAAATATATGGCAAATGAAACGTACTCTCTATTGGTTTTCTGATTATAATTCAACCATTACAACAACTGATAAGAAAAGCTCACCGTATGAAAAGATTTTCATGTAGTTAATACGTATATAAGGGAAGTAAATCCAACTATCATATCGGCTGTTACTTTTTTTGCTAAAACTTCCACGCTCCATCCATAAATAAAGCAGACAACCGTGGAAAAGGGTTACGTGTTGTCATTCTATTTTAATATTGCGCACATTGAATTCTTAACCATCCTTCATTTACCTTAGACTTGTATTATTTTCAGGGAAGATAGGGAAGATAGAGAATATAGACAGAATGAGAGGGCACGACACAGTCAATACAGTTCCTTGTGAATGTTTCCGTCTTCTAGGGCATACTAAGTATTTGAAATTATACGTAATTGACTTTTATTTTTAACTAACTGCGCTCGCAACTTCGTTTGCGTGGAATTCAGAATAAAGACAATTATTAGGAATTTTGATGTGGTTTTTTTTCTCAGAAGTCTATGAGCATAATGATTACAAAAACCGCTAATATGTGGCGTTGGCAACGAAATCGGTTCCGTCGGTTTTGATTTCAGCGTGCATTACGAACTTAAAGAAAGATTGATATTTCTTTTTGATTTGTGAACTGGTTGAAATGAAACCAAACCTAAAAGTTAACCCAAGCTAATTTAGGGATATTACTGAAAACTTTCGTTTAATTTCAAAGCAGTTTATTTGTAGATTGTCAATAAATATAACATAATTTATTTAAAATTACGAATATATAAGATATGCACAATGATTTTTGCAAATAAACATTATTCAACAAAACAGCACTTGTAAAATAAATTGAAAGTTTTTTTTATTTTGCTTTTGTAAATAAACAAATATGTTTACATAAAAAATCAAGTGCGCGCTGTTGTTGATAAACAATCGCGCAGTTTCGTGGAGCATTTTGTTGCTAATAGTGTACCATATGGGTGATTATTTTTACTAATAAATATAATCAAGAAAATATCAATTTAATGATAATTTATAACGTATTTGTAATAAATTCTTTTCTTTTATATAATAAATCAAACGCGCTCTTTTTTTTATTAGAAAAGAAAATTTAATTCTCGGTGTTCGATGTTGATCGTGTTTTGTGTATGCGACTTAGATACAAGGTATAGGGTGTTATACTTACATGATATTTACTGAATCAATAGTTACTGTGCTGGACATAATCGGTGAGCCAAAAGATTTACTCAAATTGAATAATATTTCATTTTGGAGTTGGAACACAATGCAAGGAGTTCTCAAGAATTACCCTGATTGACGGAAATGCCTTCCTGTTTGGGATTTTCATAAGACCTTGGAAGCTCCCGGCTCTTAACTGTAAGGAGTTCCTGGGGGCATAGAGGTTAACCTCGTGCAAAAATCTTCAGGTTAGTGGATATTAATTAACCTGCACATACATTGAAATGGTAATTATGAGAATAAACCAATAACTTTTATTACGTGATATAATCGCCGACACTTCTAGTTGGTGATGGTAATTATTATACTATTTTATGATATATTTATCCAAGTGGATTTTGTGCTATTTTATACACTTAGGCTATACCACATACAATAGCAGCACATTTATTGCAAACAAAATTAAATATATTAATTACTCTAAGCATGATAAGCCACCTCAAACTGACAATTTATTAAATAGACATAGCATGAAATATCTTCCAATTTTTTATTCAATATATATTTTTTATAACTTCATTACATAATACACACTACACTGATTATGAAAAAAAACTTCGCCTTCGGCTCTAAACCGAGCGCAGATAATTTCACTTTTGGGAGGGAGTGTATTACAAACTGATTGAGAAATAAATTAGCCGTAACTAATTGTTTTATAGGAAATTTGACGCTCTACAGAAAATTTGAAATTATTTTTACCTTTCTCGCATACTTTTAGCACAGCTATCCATGCGGAAACATCAAAAAACCTATATTGATTTTTTTAATAAATAGCTCGTTTAAAGAAAATTGCATGCGTTAAAAATTATTAAATATTATTGTAAACCAATTTTCACTCTTTAAATATGTTATGAATTCTATTAAAATAATATAAACAATTTTTGTAAGAACAGAATCGTGAGCCTAGTCGAAATGGTTTGCTGTGCACGTATAAAGCGTGATATGCATTTAAAACTTCCTGCCTGCAACCTGGATCTTAAAAGAATGCAGGTATATACAATTAGAGTTTTAGTTTTAGAATGAATCCTTTATACCGCTCGGAGGATCAAAAGATCAAAATCTCTAAAAGCAAAGAGCGTTTTTCTCGTACATTCAAATTTGATGCTATGATTGCTACATAATCGTATTTCGATCGCGAGTCCAATAAGGTGGACTCTGTCTTTAGGTGTAATCCTTTTCCCTGGGTGTAAACAAACTTGCAATCTTGGCATTGTGACTGCATGTTGTATAATGTACAAACGACCCTGAGCTTACTACATATTGTGTACTATGTAGTAAGCTCAGGCTCGGTCATCTTCTATTATATATTTTTCCATGAAAAGGGAATATTTATTTTATTATCAAGAAAGGTATGAAACTTACAGGGAGCAAGTAAAGAATGGAAAATATTTTAAGGACGTTTTTTTACAAGTATTTCACCCGGATATAAGAGATATCATTCGATTGATGGTATCACCAATATGTCGGGTAATTACAAAATATACTAGTTTTTCATGATATTTTTTCGTAGTTCTTTCATTTTAGTATTGAATGTTTTTGAAACTAAACGTATAAAGCTTAGTTAATGGTTTTACTTATTGCACTCCTTCAGGTTTGTATGTCAAGGGGTGGAAAAACTCTCCATTTAGAGCCAAAAATTGCATATAATTCCCAATTGTTGCAGCAAAAATACAGTTAGCTCGTACTGTCTATATTATGAATCAAATCATTGACTATGAGTCAAAAGAACTTATTCAGATCATTTCTAAATCGACATGGAATCTGAAGAAATTCGGCGGGTGACCTCGAATGAATCTAAAGAAAAGATACATTATATAAATATTTCCAGGACTCAATAAATATATAAATTTATTTTCTTTGCTTACGTCGTATAATTTTACTTTTTCTTCTAAAAATATTTACAAAGTGCATCAAACCTATGTTGCTGGAGTTAAAGTTCATAATGGTTCAATTCTTTTAAGTGTGATTAGAAATATGAAATATTTAAGGCAGCGATTTATTTAGGAAACATAGTTTGAAAGTTTACTGTAAATATGGTAATTAAAACATATAAATGATATTTTTATGTTCACATAAACGTAGTTCATTGCAAAACTTTGCAATGGGGTAACATAAGGCCTTTATTCTTAAACTACATTATACATTTTTGAAATTTTTGTAAGGAATATATATTAAAGTGAAACCTCGTTGTCGTAATTATAGAGAAGTTATTATTGGGGAGCTGATGTTAACGAAAATATTTATCAATTACGCATTTTATCATTACGATTGAATTACTTTTTTAATTTGCGTTGAATTTTAGCAATAAAAATTAAAAAGTCTAACGATCTAAACTAGATTAATATAATATGTCCAAACGACATTATTATATCGCAAAGACCCTGGTAACCCAAGTGGAAATAGTCTCACAGCTCTCAATGGAATATCAGTTACATCAAACTTATTTCACATAATATATACTTTGATGAATATCATAGTATAATATATTATAGTGTAAAATTACACGATTATATGACAAAGACCCGGTGTCCCAAATGGCGAGGGCCACGCCACTTCGATCAATCAATTACAGCAAACAAATACATACAATGTGATATATATATCAGTACATATATACATATATATATATTTATATATATATATATATATATATATATATATATATATATATATATATATATATATATATATATATATATATAATTTTTAATGCTTGTTACTCTTGTTTGCATATAAATATTCAAATAAATAATCTAACATTTTTGTCTTTTTATGTAAACTTTTTTTGAACGACATAATTTAGTCCATCGGCTTCAAATTTCGCATTAAAGGTTTTATCATTTATTCTGTATTTAGTATGCTTTATTATTTTCTCAACTTTTTAAGGGTATGATTATAATTCCATCATCTACACTTAAATTTGCACAAACAAGACAATCACTTACGGAACATCTGCTAATATGCATCTGCTAAAATCTCTTTTCAGACGGTCTCGACTCTCTCCGTCACATTCTTTCTCTCCAAACTACTCACAAAGCCAACATCCCTTTGCGCACACCGTAAAAGCAAAAGTTTGAAAATCGTCCTTTATCGTGGAGCCTAATCTGGAGAAAAAGTCTGGTTTTATCGCCAACTTGCCGCAACGATTGGGCACGATCACATTATGCGATGACGAGCTAATTAATTCTTTTAATAAAGTGAATTCTTACGTCAAAGAATATAATTCTAGAAAAGGCAAATTTTCCCAATTTATACAATTTAATTTTGATTAATATTAAGGAAAATCGTAATTATTGATATAATCGTAAATATCTTTAACAATAAAATATCTTCACGCAATTTAAAATTAATTTCATAGCTTTCCTATAAATTTTAGGTAAATATCAATTTACGTTTTTCCATAATTTTGAATTTAACAGTTTTGGTAATGGAGGAGGTAACATTTCTTTAATTCTGTCAAAATATCTATAGAATTTGTCCCGCATAAAGTTCTGAAAAAAAATATTTTTGAATCTTTGTAACTAGCTCCTTCAAATGATATTCCACTATCGAGTGGCATAAAATTTAAAATTCTTTACTTTCCACCTTTCAAATTTCCGTACAAATATTTTTGAGTGTTAAATATTGAAATGCGTGGAGGTCGATATGTGTTTCATATTTTAAGTTTCTAAGTCGAACGATTTCTAAAAAAAATTCTCTGGGCATGGAATTTTACAGAAAATTCAAAAACAAATAGTTTTATAATTCCTATTGGTCACTGTTTTAATTGAAAATCCGTGCAATACAAGAAGCTTCAAAAAATTCTAGTACATTATTTGTCCCTTTTGAAACTACTTTATACATCTTTTTTTAATTTGTACTTTTTTATTATATATATTAGTGAAGATATTGAAATGTTCCATAAATGTTTATCGCCATGTCAAATTTCAAGTTTTTACGTCAGATGGTTTCTAATAACCAAAACATATCGATAAATATGTGAACGATCAGTTCTTTCCTTTTGAAGCTCCGAGTCTTAATTAGTATAATTTAGTTTATCTGCCCAGAGGTCAAAGAAAAATCCATAAAATAAAAATATCGTTTTACAGCAAAGCTAAATACTAATTTTGCTAGACTTCTTTAACTTACGTTATTACGTCGATTTGTATCACAGAATTCAATTGAACCAGGGCTCAGTTTTTTTATTTTCTATGGTAATACAAGAAATACGCTATCTTAAATATTATGTAAATTATGATAGTTTCTAGTTTCTAATATAAAATAGCTAAAAAATGAGGATAAGGAAATACGGATTTTCTTCAAATTTTGCGATAATTTACTATTTATATAAAACTAAGTTTTGTGCAATTAAGTAATTTATATTTCGGGGATCCATATTTAGGATTATATCCGTGAGAACATTTTGGGCTTCCAACAAAAAAAACATTTTGTTGCTTGCGATATAACTATAAATGCATTTATAATACCTTCAAAAATAATATATGTCACGTGCGATTAAAAAAAAAAACTTTGTTGTGGCGTTAGCTAGTAGTGATGTAAATTCAATTATTTAAATTGATGTAAAATCTATTAAAAAAGGACTACTAAAACAATAATTATTTTATAAAAACAATGTCATGAATTGATAATGGAAAACTTTAAATATTATTTTACCTGATATACTATTTATTACTTTCGTATAAATGAAAACATTATTTGAAAAGTATTGATTATGGAACATGTTTTTTTTAGTTGCATTTCTTTTGGGTTGCGTGTCTGATTTTTCAGATAGAATAAGTAATACTGACTTAATAAATTGTAAATTCATTTAAATGACTAATAGCAAAATATATTTTTTAATTTATTTTTTTCATATCTTTTATAAATTTGTACAATTATTTCACTTTCCTTTCATACTCTCGCGCCAACACGGTATCTCGTCATCTATAGAGATGAGGTACCACCATGTTTGCTCTAATTAAACAAAATTTTCCACAAAATAGCCTCAATTACGTGGAAATATTAACATATTGTATTTCATACAAAATTTAATCTCATGAAAGCAAATTTTAAGGGATCCCACGTTAGGAAAATATCACATTACCTAAAATATCCCGCCATATTACGTGAAGATATGTAATTCGCCAGTTATGAAAGTGGCGACTGTTTATATTAATAACAAAATATTGCTTTATACTCTTTCGTAGCTTAACAGTGAACTAATGGAAATAAAACATTTATTTGTTTATCCATAAAATATCATAGAAAAATTATAATAAAACACTATGAAATATGACTAGAACTCGCGCTACGAGTATACATAATATTTCATTTCAACTGTATACAAATATTATTAATATTTTTTACTATGTGAATTTGTCTATTATAACTTTAGCAGACGTAAAAATATTATAAGTTTTTAAAATCTAGGAGTCTCAAATTTTTCAAAAGCCTCTAGGAATGCTGTTTCTCATAGTTTCTTGGCATTTGGAATCGACTTTTTATAATAATATTTATTATGTACTTATAATATTTTCAACCATTTTGAAAAAAGTTTCTGTAAATTAATACCCCAATCGAGGCTTGAAATAAAAAAAAGTAAAAAAATAATTTGGCTCCTATAATATTTCCATATACGAGTAAATATTTCTGAGTGTTAGCTATTGAGAATATTAGTAATAATACGTGAGTAAATACGTGATTTTCTTTCAATGCCTGCTGTAATTCAACTAAAGCACCAAAACCACACAGGAAATTCATTTATAAATGTTATATTTTATTTAGAAGAAACCTAAATTTTTGACTCTTTTACTGCAAACAAAATGTAATTTTTTTTTAAATTAATTTTTTATTTTATTATTTAATTGAACACAAGGTGTGTTCAATTAAATAATTTTAAATAATTAAAAATTGAACACAACTTATTTAAAGATTATAAATAAAGAAAATGCAAAATGGTTCAAGCGGGATAGTTAAAATATGTTGCTTATCTTTTGTTACGAGGTGGGGATATTTTTATTATGCCAATTTATTAATTTGACGTATACAAATTGTTATTTAAGAAAGAGTTTTAATGGTTAAAATGATGACAAAAATGCTTTTACATATTATTTTATATATATATATATATAGATATATAATTTATTTTTAATATTTAGATAATAGGTGATCGGAAGATTAAGTTTATTAATATCAAATAGGGATAAGATGGGAAGATTTAAATATTGAAATCCAAGTGACACGAATACAATAAAGAATACTTTCATTGAACACTTGTTATTTCATCACAAAATAAATCTGTTAAGTACGTAGAACGCGCAACACGATGGTTCCATATACACTTAGACCCGTAAAAGTTTAAAAATTTGTGCCTAATATTTCTATCAAAATATTACAAATAACAAAAATATTATTTTTACTAGGTAGAGAAGTATTTTGTACATTATTCACAACGTAAGAAATAAAATATTACACTAAATATTTAATGTGTTTGATCGAAATAATTAATAAAGACCGTCTGATTATTAAACATTTCTGACATATATACTTGAAAAAAATTGTGTGTAAAAATTTTTTGACATGTGTCTTCGATGATATCCCACTTGATATGGTCCGTAGGAAAAACGATGTATGTTTCAGTGTTTAAAATTTAAAAATCCGTAATTCGACTACAGCTTCCTGTAAAATTTCATTATATTTAGTCTTAAAGTAATAGTGCTATATTGCGATTGGTTACGAAATGACTGGCGGATATGATGAAATTACAAGAGATATTTTTCATGTTTCCGTATTTCAATAGGAAAAAGGAATAACTCTTATAGGATCATTTTGGTGTCCGTCTGTGTGTCAAGACACTTTTTCTCAGAAACGCGTGGATCAAGTTGAAATTAAAGATCAAGGGTCCTTTGGAGCTATAAAAGATCAAGTTAGAAGCTTGAACTTTTATAGCTCCAACTTGTCTGTCCACCTTGTCAACGCAATCAAGAAAAATCCTAAAAATGCGGCCATTTATGATGCATATTTTGACACTGGGAAATCAATTTAAACCTATAGGGTACTTCCTATTTATTTATAATCATGAAATATGGCAAGAGGCACGGTCTTACAGCACAAGTAAAGACAAAAATCCGAAAGTTATTAATTTGCAATTACATCATATAAAAAAGAAAATTTTCAATATGCGCCTACGAAAGACATCGAAAAAATTAAAATTTTGTATATAGTTTAATAAGCACATTATCTACCATTAAATGTTTATAAATACCTAAATGTGTACGGAACACTCCTACCATTTGACTACGACCTTTAGTAGAATTTGGGAATGTAAACGTTATTTTTAACACCTCTTGTAACTAACAACAAATGCATGATTACCTTTGATTAAAAAGTATGGTAAAATTGTATCAATAATTAATTTAACAACTTCTACTTAATACAATACATACATAAACCTAACAAAACCTTAAAGGCAGTAAAGAATGTGTATTACAAAAAAATTTAAAAGGGTTGCATCTGCTTGCTATAAATAAAATATAGCGAAGAAATTCAATATTTCGCAAATTCGTGTTTGCCTCTCTGTTATATATAAACCAAAAATATAAACAAACAATTTGTATGTTTATATATTTTTCACTTAGTAATAACTGCAAGAATCACTACTACACTCATATAGATTAGAGTCAAATAAAAAGAACTAAGAATGGCTTATCTCGATGCGATATTAAACAGTTAACAATTAAACAGTGTCCTGTTGACCGCTATAACACGTACAGCCAATTCATAGATTATTACCACGAACTATATCCCATTGTTACTCGGATATAGTTCGTGGGTGCAATATCACCTATATATTTGAGGCAGAAGTTAAAATTTGTCGTAGCAATGAAGTTTATTGACCCGCATATTTCGTAATGAAAAATGTGTTTTCGGTCCTGTGGAATCTCAGCCGCGTTATGAGGAAATTATGACATTTAACAATACGTTGTAACGATTCCAATATTATTAATTTTAAAATTGATGTTAGTTAATTTTCGAAATATTGCCGAAAATATTTTCAAAAAACTGCACCTTCTTTACTTCCGAAGTTGCTGAAGATAAAATTATGAACAAAAACAGGTTTACCAAGGTTTAATAGAAAACTTAGTGGTTATTCTGGATGTCATGTTTCAGAAATTCAGGACATTTATGGAACTTACACTCAGCAATAATTTACATAGTTTAGAGAGTTAATTATATTTATTAGAAATATAGTAAACTCTATACAAAATGTTAATATTATTTCAATAAATAATAAACCTTTAAATTTAGTGTACGGACCCCAATTAGTGCAAGTTCTTCTTGTATTTATTAAAACTTTGTTTTAATTACTTTCTTCTCTAAAGTCTGTCATCATCAATCTTCACTTTATTATTGACTGGTCAATTAACGTTGTTTGTGCAAGCTATTTGAAATATTTCTTTTCTCAAAAAGATTATTCAATTCGTATAAAGCCTTGGTCTTAAAGTGGTTTCTTTTAATGTGTTGAAATTCCTGAGAATTTACTCAACCTCCTAGCAGTAAAAGTATTTTTTTTAACATAATGAATCATGCAAAATACAGAATCAATTCTTCCTACATTATGTTTAGTTGGGTTGGTGTTTTATTCTTGTTAGTTATTTTGAAAGCAGTCAATTTATATAGTTTATCTATAGATATCAAATACATTTTTATTGTCTTATTTAGAAATAATGTTGTTGTTTGTACTCATTATTATTTTACATTTTAGACCAAAAATATAGAACCTTCGTCAAATGATACCCATCCTGCCCTTAGTTCGTGTGTCAAGATCCTATAGTTCCTACAATACACAATTGTCTTCTTAAAATTTTGCAGGTGAATCCTGTGTAGTGAAATTATCATTTTTTTCTATGGAACCTTATTAACACCCAGAAGATTTTCTTATTTTGTAACTTTCTTTCCAAATATTTCACTTTATATTGATTTAGAAACCTGCAAAGTGATTAAAATAAAATAGTCATGAACCTTTTTTGTCCGATCAAAGCAAATTACCAATAACATGTTAAAAATAATAGTTTCATTCGAGACACGAGAACTTAGTTAATTAAGTCAAAATAACCAAAATAAAATGTACAGTATATACTTTATGCTGCTGACACATTGTTGCTGGTACATAGAAAATGACGATATAAACTCTACAAAGTCGGATATTTGACGGACACGTTTCCTATCACTCATACAAAATTTTTGTCGTGGAAACTAGATTCTTTACCTACTGAATGTTTTTACTTCTGTGATGAAGTTCTTCTTTCTCTAGTTAAAGAGTGAATAGAGTGATAGAGTGATAGTGATAGAGTGTTAGTAAACGATTAATGGATTTAGTCATCTTGTCAAGTCGGAGTTATTTTTTACAATTAACAATTATTTACAATTAATAATTATTACGGTTATCTTACAAACAACAATATTGTTTCCATTTGTATATTTTTATTTTAATATTTAATACGGTTATATTAAAAAAGTAATTCAAAATTTCTATAAAATACTCATTTTTGTGTTTGGTAATTTTAATAAACAATTCAATAAATTTTTTTTATTAATCTAAAGCTATTTGATTGCATCAAGGTAATTTATAGTAAAAAAGCCTAAATGTTTTGTTTTAACAATTTGTATTTGCATTGTGATAATAAATGTGTAAATTACAATGTATCATTAATATTAGGTACGATTATTTAAGTCTATGTATAAAGGGGATTAAATAACTCATTAAGATCTGGAGGGCGAAAAATTGTCAATTTAAAAAAATGGTGTGAAATTAAAACCAATATTTTTGTCATTTTCAAATATATTTAAATATTTAAAGAATACGAAGTATTGAATATATTTGACGTTAATTTTGTAAAATTCATTATTCACAATTAAATAAAACTACGTGATGTAGTATTCCACTTTCTTTACCACGACCTAGGTTTCGTCGTATTACAACATCTTCAGGTGGGATATTACCAAAGATTTGAATCTTTGCTAATATCCCACCTGAAGATGTTGTAATATGACGAAACCTAGGTCGTGGTAAAGAAATTAAGGAAAGTAGAAATAATACTACATCACGTAGTTCCATTTACTTGAGAATACGAAGTAATTTATAACAAACAATAAAAATTTTATAATAATGAAAGTATTAAACAAATGGTGTATGAAAAAGTTTCAATTGTAAAAAATAAAAAAATTAATATTTTAGTAGTTTTACCTTCTATAGAGTTTTAAGTAATGCTTTAATTTAATACAAAAACACAGGGATCAAGAAGCATTTTTGTGCCAAATTTCACTTTAACCCAAAGACAGAGTTTGAAGTAAAATTCATGTAAATTATTTTTTAATTTGCTTGTAAAACGGTGATGAATACAGTGAACGATATTAAACTACGTGATTTGGAAGAGTTCAATGAGGTATTTTTCAATTATAAATTGTAATTAAATAACTTTAAAACGTCAGGTAACTTCTAAAACCGATTTTATTCACAGTGCATTTGATTTCAAATTCTTATTTCAATACGATATTGAAATATTGAATTTTATAATATGCATATTAATTTCTTGGTCCAAGAAGGTGAAATAGTTAATTTTGCAAGTGATTACATAAAAATAACGAATTATTGAGCAATGTAAGAAAAAATATTGAATTTCGAATTAAGGCTTAATAACTGGTTCACAAATATAATAGTTCAAGTGGCTATCAAATTAGGAATGTTTTTCTTAAAATTTACTGATACTCCATTAAGACTTTTTTATGCGTTATAGTTGTTTACAATATATTATTTTCCTTAGTTATATAATATTAAGCGGTGAAAATAAATTGATTCAGGTAACAGGAGTTTGCTGGCAATTCATCAGCCCTCGAGTCATCTCATTTAAAGTTAAATTACTTTTTAATCTAATATTTTTAATTATTAAGTAGTAACTGATTCCTATTTTAGATATTATTTTTTTGGTACGCCTACTCCAATTAACAGAAAAAAAACACATTTCTCTTTATTGAGTGAAAATTAATAAAAAAATTTTGGAAAAAAATTTAGTTAATAGCTCTACACTTTCCGATCAATGTAAATATATTAATATATTATCCTCATAATTACCTTTTCATCAAATACTTGGAACGGAAATAGCACACAATTTTCTCTCTAGAGAAAAAAATTTTCTTGTGTTTTGAAAACATTGCTTAATACATGTTTGTTATTTTTCCTCTACACTATCAGTCTGAAATAAGTCTTTAAATTGATATGTTTTCACTATAATAATTTTAATCCCTCCGCCTTTAATGGCCTCATTTAAAAATTTTAAACCATTAGCGGGTAGATCAAGAAGTGTTTCGAATAAACCTACATTTACTATGACATAAAAAATCATACAAAAGGTCATAAACACATGTTCATTATTGTGAAAATTAAATTTATACGTATTAATACGAAAATAATTTTTTTTCGAAACGTCCTTAACAAAGGAATGTATGCTCCTTTGTTCTGTTGATGCTGCCTTGAATACTCCCAAGAACTTTCAGTTTAAACCTAATAGTTTTCTCATATCTGCCCCTATGCTACAGCTATCACTTTAAGATTTCTTTGTTATTCATTAATTAAATGAGATATTTAAAAACTTGTCAACAACTAAATTTTAAAAAATGTACATAGCTAATATTATAAGATACAATTACACATGTGTTTAGGTGTTAAAGAGGTGGACATAACCAAGATTGAACGGATAATTTGTAATAACTAGTGCAATAACTAGTCATCTCCTTTTAAACTGAATCCACTCCCAGTCTTCCGAGTAAGTCTCGTTAAATTGAAGTTAAATCTTTCGTCAACACTACTATAATCTTTATTTAACTTACTGACATGTCGGTTATTCTAACTTTCTTATAGAATCTTTAAATAGTAAAATAATCTTTGAAATTTGTCCGACGAATATGCCTTTGTTCTCAATAAATATGACTTTGTTTTAAAACTCGGGTTGAATCTCCAATAACTGGAGATACTATAAATGTTTTAATTAATTTATATATTAAATATAATGTCGATTTTTATTTGACCTATTTGTTGCCTTAAGTTATACTATGAAATATGGCTAATTCTTTTGTATTTTTCTCAAATAAACCGTGAAAGCTATGCTTCTACGTAACACTTTTCACGAAAAATACGCGTAATGTTATACGTATATGTTTCATTGCTGACCATAGATATAAATGAAAAAGTATAAGAGGAAAAAAATGTCATAGAATACATTATATGAACTAAGCAAATGTATTTATAAATGAAAACAATAGCTAATGGCATATATAAATGGCACAGTTAATCCCCAAAATTCTTGATCAACGCGAGTTATTAAAATCCTCAGTATCTAATCTGATAACGTTAGTAAATTGATTGGCCATCTCGTGCTTAAGGAATTACATTACATAGCCTATATTCTTATATATTCCCATTTAAACTAACGAAATTAAACAAGAATATAATGACATATCAATTTGATATAATTTAAATAAAGTATTTGTATCAAATTTATCATTATATGTGATTTAAATAACGATTTAGAGATAGTATTTACAGATGAAAATAGAACTGAAACAGAATGCATATTCTTTAGTTAAGTGTAAGAAAAGAAATATATTTTTTGTCAAATTCACACATCTATTTATATATTCAATTAGCTAAAATTCGTTTTAATTTCAGACGAAATTTTAATTTAATTTGAAATAATATGAATTCCCCCATTAATTTTAATAATAAAATATCTTTCTAAATTTTATACCTTGTTTATTTATGTACCAAATGCCCATCCATAAACAAATATCACGTACAATTAAATTAGAAATTTTAAATAAAGCGCTGAGGAGATTTTGTTCAGATGTCCCCTATTTAAAAAAAACGTATTAGGCCCACGAGAAAAAGACAATAATTAATTAATTGCATGTAACATTTTTTGTAATGTCGACTCTCTTCATATTACCCAACTGAAACGTTGTCATTCAACAAAATCTAGATCGTAGTTAACAATTTATTTGTGAAAAAAAAGCAATTTAAATAAAGTACAAATAATACTACATAACGTAGTTTCATTAACTAATAATAAAAAACGTTCGTTAATAAATTTCGTTAATAATAAAAATTAAATATCCGATGTATTTATTTACACGAACGCAGCGTAAGATAATGAAAACATTATTCAATTATTTTATTGAATTAATTCCAGCAATAAAGAGTAAAACGAATCCTTAAACGATTTCGAAGTTTCATTTCCGCAATAGTTTAATAACTTAATAGTGCGTACACCATATTATTTTATTTGTGGAATAAAATACATTTTAACGAGAGGTTTTAAGTGAAAAAGTCTTTTATTTTCATAATTCAGTTAATTTTTTCCGTTGAATTAAATTTTATTACTATGGCCTTAAAATAGTTTATATTATCTAGCTTCCACATATCAAATCACTTGTGATATTAAGAAATTTTTTTTGGTTTTTCATAAAAAAATATTAATAAACTCTCAAAGGCTAACGAGATGGTTAGGGCTTTAATCCTTTTCTTATTTATTTTTCTAATGGAAAAACATAATTCACGATCCATTGTGTTACAGTATCTCAAGTTGCAATATTTTGAATGCTCTTTTCTTGTATATAGAATATTTACAAGTTATATGTATACGTATATATGTATTCGTGCTATGAACAAAACATAATAATCCAATTGCAAGTCAAACGAACAATGTAAATGACATTAGCAATTTGAATTCGAGTAAAAGGGAGAAAACAAAACAATCTCAACATTTAGATTGTCAGGCTTACAAGAATTTATGCAAAATAATATTTAAATCAACGCGGAGATGCTACAACGGTTTTGTTGTCTGTTTCGTGAATTATAAATGAAAATTTCCATTACATGGCGTAAGCAAATTAGTTTCACGATCGATAAGATGTGCCATCGTCATGTTTGTTTCATCTTCTGCAGTGTCGACATTATGTATAAGTATGTATGTATTCTTATAGGTTATGAAATATTTAAAATATTAAATAATTTCCAAATTAATATTTAGCACTCCGCCCATAACATAATATCCCCTTTTATTAACAATATATCCGAAGTTTCCATATTTCTGCTTTCGTATAAATATTATTAAAATATAAAATGAATATATTTGAAACGAATGAATGGTCGACAACATTGACATTTTTAGAGTTCCGTGTTCAAGTCCTTGTAAGATCCCTTACAAATTGTAAGACTGACATTTTTCTCAGAACTGTCGTAGCTGTTTTCCGCCTGACACAGAAACTAGAAATTTGGCATGGTAATAACTTACACTTAAAAATATTTCTATAGAAATTTTAGGGCGGGTGATTTTCTATATTTAGTATGGGGTATCGTTTGCCAGGCTCAACAATTTGTAGGTAGCCAAAATAATATATTTCTCCATTATTTCCAAAACAATTCAACACAGAATCACTGAGGGTTTTTTTCGTGTTTTTAGAATTTTAAATATGCATTATATTTCAAGGCCTGGCAAGCAATATATATCCTTCATGAAATATTGTTTATAAATAGTTTAATGGAAATAATACAACCTTTAAATATTTACTATCCAATAAATGTGTGGGAAATCCTCGCAGTAATATAAAAGTTTTTAAGCAATACAGAGTACTAGCTTTGGTCCCTAGTTTACTTGCGTGGAAAATGAAAAAAAGGTAGTCAAGTTTGAAAAAATTCTCCTGTGAAAAAATAGGTCTTTGCATTGGAAATTGCTAAGTAGTTTGATGTGAACAGAATGGAAGAAAAATATCCGTGCCCTGCAGTAGGCAGTCGTAAACTGACTTACCGTTGACGTTTACGTGATGTGTTATTACGTATTTTTATTTACGTCCTTACTTATGTTGATATTCTTATCTCTAAAAGGATTTACGATTTCTTAATTACAAAGGAAATAATTGTGATAAATTTGACATTTATTTCCATAATAAAAACTTTATTAAAATTGGTGAAGTAATTTAGGCTGAAAACAGAAAAAGCTAACTAACTTTTGAGTTATGGACGGAGTGTATCATATCCTATGTAAAATAATTCCTTTGAAAGCGATTTAGTAGCTCAAAAAGTATATTTTCAATCTCAGTTTATTTGAATCCCGTTCCGACTTTTAATTAGACGGAACCTTTTAATCTTACGTCTGTGTTTATCAGAAAGATAGAGATTAAAAAGAGTATGGGATTCGATGTTCATGCATTCATTTGATCTTATTTTTAATACCATATTTAAATTTTAATAGGACGTTTTTTTTCCTGACAATGGGCGATAAATTAAACATTTATTTTTTGCCTAGGAAACTTTAAAACGTTACTGTGAAGTATTTTGAAAAAAAGTAGGGGTAATTTGAAATGACCTACGGTAAATTATAAAATAAAAAAATATTACTAAACTTACAACGTGTGCGATTATATTATCTAGTTTAAAGGATTTTTTTTGCTTTCCCTATTTGAAACATCCAGTATTGCTGCGAAGATCATGAGATAATATTAATTTTTTAACATTACTAAATGTAAGTAAATTTTCGAAAAATGTACACCTCAGTGTAACAAAGTATTAGACATATTTTAAAATACTGAATACTATAAAATTTACTTTCATATCTATAGATGAAAGGCGAAACGCTTCGGCCAACCTCAGCTTTTGCACTTGAACAGATGTAGAATTTTATTTCTAACAATGAACCGGATTTTCAAGTAAGATTAGGAATAGAAACACCTTTGCAAGTTTTAAGATTTATTAATTAATTCTTCTGAAAATGACATGTATAACGTTTTGAAAATATGGCAGCAAAGGTATAAAGTGAAACTCAAAGTACTTCTGTTTATTACCATCTGTGAATCTGGCTTATCTACAGTTGGCATCGTTGTGTACCGCTGATCTGATAAGGTGATCGGTACAGGATACTTGTACTCCCCCCGTTCAAGTCCTTTTAGCTATAAATTACGTAAAGTAGATATTTTACATAGTATTTCTAAAATGCACTATACACAGTCAGTTTGGTGTTAGACACAAAAGTGATCATACATTGGGAATATACAATATTATTTAAAGTTCGCCACTTCAACCATCTGTACCATGAATCATGTGTAATCCGGCATCATGTTATTTTTTTAAATTGGTCGTCTAGTTTATAAAATAGTCAAAATTTAAATTTTAATTATCGCGAAAATCAGTAATTAAAATTGTTCTGTTTTAGAATGTGACTTCTAAATTGCCATAAACCAATCATTAAAAATATTATTATTATCAATAATATTTATTAAAATAAAATTATTATTTTTACTTACCTAAATTTTATGTTCAAAGTGAAAGCCCATTGGACCACGTAACATTTTCAATCCAACGAGGATTTCCAGTAGATATTTATAAGACCCATTCAGCGTAATTTACTATACAATCGTAATCTGCTGCCCCTAATGACTGCATTTTTTCAATAGCGTACAAATATTGGTCGTCTTTTTTTTTCAATTCAGTGTATTGAAGTATGACTCAAGTTTAGTAATCTGCCACAGCGGCTGGTTCTCGAACGTGGCTCCCGTCTAAAATTACTTAGTACATTGTCTTTCATATTTGTCGATATTGTTGGATTGGATTTCACTGGGTGATGGACTTATTTTCACATATTCTGTCATATCATTAATGTTTACTTGACCTTTACTCGGTTGTCGCAGATTCTGAGAGCGTTTAGTGAACATTCTAGAGGCTTCGCAAGTATTATAATGCTTTTCAGCTTATACCAATATCCTGTCTAAATATTATTCACTAGCACTAAAAACGACATATTGCTAATTCCATTCACCCGATGTTATAAATATTTACCAAAAATCAGTAATGCGCATTTAATACAAATTAACTCTCATCTCGCAACACTGTATCCTCAAAAAACATTCAAGCCTCCTTATTGTTTGTAGATATTTATGGGGGTTGTCATATGAAATAAAAAATAATCCATACAGATTTACTTTGAAATTATAGTAATATTATTAATAAGAATCAAATAATATTTATCTATAACACAAACGGAACAATGTCGTATTAATGGTTTATTTTGAAAATATGTATTAATATATATTATTAAAATAAAATATTAAAGTAATAGGTAAGCATGTTTTAAAAATCATAATTTGACCACACTTCTTACTATTTGGTTACAAAATTTATTTTCCATTTTATGTCGGTATTAACTTGTTATATCATCAGGTGGAAGTAATGCAGTAACCTCTCATGATCACATAACAGAGGAGTCTATCTTCATTTGTACTTCGAATTTGTTCTGCGCAATGCGATTTAGTCTGTCATCTATTCTTTCATAATTTTGCTAGCTTTCAAATGCAGTTTTTCTCGCATCAATTCGTATAATCTAAATAAAACCTTTTTCAAATCATATATATCATATTTTGGGCGACTAATTATGTTATTTCCCCAATGATACAGCGTAAAATATTTAATACTAGCGGCCCGTCCCGGCTTAGCAAGGGTGGACATTTATTTTTTTAACATATTGGGATAAACGTAGAGTAAATGCAGGACATACCTAAACAATATGTATTTAGTAATAGGGTCTCTCTGGCACCCTTTGGGTACGGGACTTGATGATTCAAAAAATTGATTCTAGGTCAACAAAAAGTAAAGTTGATTACCTAGATAGATAGACAGAAGAACAGCAAAGTGATCCTATAATGGTTCTGTTTTTCATTTTGAGGTACAGAACCCTAACAATAAAGGCGTACTAAAAAAAATATTATTTACAAAATAAAATTGGTAACCCGTTAATGTTTTCTCAAGTCTTTTTCCCCAGTTCACATTTCACATATTGGTAGGACTTAACCTTCTTTTAATTTCAGTTCGGGGGGTGGCAAGCCGGCAGGATTGAGAGAATTTAAAAATTTTTGTGTGTAGTGCACTGTATCTTCGATGTTGCACACGGTGTCAATTGATTTTGTAACATTTAAAATCACCGGGTACTTTTTCCATAATCATTTTGTTTATTTCATTTACTGAGTCGTTTCTTGGTGACACTATTGCCCTCAAATAGAGTCAATTGAAATTTCTTTCTATAACATTTTTGAAGTCGGGATAGATTGTTTCTACCAGTATTTCTAGACTGTGTATAAATTCATTATCCAATAATACTTGGAGGCTATTTGCAATTGGAGATGGTAATTTTTCGTCGCCGAGTTTAAGTATTTTTTTTTAAAAATTATCATCGTGGTTATTACTTAAATATGCTCTCATATTCGTACACAAATTGAGTGTTTCAATAGATAGCCACACTCTCCCGCACTTCGGTGCCGACCCCTCCGTGCTACACCGGCGGCGGTGACATTTTAAATTCGTCACATCTTTTGAATGGAATGTCCAATGTGAATAAACTAAAAGGTAATTTACAGGTATTAAAACAGTTTTGCTTAGGATTATTTACTTCCATAAGGATAAGTTGGTCTGATTTTGGTCGGAATTTCTATTAATTTTTAAAATGTTAAAAAGTAGTTATAGTGACATAATTACCATAGGCAGACATATGCTATTCCAACATTTTTGTAGATATTAATATATTCTTTAATATTGTAGAACATTGTTTTGTTCTATCATCAATTGTTTTCACAGCGCATGCGATGAAAAACATTTTATGGCAATTGTTTTTACACCTTGGGTTACATTATTGTAGTTTTATTAAGGTATTCATTAGTGAAGTTTTATTATATTTTTCCTGTAGATAATATAGCCTATATTTATTAGTGATAATGTAGCATTCAACAGCGAAAAAATTTTTGCAAGTGGTACGGTAATTTTTGAGCCAATTCATTACATACATCCATACACACATACAAAAATACAAATCTTTCCTCTTCATAATATTAATATAGATTAGATTTATTAAATTTTATTCTAATATAAAATTATATATTTTATTTGAAACATTTTATAAACAGGCTTGTTTTATTTATTAGTGTCGGTTAAATGACGTTTAAAAAGTTGAATCGTAATGAATTGTTTAACCTAATTTATTAGAATATTTCCTTTGTTGAAAAAATTTAGATTTTGACCTAAATTGTTTTTACAGAAAACAATTCTGTACAGAAGTTTTCAGTCAATAAACAATAAGAGCACGTATACAATTTTCATTTCTCCATATATTCACAATTTTTTTTAGCGCCCAATCATGATCACTACGTTATTATAAAGCTCTTTATAAGCGTATTTTTTATCTTTGTAAAGATGTTTTTAAGTAGTAATGTTTTTATCTACAAAGTACTCTTGGTGGGAATAAAAATATTTCATATTTAAGTCCATAAGTTCTGTTCATCACTTTTAAGCTCACTCGCTCTGTCGTACTGCTTGAGCATTGTTAATCAAACTTTGTGTTTTTAAGGAAATTTGACAAAAAAATAGCTGAATATTTTAATATGTGCTTTAAGAACTATCTAAGATAATATTTAATTAGAGTTAAACAGACACTTTTATTGTGATGCTCAAACAAATAAACATATAGATAAAAAACAAGCAGAAACACAAAACGGCCCTTGTATGTTGGAAAAGGACAGAATGCCGTTAATATTTTAATTTGAAATTTGTTATTCCAGTAAACTTGTATTCAAATGAGCCCAGTCCAAGTATCGTTTATTGTCACAAAATGATCTAAAAACTCTACAGGATTTTTCTCAAAAACTTGTAAACTGTTTTTTCACTACTCCTCTGGAATGTGCAGACGCGGTACTCATTCTGTAGTTTATTATGCAAAATAAAATAAAATCAATCATTTGAGATACCTGTAGCATCTTCTAATATGCACTGACTAACTGACTAACTAACTTTAAAATCGATGCGCATACGACGTAGTTAATAAAGATATATTGATTTCTTTATTTATTTATAGACTTCAGATGTAGTTTTTCAGAATTTTCGGAAGATAACTACAAACTATCTTCCAAAAGATGCGACCTTTCTGAAAAATTAGATAAAGTTTATCAAAAAACTATTTCTAAGCCTCAATATTTTTAAAAATTTACAATAATTTTACCCATATGAAAGATATATTAGCCAGTACACTTATATAAAGTCAATACCAAAATGTTTAAATGGTATAAAATAAAGTTATAATTTATAAATAATGTTATAGAAATGTTCTAACTTAAATGTTCTAACCCTTAACTGCTCATATGTGTTAAGTATGCGGAACCCTGGTAGTGCGAGTTCCAGTTGTACTTAAAGGTTTTACTTTTTACTTTTGGTATAGCAAACTTTCATTCTTTGGATTAAAACAAATAATAACAATGCTAATTTTCAAACCTTTTGGGCGAAACAGATTCATGTCTCGCAATAATTGAATATTTTTATCTCAGATGACTATGTATATAATATGTTTGTCGTATGTACCACACAACGGTACTTTGCTTTGCTTTGTTATGGATCTTGGAAACTATTTCCTTATGGTGACACTTAATATTGAATGAAATTATGTTCAAGCGTTAGTGTTATTTCATTATATTTTTTTCATTTATTAAAATTGTATTTTTTTCGTTTAAAGGTTTAAATAGCCCTTGTATTTCGAGTTCCACTTTTGCTTTACAGGTTGGTTTGCTTTACATTTTTGAATGTAATTATATTATTGTAACTACTACTAACCTTAATAACTAAGTTAAAACTAATAATTTATAAATAGAGCGACTTCTCATAGACAATAATAATGAAATATGTGGTTAATTGTAGTAAATAAGCAAATTAATAGTAATAATGTAAACAAATTGAAAAACTAGTAATAATGAAGCAATAAAATTAAGGTGTTTAAATACAATGAAGCCAAACAAAACAAACATCACATTGGGTGCTGGAAGACTGAGAGGGTATATTATAATGAAAGACAAGCGTTGTAACTCAGTAAAACAACTTGAAAAGTAATAAGACTTGAAATAACTTTTCATTAGATACAAGGATCACTTTTTTTTTTGACCTAGAATCAATTTTTTGTTGACCTAGAATCAATTTTTCTTCATACCACTGGAACAATATCATAGGAGTCGTAGTACATAATTAGCGAAGCAATGAATGTGTTGAAGAAAAGGGTGAAATAAGGAAATTTAAAAATTTTTTAAACGTTTGTCCAAAATTTGCATCTAAGAAACTCCCACTTTATTTTTAATACACAATAAATATCGTTTGTCCCTGTCAAACACCGCGTTGATTCTTATACACGGAACACGTAATCATATAACGAGCGTGACCTTCGTCGGCTAATCAAGTCGGGTGTTCTCGTGAAATATTATTATTATCAATTATTATCACTATTATATGTATTTCCCATAGTCATTAAATTATGCGCACTAATAAGAATGTGGATTTATTAAGTTAAGAAATTGCTATGTATAATGGAAAGTGGATAACGTAATTCTTGTTTATTAAAGTTAATACCGGTATGACATATATTTAGTAAAGCTCTCATTGTTAAAATTTATAAGGAATATTCTTTAGTTTATGCCATTTTTTTTATATTTTCAGTGTGGTATTATCAATTGTACACTGTAACGAACATGTCGGTTGATCTAATCAAAGTTACGCATAGCACCAAGATTTAAAAATGAATAAGAACACCATGAAATTGTAAGTAGAACAAAATATGCGTTTTTGTTAAAATTAAATTGACATTCATGTCATAAGTCTGTAATACAATTTAGTAATGTTTTAAATAATAGCATTTTATATTTATTTTTTATATTTTTACTTTTTTTTCTAATATAATTACTGAAAAAGAAGAAAAATATTTTTCGTTATTTTACATAATTCCATTCTTTTTGTGACTATAATTTTATAACATAGATATACGAAGATTAGAATATATTGCAACATTTAATTGCAAATATATACGTTATTCATGATTTTTTTTAAACCCATCCAAGATATATTTTATAAAATAATAGAATTGAATCAAGTTATACGGAAGCAATAAAATGAACTGCTATGATAAAATTAATACTCGAGACGTTTTAGTTTGATTAAAACAATATGTCAACCAATATGAATAATTATTTGGCCGAGATTGTGTTTGATCAATTACGGTGCAAATATTAAATCGTCTTGAAATCCATAAAAACATAGTATTTTGAGAAATAACTTATGATTAAAACATGATAACAAAAACGAGGTAAAATGCTTCAACTGATTCACTAATATTCATTTAATAATTAACGGGTCGCAATAATAACAATTCCATGCGGAGGTTTTCAGTACTAACGAATCATCAACGTGAAAAATTATGGAATTGTGTCGAAAGTAGTAAAACAGTTGATTTGAAAAACAATTTAAAAGGCGAGAAAAAAATTAATTTGTTAGTTCACTTTTCACTTTATGTACACATTCAAGAAACTCAGACTGGAAAGAAGTCTGAAATAATCTGGCGAGTGCTATGGACGATAAAGAGCTATCATGCCGTTTCGGGTAGCTTAGAGATCTGTGTACGACAACTTTTGCGGAATGTCAAAATATAGAAGTCTATGTTAACCGAATAATAATCATGGCACATAAACTTCGAAATATCTAATTTACAGTAGACAATGATTTACTTCAAATAATGCCACATCCCAGTCTATCAGAATCATACAAACCATTGATCATAGAGATCAAGAGCTTGGGTATGAAAATAAATGAGGATTCGGTCAAAAGTAAACATTTTAAGTAAGTCGGAACAAATAAAAGCCGTATCAAGGCGTTTGCCGCACACAGAAACTTTAAATGGAAACGATAAAAAGTATGAAATAGACACGACAGGAATTAAAGAAATAACATTTTCCTTAACATCTTGAAAATTTTATATTTTGTATGTACAAGATCAGAAATGAAATAACACCATAATACATGAAATATATTGTAAAACGTTTAGAAACGCCAGGTTTACGTTTGAATAAGATATCTTACTGTGTAACCAAAAACTTCAACAATTTTACCGACTTAAAGATAATTTTGAATAAAACCGCCCACTTTTGCGTAACTAAACTTTTACAGGTTTTATGTTTAAGGGGCTACTTAATTACAAATTCGTAATTAAAGTCAATTAAATTATCGTTGGGTAATCACTTCGAAAAGGTGAAGAATAACTTAATAAATGATAATATTCTCGAAAGTTAATTGAAATTCGTGTCGGTACTTTGCCTTTCGCGTGTCTTTGATCGGATACTTAGCCCCTATCAAGGTTTCTGATGTGACCGCAAACCGGCAACATAAATTTCATGAATTTCAACTACCCGACCGCGGCAAGGTGTAATCGAACTTTGCGGTTGTTTCAATCAATTTATTGCCAAAAAGGACGTTTCGAAGGATTCTCCTTCCATGGAGACTACCCTCGTCCCATAATCTGATATCCTTCAAAAGATGAATAAACCTTACCTCGCTGTTTTAAAACTAGATCTTGGGGAAAATCTCGGGTAATTAAGGGGCATTACGGCCGTCGGTCAGAGGTTGGGATTCGGCTACAAGATTACATAATCTTTGTTTCATGCCTTGAATTAAAATAAGAATTGAGAAGTAAAACGTGTGCTTCGGAGCAAAATTTGATATTCGTAATTACGTGGAAATATTCGTAATTACATGTTTAAATGGAGTTCCAAGTTACGTTCTTGACTTGGAAAGGCGTATGGTGAAACGTGTTACGTTAGGTGTAATATATTTAAATAAAACAAGGACCTAATTAATATTTTAAGTGCCTACATTATATTACCGTCGATTAATATTGAGGATAATGTTCCATTTTAACAATTAATAGCAAGTTTAGAGGAATGATGTACTGTTGAAGTTTTCCACTTACCTTGTGACCAACAATTTTATAGAAAGGTTTGACGCAGCTTTTTTCAATAACTCTTCGAAAGTACTCTGAGTTATTGTGGTCGAGTAGTGATAGATTTATGTTTCTGAATTAAATGTTGCTTTCAATATTTCTTATACTGATTTAAAAGAACAAGTTGTTTTATATAGATTAATTGTCAAAACACGTGTCATAACGGTAACGTAGTGATTTATTTCTATATGCTCTTCATACAGAAGCCACTAGATGGATTTCAATGGAACTGAAATAATTTTTCTTCATTGTCATCAATATTTTAGTTCAAAATTCAAAATAAATAAAAATTGTATGGTTTGCGAAAATTGTATGATTTGTTTATTCTTCAAACTTTAAGTTATCTTATCAATCCAGGATTGGTTTATATTATTTGGTATCGCTTTTGGAATTAAAGGAATGGGGCCACCATAATTAGCTTTCATTAAATGCCTCATAACCAAGGCTATCACTTAGAAAAATATTATATTTAACCCTTTTTCAAATTAATTTTATTAAAGAAATGTTAATTTCTTGAATAATTGTTTAAGGACCCAAATATATGAAAAAAAATATTTTTGGTTAAATGTTTCAATCTTATAAAATAACATAAACGGCCGGGCTTAAGAGGTGAATGTTGTAAATGATCGTAAATTTCCCTTTAAAGATACATTTTCCTTTAATAACAAAGTATGTATTTAACGTTAAAAAAATCGACAAAAAAGAGAAGCATAACAAATTCTTCCGATGAACTATCAATTATGTACTTAATAACAGTTCAAACAGGGTAAAATTTGTCAGTTTCAATTGAAGCTTAATTAATAGTAATGTACTAAAAACTATGTCGCTTAAGTAGAAACTGAAAATTATTTCGCTTAAGTGGATATGAAAAAAAATAAAACAAAGTGGATTTAATGAACTGCAAGCTTCAAAAGTATAAAAGATCATTTTTTTATATTGAATTATATTTTCTTTATTGTCAGAAATAGACACAACAGATAACATACATTTAAAATATTATAACCTTCATTAAATGTGGGGAAAAAAGTATTTAAAGAAGAAAAATCATTATTTATGGTATGCCTGAATTATGAAACTAATATTTTAAATTCGTATCTTTAAAAATTTCATAAAAGGAAAAGAACACTAACCCAACCGGTGTCTCCAAATAATCATACGGTATGTATGCATTTTGCTTTTAATAAAATTTTTTGGTGGCTCTTTCTATGTATAAATTATACATAATACATTTCTAATATTTTCTTTCTTTTTGAATCAAAATATCTTTTTCGAATTTATAGAAACATAAATCAAAAATCTAATTTTGATTTTTGTTTCTCTAAATTAGAAAAAGATATATAAGGAGAAGACATAAATCTAATTTTTTATATTGAAATTATGAAATAAATATGGGACAAATTATTCGAAGAAGGTAAACCCTTATGATGTGGCTGAATTATAACATTAATAGTAACAGTAAAAATGTCCATAAAACAAAAGAAAACAGTAACCCAATTGGTGTCTCAAAATAATCATAAGTACTCCGCGAATTCGAATTTTCCTTTTCATAAAATTCATTGATGTCTTTTTCTTTGTATAAATTATGCACACTCGTATTAAATTCATTATAGTTTACGTTATGAAAAAAATTAGATTTTTAATAAGTTTGTGATATTGAATAGTTTATTATAAATAGCACTTGACATTTTAATTACAAACAGCGTAATTAGGAATATAAACATTCATTAGATTCCATTACAGTAATAAGTACATATTTTGTAAATGTTTAGTTCATTTATAATAAAATTTATAGGCTACCACACTATAATTTATTCAATGCAGCGATGGCAGAAGCTCCTTATAATTTAACGGTAATAACTTTGTACATTGGAAAGATATATAGATCACGCTTATATACGCCTCTAGGAACGACAATCGAGTCTTAGCTATTTACCATAAACTCCATCGAAGCATCATTACGCGCTCAGTGAGCGAGGGAGCCGTACGCAGTGCGCACCAGGGGAAATCTTCCGGTTCATTTTGATTGATGAGTATCGTCGTATGTAAGTAAACGTACCACTAAACAATAAGATTACCTTCCCAACACGCAATTAAATTCAATAAACATTGTTTTATTTACCTGACGACTAGTCACAGCGGTGTAATAATGCATAGTGCTGTATTATGGTATTTATTTTTTACGATAAAATCAGTATTTGTATGGAAAAAAATTCCGTAAAATTTAGCAATCTTAAAGTCATATTATTAAAACCTCTATTCAAATAAAATTATTCATGTACTAAGATTAGTTATACTCACCTGCAACGGTTATGGAGACTTTAATTTCTAGATTTAGTTACGATTATTATATAAGTTTATTCTATGAAATATTTCTTTTTAAAATGATAAGATTTCAAAGTCAATTCAGAAATATCTAAATAAGTACCCACTTACGTCCAATATCTGATTGTCATGGATATTTTGTAATATATATAAACATCCACCTGTCGCCTTTTTTCTGAAATGACGGATGATACAAATAGCTGAACATTTTTTAAAGTCTACCATAAAAAATGTTCCGATATCGTAGCAGCAAATTTTCTTTGGCATACGTCTTATGCTAAGTTAATGGAAATAAATGGTAGTGCCGATATTACAAATAGCTGCTCGCTTACTTTATTGAGTTTCTCAAGCAACTTAGTGTTTCTCATCAGCCCGTTATAAAAAAGGGTTTTTCGCAAATTAGTGATTAAAATTGTATTAATGTTATATTATACCACATTAAATATTATATTTTTTGACTCAAATGTTCAAATGGATTTTTATGGGTGACATTCTTATATTTTACAATAACTTTTCAGTAAAAGCGTAATACGTAAAGATGAGTGCGTACTATTCAACAGACTAATTCCAAATTTTTAATTATCCAAAAATCGTAATATCTGCTCATTGAAATTTCAGATTTTTACTAAGAATTTACTTTTAATGAACCTATTTTTTTTAACAAGATAACAGTCACTTTACGACATACTTAAATTTCTGTCTAATCTAAAAAATCTTGAACTTCCAAAGGACTTATCGAATATTCAAAACGTTACAGTGTCGACGACTAAAACAGTTTTTGTTGATATGCTAATGAAGATGGACGAAGTTTTACTAACCTAATCATGCTATTTACTGTCAAGAGAAATAAAGAAGTATGACCAAGCTGGTATCTCAAACTTTTTTAAAAATATTAAAAAGCGGGTCCCAAAATATGTATTTATCGTTGCTTATAAATTAATCAGTGAATGGACTAGTATAGAAAAAGATAACAAAACAACACAGAAAAAATATTAAAATAAGACGCTTTTATGTTGCGACCTGTAATATTTTAGACACTAATACCTATATATATATATATATATATATATATATATATATATATATATATCTATATGTATGTATAGATATACACATATATATATATATATATATATATATATATATATATATATATATATATATACATATATACATATATACAGTGTGTCGACTTAAGATAATAAGAAGCAAAAATTAAAGTACACGTGCAAACAAACATATATAAATTAACAAACAGTAGCATAAACCCTCACAGAGCACAGACAGTTAAACAAATCTACAGGTCTCTGTTACTGCTTCCAAATACCCCTAGAGATCACTGTACCACCTAGTATTCCCCGTGCGCAGAAATGTACGACAAGTAATTCAAGTAATGCACAATCTCTCGTACACTCAATGCACTTAAAAGGCAACGATGCAACGTGCACCACAGGTAGCTAATGTCGTCGCCTGGGATAATGATCGCTGAGAGCTTTAACAGGGAGGCGGGCGTTGCCAAGGCACATACCCTGCATACCGTAATGTTTCCGACTGATGGGATCATTCGCTTTCAAGCGCTTCACAATGTTCCAAAATTAACAATAAATTAACCACAGAGATAATTTTTTAGAATGTTTATAATATATTGAATAATAGTTCGAGAGATACTGCGCTTTCATTCAGCTCTGCCCTCCCAAGAAAAGACGTTGGACCTCGCGGAAATATTAGCTCAGAATCTTTAACAGCAAGTAAAATATGTTCTGCTATAAACAAAGACCCATAAAGTTACGAGTAGTTTCACTAACACACTAGAAATATTCATTTATCCATATCAACGTCGAATCCTTAATACGAGATTATCGGCGGTGAATCAGAAACGATAAGCTATGGGCCATTGCCAAGAAAAGTTTGACTGGTAATAAGGTCTTGCAAAAGTAGTGGAAGTGATTGGAGACATTGAGAAGATTACACTGGAGAAGTATACTCAAAGTCGCCGAAGTTGTGGTAAACTCTGAGAAACCTGGAGGTCTGTTATCAGAGAAGCGAGAGTTATTGATCGGAACGAGAACAACTTTTTAAGGTGGGCAAAAACGGAGTCTATTTACAAAAACTCATGGAAGCCGTTTGCTGACTTAAGAAACATAGGATATGAATAAATAAAAATACGTTAAGTAAAATTGTAAAAAAAATTGTGTAGAAATCTATACAATTTTTTTTTCAATTATATGATTTTTATTTCAATTATATTCAATTATTTTTGATTGACTTATATGGTATGATTTTTGATTTGCTTATACATTATAACGGAAAATATTTTGGTTGGGTTTCGAATAACAAAATTAATTAAATTAGAATATTTTTTATTTATCAAATGAAATACTAGCGAAAGAGTATCGGGACAAAAAACTGTTACGCGCCAGTAGAGCTCTTAATATGAGGATTCTATACTCACTTAGATACATAAACAAAATTAAATATTTAAAGGTGCAAAGTATTTCTTAGCTAAAGAAAATATACTAAAATTATTTCTTTTCAAATAAATGCTTTTTCTGTCTCAAACTTATCCCCCAAAATTCTCAGATTCATCCTTATCAACTTTTACAAAAATCATACCAAATAATATAAAAGTTACAGTGACAAAATCGTTCAGCAATTGTTTCAGTGAATACTCAGGCATGTACAACACTGGTATTACAGCCCAACATGATTCCTAATTATCTATTCCATTGTAGTTATGCAAAAAGTATTTATTAATTCTGTGCAGATTTTAAAAAATATAAGAAACTTGTTTCATTGAGACATATACGGGATTACATCTCCATAGGAGACAAAATTACAACGATTTATTCAGAAACATAAATAAATCGTATAATAAAATTATTTAATACCTAAAAGCTCTGTATAATGTTGAGGATCAGGCGCCAGTACGTTCTTCTTATTAGGTACCCGAAAATGCAGACAAAGACATCTTATGGATGGATGAAGCTTTGTACATACGAGTTAAACTTTATAATGTGAATAGCGTACATTTTTGGATGCACACTAATCCCACAAAATTAGAAATAGCAACCGTCAAGTGAAATTCAGTGTAAACGTGTGGCCAAGAATAATTGATGATGTAAGCATTTAACCTTATTTCACTAAACTTCGCTTAGCGGGCGATTCGTACTTGGACATATTATGCAATGCAATAGAAAATTTAAACTACTATGTGCCACTGGCATTTCTAAGCGACTTTATTTATCAACATGACGGTGACAGTTATTAAAATATCACTAAGGATAAGAACACACGAATGCGGTAATAAAAGTCTATTAGGCAAATCAATTTTCAATTGTTGTAAGTCGATTGCAATTTTATAAATACGCCTTAATTATTTTTCTAATTTCAACAAAAGAATTAGGAAAATGGTCATTATAACGGTACTAAGGTAGTACAAAATATGATTGAAAAATTTTAATCTAATTTCACGAAGTTACGTTACAAACACGCTCAGGTCTCGTTATCAACCATCATCAACCATTTTGATTTAAATTTTTGATTCACAATATTGACTACACTTCTGGTTACTAATTCAGAAATAATCCTATATGTGTAATGTACGCATAAAATGTAGTTTTAACTTTAATTTCTAAAGCGTGAAACGCACTTTCATGTTTTCGATAAATGAACATATAATATTACGAACTATGAATCGAAAAATTAAAGTTTTTATATTTGTTGTTTACTCTTCCCTAAGTATTTATTGTTATTCTTATTTCGAAATAATTAAAATTTATTTGAATTTTACCCTCGAATTTCAAATTATGTTTTTTATAATGACGATATATAAAAAGTGCTAATAAGTAAAACTATTTTTGAATCTCCATCAAATCGGATATTATTCTTTAATAGTAATTATAAGCAAATAAGCAAGTTTTATTAAATATGGGTGACTTCTTCATATCACAGGAAAATGTATCATAATAGAGGATCACTAAAAATTCTACTAAAAAATCATTTTTCTTGCCGAAAGTAACGTACGAAAGATATGTCATATTATTGCATATATGAAAGTATTTTTCTTAATGTATTTTATTATAATTCAATGTAAATCAATAGCCGATAATTGCTTTTACATATATGTCGATTTTTTTACTTATCGTTTCTTGGGCATTATTGCAAGTGATGTATAATTACTGTTTAAATCTCTAATCGGTTGCATATGTGGAAAATGCTTTCTGACGAACTCGTATTTCTTTGTTCGGTAGCCGTAGTCCTAATTATGGGTAGTAGTAGAAAATTAATTCTCTATGAAATATTCACCACATTTATTGTGATCTTCCTCAAATTTTGCCACACATCACTTCACACACTTCCGATCAATAAATCGTTTGAAATGTAATGTTTACTTTTCCACATATTATCATCACACAGTAATTTTAAAATCAGTTAATAATCCGTCCTCGCGTATTTAAGAAATCAATCGTTAAAGAAGTCGATCAATTAAATGATAATTGGCCCTTTCTTCTTTCATTTTTATTCATCTATATATTAATATGTGAAGCAAAAATTTCGACCCCTTTTTACGAAAATAGCGCGGACGGAGGAGTATGAAATTTGGCATGCTTATAGTTTATATGTAGGAGAAGTGCAGAATGCTAATATTTTTCAATAATAATGCTTATAAAGTACATTAAATCAATAAATAAAACATTACACACACTACAATGCATTTGACACACACATGTATATATATACAATTGACATACGAGTAGTCTATAGTTTTATTTTTCCGCTGGCTTTCCATTGTAGGTTATCTGCCAGACAGTTCGCAAGTTATTGTGCTTCAACTTTGTTATTTTCTCATATATAATAGTAAAAAATCTGATCTTTTATCTAGAATTACAGTTGTTATAATTTAATGTAACATTATTAATAATAATCATAATATTAATATTTGAAGCAAAAACGTTGTACCTCTTTAACGAAAATTACGCGGACGGAGGAGTATGAAATTTGGCACTGTTAAGTTTGTATGGAGGAGTAGGGAAAGCAAAAATTTTTAAATAATAAAGGATTAGAAACACATTAAATTAATAAAAAAACATTACACATACTACCATGCCTTTGACACACACACACATGCATATACACACATATTGGCATATGAGTTGTCCATAATTTTATTTTTCCGCTGGCTTTCCATTGTAGTTTACCTGCCAGACAGTTTTTAAGTTATTGTGCTTTAACTTTGTTATTTTCCCATATATAGTAGTAAAAAATTTACCTTTTATCAGAAATTAGAGTTATTACGATTTAATGAAATATTATTAAATTTTCTAAAGGTTAATGATAACCATAATTTAAAGGTTAATAATAACCAAAATATTAATATGCGAAGCAAAACCTTTATACTCCTTTTTACGAAAATTACGTGTCCGGAGGAGTATGAAATTTGGCACAGTTAAAGTTTATATGGAGAAGAGTGCTGAAAGCTAATATTTTTACATAGAAAGAGATATATAGATTTTTATTAGAAATACATGCGTTTGACACACACACATATGTACACACACATATATACTATTTTCTTTATGGTTGAAGTCTATGGTCAAACTGAGATTACTATTATTTGTCCATAGTCTTACTGAATTTCAAAAATAATCATAATTATGATAATGTCATATTCATAGTTTGTTTCGCAAACACATATTAATAGACCAAAACGCAAATTTAAATAATATTAATAGTTTACAAATGAAGAAGTAATTTTTAGAGATACTTGTAAATGTGCACTAAATGTAATTTCAAGACTTTTTCATAGTTATGATTGTGGATTAATGGGTTTACAATGCAGGTTTTGCAATGCGAAAATTTTTGAATCTGAAGTGACTTTAAGTGACAGGACTGAATTCACTTAATGTTGTCATAAGGGTAAAGCAATATTACCGCCCTTAAGTCAAAATGAATATTTTAAATCATTGTATTATGGACTTATTTCAAATGAACCTTCAATCAAAAGTAAGGCAAAAAATTATTTTGAAAGCATTCGCAAATATAATTCATTTGGTATGATTAGCTCAGAAGCTAAAATTTGCGGGGCAGTTACAAGTGGAGTGTATCATTTCAAAAACATGATGTTTTTATCACAGATCAGGTTCAATGAATGCGGCATATGGTCGCTCATTATGTTGTGCGCGATTCAATTTTTATGATGTCGACACTATCAATTATATAATATCAATCATAGATTACAAAAACATTTTAACCAAACATGCCATAACAATATAATGCGCAAAATATCTCTTGAATTGGAACGGATTAATACTTAGTTTCGGTTATTCATTGCAATGAAACATCATTGTCACAGAGTTGAAAATAAAAAAAAAGAAAGTTGTATGCTCATTAAAGTAAATCGTGATTTAAATCAACGCCATTTCAATGATGCAGTTCAAACTGATGTAGCAGTAATATTTAGTACAGTTGATGGTGAGCCACCTTTGAACGAAATATAATTTCATTTTCAAAAGTTAATAGTATCATCAGAAATATCTCAATTTTAAATTCATAATTAGACCCTTGAGCACATCCATTACTTTTTCCAAATGGTGATACTGGGTGGCATATCAATACTCCTCGTAACGTACCAACTATATCTAATTCAAGAGCACCCAGAAAAAAATTAGCCATGCTTCAGTATGCAGCCTATTGACTTGCGATTAGAGAACATTTCAGCATGTAGCACCATTCACAAAAAATATTTCTGCATTGGATAGTTGATATGTATGTGAGAATAGAGGGCTCAAGATTACATTGCATTCGATAAAATCAAACAATTCTTAGATCTGAAGTTTACGACAATTTAACAGACTACATAGAATTGAACATCAATGCCAGTAATCATGGCCGTAGAATAATTTTACCATCTTTGTTCAATGGATCTCCAAGAAATATGTATCAGAATTATTTAGATGCAGTATCATTTATAAAACATTTCGAAAAGCTTTCTTTATTTATTACAATGACTTGCAATCCAAGTTGGCCAGAAATAGTTAACAACATTGGTGTAGGTGAAGCTGCTAATTTTAGACCTGATATTATTGTGCGTGTATTCAAGTCAAAGTTGAAAGCATTCATAGAGGGCCTTATACAAAATAATATCTTTGGTAAAGTTGAAGTACTCATTTATATAATTGAGTTTCAAAAAAGAGGATTGCCTCATGCTCCCATTTTACTCACTTTAAATGAGCGAGATAAAATTGCTAATGCTATAGATATTGATAAAGTTGTATCTGCGGAGATTCCTCACATTGAAACACATCCAACATTACATAAATATGTTGTAAAACATATGATGCATGGTCCAAGCGGAGTACTTAATCCTAATTCTGTATGTATGAGAGATGGAGAATGTATAAAAGAGTATCCAAAACGATTTAATGAAATTACATGTGAATCGTTAAATGGGTATCCATTATACAGAAGACGTGCTAATGGTATTAATGCAGAAGTTCGTGGTAGTTGCCTTGACAATCGGTACGTCGTACCATACAATCCATATTTACTTGCTAAATTTAATTGCCATATAAATGTTGAAATATGTACTACAGTCAAAAGTGTCAAATACATTTATAAATATGTGTATAAAGGCTATGACAGTGCATCTGTTGAACTAGAGTCTGGTGGAAATGAACAAGGTCAAAATATAAAAAGTAATGAAGTTACCAATTTTTTAATTGGTCGTTATGTCGGATCAACAAAAGACATATGGCGCATCTATGAATTACCAATGCATTTTCAGTCACATACTATAATCAGACTTGATATTCATTTACCGCGTCGACAGAATGTATACTTCCGAGAAGGGCAAGAACGTCAAGTAATTGATTATGAAAGATAAACAAAATTATTAGCATTTTTTGAGTTGAATCGATCAGATCTATCAGCACGAGAGTACAAATATACTGAAATTCCTATGCATTATGTGTGGAAAGATTCCCGAAGAAGCCGTGGATGTGATAAAATCATTACAAGGATATATGTAGTGTCATCAAAAGATATCGAACTTTTTCACTTACGATTGCTTTTATTACATGTCTGTGGTACGAAATCATTCGAGGATGTTAGAACATACAATGAATTTTTATATCCTTCTTTTGTTGAAGCGTGCCATGCTCGCGGAATAGCTTCAAATGATAATGAATGGCGGGAATGTTTAAATGAATCAAAAGAATTACATTCACCAAAACAAATGTGGAATTTATTTGGTTACATTTGTGCAATAAATGTGCCAGCCTATGCATTAGCGTTATGGAATGAATTTAAAGTATATCTAAGTGAAGATTTTCTAAGACTTTACAACGAAGAAGTATCCTTTAATAGAGCTCTATTAGGAATTTATGATATTTTGAATGTTCATAATTTGTCCTGTCAAATTCTTGGTTTACCAGTTCCCACATACTCGCAGAGAATAGAAGAATAAAATACTATTGATATAATAGAACAAGAGATGCTGTTTTGTGTGTATTATGAAAGTGCAAATATTGAACAGCGTAATCTTATTGATTAAGTTATTCGTGACATTTTGTATCATGATACTGGATCCAATGTTTTTTGTTTAACCGCTCACGCTGGTTGTGGCAAAACATTCACTCAAACAGCATTAATTCACAAATTAAATTCGCTTAATCTTTGTTGTATTCCAACTGCGTTCAGTGGCATAGCTTCAACTTTATTACTTGGACTGTATGACTGTACACAATGTGTTTAAATTGCCTATACCCATTTTAGAAAATTCTGTATCAAATATTACTCCAAATAGTAGCTACGGTAGTTTCATAAATTCATCATCATTGATAATTATTCATGAAGTATCTATGTGTCCTTTGCAAGTATTGAAAATCATAGATAGATTATTGGGTGATCTATGTGATGAAAACGATAAACATAGAGTATTTGAGGAAAAACTATACTTCTGTTCGGTGATTTTCGGCAAATCTTACCAGTAATCGCACATGCATCACGTGGAACTTTAATTGAAAATTGTGTTACAAGTTGGCATGAATTTCCTAATTTTCATAAAGTTACATTTACTCGAAATATGAGAGCTTTACCAAATGAAATAGAATTTGTAGAATTCTTGAAAAAAATTGGTGATGATGAGCCCCAAAATTCCCTCAGTTTGGTAAAAATGTTATTGAAATACCTCATCAATTAATAGGAGATAAAAACAATATTATTGATGAGGTGTATGGAAATATTTCTAAAAACATGCTCTCAGGAAATATATTGAAGTCTGTTATTTTAGCACCTACAAATGACGATTGTACTTTGATTAATACTTATATACTTAATCAGATTCCTGGTGAACAGCGAACATATCATAGCTATGATAAAATAATTTGTGATAATGACAATGACATCAATAACTATCCGGTAGAGTTTTTAAATTCTTTGTCTATTAGTAGTTTACCACCGCATAAGTTAGTATTGAAAGTTAATTGCATAGTTTTATTAATCAGGAACTTAAATACTAAGGACGCATTAGTCAATGGAACAAGAATGCGCATCAAATTTATGCATCAAATTTATGCATCGAAATTCATCGATTGCGAAGTTTTAACTCGGACCGCACGCAGTAAGAGAATTTTGATTCCACGTATAAATTTAACGTACTGTAGAACTATTTTACCGTTTAACTTTCAAAGAACACATTTTCCTATAATACCTGCATTTGCGATGACAATATATAAGTTTCAAGGACAAACATTCCAAAAGGTTGGAATTTTATTGAATCGGCCAGTTTTCACACATGGGCAATTGTATGTCGCAGCAAGTAGAGTCCGTTCATTCGATGGTTTAAGGTTTTATATTTCCGAATATAACGGTCAAGTACGTTTAGCAAACGATGAAAGAGTTTTTACAAAAAAAATTGTTTTCAGAGAAGTTTTAAATCGTTAATTATATTATCGCAATATGCGATAAAACATGCTATTCAATGGAGAGCATTTCTTACCACATAATTTTTTCATCATCATCATCTTACAGCATGTTCTGTTTCAATAAATTTGTTTTAAAATATGTATTCTTTATTTATCTCCTTTTTGAATTCCATATAATTTATTTTTTTTAAATTGGAAAATAACAGCGTTGGCGAAATCTGTGGTTATAGTAGTATATAGCCTTTGACAGTAGAACCTTAATAATGTTTGAGCATTATATTTTAATAATTTATATTAAATAACTTATAATTTAAATTTATTATGGTCGAATTTCGACCACTGGGCGACCACTAGTATTGGTAAATAATGATATCACTTAAAAGATAATTTACCCATTTATATTTGTATATTCGTTTTTTTTTCCATTAATACTATAAATAATGACCTTAAAAAAGCTGGTGAAAGGAGAGGAAAAATTGTTATTAAATGGATTTTAGACGAACAAACACATAATGAAATTGTATGAAATATAACCGAAGAAATAATACTGATAAATTATGCATCAATTCATAAATAAAATTTTGAATTCTTTTCTCAGAGCAAGCGCATGAGTTAATGTGCGAGCTTGATATTTCTATGATAGGTTGGAATTTAAGTTGGTTGGTAGTTTGTTGTCATTTCAAATGTTTTATTTTATATTTCTTGTCGTATTCGCACGCTGCGCATTGCAAGTGAAAGTGGCTTTGATTGTTAGTGTGCCACCAATGTTTATTAGTTTACTATTGAATTTACCTTGTATTATTTATAAACTGGTAAGACGCTTAGTCCATGACCAGGGTTTCAACTGACTGTTGGGGACCGAAACTTTTTACATTGTTATTAAAATATATTATACCATGATGATTGCAATACTAGAATATAGATGCACTCACTATAGCACAAAGAAATTATATCAATTTAGGTTTCATTTTGCTTTCGTTAGTACGAATATCATAAGTTCGTAGGGTTACGTATCTCTAACTGAAGAATGTAACTTTCATACGATCACTCTCGTGTCAGTCTGACGTCTGTCCCGGAAACATGGAACTCTATGGAAATCTGCGTTCCAACTCCTCAATCCTGATATCGCAACGGGAATGCCTGCCTAAAACGTAATACTTGAGAACCTGCTTTTTTAAATTATTATTTTGGGTTTTAAGCAGAGACTTTGCCACTGAACTCCATTTTCCAACTCCTCAGCTTTGTCGTTGCGGGGTACTGCATCTTTAAATCGTGAGACTTATATATCAGCTTTTTTTAGATGAGTATTGTAGGTCTCAAACAGAAACAGTATTATTAAACTTATGATTTCAACTCCACAGTCGTGACGCTTCAAGTGTACCGCCTGCTTAAAATACGAGACTTGAAGATCTACTATATTTAAATTAGCGTGTTTCTCAAGTTGAGACTCTGTAATTGAACTCCGAATTTTAATTCTTCAGGCTGATACTGAAGTGTTACCGCCTCTTTCGTGTAGATAATTCCATATATCCGGCATTAGTCAAAGGATTTGGATGATTTTTTTTTTTAAATGACCTCAGTTCATAAAAAACTGCTCAGAATTTGACCATGGAAACTGAAAATACCTCGTAGGATTTCTCCACAATGAACAGCACAGGTGCCCTGATTGTCTGGGAATGACATAGGTCTAATAATAATCTATTAAGATAGTGTATAAATATTTAACACGACTAGTGATATATTAAATAGCCTTTTAGCAAAATAAGGGCAAAATGGTGGAGTCGAAAGAATGTAATAGAAACTCTTCACTAAAGGAGTAAACTCATTGAGTTTGAATCTTGATTTCGATGATTCATATCTGTACTTACTTAACTACCTATGAAATAATACTATTGTTTTATTACAGGTAAGTTTATACAGCCATATAAAAATATATAAAGAAAGTAGTATATTAATAGGCAGATATATAGTATGTACTATATACCCTCTTCATGCCTGTATATACTTATACATACTATATCTGCTTGCTGATGAATTGAGTAATATTTTAATGTCTTCATGAATATATATATATATATATATATATATATATATGTGTGTGTGTGTGTGTGTGTGTGTGAGTGTGTGTGTGCGTGCGTGCTTTTTTTTTTTAATTAAACCAATTTCAAATATCCACTGAATAACAATTCACTGAAAAGTATGAAATAATAAAAATAAGACTAGAGAAGAACTTTTGCTTTTCCAAACATAAATAAACGTGTAAAATATTATTACTAGAAGATTTTTGCAGTTTAATTTCAAGGGGAGTTCATGTGGAACTGTGGAAAATGTCATTAATATATCTGCAAGTTAGATAGTAAAAATTCCAAAATCGTTTTCTTTTGGTGATCAATTGCGATGAAACTAAGCTTATTTAGGGTGTCCGCGACCCCTATCCTATCCGAAAAAAAATTGAGTTGTGCTCCACCAAGAGGTTGCAAAACATCATATATTTCCGAAAAATATTGACAAGTTGGATTTTAAATAAATAATTAAAGTCTATTGTGAACATGGCCTAAGCTATCAATGCTCGCGTTGTGGAGCGCTCGCCATTCGCCACGTGACTCGCTCGTCACTCGTGACGCTCGCATCAATTTTTGCACAAGATCAAAGAAAAGAGTGGCAAGGTGAACGCCTAAATTGGGTATTATGTATATTTCAGTTTTGATAATTATGTATGGTTGTGTGCAGTAAGTATGGGTTACGCTTGCAATATCATAGTATAACATCACATTATATTTAATAATAATATTTTGTAATATAAGAGTATTAATCTATTTACAGTGGTAATCGGTGTATGAGTGTTCACCGCTTACCTGATGTACATATTTTGTAGTTACCTAAAGATAAAATCAGTAATCACTGATTGCCACGGGCGTGCACAGACGATGGATGAAATTATGATTGCACTAATTTTTCAGTCGATTGAAGTAAAAATAAGTTGTAATATCACAGGTTTATGAAAATGAAAGAACAAATTGGATGGAATAAGCATTTTCAACATATCACCGTTTTCGACACATTTTGATACAGGTTTTTTGTTCGTTCGTATACTCTATTAAATAAAGAAATGTCTTGGTTAATGGTACTTTCAATTTTGTCATACGTGCATGCACCTCTATTTTACTGTCACAATATTTCTCAAACAATAAGTCTTTAATAAATAAAATTAAAGACTTAGTGTTAAATTAATAATTGACTTCGACTACAAACGCGCTCGTGCATACGAGAAGAGAGTGTCAATACAGCATCTCTCTCTTCTCACTTGCCAACCCATTTTCACCTTGATTACTTATGTATAAAATATCATTTATTTGTGATTTTCGAACAGCTGGACTCTATTCACTTCTCTTCTCGCTTTTATTAAAATTTGATAATATACAGCGTGTATAATTTACAGCATAACTTTACTCAATCTTCAGTAGTGTGATAATAATCTGGTATATATCTTTGGGAAACGCGACACCATATAAACTTTCTTTTATTACTTTTAATTTCCTTAGACGGAAAACTTTTTTCATAAATTTTTAATTGAAAAATAGGGTAGCTGAATTTTTCTAAATGTAAAATAGATCTTGATTTTTCAAATCTAATGTTGGACAATGTAGCACTTGATATATATTTAAATATCAAGTATTAAAATAATTTTGTAATATTAATTGTTTTTAATTTTGCACCCGTACAAGGTTAGTCTTCTAAAAACACGTTTTCAAATCATAGATATCTCTAAGAAAGATTACAGTCTTACTAATAATAAAACTGATGAAGTGCGAGTGTTCCGTAGCACCAAATAATTAGACATATAATTTGATTTTCTAAAAACATTGAAATACTAAATTATTGATGTAAAAAGTGTGTTAAGTTCTACTATACTAGTTTTTTTCTGAATTTTACACATGTTAGTTGAAAAATTAGGGGGCAGGGGCGGTGGGTAGGATATTAAAAGCGCATATCTCACTATAGACTTAAGTAAAAAAAATATTTTGGAACTTCAATTTAATTTTTTATAACCTTTCTAACGAAATCCCACACGCTTATATGCAGTCACACATTTTTCACACCTCAGTCACATATGTGGAGTGCCATTACTAATAATAATTTTTTTTTCTCAATCCTACTATCTCATTATATAAAAGTTTACGAAGACACCTACCATTTAAATTTCACCAACATAGCGCCATAATATTCCCACGTAATAGAGTTTATTTTGTGAAAAATTAAGTTAATGAGAACAACGATGGTATCTCATCTCTTCAGATGACGAGATACCGTGACGGTATGAGAGTATGATAAGTAAATGAATTAATTATACAAATTAACATAAGATATATATCTAAGGGTCTATGAGACCCTCATAGCGCTAATTCTAGATATTTTTAAGAGTTTTTGATTGTTATTTTTCCAAAATAGTATATAACTAAATAAATAAATATTTTAATTTCACTTAATCATTGTCAAGCTGCAAAAGAGGATACGGATATCAATACTTTGTCATTAACATAAACACATCGCCACTTTCATGACTGTTACATTATTTATCTTCACGCAATATAGCATAAATATGTATGTAATGTGAAATTTTTGTCGTCAAATATGGTGCCTTAAAATTTGCTTAATTTTCTACGGAATATTATATGTTAATACTTCCTCGTATGCTCCATTACGTGGAAATATTTTATGGAAAATTTTATTTAATTAGTCCAAATACGGTATCGCTAGACGACGATGTGCTGTTTGGCACGATAGTAAAGTATTTCAATTATACGGGTTAATCTAAGGTACGATACAAAATTTAAATTAATAAATGATTTTATATTGCTTCTCCTTTTGTGTTTTTAAATTAAATAATTTAATTGAAATTACATGAATAAGCTAAATAAACATTAACCTCTCTGAAAAAATAACCAGACGCTGGGATGCTGTTTTAGCAAAGGAATATGAAAAGATAGTAAAATAATTATACAGATTGACCTAAGTTACATAAGAAAATGAAAATAATAATCTATTCTTTATAGATTAATTTTTTTTTAATAAATAAAGATAATAAAAAAACATCAAAATAAATCTAGCTCCAAAATGAAACAGGTGACTCAAAAAATATTAAATGAAAAAATAAAATAAATGTTATTGTAATCTTTCTTTTAAATTTTTACGAACTATTTTTACGGTTTTTTGAAGGTAAATCATATTTAAAAAGTTAAAAGGACTTTTGAAGTTTTTGTCTCAAATCAGAATACTTTGTTAATAAAATCGCTTCTGTTTTAGTAATCCTTTTTTAATACATATTTCACTGTAACTTTAAATAACTAATTTAGTAGTGATCTTTACTATCAGTAAGTGAGTGATGTCAAAAGAATCTTAAAGCCATTGTGAATACCTTTATAGCTACTTCAAAGGTAACCCAAGCTTTTTTGATTACGCAAAATGTTCTCACCAATATAGCGTTAAATGTCGATACTGGAAATATGAATTATTGTAACAAAATGTTATTTTACAGGAAAAGCAAATTGCCGCCCAGTGTTGGAGAGTATCTGTATTTTCTCTTTATCTATTTATAAATTACCACCCTGAACATTTTTTAGATTTCTGTATATTGTTGTATTGGAAAATAGGAATTTTTGCAATTATTAATATAAGCACGTCATAAAAAAAGTATGTGATTAAAAAGGAAAAAAACTGTCCTTATCTCGATTAAAGTTTGTGATATAAATTTACATAATGGTGTAAGCTAAAGAATCTAGGCCATAATATTTAGTTTTAGTGTAAAACCAGGTTTTTAATATTCGGGTTTTTATTTTAGTTATAAGCGTATAGTGCAAATAAATCATATTAATCAAGGAAAAAAATCCTGAATATCAAAAAGGAAAAAAAAACTTACAGATCACTTACATGATTATCCGCTTATCGCATCTAGTTTACCAGAATGCCTTCATGGTAGAAATTTGAAATTTGGTACGGTGCTGGAACACATTTACCCACAGACCCAACACATATCTATATTTATACTAACAGATATAATAACAAATTTGCACACAAACATATTCATATAAAAAGCAAATAAAATACTTTGTTTTTATCATTTCTTTTTTTGTCTTGGTTATAAATTGAAAGAGTACCTTATTATAAGAATTATAAAATTATTTTTCACACAAATTTATTTTTGAAACTTGAAATACAAAAAAAACATTAATGCGGGTATATGTAACACATAATAACTCAAAAATATTCATACGGAAATTTAAAAAGGGGAAAGTAAGTTAATTTTAATTTTATGTATATACTGAGATATCCTATGACAGAGCAAGTTATAAAGATTACAAAATATCTTTCTTTCTTAAGAACTTTACGCAATGTAACTTCTAGTGGTACTGATGATATGATCGCAAAATATAGTAGTTCCTATTTGTCTGAAATTGCTAACTCAAAATTATGAAAAACCAACGTTACTAGATAATTACATTAAATTTAGCGGAAAATTACAGCGACGATTTTAAATTTCATAATTTTTGAGATACTCACATTATTTTCACGCCTCTGAAAACTTTATTACAACTCGTTTGAAAGTCTAAAAATAATATTGATTTTGTCCAGATATGTGTTTTTATTCCGATATTAGGTTCCTTTTATAGTGTATAAATTTAAAAAACATTTTAATAACAATAATTATAGGTTTTCCTCTACTAGTATGTATTCTACATATGTGTTTCACAAGACTTGTGGAGATTACAATTGTGTAAGTTTGCATTTCAGCTACTGCCTTATTTTCGTCTGGTCTATTTAATAATTTTGAAGTTTCTAAGTTATACAATGAGACATGAATTGACGTTACAAATATCCGATCTTTTGCAATTTTTTGATTGAAATCAATCACTGGCCTTTCTAATGTGAGGTCTTAAAGTTTGAAGAATTTTACTGTCAAACCAAATATTACAGGCAACATTCGACTTTCCACATCGCCATAACATTTATTAGCTTGCATGAAGATAATCCCATGTAGGAGCAATTGACACTGTACTTTCTGAATTCTTCACTCTGATGTCAGCAGTAGGATCATCGAATTGCATCAACCTAGCTACGGGTATTTCCCCGGATCTTCCCCGGCCTATAGTTGATCACGATGAATAATTGCACGTTTTTTATTTTTCACCACGTCAACAGCTAAAATAATTAATCTATTGGAGACCAATATATTTCTTCTTAGCACTGCCTTTCATTATATCCCACAGTCATTCACAGTTATTTATATCTCTTAGGATAACCAAATGGGGGGGGTGCGTCTCTTGGGGCCAGTTGCCTTTTACTAGTGGCAAATGCATAACATCACCAAACAATAATACGTTGATACCACCAAACGACAAGTAACTTTTTTTATTTCTGCAACTTCAAATGTACATTCCAGAAAATTTCGTATGATACAATCGAAATTTCATCCATAAATAGCCGTTGAATAAAACGTCATTTTCGCATTTTACCTTTCCATCTCTCTCCAGTTTTTTCCCAATACGACACTACGTGCTTTTTTTAATGTACAACATGAGAAAAGAATGTCAAGTCTCACCACCCATTTGTCTTGAAGCAACACCGGTCTGATACAATTCTTCAGTAAAAACAGTTTGAAGTATTAAGCCTATAGTGGAAAAATAGCAGTGCCGAACATGCTCTACAATCAATTTCATTAAAAAAAATATGCCACTATCAGTCCCTCCTATTCTAAATAATAGTAATGTTTGGTGGGTTATATCGTATTGTAGATTTGTTGGATAGATTCGGATACTCTTTTCACCAGATTATTTTGTTGTAAGTGTAATCTTTGAAACCCATCCAAAACTACACCAGCTGGTATTTATGTGGAGTTATTAAGTTCTCATTATATCATTATCATTGTAGAATAAGTAAACTTGGTTATCCACATATATATTCACTGGTTCTCCTATAACCCTTTTAGTACTTTCAGAATTAACCACATTTAGAACTACAGCCTGGACAAGAGTATGTTAAATAACAGTTCAGGCGTGATAAATATATTCCGCCAATAGGTTTGATTAAGAGATCTGTTTGATGACGTAAAAAGCATGTTTCGGGTGTCTCACTCTCCATCTGAATAAACGCTGTTTTTTTTCTCTTATGCATTTTGTATTATCGCCCAAGGTGATGTGCCTCACTGTCTAGACCTCTTCCTCACGAAACTCACTGTTGCCATCATCTTTTATACATATGAAAATGGACACATTTTTACATTAAACAGCAAACTTAATTCCTCGAGACAGTTGGATCTTAACTGGTACCTGTCGAAGATATTATTAAAAACAGATGTTCCGTCGTTGTCGAATCCAGACGTCTGTACCAACTCTTGATAAATACAACTTTTCTCGAAAAGGTGATGAGCTGCTTTAGATGTACGAACAAGTCTTTGATTTAAAATGGTCACAGAGAGCAAATAACTACTTTCACGCCTTATTTGTATGTCGCTTTTTTTTGTACAGCTTGTCAAACAACTTCGCAGCAATAACTGGCCTCGCACTTACAAGCATATTTGTCGATCACGCTACTATTTGGATCTCTGTAAAGAAGATAAAGATAATATTTTGAGCCAAATTATTAGGAATGGTGAAACTCAGGTTCATCATTACGAGCCTGAATCCAACTAAAAGTCCATGTAGTGGCATAAAAATAGCACCCCACTCTAAGCTCTTCAAGGTATCGCAACTGACCAGAAAATCCGTGGCTACCGTTTTCTGTAACATAAAGGATATCCTCCTTATTGATTTCACCATAGGAGTGTTTATATAACAGGATAGCCCGAGGCTGGTCTATAGGGCAGCTTAAAGAAGCATTTAAGGAGAAAAGACGAGGGAAATTAGAGAAATATATGCTAATTTTGTACGATAATGGAGCTGCACACAAGAGCCATGTTGCGATAGCTGTCCTTGACAAGTACAGTTTTCTAGTATTGTAACACCCACCAATAGACTTGATCCCTTACGACTATTATTTTTTCCCCAAAATAAAAAATAATTTCGTGAATAAAATTTAGCAATAATGAACAGATAAAATTTCCAATTTCAATTTATATTCGAAATAAAACCTTTTTTTTGAGGGCTTAAATAAGTTAATCTACAGATCTGAGGAATGCATTAAGGTTAGGGGAGAATATATTGACAAAGAAAAGGAGCCTACCATTAATCACTTAAATTTCTAAAATATGATATTTTATTAACTACTTTTTTGAAATCAGTTTTTTATAAAAAGGTATCTTATTTTTACAAAAAACAAAGAACTCTATCTTAAAAATGACTAATTGTAACAGCATCAAGATATATAGACTACAAGTATTTGTTTGTAGAAGAAGTATTAGTTCAATTTCATTAAATATGTATTTCATATTTTCAAATTAAACTGGTAATAAATATTTTGTGGTAAGAGAGAGTAAGAGTAAACTGGTAAAAAAATTATCGTTCTAGTATCATATCATTATTACAGAGTTCTTTGAAGTCTTCTTTCGCTATTGTTATTACTAATCGACCGACATTATGGCTGCAAATTATTCACATTTTTAGAGCATACGCTGTCAACCTCAATTCCCTGCTACCTTCGTTCTGATTTACTCTTTCCAATTCTCATTCCGTTTCTCCACCTTTCCTTTCGTATTTCTCATTGGAAAATATTTTATCCATCAATTGAATTTGTTAAGTACTTCCTTGTTTTAGCATAGTATATTTATGTTTTTGTTTGTTTTAGTATGTTTTGATCGAATTGACTGGGAAAGACATTTCGTTAATTATTGGAATTATTGTCATCGTCGTTACTATTATTAACATCAAAGTTAACCTTTGGTGTCTTTGAAAATTTTGGTTCATGGTAATTAAATTTACTGTCACTGTTTTCTTTTACTTCATTATTTGTGCTTTTAATACAATTTATTTTGCTGTCTTGTAACCTTTTAACTATGCCGCAAAACTAAGCGTAAAATATAAGCAATACGTATTGCATACGCTAGGTCAGACACTAGAACACGGTGACAATACAATGGATAAATTATTTGCAGAATTCCGGGTTAAACGGAAAAGAAACGGTTATTTATGTTGTGGTTTTAATCAATTAGCATATGGATCGTCATCTAAATTGTTTACTAAGATAATGTAAGTTCATAAAGTTGAAAAAAATGCTACAATAATTATTGAATATATTTGGCGTTAATTTTGTAGAAATTCATTATTCACAATTAAATGAAACTACGTGATGTAGTATTATTTCTACTATCTTTAATTTCTTTACCACGACCTAGGTTTCGTTGTATTACAACATCTTCAGGTGGGATATTAGCAAAGATCGGAGGTGGGATATTAGAATCTTTGCTAATATCCCACCTGAAGATGTTGTAATACAACGAAACCTAAGTCGTGGTAAAGAAATTAAAGATAGTAGAAATAATACAACATCACGTAGTTTCATTTAGTTGTGTACAATAATTATATTTAGGGGTGGCGTATTATTGTAAAAAAAAGTTTTAGCAGCAACAACATATTATTTTCATAAAGTTACATATCTAAATCATCAAAAAATCACAGACGCTTAACAAATAGGTCCTTTAGTCGTATGAAAAAAAGGATTTTTGGTATAATTTCTTTGCCTAGCTCTTTAAAAAAATATATATTGTAATAACCGTTTCGTTATAAATTTTGAAATTTTAAATTTCATACTTCCGGCATCACAAATTTCTGGTATCAATAATTAAAGATTATTATTACTTATCAAATACTATTTATAGTGCTCAGCTTTCATAATGACTGTAGAATCATAAGGAATTTTGCATGCGTATATCAGATATAGTGTTTTATTAATTTGGCCAAAAAAATTACCACTTCTGCGACTCATTCTTATATTACGTAACTCTGTACATTATATTTGTGGCGAATACCTCTTAAAGTAACACCTTGTTGTCGTAACTTAGCATAAGAATCGCCGGTAAGGCAAACAGGCGATTACTGAGAAGCTGCGCATAATGAAAATCCTCGTCACTTTACACGCTTTTTCGGTACAATTGAATTGCTTTTATCGTTTACGCTGGATGAGAAAAATGAAAGTTAAGAGGTTTAACCGTATGAGCTATATTTTCATATTTATAATTTACAATTTTGTTAAGGCTTTTTCGTTTATTATTTAGTTTTTCCTTGACCTTTTTGGATAAAATTAGTGAGTGTAAATACTGAAGTAATTACTATTACATTTTACATCTTGCGATAATCTAAATTTTGATAGAAGTAAATTATGAAATTGAAAATTTAATATGGAATATTTATATATGTATGTATATATATATATATATATATATATATATATATATATATATATATATGTATATATATATATATATATATATATATATATATATGTATATATATATATATATATATATATATATATATATATATATATAATAAAATTGTAATAGAGTTCTTTCTGTACATGGAAAATAGTGATTGATTTAGTGCAAAGAATAATATTAGAAGCAAGAAAAACTGTTTTTAGACTTTTTGTCTTTCTGTAAAATTATAAGCTTATAGTTATCTGTCACTTCATTCATTATCTTTACGTATATGTTACATATCATATGCTATATAAACCATCTTCTGCTTCGATGCAAGCAACATTATCATATCGCAAAGATCCTGCCACCCCAAACTGCAATAATAATGGCAATACGGTGAAAGTTATTGTAAGCTATCAATAAGTAAAATCTAATGGATTTACCAAATTTTCAATATTTGTTTTTCAGTATCAAGGTAATGTCATTTGCTGGTATGAAAATATTCAGATCAATAATGGTTTATCTTCTTATTCACCCAACCGTTTCCGTTCAATCTTTTCTTACATGCTTTTGTGTTATATTATAATTGAGTCTATTTGAATACATGAAGCTTCAAATATCATAATTTATATATATTTTAAAATTTATTTACTGCTATTTACCTGTGTTGTTAGAAAATTTAATATTATAAATTATAAAAAATAAAACTCGTAAATATTCACATTGTTTATATATTTTTAATACTTCGCATTACAACACAAGTACTCACACAGCATAAGTCAAAATAAATACATAAATTTATAAGCTGACAACAGTCGCGTTTCAATGCCCGCCGTCATATAAATTCCTCCCACAGGTTTTAACACATTCTTACTCGCTAAACTACTTACAAAGCCAACATATATTCGCTAAAAGCAAAAGTTTGAAACTCGTCTGTATCATGAAGCTGGATGTGAGGGCAAAGTCCGGTTTTATTACCAACTTGCCGCAACAACCGCACACGATCAGACAACGTGACTATGAGTCAATTATTTTATTAATTAAGCAAAAGACTCAATATTTTGCAATTCTCAAACTCCTTTTATTGAAATAAATTAAACTGGCGCTTACATCTGTAAATCATGTCGCCAAGAAGTTGAAATTTACTTGCAGTAAATTTTTCTATATTATTAAAATTCTAACCTTAATATTGAATTAAGATTAAACCAAACTTTATTTTTAAGCTGTTAAAACATATAATTTACTTATATAATTTATAATTTATTAGACATATAATTTATTTATTTTTAATTAAAAAACAAGTAACAATTCTGAATATAGCGAAGTTTTTAGTTGGTAATTATCTCTAATAATCTGGCGTTCACGATATAATGCCGGCTTGTACACATATACTTCGTTCACACTCACCAATTTTCCGCTCTTGAAGTCTGAGCAGGGAGGTTATTTGTGGGAAATTTTCTTTGTGATTGTTAACAGCAAAACACTTTTATTGCACTATATTATAGAAAAAATCGTTAATACTCTTCATTACACCGTTACTTCCTCCATTTATATAACAATCATCTTATCTTATTCAACTGGTCAAGCAACTAATCAGGAATGTACAAGAAAGCGATTTGTTTGAGATAGGCGAAAATATTACTTGTTTTTTGGAAAATTGTTGGTATTCATTAATTAATTATTACGACATAATGACAAAGTCGTCTACTTTAAGTTTCTATGTTAGTCAATTAATAATAATAAAATAACAAATCTTTTTTCAATGCGGACCCAATAAGAAGGTGCATAGACAGTCATACCAAAAATAAAGAAAAAATTTAATTTAATGTGGTTAATAGGATTGAACATAAATTTCTCACGATTGTTTGTATTTTTTTATTTACATAAATTTATGCAATTGATCAATTCATAATTCATCAATTCATAATTCTGCGCTGTACCTTAACTTAGAAACATTAATTTTAATAATGTTGTGAAAAAATTACCGTTACCTTTGTTAAACACTATTTTATGTCAAGTGGTGTTCCCTAGAAACTTTTAATTTTAGTTTTGGAGTAAAAACATTTGTGTAAGGTGTACAGCGATGATGACATCACCGTGAAATTTGAGACACACGATTTAACACCAGGTCAAAACTTCCAGTATCTACTGTAATAGTAGCCTTGTAATAAATACGTTTCTGTAGGAGTATAAAGCAGCAGAATTCACCGCTACCTTTATGACAGGACTATTTCACATCAAATTGTGTTTTCTAGAAACTTTTACAGCAGTAGTTTTCTTTTAGATAAGCTTGGGAAGATATGACGATAATGCATATCTATATATTGTGACACGAATAAATTTACTGACATCATAGTCAGATTTATTAATTTAGTAGATTTCTTTTTGTTGGCAAATTTAATCTTTGATAAATTGGAAAAACATGTATAGAGTGAGTTTTAATCTCTTATGAAAAATCCATGTTAATAAAGCTCTGAACTACATGGAACATAAGTAGATAAACTATTTAAGTAATTTGCCAGTCAAAATATTATCAGTAAAACAATGCAGTACTCAGTAGCTCTATATAGAAGCGAATTCAATATTTTAATTATTCATATCACTGGGCAAGTGAGTTTATGAAAAAAATATTTGAATTAATACGGGCAAACATTGTATTGTGAGTTTGTTTTCTATATTGGGTAGCCTCAATCAAAGACAAATAACTTTAGTAGTACTAAACATACGGAACATATTTTCGCATACGATGTTGAATTTTATATGTCAATTAATATTTTTTTACAATTTATTAATAAGTTCCTACAATATTTTACAGAGAATTAATTGTTCACATACAGGCATGAATAGTTCCAGATTTTGAGCAATTGAAATTGAAAGTTCCAGATTTGAGATGATAGTTTCAGTGTGTTTTAATGACATTAGTGATAATGAGCTAAATGATACAAAAAGTAAAGGAATCACTAAATTTAGGACGAAACAGTGAAAATATGTAAGACAGATTCAAGTCTTATAAAACTGTAATACCTAGAAGAGTGCCATATTTATTAAGTTTTAAAAGAAACTTATTAAGTTATAAAAGAAAGAAATTTGTGAGTTTCATACAGCACATAAAGGCACTAATATGCCTATGCGTACGAAGATGAATATGTACACATAAATGAATATATAACGCATAAAAATGAACAGAAAGGTATCCTAACAAAAATTCATTTGATATTAATACTAATGTTAGATACGAATACAATTTATCTAATACGTTTAAATAAATGCGTTCTATTCGTTTTCAGCATAGAAAAAAAAATTAAATTTAATATGCGTTGCATTTTTTAAAGGAATATATTCGTAATTTGTGTATACATTTTCCATATACTCATATTTTTCTTAAACATTTCATGTGATCGATTGAGAAGGTTCACGTTACGATTAGAAAAGTAGCTTTATTACTTTGAAAGATACATTTGCGTAAAGTTATCGCCTTAATTACTAAACTTGTAACTATCATATATATAAATGATGAAAACGGATTCAAAAGTTACCTGAAAAAGGTAACATTGCCTACATTTTGAATTTTGCTACCCGCTGGTCCTTTCTTCTCCGATCTAATAGTATTCAATATGATTCCATATTTAGGAAATGTCTAAGTTTATTTTCTTTCATATTTTTTATTTTTTTCTCATTTTGAAAACTTTATTCTTTTTTGGTTTAGAATTTCAATATTTATGATGTACAATAAATTTTTCATAACAGCAATATTACTCATCGCAAAAATGTTGTATAAGTCTCTGAACCTTGCTACCCATGACTGAATGAGGTTGATCGATGGTCCATCACGTAATCGACGAATACTGTAACGATTATTAAATCGATGGCATGCTACAGACAGCGAAAATCCACTCGAAATGTACGCCTCGACGGCAAAAGCGCGGTGCTCTCCACTCCACTGTTCCATGGCTACTAAAACATCCGAACCGATTGCGCTTCTAACAACGCCCCCCGCGCCCCTCTTATGTGTTGCGTTCAGAAACTATGTTTGTTCAAACTTTGAAATCTTCCACTGGACAGCCTGTATAAGATCAATATCATGAACATATAAAATGTTCCTCATTTCGTACAATTTCAAAAATTAGACGATCAAGACTGTTTATATATATATATATATATATATATATATATGTATATATGTAAAAAAAAAGATATATATATATATATATATATGTATATATATATATATATATATATATATATATATATATATATATATATACATTACAAGCTATTTTCACAATTTTTTTTCACACCATACGATCCTGTTTCTTATAAGGATGGAAAGTCTTAGAGAGGTAATATTATTTCAAACGTTAGACATAGCAAAAAACGTTTACCGCACAATTCGTAGGTACATTTAAAATTAGTCATTTTATGTAGTAGAACAGTATAACAAATTGACAATTTTTTACGTTTTTCAATGTAAGAAGAGTAACAAAGTGAAAAAAAAGAAAAATACCTATTATACTGAATGCTCAAATTGATTGTATTATTTTCCAAGTTGTTAAATAGGTTCAATACTTGGTTGTACATCGATTTTCACATAGTTTCCCTCCATTTATAATTTTTCAAAAGTTCGATATTTTAGCAATATTTTTTATCGACCCTTAAGTTACTTTTCTGTAATAACTTTGTTATTTGCGTCCTATTAAGTTAAAGGCAATCTTCTTTAATAAACACACTCCACCATTACTTCACTGAGACTGATTTATAGTTCGACTCCAAATACAAACAAGAATAACACTTCGTATCATATATAACACAAGTTATTAACGGTGACGCATAGCCACATACCGACAACGACATTTATTGCAATTTTTTACTGTACACCACACGGGACATGTTCACTAATTCAGTGGGTATTTAATGTATCAATAAAAAGAAGACTTACGACTCGAACTTTGATTAAACCGAATTTTTTATCCGATTTTTATTTTATTTATAATTTACCTTTATTTTTGAATGCGATTAATATTTATAACACAATTATGGAGCTCTTAGTAATGTCTAGAGTAAGAAAGTTAAAATTATATTTCTACCTTTTCTATTAATTTAATAGACAGGTTTAATACTAAATTCGAAGAATGTTTTTACTTTTTTGCTAAGTACTTCACATATTAATTTTATGTTTTTATGCATAGATATTTTTACTTAGACTTAGCGCCCACAAACACTTATTAGATTCAAAGGTGAATGAGCTAGAACCACTTAAGAATCATAAAAAAACAGCAAAAAAGGAAATATATTTTCAATATACTGCCATACAAAGTGGAAAAAAATTTTAATGATATCCCTTAGAAGATTTTTAACACAATTAAAAATATCCCGTCTCAAAAACAGGACTTTCCTTTCCCAAACCGTACTAACCGAATACCAGAAATTGTTTATGGAAGAATTTGCGATTAACCGTTACAAATTACATCGATTTGTTAACTACGTAGTTCATAGGACCAGTTTCTCCATAATAATGCTATATTCCATACCGAAAAAATACCCATACATCGATAATTAAAAAAACTTACCTGATTTCATATAGTACATTCAGCTTATTACCCTGACATTGCACCATCTATCCATCATTCGTTCAGAACTCTGAACAATAATTTAAGGGATACAAAATTAGACAGTATGAGAGATTTGCAAACTTGTCTAAATCTAACTCCCCACGTTTCTATTTAGAAGATTTATTTTCATGGCCTACCGTATGGCGGCAAAACATGCAGACAGTAAATGCTTAAATTCTTTTCTTTGTAAATTTTGAGTTAAAGATATTTCTTGTCAATACATGGTGATATTAAAAATGCATTACCAACGATGTGCATAATCCATCACAGTTTCGATTTAAAATACGCTACTTAAGTAATACTTAGAGTCTGTAGGATGCGTTGAAACTGTATTATAACGCATAAGTATTATCAGCCCTATATTCAAATATAACTATTGATTTTTTTTTTAATGGTTATATCGATTTTAGCTAATAGTAATTTGGATTTTATTACCGAAAAAGAAATTCAATACATCATTTTCTATTTAAAGTAAGATAAAAAATCCTTGTGACCTTTCACTCTAAAACATTTCCATATATATAAATGAATATGTAAGAATGGAAAATGAAAGCGATTGACTAAATTACCCAATAATAATACTAATTGATATATTTAGAATGGCAATAATCTATATAATTACAAAAAGTTTATCAGTCATTAAATCATTTTAAAAAACATGAACTCCTCACACATTCTATGCACAGTGAACACGATAAGAAATTTGGCCTGCAAGTTTTAGCGTCAATGAAAATGTCCTTGTTTGTATGTGTAAAATACACCCGAGAAATATATACATTCGTCATTTAGAATACAAAAATTTATGTGTACTTTATATAATTTATCGTTATTTTGAGGTCCGTTGTCTTTCTAATTTTGCGTAAGAAAACAATGAATTTTTATATTGTCGTCATGTCCGGCTGTCCTTCTGTCCGTCGGTCATAGAGTGTTCTATAGTTTAAATGTATGTCCATAAAGTTTTGTGAACAATTGTTTCCTATAGACATTGTAATGAATTGTAATCAATTATACGATAACGGTCTAAATCTTTTTTAAATTAAATTAAGTTTTCATTTAATATTTTTCATTCAAATAAACCTCGTCTGCAAATTAATCTTTACGTTGATATGCCGTATAAAATTCCAATAAAATAATTACATAAAATAATATATCAAATACGAAGGATGCAAACGTTTTCTTTTTCATTTTATGTTTCAGTATCTACAAGAATTAATAAATTGTGGGCAATGGAAATATCGTCTTCTCACACTATTAAATTATTAGGTTTCTTATTTTGGAACTAAGACAAATAGAAACTTAATGTGAATTGCAAAATGAAAATCGCGTCGAATTACAGATTGAAAACATAAGTTAGGTCAGTAACAATAAAAGTTCGATGTAACGCAATAAGATGAAACGTTTTCCAAATAAAAATTAACAAGGAAATCTATCTGTCGGATTTATTTTTTTGCTCAACTTTTTTTCTTAATAATAATTTTCGTAGTGATATTATTATTCTTTATGTTTTGTGTACATTCATAACGATTTTAAAAGTTTAAACAACTTATTAGGAATCGAAAAATAAATTAAAGTTAATTTTATTTAATGATATCGTTTAGGAGATTTTTAACAAAATTTTGTTTGGCATATTCAAATAAAAAAACCTAAATTAAAATTGTTTGAATAGTCTTTACGGATAGCTTGAACAAACAGGCACATTGGTTAATAATAAACAGAAATATAGAGAGAACATACCTTGGGAAATATTGGAAAGCTACAAATGATAGACTAAATTTTAAATTGAAAACAAAAAATTATTCCGGTAAGAACTAAGAAGTGTCATAGAAATCTATCTGGCCGTTTTTGTAAGAAACTGGGGCATTGGAATAAGCTGCGCACATAATTTAAAAAATGGATTTGCATAATTTTAGAGATATAATTGCAAACAACAGTACTTTTTTTTTAAAATATCATCAATGTACATTACAATTTACAACTAAATTCAGTTTTATAACAGTATAATTTATATCTGTCAAAAGATGGAACTTGGTCACCAGTTTTTGATAGTTATAGTTTTAACAACCAGAGTTACACAAGGTGAAAATTCTGCAGGCTTTATACACCTTATCGTAGAGTAATGTGGTAGACAGATAAGAATTTATAGCGACCAAATTCAATATTGAGATAGACATAATATTCAATAAATATAGACGCAAAGCTATAATTCACTCATCTGTACTTCGCTGGTATAGCTTTAGAAATTGGCTGCTCCTTTCCCACTAGCTTTTACAGCTATTTAAAGAGAAATTTGACCCGTTTTACAACAATATTTTAATTAAGAAAAAGAAAAGGCTCCAAATTATCTTATAATTTTTTAGCCAATAATAAAGCTTATAGTCGTAGATTTCCTAATAGTCTACATTAGGAAATCTACGACTCGTAGGACTTAATATAATTTCAAAACAAATATAATCATTTAGTCTCTAGACAAAGTTACCTACTGCATCATAGCGAAGAAAATATCGAAACAGTATATTATGTTTTCATATTTTAAAATACATAAAAAATAATCTATCTCTGTTTTCATGTTAATAAATTTCTGGGTAAACATGTAAATAAATTTCTGGGTAAATATGGTGCGTTATAAAGGTACATAGTAATATAAAAGATGAAAACTAAAATAATTCGGTCATTATTCGAATATGGTGCACAAATACACAGAAATCAACATTGCAAGATGAACTAGACTATTGATTTCAAATAAATTTTTCATATTATATATTAGTTCCGACACATTTTTAAAGAATTATCCTGCAAAATAAGTATGCACTTTACGCTTATAAACTAAAATTCTAATTTGATACCCACCCACCTTATAAATAGGCTCTGTGCAGTATAAAACTTCACTTTATACATTTATCGGTTTTATGAGACGGAATATTGGAATCTGACGACTTCAGTAGTTTTCTTTTATACTCAAATGCACACTCAATTTTTGAGAAAATCTGCAGTGAGGCAGCCGTTATTCACATCCATGAACACTCAACATTATTTTTTATAACCAAACATTGTCTCCATCGAATATCGCAAGAGTTCTAATGTATGGAGCCCAAAGCCATATAACGCACATAACCATCCCAAATAGCGTGCTTTAACCAAAGTCTATCGAAAATATACCACTATATTATCATACTCGTTTTTATTAGTCCTTATCCTTTACGGGGCATATCGATATGGAATTACTAAAAGGAGATGTGTGGTGTACCTAATGGAATATGGGAAGGTATATTCTATTTGGACATACAGTTAAGTCGTATCCGCATATTGTTAAAATTATATGTAGAGTCGGAATTTATATTGTTAATGTCATATAAATCTTACTACGATAATTAAAATAACGAAAAATCATATTATTTTACTACTTAATATTAATCAGATAATTTACCTATCAATAACTCTCTCACTACTGTCTAAATGGTCTGACAAGAGTGTTAGATTGTGACGTTTTATTCAAATTTAATTATTTTAACATAATTCATAGACATGAAAATTTAAAGCATTCTTGATTATAAAATAATATTAAGAAATGTTAATATATTAACAAACTAATCTGAAGTTAACGATTTTGAGTTTTGATCGATAATATTTTCGAACTTTGTTTTATTTGTTATCTACGTAATAATCTATCTGGAATGTAAATATTTTACACTTCAATAAAATTACTTCTTTTTTTTCTTTGTGCAGCACAAACAATTTAGTAATATGTCAAAATTTACAACAACGTAACATCAGCAAATCCTTATGATATCCTTCCACAAATAGTTTATTGCGTAATCTTGACATGTTTTCTGTAGACTGATTAAATACTTGTGGGGCTTATAGAGGTGTGTAATAATTATAATTTCATTAATGTTTGTTTTAAAAGATTATTGAATTAATAAAATAGAAAGTATTTGTATAATGTGATTTTTGTTAAGTGTTGTAAAGTTTTGCAGAATTCTAAAATTAATTAGTCTGAGTTACTAAGTTAGGTAACATCTGATAAGGTAAACATATCAGTCTTTGATTATTAATGACACTCATAGAACCAAAAAGTGAATTTTAGTGAAAGGGTTTAATGTACGAATACTAAATAATTTTATATTTATTCATTTTCCGATACGCTAGACTGGGACAATTAAAAACCCATTTAGATTTATGTTATGCCGCCGTATAAACTGACTAGCAGCTGACTCAGCCTCGTTTATCATGTATTCGCGGTTCTTACTTTTATTATCATTGATCGATGACTAGACACGATAATCACGTCAGTATACTCGTATGTCATTAATATAGAATATTAATTCTTCATTCTATCTTCTATACTTTTTAAATATGTATGTGCCAAGCTTAATCTATTTGAATATACATATCAAAATAATTGAAGTGTCAGGAAAACTAAAATTCAATATTACTTTTAACGTCAGTTTCCAAGACTGGTGTAGTTTTCGCTCACTGATATCTCCTAGAATATTGCGTTTAAATATTATTTACATATGAAATAATGAAAAATATTACATAAACTATGAGTAATGCAATCTGTCGTTATAATTAAATAACGTAAATTTTCGGTTTATTTAACTCATTTAGCGCTACAATTCATGCGAATAAATGTTTCAGTTAATGTCAGTGATATTATAATGCTCCATTAGCATAATCTTACGTAATAGTACGTGAGCCAGGACAAATTAAAATAGTCAATTTATAATTTTTATCAATTATATTTTTATTGGAATTAAAACAAATATTTGCAATACTCACCTAAAGAGGCGAATATTTTTCCTATATTTTGTCCATATACAACATTAATTACCAATCCAGAAAATCTATATCATTTTCTTTTTAAAATTTCTTATTTTTCGTCAAATAACGATATTTTAATAGCATAAAGTGGGAACACGATAGCTATGTATTCCACTTAATTCGAAACAAATTGATTCGAATTGCCTGGCGACACTTATAATGTCTTGTTGATAATAAATTGTCTTCTCTGGACAAAATTATATTTTCATTAATATAACATATTTGTAGCCATTTTTCCTTTATATCTTCTTTTAATATAACGTTGTTTATTCTAAAAAAAATGAAGCTAACAAAATTAGAATCAATTAGTTTAATGTTCTAATCTGATTTCTAGATGTTATTTATTAACTGTAACTGGTTTATTTTACGAGACAAAGTAAACCGGCTACAATTAATATACAAAAGTTATTTATAGACAAAGTTATGGATACAGTATTTGAAAAATATTTTAGCTTAAGAGTAGAGATAATATGAATCATAATTAAAGTGTAGAAATAACTAAGAAGCAAAACTTGTTGAATCTTCTCTTGCCCTGTGATTTAAAATTATTGACGCGGGATACTATTTTCGCTCAACATATTTTATACACTCCGTTTATTTACTTAAGATGAAGAAGAGGTTCGATCCCCTTTTCTGTTTAATGTATTTATTTCTATACATTTAATAAAATCATCTTTCAAATCATCAATTCAATGTGTCCTTCCATTTTATCTTTAAATATAAGCATAATTGCTTTATGTTTGTAGGTATTAATGAAACTGAACAGAAAAATAAAATAAACTTTATAAACCAAAATCCGACTACGAAAAATATAAAACATCATTTAAAAGGCTGTGGACGCAATAAATTATCTAAAAATCTTAAAATTAAAAACGATAAGATGAAAAATATTTCTCAAAATAATATTATTATTTTCATGTAGTGAAGGTCTACTTTTTATATCGTATACGACAATCACGCTACGAAAAAAAAACATTTTCAAAATTATTTTCCATTTTATTGTTCTTAATTATAATCATAATCAATAACTTTCATCACACGATAAATAATTATAATCAATAACGTTCATTACACGATCGTGTTGTAGGGATCCGTAGCCAAATTGTGAAAATGGAACCCTCATAGTTTCGTCATGTCCATCGTTTTGCCTGTCCAACGCTGTTGGTCATACTTGTGTAGTTTATATAGTTTTAAGTCAGCATGCATAAAGTTTTGCAATCAGATACTTCATGTGGAAATCTTAATTCATGTGAATTAAAATCTCTGTACCTGTATTTACGTGTATAGAAAGGTAAATTAGAGAGGTAGCTATTTTTTGTATTTCACTTTGAGGGTTGTACCATCTGGATGGCCTTTTAAAAAAATATTGAGTTTCTATTTTTTTTTCATTCCTAAGCTCCATTTGCAAAATATTAAGCTTCATAGTAACACACGATATCTTTTTAATTTTTCTGCAATATGCTCGGAAAATCTAAAAGAGTTTTTAGTTTCAGCATTTGATTAGAATTTACAAAGATATATTGCGTTACTTGTACCAGCAATTATACTGTGCAGATATCCGACACGCCTTTGATGTATGACTTTTAGTTGATCTTTTTTATGTAATTAAAGATTATTTGAGAGGCCTCTAAAATATGTAAAGTACATGATTCCGATACTGTAAATCATGTGATATTTTACTTGTTTTAACCATTTTTTAAGTACACATTACTATAAATAATATCTATTTTTATGAAAGATTTTACTCATAAACGTACGTAAATGATTGACATTTTTTAAGAAATTAAAAAATCAGCGTATATTAATCAATGATTACATCTAAATCACTTAAAAAATACAAACTCTACTTTTATTGTTATTCGTAAAAGTTTAGTTTTTTACTTAAGACCTATTCAACAACAGTAACAAAGTTCGTTCTCACATTAAGTGTTAATAAATAATTAAAATGGTAACTAATTTTGGTCTCCTTTTATAGTTCTTTTGTTTTTGAGCAGTTGGCTCAACCACCTAACCGGAGATGCACAAGTGTGTAATATATTTATAAAACAATTTTTTTTTGCTATCGAAAGATCAATACCTGTAAAAGTTCAATAACTGTACTTAAATAAACAAATAAAATGAAATTGTTTGATGTCCATTTAAAATAGCCATTAAATTATCTTTATTTCAGAAAAATATTTGAAACAAAAAAAATTGCTTGGTAACCTTGGTTTTTCGAAATTTAGAAAAAATATGTCGAATTTTATTTTTTTGAGATAACTAAATGTTATAACGAGGTAGCCAAATAAGAAGGGAAATGTATGATTATCTTAGATACTTCGATTGGTACAAATATAAAGCCAATTTGCCTGGAATATTACGTCGCGATATCCCAATCGTTTAGCAATAAAAGTCATTAATAAAAAAAAAATTTAAATTATTATATAAGTGCTGAAAGGCTGAACAGATTTGAATAAAAAATAATTATCATGCATATAACTGACAGACACTACAAAAATGTTTTTGCCAATTTTTTCTTTGATACTTGTACTTGCATAATTACTTTATTTCCTTTTAATTGGTTCTTAAAAATATATTCATACCTACATGTGCTTAAAACATAATTTACATAAGTCTGCACTATGTATAATACTTTTTACTATTATCTGCATAATCATGCTAATCATAATTATAGCAGTCTTCATCAACAACAGCAGTATTGCGATTTCTCTCCAATATCATTGAGAAAAATCGCAACACCGCTGTCGTTGATAAAGATGCTTTATTCGAACAGGGAAAAGTAAAAAAGGAATGAAATTAGCTGCGGAGTTCTTACAAATTTTTTTAGGTTATTCAAACTAGCGATTAAAAAATTAGGCGAATATATGTTTAAATGTATATATATATATATATATATATATATATATATATATATATATATGTATACACATACATAAGTACAAATATTTCACAAAAAAATTCATAATATTTTTATTACATTATTATATTTTCACTACATTCCTTTTTAATTTTTGTACAAACTCGACCCAACGTCTCATCCGAAAACAAATATAGTCTCGGAGAACATTCGGCGAGAGTCTTGCCATATTCAGCAAACATCGAATATGAAAGACATTAAAATCGATATGGCTTCCGTGTTGTGATTGGTGGTAAAAATAGTAAAAGGTAATAATTAATCGGGTTAATTAAAAAATTTCATAAAAAGTCAGTTGTTTTCATCCCCAGAAATTCAGACATCAGCAACATAATTTTAACAGCATCTATAGTTTAGGAAACTCTTCCTAATCCTTCGAGGAAATAGATATTAAAAGAATATATTAACTACAAAAAAAAACTTCTACCACGCTAAACGATTACTAATCATCTTCATACAATCTTGGAAAAGAAGAATTTTTCCAAGTATTTTTCTTAGATCCTGCATCTGACTTTACTAAATACAGTTACTGCCACTTTTGAATTGACTTTTCCGACATCTTGAAGATCGAACCCTCTGAAATTTCACGTAGGAAATAACTTAAATTCTTATGGCTTTAACCAGTCAGTGATATTAGGATGAGAATTTCATGATTCTATAATATGGGTCATTACCTTTCTATTTACTTATAGTGATTGAGTCTTTGATTTAAAAAAACCTATTGCATCATAAAAGTAATTTCTTATAAACATATTTTTTAGAGTAACCGTGGAAAACCGCGTAGTTTTCAATATATTTCATATTCTTTACTATCTGGCCAAAAACCTAATTCTAGGGGTGTTCCAACAATTGTGCTCGGCCGGTCTTAACGAATACGTGAACGTGACATTAGTATTTTAAAATAAATGGATACATTTTTCCCTTTTGTTTTTCACCTTTGTTTCGTTTAATTAAATTAAAATATTTGCATTTTCTTTACTATTTTTTATATTATTGTCTTACCTTGATATATTATTTGGGGGAACATGGGTTCGATGTTTATTGAAAATTTAACACTGTTATAGATGTATACTGCCATGCCGATTATTAGTTTGTCCATACAAATAATATTATGCATACATATAAATATTTTAAAATGGTGTAAGTAATAAAAGTGGAATATTTTTTATAGGCGTAATACGCCGGTATAGGCAGGCACACATGACTAATAACTTACATATATAAATTTTTAAATTTTTTAGTACCTGTTTTATTTATTAAAAAAAATATTTCTCGTAAAATTTTGTCTTTAGAACCACATGAATAACTAAATCATAGTCCCACTAATATAGTGATGTATTTCAACAAAATAAGAAGTAATATTTTATTCTTTAAAGCGTCAAGAAATAGTTTTAAATTTTGCTAAAAAATATGTTCTACCATTTGAAGACTTCACAAAATTACTTTCATTACTGCACCAGGTCGACAATGCGTTAAATAGGTTAAAAAGAAATAGGATTCAATTTTTGCGATAGTATCATCCATTCCGTATATTTATTTCATTAGCAAATGTTCGATCCATCGGCAGATATAGGTTATTTTTTAATTTTTGTTATTGAATTTTACAGACAAATTGTACATTAATATTTTAGAAATATTATACTTATGCCAGTACCAATGAAATTGTCCAAAATGATCACGAACCAAAATTACCATAACTCACACTGTTTGAAACCACTGAAGTCAGTTCAAATAGTTCGGTTTATCAAGCAGAACCGCTAGTTAACCATGCGCAAGGAAGTTGGTTGGTCTTGCATTAATAAGACCAATAACTTTAAGAGCATTCCTAAGTACATTAGTCGAGGTGGAAAATAATTTAATAATGCATTCCTGACTTCGTGGTGAAGTCAGGAAATAAAATAATTGCTAGGATAGAAATATGTGAAGGAGATCGGGTTTTGTGCAAATAGATCAAGGTTATCACTAACGTAAGCCATACCCTTTACTAAAGTAAATTTTAATTTGTTTTGGACTCCTAAAAAACTCAAAAGCGTTACGTGTCTAAACGCATTACCTCCCAGTTTATTCTCTGATTATATCAAATCGATAATTTTAACTACTATTTATACTTTAATGACAAATAGAGATTAACTTACTACTGTGATTAAATCTCTGTACGGTTCAATCATTGAAATATGTTAACTGAAATTGCGCTGTAATGTATACATATCAATATTATTAAATTAAATCGTTCACGAGATTCACAGTCACTGTGAACTGAAAGTTTTTTTGAAAATGTGCTAAAAACTTATCGAATCGAGTCGTATCGATAGAAACCGAAACACCTTTTGTTAGAATTATTCAAAGTTTTTCTATCATTCTATCACTTTTCTTTTTAACCGATTTCGATAAACCTTTCATTGGGATGTTCCGACTAAAACTTAAGCTATCTTTCATACCCATGAAATTTACCTTAAGGCACTTAAATTTCGATTAAGTTTACTGAAATAGTAAAATCGATTACGCGGTTTCGATTAATTTTACTGAAGCAGTAAAATCAAACTTTTAAATAGAAATTGTCGAATTAATATAATTTAGCTTAAAGTGCAAGCTTAGATATGTTTCCTATTTGTTCTCTAATTTTAATACTATTTAAACTTAACTTCATTAGTGACAGTTCTATTATTAATTTTGCTAATCCACAATTATTATAGAAGTTTATGTTCACACACTTTCCAAAATTTTTTTGAATGTTGATATTTTGGTATAAAACTAGTAAATTAATTAAATTAATAATACATTTAAATATTAAATATAAAGTTTTAAGAGAATCTCACATATCCATAATGACGCTGTTCAGTCTAAATAGAAGACGGAATTAAATTGTTCATTATTAAATATTGACTTCGAATGAGAGTAAATAGTATAATATCTCTCTCCATTTGTATAAAACCATAATAACGTTATTTAGAGCTTAGTCACATAATATCACCGGTTAAACATTTATACTTAGTTCAGAGTTACACAAGACGGGACAAGTTAATGTTATAATACCAATAAAAAAGAATATTCGGTCCCTCTGATACAGATAACATACATACAGGCACACACATGATCATACTTATACAATCATGTTCGCACATACGCACGCTCGCATACAAGCATATACGCACACACGTATACGCACTAACGTGCGTGTGTGCATCTGAATATACATATGTGTGCATAAATGTTTGAAATTTTTGATTTATTGTTTAAATACAAGATACTATAATACTTTTGAAAAACTCTTTTTAAATACAGGGGCTAAGATTTTCTTTAAACTTTTTCAAAAAAGTTATAGAACGTATTCTAAAAATCAATATTACATTAAAAAGTGCATAATTCACAGTTGCTTAATTATTCCAACATCACGCTATAACAGCGTCTTTGAATATTTTATTTTAATCTCACTGAAAGAAACAATTCATACATTTTACAAAAAAGGAAAGAGCGACCAAGTAAGTTATAACTGCATGAAAACGTTTACTATCAACGTTTGAAAGTAGTTCATCGAGGTTGAAGTTACTTTGAGCCGTTTATGTCAGCTTATTTCCGCAGAGCTATATTGCTCTACAGTGGCAAATACAGAAAATTAGGAAAGGAGGCGGATATCTTTGTTTTTTTTTTAATCATAAGATATGTAATTATAACCAAATTATTCTTTATGTCAGCTTAATAAACTTTTCGTATAAATTTCAGATTTTTTTGAACCGGAAAATTCAAATTAAATTATCTTAAAAATACTAAGTCAGAAATCTTGCCTACTTTTAGTCGTTTTTATGGTTCTGTGCCGACTTTTATACGTTTTTAGATTCGGTAACTAAATTTGGAATACTTATAGTTTGACCACGTCCATCTATCTATCCATCTGTGTTACGTCCATTTTAATCGCACACTACTAGTGTTGTAACGCTGAAATATGGGAATTTATAAAACGTGCTTGTAAAATGAAACCTTTTGAAAAATTTATTAGGAAACCTCGCTACATATAATTGGGGGTAAATAGTTTTTATTCACTTACTATAGTGCGTAGGGTATCGTCGAAGTGGGTATTTTAAAAATATTGGGGTAATTCATGAACCCCCTTTTGATATAGAGATATCTTTACGAAATACTCAATTTAAAAGTGATCATTACTTTTGTTAAAGTTATATATCCCCACCCTATATCAAGTAAAATGCTATTTTTGAACCTTTGAAAAGTATTTATGATAGAAATAAAACTAACGAAATTAGAATAAAAATTATCACAGTTCGATAGACTACTAGTTTAAGAATAATGGTCGGCCAACTTGTGATTTTTAGTTGGATTTATAAAAATTCATGGAAACTCTTTACGAATGACTTAAATCAACTGGCAAAATAACTCATTTTGAAATGTGTACTGTGTAAAATACACTAGGCAATTTTTTTATATATTTAGTAATAATATTAATATTTGTAAAGTGTTTAATATAAATCCTCTATAGACCTAAATGTTAGTGTGCGCCCAAGTGTACACAGAACTATCATAGTACGAATAATACTCGTATTTATCGACTTTTTAGGAAAAATACTTTAAGTTAAAATGGCAACAATTTATAACAGAAAATAAAATAAAAAAGTTATACGCTAGTAAACATTTAAGGGTACAGAGTATTTCAGATCATATTTCAGAGATATATTTTTATACATAAATAAATGTTTTCTGGATCTTACTGTTTTAAAAACACACGTCATATTTTAACGCCTGTGAAGGATATAGTAGGTAATATATTACATGATGTAAATATGTTGCCTAGTATATTATTTACAGGCATTCAAATATGATGCGTGTTTCAAAAATATTAAGATCTAGAATAATCATTATAGCTTTCCTCTAACTTTGCGCGGACTTCTAAGACAATATTTTTTCATGTTAAGTACTTCCGGAAAAAAGGAAATGACAACATATCTATTTTGCATATTTCTAGTATATCTCTGAAGATATAATACCTAAAATTGTGATAAAAATATTTTTGAGGCTCTTATTCTCCCCTTCAAACCATACCCCACATTAAACATGGAATTAAAAAAAAACATTGTTTAGCATTTTTCCCTCCTCTAAATTTCTCACATAAATATTTTGAGCGTTAACTATTGGGATACTAGAAAGTTAATATGTTCAAATATTTTATTGCTAAATTTGAAATTTCTACTTGAAAGATTTCTGAGGAAAACGGCTGTGACATGCGTAGAGGCTAACACGCGAATGACATTATAAAAATTCCGTTTTCCTTTTTCAGGTACGGAATTCAAAAGACGATAATGCAAAAAATAAATGTGCATTAACAAATAAAGTCCCATTGAAAATTTATTAAATTTTTAAGAAGCTTCATAAATTTCCTTCAAATCAAATGTTTCAATTGTTTGAATCTTTTTTTTCTTTTGTACTCTTGAACAGATGTCTACGGTGCTTTATCAATCCGATCTATCCTGAATATTACATTTAGATTTACTCCAAATCTTGCTTACAAATGCTCTTCATTTTCCCTAATCTGTTCGGCTCCCAAGTCTGCTTCGGATGGTCGCAGTTGCTCTACTCTTGAGCGTTCCAATTCAAAGCATATCCATGAATACCGACGGATTCCATCCGAGGCGTATATCGCTTAGAATCTACGTAATGTGGTTTATTTCAACTAAGGAATACTTGTGGAATATTGTGTTATGCGATAATATTAATTTAATTAAACTAAGGTAGAGATTGAGAACACTTGAGATTGTCGCATGAGGTCTTTCCTTCGATGAGAAAGAGTTTCCGCATTGAATAGTAATATTTTGGATTTCACTATAGACGTCAATCTCCTATTCTACTAAGAAATATCATTGCGCAAACGTATGTTTGACCATCATGATCTGTAAAACGTTTCCTTCTTCAATTTCTTCCATCTCTTTTGCAGCAACGGTATTGTACTCATCATCTAGGATGAGAAATTAAGATCTGTTCTCAGTGAGATGCTAAGTCTTTAAATTATGACGTTAAATAATGTCCAGAAGTGGTGAAATAATTGTTAATATAAATGGTAAGGTTATCTTAAATAACGCTGTACAACTGATGGGAAAAGCCACAAAAAATAAAGGCATATAATGGTTATAAGAAAGTAAATAAATAATCACATAAATTGTACATGTAGTTTGCCCAAAAATTGTCATTGTACTCAAATCCGTCATACTACACTTTTAACTTGATAATTAATATAATCGTAGCTACATTTTCTCTTATGACTTTTTTGGAAACGATATTCATTCAGTTATTATTTTTATTACCACACCAAATTTTCTCAAAAAATGTTCGATATGGAAACCTGTAATTTGAGTATAATGAAAACGTCGCGTATTTTGGAGGTGGCAAATGAAATAATCGTAATTGTTCACAACTTTCTGCATCCTGTAGATATAAATAGAATTAGATGACTTGTGAAAGTAATCTGGAAGGATATTATAATTAGATTTTTCAGTATATTTTCATATATATATATATATATATATATATATATATATATATATATATATATATATCCTAATTGTTAATCATCAATAATGTTAGTATTAAAGATTTTGAGGAATATTTGAAGGGGCAACTAAATTACTCACATTTCTTTTTTATTCCGTGCATCGTATGTATAAATTGAAATAAAGTTTAAATATATTTGGCGTTAATAAGTTTTTATTAATAATTTGGCGTTAATAATAAGTATTGAATATTTTGGCGTCAATTATCTTGCTAATAGCCCACCTGAAGATGTTGTAATACAACGAAACCTAGGTCGTGGTAATGAACTTAAAGAAAGTAGAAATAATACCACATCACGTAATTCCATTTAATTGTGTTTATAAGTATTCTAAAGTCTTATTTTTTTTAAACTTATGTAAGGTTTATCTAGAGATATCGTTAAAATTGCCCATAAAATGTCCCTGTTATCTATCTCCGAAAACTTTAAATCTCACATGTAAGAGACTTTACTTTTTTAGTTTACCTAAAGCTTACCGGATGGTAATTGTTAATTAATTTACCAAAATATTACTACGAGTAAGATTTACTAAGCAATTTGTTTATAGCGAGACAGAGCAATATAAATATTTGTAAAAAAATTAATAGAGAAACATTCGTGGTGTAAGTTCTACCCAAATTTGTCAGGTTTATTATATAATATTTCTACGATTTTTTATTAAGATATAAAATATAGTAATTATTGTAAGCCCAAGGTAATCAGTAATAAAACCATAAAATTAGTAAAATAAAGTATTCTAGTTCAATTCACACTATAATCGACGAGTATAAATCGAGTTAACTCTTTTTTTTGCATGTTTACAGTGTTTCCATAAATTGACGAATAATATAAAAATACTAAAAATTAATAACCTTTATATTATATACTTTATAACCTTTATATTATTACTTGATTTATATTATATACTGATTTAATCATTTTCGCTATCTGAAGTGAATTTATAGATTCATAATGTCCATTTCATGAGACTGGTTTTATGGATTTAGTTATATATCTTGCACTGTTAATCGTATTTATACAAATTTGAAACCTCAAACATATATTCATTTGTAGACTTCACTATTTCGAGATAAATATTAAAATAAATCGGAAAAAATTAATTAAGAACAAAACGAAAAATCGTTCTAAAATGTTACTAAACTTTCAGATTAATGAGAATGATGATACTGAGAGAAATAATTAATCTGCAAGAGTATTTTATATCCTTTAACATAATAATTTGGATGAAATAGGTATGTACGTGATCATAATATCATTGATATATGATGAGGCGTTCTGAAAATTTGTGTCAGTAATGGTAGCATCGTCTTTATTCTTACTAAATCGTTTAAACATTTTAAACGATTTTCTTGAGTTATTTTCTTATAATTTTAGGGAAGATTTTGCTTCATTTATAATAAATATCTAGATTGCCAAGAAATTCCTTCATTTTATTTTGCGACTAAAGTCGTTCAATAAAAGTTAATCCAGTTGGTATTAAAATACCGCCTAATCTTGCACGTCCGAGAAAATTGTCTTCTTGCACATAATACATACAAGAAGAAATGTTTCACATAGTCCCTGAATCTATATTATCTACGTCAAATTTAATATTTTTAGAAAACTTTTTATTAACTTCGATAACTTTTGGCTCATATCAAAAATTATTTAATCAAAAGGAACTGAATTTTTATTATGCATTTTTAAATAAGGTATATTTTCAAAACCAAGATTTTGAGAGCAAGAGCAAAAACGAGAAAATTTTCATTTCTGTAAAAGGAGGTTGAGTATATAATATTGTCATCTTCATTTTTATTGATGTAGCTAAAGAAAGATAAAAGGAAAGTCTATCCTAATTGGACTAATTATAACATTGATCTATTCAGAAATATGTTGTATCTACTCCTAAATGAGAAATTGTTCTTAAAAACAAATATATAGTTAGGTTTTGGTCTTTGTCGTTATATATTACAGATAGCTGTTAGGTACTGTTCCCAATTTAAACGTTTTATTATGCGTCATTTTCTTTACGCAAAAATGGGAATATACACACACGGGCAACTTGTCCAAAGTTTTCATTTATACTCTAACTTGGGCGAGACTTTTAAGAAAATTAAAGAGAATAAATGAAAAATTAGGTATTGATGACCCTAAACTTTTTTCTATGTAAAATAGGGCAACGGAATGTCTTTTTCACCGCTATTATATACGTAGTGATTCCTTCTCCATTCTCTACATGTTGTATTGTTCAGCATGAATACAACCAGATGTTTATGCTTTTAAACATTTTGTATTTAACTATATTAAGGGAAATAATTATTTCGTTAGTAGGGAGTTACCTGTATATCACAATAAAGTATTTTATTCACCATCTATATTAGGGAAAACACGTTTGATGTAGGTTAATGCAAGTCAATTTCAAAAATACAACTTTTCGGGAGAATGTCCACAACTGTAATTTTAGTGAATTTATAGCCGATTAAAATAAACCAAAAATTATTAAGCTTAGACACTATATACTATTATATTTATTACATATATTACTTGTTTTTAGTCTTTGAAACTTGTGAACTTAACATTGGCGTGCAAAAGATAATATTTGAGAATAGACTTATAATATCAAGAAAAGGTTTCATCGTAATTAAGGTCGAGAAAAAAAAATTAAGTTCGCAACGAGACATTATATGATTATTAATTCAGTTAGACTTTTCGTGTCACCATACGAATCTAGCGTAATAAACAAGACTCCAAAGTGGCAATAATTATATGATGTTAGCGAATTTGTATCGAAATTAAAACAAAGTGTTTAATCATTTAAAACTACATTTTACAATCAAACATTTTTTATCATATAACTCATAATTGTGCATATACGTTATTCTTCCGGAACAAATACGATATTTCACTTAAATATCGACATTCGTGTGGAATTGCCACAAATTTTTAGATCATACTAAAATTTTAATTTGTACAAGTGCTCGTAACTAATCAAACTCACGCGAAACACACTCTTAAGTAATTAAGATAGTGATATAATATCAGAATACAAAACCAAATTACGTGGAAATTAAATTTTGTTCACTATTTGTGTATTTGACTGTATTCAGCAGATAGTGATAATTGACCATATTAATTAGTTTTGTGGTTACGTATCCTATTTTTGATGAAAACAGATTAATGAGAAACAGAATAAAGTTTCGCCAGGAATATTAATTATTGTATCAGCTGAATTTTAATTTTTGGACGTAATTCTTTTACAAATAAATATTTCCTCTGGTACTATTTTCTTCAATGATTAGTTTTTTACTAATCACAAGTATTAATTCACTGTTTATATAAGTTGTTTATTAAATCTATAAGTATTAATTTGTAATTTCTCGATTAGTTTGACGAATAAATATGGCACTAACAAAAATTGGAAAAGTATCATGAAATATCTCACTTTACCTGAAAACTAATCTACATCGCATATACCTTGAAATTAGTTCAAATATCTATCTCTTGAAACATAGTTAAATTAAAAAAAAAATTGTTTGTCAATAGAAAAATTTCGACGAAAGAAATTTAGTATGCTTCATAAAAGTGCTTTGGAAAATTCCCCAAATTACTCTGGAGAAAGCCATATTTTCACCCAAGTGACTAAATTTGGGAATTACATTTCATTCCTTGATGGAGGGAATTATTATAAACTGAAGCATTTTTTAAACACATTTGGTGATAATACTCCGACGAATTTAAATTATTTCAAATAGCAACAAAATATTCGAAATACATAAGTATGGATATTTCTTAACTTAATTTCTTACAACAGCCTGAATAAAGAAGGTTATTTTCAAAATAAAATAAGATCAAAGGAATATTAACGCTGTTTTTTTAACGCAACGTATCTTAAGGAATATCACGCACATATATATCGACAAGTTTAAAAATTAATAACCAAATTAATATATACTTATTTCTTCTCCCACTAAGCTGATAGTGATAGATAGAAAGGTTCACAAGGAACTATCTTGATGGTATCCTCCCTCTCATTTGACTTCCTTGAAAATAATACAAATCTAAGGCGAGGGAGGGTTAAGAGTTCAATATGCGGAATATTTAAATAGCACGGCTACACATGGCGCATTTTCACAGTCGCGATTGTCCGCTTTATTTATGGATGGAGCGCGGAAGTTTTAACAAGGTAGGGTCGATATGAGTTGATTCTAAAGGAACATGGAAGGGTACTGAGTAACATTGTTAATCAATGAATATCCAAAATTGTGTATCAGATTTCTTCCACTACTCTTCATATTTTTTTTGTCATGGCCATTTGACGACTCGAGTATCTGTGTACATATAATTGGTTAGGCACTTCGTAATTTAAATTGTTTTTATCGTTTTATGAATAAACAATTATTTTCCTAATAAATATTTTTTGTCTGATTTAATGTGATAATCTAATTAAAGTTAAATTCTACTATATTCTCGTAAAACGATTTACGAAAAATCATCCTGGTTGAATCTTGATACTTGTAGAATAATCGTCCTGGTAATTTTTGAAATTTGAGTTTATTTGTTTTATTTTACTGCTTCATAATTTTTTCTTTTGGAAATTTTTTAAAACAAACATCAAAACATCATCCGATCGGATGGAGTTTTCCCATAAATTTAAGAAAATATTATATTTGTTATTTATATGCAGAATACATTGACAGCAAGTCATATTATTAGAATCTGCTCCGTTTAGAACTCCGAAAGAAGTAAGAGTAGATAATATCGTCTAAATCTCACCAAATAAATAACAAGTCTTTCAAGATCTGAAGTACACTCTGATCGACAGTGCTCAATACCAACCATTATTGATGGTGACGATGGAGACTTCAGAAACTTACGATGACCTGAAGGCATGGGATTTTTTTGATGTATAGCACACATGCTCTCTAAGGGATCATGACAACAAGTTAACAGATTGTATATTGACTGTATTATGTTTATATAAGCTTAGTAAACGCTTCTCATATATGGTGTTATTGTAAGTATTTTACGAGAATATTTTATAAATAATTAATAACATACAATTACCAAATTAATACAATGTAATATAAAGCCACATTTTGATCCTTCAATTAAATAATATTTTGGATCTTCGGGTTGTAAACAAATACAATCATTTTATAAATAATGATATGCTTTGATTTTCTATGGCCCACACTATCAGTACCCTATTGCCGAGAAGTTTAGTTGGTAATAAACGATTGGAATGTATTAATGAATGAGGTATGCCAATTGTATATATTGATTAGTAATTTTTTAGGATTGAATAACCGTCATAGTGAAAGCGATTAGAATTACATAATTAAGCTGTTCGTATTCACTTGAAAATACCTTCGAAAATACTGTACGATTTGAATTAGTAATTCTGTACCATTTGAATATCATACCACAATATTGAACGCGAGAATATTGAATGGCATATTATTGCATAATTTTCGACGAAAAGACTTTTTTATAAATATTATTGTGATGCTTCGGCCAGTTCGAAATCTTTATCTAGGTTTCCACTCACAGAGAAGGGTGCTACCAATGAAGCGTACCTTTTTTTAAATTATCAAAACCCGGTAAAGTAATATGTTTGAACTTTGATCTGAGTGTGGCATTGTGAAGATAAAAGCATAGATAGTCCCTTCGAGTCGTGAGCCGACGATAAAATATCTGTTGGCAGGACCTTTGAAGTAAATGATTGATCGAAACGAATTTTCACGTTACGAGTATTCGGTGTCGTAAGTCGATTGTTTTTCGAAGTTATATGATGTAACCAAATACCGTTTTGGGCAATAGGAAATCAAATATTCGTAATATTCGTAACTATTATTTTATTTAAATTATATTTATTATTTATTTATATAGTAATCATTTATATCGTACAAGTATATGCAGTACCTACATATGCTGCATACCAAGCTATAGTGGAGCATGACGAGGAATCACTCTATCTTAATTTAACTTATATGTTCATAAAACATTGAAAATATTGTATCCTCTATAACTTAAAAATATATTTTTTTTATTGCTAACACATTTTTTACAGTCCAATTCATTATTATTTGCTAATATAAATATTTCTTTGGTCAACTGGACTGGAATGCTCTTTCATCAACAAGTATGGAATATGATATATTTAAAACCTGCATAGGATATGCAGGTTTTAAATATATCATTAATATTAATAAATACATAATTAAATAAATAATTAGGTATGTACTAATTTATTGAATTGCAATATTTTTCTGTTACTCTACTTCTATAACTATAATAACTTAACCTAGAATTAAAATCTATACAGATTTTCTAGCTGTTTCTCCCTAGGTAAGAAAATTACATGAAATTAAATATTTATTTTGCAGATCTAAGCAGGGCAGAAAGGACATAGATGGCGCAACACTTACAATTTATTTTCATAAATATTTTTCTTTCCTTGTTTATTCCATTTTTGGTATAAACTGTCTTGCCCTAAAAATAGAACTCGTTATATTTCGTATTTTTAAATTTTTGGTTCTACATGCTATATTCCTTGGTTCACGTTCAATGGCTATTTATTAAGGCCAATTAATTATCGAAACCTTCCAAGGATTTACATATTCACTCACATGTAATTCCCGTTATGGTCCTCTGTCATAGTTTCGAAATTTAACACCACCAAGTTACACTAACTACAAAACCGTAAAGAGTTTATTTGTAATTATCTTAATCACTCCTTATGACATGTTTCACTCTCACTGAGTAAATAAAGCTGAATATGTGTGGTTGAATATATCTCCACAAATATTAAAACATGAAACTAAACGATTTTTTAAATATTTTATAGCTCGTGAGATTTGTTTTACATAAATTCTTTTAAAATATTTTATACAGGACTACCCTTTTATATTTGATATATCTGTGCCTGATTGCAATGTTCTGTGACTACCATCTTTTTAGTTTATTGAGTCATTGCCCCGCAAGTATTCAAGGTCAGACATAAATTATGACAGCGATTGTGTAGTAGTTTCTTTGGCAACAAACAACATTTTAAACATAATAACCGTCTTGTCCAAATACATCTTATTGAGAATGATCCAAGATACTTGAGGATCTGACGATTATAAAATGATGGACACATAAAGAGATATCCCTAGAAAATTTATGCCAAGCCATGCAGAATCAGTCAATTTATTTTTGTTGTCAAAATTGTGCTTTTTTTAAAAAAGTTTTTCGGCTAATTAATATAGGAATTCTATTTTATTTTCTAGGTGTTAACTTTATCAAAGCAGAAATCCATCTACTTACGGAGGCAGGTGTTGCAAAGTATATATATACAAATGTAGTAATTGGCATGGCTTTGTTCAAAGTATAACATTAGTAGCATTTATATTCTTCACACGTTATAATTTTTAACAATTATTTATATTAACTTTTTGGGAACAAAATAAAAATATGATTTATTTCTATTTAAAGACTTTTTACTCGGTTCACCTCAAAAAATTTCAACGTCAAAATAAATGGGCGCCAGAACAAAAAGTAAATATAACAAACAAAAGAATATAATTATTCTATACCAGAATATAATTTATCCTAATTGATAAAATTATTTTAATTTGTTTTATGCTTTAATAGCATGCACACATTCATAAAATTTATAAAAAATGTTTCCTTTTTGTATTAAAAAAAAATTAATAATTGCAAATGAAGTTTTGAATTCTATTATAATTTTCATTCAATTGACGTTATATTATAATATATTATTCTTTATTTGTTTATGTCATGTTTACGTAATTATTTCATTTAAATATTTATTATAACAAAGATTTTATCCCTACGTCATATAATTTAGAGAAAATATTGGATAGATACATTCACATTTGAAATTGAACAATCGAACTGTTCTTGAAAATATTTATAGCAACGTCACTTCATTCAGTCAAACTATTTGTACAATTTTATAAACAATTGAATAGATAATATGAATCATTTAACAGTGAGTGAATTAATTTAAAATTGTATATCACCTTAAAATACACGTCTAATTAGGTTAATATATAGTGTGGATATATAGTGTATATAGTATGGAAGTATTTCCACATGCTGTTTCAGTTTCTAAAGTTCTTTTTAATATGGAAAAGTAAAAAAATGCCTTATTACTCTGATTTTCCTCATAATGTTTTCATAGCGATTTAGTGAAAATTATTTGAGGTGAGAGCTTTTCATATATCAGCATATCTACAATTTAGTTTCAAATATTACTTAAAAAAATTAACGAGGGGTGTCGTGGGACACCTGGTTGGAATGAAGTTCCTTTCGCTATATATTATGTTTTAAATTTATATTACATACAGGAATAAAAACTTTTCAGCATAATAAAACATTCGCTATATCATTTACTAAATATAAAAAATTTATAAATTACAAAATATTTTCGGCAAATTCACTCATTTTCATTATTACTTTATTATTTATTAAATACCTAAAATTAATAAATCATAATAAATTGTCAGCATATTAATTTATTTTCATTAATTAATTAAACTTTATTTAGATTGTTTCAGTATTACATTCATTAAAATTTTTGAAATATTTAAATTTAAAATAAAGATAAATAAATTTAACAAATTAACTTTTATTAATTATTATAAAAATAAAATTTTTTTTAAAAGTTTAAGTTTAATTTTAACATTTATTTAGTTTGATATAATAAATAATTGTTAAAATTAAACTTAAAACTAATTAATTTTGTTAATATTTAAAATAAAAAAATTGAAGTACAAACTTTAAATTAATTTTACATTTAATTTGATTTATTTAATAAAAAAAAAGAAAAAAATTAATTGAGTGAATAATAAAATTTAACTTTTAAATTAATTTTAAATTTAAATAGATTTTGAAGTAATTAAAATAAAAATATTTTAATTTGAAATTAATTAAATTGAAAATTTATTATTCTAAACCGAATTTTATTGTTTAAAGATTTATTTTAATTATTTCGTCAAACAATCTAAATAAAGTTTAAAGTTTTAATAAATGATGAAATTATAATGAAAATAAATGAATTTGCCGAAATAATTTTATCTATTTTAAGTATTAATTAATAAATAAAGTAACAATTTATAATTTATAATGCAAATAAATACATACCGAATTAGAAACGAACGAATGGCTTACAATAGCAAGCCAGTAGAAAAAAAACATTGCCATTTGTCATCAATGTGATTTGTGTTTCACAAGAGACACAAATCTCATTCCAAGAGGATTTTTATTGGGCATTTCACTGTTGTAAATATCAATATAAGTAAAGCAGAAATTAAACTGTACGTTAATACATGTAGATGGACCCTAAAAGATATAATAAAACAAAATCATTAAAGAAATACACAGTAAGCAAATAAAAATAATACTTGCAACTGATACTCGCACGAACACACACACATACAACCAAAGACCAAACACTCCCATACAAAAAACTTGTTTCATACAAATTTTAGGATCGCATATTACTATCTCTTTCTAACTCAACCAACATCATTGTACTTTACTTTCTGAAGTTTTTTTTGTCGATGCCGTATATTAAGTAGCCTATGCTATTGTCAAAATGCGTCGCAAAATGGCTGTTCAATCGCTCAAAATGTAAGTATCGACACTTCTGTTTTTTACGCTTTCTACTGTGTTTTCATTTTTTATTTATTTTTAACTTTGTATATGCTTTAATAATATATTTGTATCTATTTTAATATTATCTCTATCAGTTTTTATTTGTTCAGCCCTATTTACGTTGTTATCAAATCGTGAAATTATGTTGTTTTCTTTTTATCATATTAATACATCTTTGTATTCGTCTTACCTAATATTAACTCCATCCGTTTGCATTTATTTCATTTCTATTTACGTACTCTTAAAATTCTGAAATAGTTTTGTTGTTTTTAAATATGTCTGCTATATATATATATATATATATATATATATATATATATATATATATATATATGTATATATATATTGTAATTGTTCCAAACCAGAAACGCACTTTGGCTAAATATTTTTGGAAGTAAAAAATAAAAATTTTCTTGCAGGTTTATTTTTTGCAGGTCTGAAAAACTTCATACAAGAAACCAAACGGGAATATGTTTTGAAAGGTGAAAATTATGAATCAAATAAAATAAAACTGTTGAATCTTCCGTATTTGTTGAAAGGTGTGAGGAATAATTTGTTACAGTACGACTCATTATTTGAGAAGGAAAAAAGAGCAACATGGAAAGATATTGTATTTATAAATGCGTCAGATGCCAGTGGAAGTATGAAATTGTTTTTGAGAATAAAAAATGGCTGTATATATCCCGATAGAATGTGTAAGATGAAAGTAAGTTGCTGTGCATGAGTTTTCAATTTAAAGATACATGTATCTATGGAAATTTATTATAGAAGAGATAATGTATAAATTTCAATTTATTATTTCATGTTTGTCATACTTAATCGAAATTTATGGAATTACCACCTATTTTACCACCAACTGATTAAATGTAGTTACGTGATCAGTTTTATTATTGTAATTTATGCATTATGTTTTCTGAGTACTGGAACTTATTGACAGCATATACTAGAAATAATTTTTTGAAACATTTTACTCTTTATTAGAAACGTTTATTGAAGTTGAATTTTCAATATGTATATACATATTGAAAACTCAACTTCATTTCCAGGTGATGCAGTGATTCCAGGAAGGAGTATGGCAATAGCAGATATGGATGAGATCGTCAATTTCTTCAACAAATTATTTAATAGTGTCAATTTTAGTGCTAGATATTATAAAGGTAAACCCTAGAGTCAAAGTAAGTGAAAAAAATGGGTATGACCAGTTTTGGGTAGAACACTAGAAGGTATGCGATTTGTTAATAGAGTAGGTACACGTAAATATATTCCTAGTATAAACAATTGGATAATATTATGTAATAATATAATATAATTAGATAATATAATTAATATCTAGTAATTAAGAAAATTTTCTTACCAAAATTATTTAATTTCACATTTAAAAATATTTTTGAACTTTAATTTACAAATAAACTAAATTGATTTTAAGGAACAAAGAATTGGTTAGATTTCATTTGTTCAATATTATAATGACACTTGAAATGTTTCATTGGTGTCGTGCATTAAATAACCCTAAAAGCTTTGACAATATGAGACCAAATTCTAATCTAGTGCAGTTTTTTTCCAAATATCGCTATTGTCCAATATACAAAAAGTTTGAAGAAAAAATAAAGAAAAAAATTTGTAGCATAATTTCTTTCACACCTTTTCCTTATATTTGCATTTTACTTCGTACAAAATATTCTTGTGTTATTTGTATAATGTTCATATTTCTTTGTTATATGTTAATATTAGTTTCCTTGTTATATGTTAATGTTACATGTTAATGTTATAAATATAGATTTATAAATATTTGATATGTAGTAAATTCACTTGTTAATAATATTATTTTTCATCATCATCAATAAATTTCAATCATTCTTTTAATAAGTGCATACTTTTAGATGGTCAGTATTGGGTATTTTTTTAAACTTTGTGTCATACATTTCTTTATATTTAAATTATTTAAAAGTATTTACTTTGACGCAAAAAACACGCCCAAAATTTAAATGTTTTCCACTAAATTACAATTGACAGGAAACTTAAAACTTTCAGACCTAACAATTCTAGTTATCAAATTAATGGTGCTTTTTATTGGTATATGGGGCTAAATTTAGTATACTTTCAATAAATTTATTAACAATTATTGGTATTAAAGCATCCATTACTTATGTTTATTTTTAGGAATTATTTTACTACAGTTTAGGAAGTAAAATTATTATCATATATTTATACCTTACTTTATGTACGTAATATACTTATAATTAAAAATAATTTAATTTTTATTTATGAGTGTATTTAAGGCATTTAAAAAAACGAGTTTTCAGTTGAACTGTTTTTTTAATGTAATGCGTATTATGTAAATAAAAGTGAGTATAGGCACGTATCGCCACGTCGTAAATGGGGTAACACATGCCGTCTCTTTCTAACCAAGTTAAAAAGATTCTGTGGAATGTCCCGTCTATTTAATATATTGCCTATGTATACGGTTGCATATAATAGGAAAGAACAGAGGGAAAAGAGACAGAGAGAAAGAGAGGAAGAAGTCGCCTGGAGGGGCGTAACGCTTTTTCTTTACGTGACGATCTGCCAATTTGCCCTACTGTAAGCCGCGTATAAGAACTTCATTCCATAAATTTTATTTCACATGTTTTATATGAAACACCAGAATCAAAATAATTTAACCAAAACGCAACTAATAATACCTACGGCTATGTAAAGATTACCGCTCCAAGCACTAAAATGTAATAATTCCTCCATTGCATTTGCTGTGTTCAGAAAACTCATTTTTAAACATTGTCTTTTTAATTTACAAACCAATATGACTGTACATTGGAATTAATATTTTCGCTCTCAAAACGCTATTTTGCTAGTCAAAACAATGCAGTTGGTTAATTAATTGTAATTTGTTGGCAAATTAATTCTTACTACTTGAGCTAAATAGGCCACACGTTAATAAATCGAGACGTAATATTTAGGATTGCGTTAAAATATAATTAAATTGCGGAAAATCATTATTAATTTCATTAGTTTTGTTAAATATTTACAGATTTTAATTATTTCGCTCTATGAAAAAAGTTGACGAAATTAATACTCGTTAAGGAGAAACAGATTTTCGCAGGAATTACTTGGTAATAAGAAATAGCTATAAACCTGTATGGCATATTCCCTCTGGTTTGATGATTTCTTAATTAACTTGGGAAAGAAAAGTGGTTCACTGTCATAATTAATCATGCACACGCGAGTTTTGTTTAATTACGAAGAACTATGGAATACCTTAACTTTAAATAAGGTAACATTTTCGTTACAATATTGCCTTGAAAAAAGACACTAGAAAAGAATAATAAGAAACTTAAAAACTGTATCAGAAACTAATTTGAAAAAATTAAATTATAGAGAGTGTTAATCGTGTGTAATGTTGTTATGATAGGTGTTTAATCTTAGAATATGTGTATTGACAAAACATTCCAGTTGTTAGAATCTAATTGCCTCCAATTTGGAGACAATATTAATTACATTTATATGTATTGTATTAAAGAAAACAAACCAAAATTATTTATAGGTTATAAAACTAGAGCATAATTTTTAAAAAACTGGTATTCTTTAGAACGTAAAACTAGGAACCATCAGGAAAAAACAAAAAATGAAATAAAATGTTTAATCATAGTACAAAATAAAAAAATGTATCTTAATAAATGTGTATATTTTATATTTTTAAAATGTCAACAATTGTTAATAAGAAATGAATATAATAATAAAAACCGAAAGAAGTACAAAAAAATGTTTAATTACAATTTTTAAAAATAATTAGCACTAACTTCTTTTTTTTACTTTGTAGCCAGTGCTTAAATTAATTTAGTAATAAATTAACGGTTAACTGATATTGAAATTCGTTCAGTTGTTGTCAAAATAAATGTCTTTTTCATTTTTTTCGAGTTTTCTGCGAATTTTTTGACGATCGTCTCAGATTTATCAATTTCATGGATTGGTATATTATATGCGTGTATAGAGGATATAGCGAGACACAATCTGAACTTCTTTTCATCTTGCTTGTTAAAAAGTCCAATATAAGTAGCATTAAACATATGCTATTATGAAAATAACCTGATTTTTCATAGTAAAATACAAGTTTTTTTCACTTGTTTCAATGATGATTGAAAAAAAACTGTTAAGAAGTAATTTTTTTCATTTTATTTCTTTAAGTACGTAATTATTATTTATATATAGCACTTGGGCCCAATCTTGCAAAAGTAAATTATTGAATATACGAATGAAACAACATGCGTAATTTTTGATGTGCAGGAATTGTTTTCAGGGATCTATCAATATTTATATATATTATTCATATTATATATAGATATTTGTTTTATCTCATTGCAAAATTTGGTGCTGTTGTTCTGATCTCGCCGGTGTAATATTATAAATAATTTAATATAAAATAGGACGCGTGTGCACTATATTAATTAAATTAAGAGAAGAATTCAAAACTTTATGTAGTAAATTTTTAAAATGTATATTTTAATACTTATATTAACAAACTTTAATTGTTTGGTTCTTAATTTAGGTTATATGTACTGCGTTCGTAGTAATTCCGGTTTCAATATTTAAAATCTTCCTTTAAAAGTAAAAATTGTTAAAAAAACTTGTGCACTTGTCAGTAAAATTGAAAATTCAAAGGTGCACGAATATAAGTAAACAGTTGATATTAAAGTGTGTCACAAAAAAACGAGTGTGTTTTAGACCACACGACTGAAGTAAAACTTCAAATTCACAAAATATGAACTTTAAAATTAATTTACATTTATTCACTTTAAACCTAGAATATTTAATGTATTGAACAAAATAATCATTTATAAAATTGTTCAAGAACGAAAAGAAATTACACAATGATCAAAAAATCACCGTTCACGTAACGCTAGCAAATATATATCGCATATATATATATATATATATGTATATATATACATATATATATATATATATATATATATATATATATATATATATATATATATCGATAAAAGCTTATTCGTTAAATATGCATAACGCGGCCGGATAAAATTAATGTTTTATTAAAAAGCAATAATATTGGACGTCCTACGATTAAACGAGCGTATATGAAGAGTTATAAGTCAGCGAGCAAAGCATACGGACTTCGTCAGAACTCTTTGATATAAAATTATTATTGCTATTTACTCGGGTTTTGGTGAAGGTGGCATGATGATATATTGAGCGAATAACAACTAATTCTTACGAGATCAGCATTGATGAAATAATTACTGCCTGACCACTTGTCTCAACTCGTCTACCTCTAAATATAATAAGATAATGTAAAAATAATATTCAAGTAAAATGTATGTGTTAAATTTTTTCCTAACATTCAAGAAGTACAAAAAAATTCAAGTCCCTGGATAACCTAAGACAGGTTTACATCAAGAGTTGTGTTGATAAAATACGACTGAATCTTCAATCTGTTTCTTCAATATTTGAAATTCGTGGTCCTAATAGTATCACTATTTTCTTTTTCAATCTAAGTCGTCAAAGAAATGTATTTATCCGACAATTATTTAAGGCAAATATTTCTCCGAAGAGTATTTACAGATTCGCGAATCGAAATTTATTGCCAGAGGCAACGTAATTATCTTTTCATAACGATGTTTATTGCTGGCCTCCTTGCCTACCCTTCGCAACCCAATATAATCAAAATCTTTATAGGAAGTTGGCAAGGAAACTCAATTGAAGTTTGATTGATCCATTTAAAAGATTACGTTTTTAATTAAAACCCTTCATTTCCCTTTACCTTTACGTAAATTTTGAAGTTAAGAAATATAAATTTACATAAAAATTTGGAAAATTATTTAAACGGTTAATTTCGGTTTACCTTCATTTCAATTAACTTAACCCAAATAACGTTAATTAAAACTAACGAGTCCATATAACGTTAATTAAAACTGACGAGTTCAAATGATTATATAATTTAAATCGAATAAAAACATTTTCATTAGTCCCTAACATCGAAAGCTTACTCCGACCGTGGCTTCAATACTCCACCAATTATACAAATCAGCTCCACAGTGTTAAACATCTTTTTAAAAATTTTAGTTATAATTGAGAAAACGTATAATTGAATTATAAATGCGCCTTCACCGCAAAATTTAATCTGAAAGCGGACAATAACTGATTAAATTATTGATGGATTGTATTAACGACTTTCTGGATAATTTCTAAGTTGTATGTGATTTAATAAGGGATAAAGGTTTATTGAAGGGAGCAGTAATTCGCATTATCAAGCGGATTTATTATACCAGGTTTGGTCGGGTTTAACTTGATTCGGTTTATATGCTTCGAGTACAAAATCGTTTTTGATTGGGAAACATTCAAACGTATTTAGTTCCTTCGACTTCTCGGCAAATACTTACTAAAATTAAAACCGATCTAAATTTTAAAAATATTTTCTATGTCTGCTGTTTCCTATGATCCAAAACAGTTCTTAAATTATTTTCAATTTAAGTAAAATACTTCGACTACGTTAAGAAAAAGCTAACTTAGTTATATACTTAGTCTATCTTTAATATTTTTAAGATTTTATAACAGTTTGAAAACATTTTTATTAATTATGTATATATTTGAATAAATAATTTTAATAAACAATACATTTATTTCTATGTAGATGAAGAGTGCACTGAAAAGCTTGTCTTTTTATTTTCCAGTCGTCGGAAGATTAATGACAAGCTATTTAATTAAAAGTAAATAAATTAACGAAGTATCACATAATTGGATACTTACATGCATCAGTTGATGGAGGAAACAGGTCCATATATTCTAATGTTATTGTAAATATTCCCGCAGCCACACGGCACTTACTTTCTTGAAATACACAAACCTGCGTAAATGTCTTGTAATATCATAGTTAATTTTATTGTATTATTGTCAGGTTTATTAACTACTTATCATTGCAACTCAATGCATACCGCGCAACACACCACGGTAAATCCCCTCAGTAAAATTACTACTGTTTTCTTGAGCTTTGTGACAGGCATGATCGTTGGATTCTTTCCGAGAAAAGAATTTATACCGTGTTGTTGGGCTTACAAAGTTTTATTAAAATCACAATTAATTTTTAAAGTCACAACAAAATTTTTGGAGGGAACAATTATTTATTATTTCTATAATATTATTTGTTGATATACACTATTGAAATTCCAAAATTTAGTTTGGCAATCATGGTAATCATACATGTAGCCTCCAGACGCAGATATTTCTTTATTATGGTATATATTTAAACCCTATTTTTACATTCGATATACATTCATAAATTCTCATCAGAACCGGAATTTCGATTCCTCGAAAGATTACAATATTTCTCCAGTTCCATTACCGTTCCAAATGTTTACACCTAGCAACCATATGTTCTTTTTTCAGGAAAATAAATGGACCGACAGGTTGTCAACTGACAAAATGTATCTCCAACCAATAATAACACAACGAAGCAAAGAGAGCCTTAACGACTTAACGACGACCGACACACAAACAATGGTCCCGAGCAGTACCGTTTATTTACTTTTATACGAACCACAACTGACGTAAATCCATAAAAGGATTTCGCGGTGTCGAGTTAAGAAAAATAAAATGAAACGCTAAAGCGCTATATTAAATTTGATGTTTTTAATTAAATAGTCTTGATATTGTTACGATCTTTTTATTACTTACTTCATATGTCACAATTTAAGAGACTTTTTTAATACATTTTCTCGATGAATTCTTTTTTATATTGCCAATAACAACTTATAAAATGTACGCATAATATGTTTAATGACCCAAAACAGATTTGCTTTGCAATAGATATGAGTTTCAAATTGTGAGACATTCTGTACGTTTCCGAAGATCAAAATAAAATTGTTTATAAAGTAAAGTATCAAAAATAAGCCCCACAGTTAAAAGATGTTATTATATTTATTCCTCGAAAGCGTTAAAAAACTAGCTTTAAACCTACATTGATTTTAGATAGTGAGTTTGTAATGTCTCAAAAAGTTTTACCATTTTTACTGTACCTGTTGTTTGTTTTCAAAAAAAATTATCAGGTTTACTGTACATGTTGTTTGTTCTCAAGTGCAGTTAGTATCGTTTCATGTATTACAGTGGCATTTAAGTCAAAATAAAACAAGTCTCAAGCGAAAAACCAAAATGTTTCCCCGCTCCACGTGTCCGCTATAGAAACAACAAGTAATGTAAATACAAATAAGTTTGATCTGTTCATTTATGACTAAATGTATTAGGCCGAAAATGGTAATTTCAAAACCACTGTAGTTTCCAATACAAAATAATTATCAAATTACGTAAGTTTACAAAAACATATCAATCACATATCCACTTACAATTTCAGGATTATGCAGGTATTTAGTAATAGACAATAATGGTATTTAATGCACTATACATATTGTACCATCCTAAAGGGTCGGCATAGAAACCTACATGACAATGCCACTCACACGTCCGTCTGTCAGGGGCTTAAAACTTCTAAATGAAATAAGTTTTAAACTAAAATTTTAATTATATTTTTGAATTTTTTGATCTACACTGACAATCGTATCTAAATTTATTTAGTGTAAAATATCTCTTGATTACTTTGATACCTAGGTATATATGTATATATATTCACAGAAAATCCTTAAAATAAACAACTTTTAAATAAGTTTGTGAGATTGATACAAGGAATTAAAAATTCTATTGGGAATTAAACACCTTGTAAGTTTGGTAATACATCAAGTGAACTGATGGTATGTAAAAATCAGAAAGAACAAAAGTTAAACTTGTCAAATATATTCGGGGTTCATAAATCACTAAGGCAATAGCGCACTCCGGTAGATCTGATTGCACACTCCCAGAGGCGAAGGGAAACCCGAGTTTCGTGAAATAATAGCTCAGACACTAAAATAAATATTGGTTTAATCTCTACATACGTCTGTTACATATTTCAACTGCGGATTATTTTTAATTAATTTTGATACTCTTAAATGGAATTTGAAATTATAAAGGAAGACATTTATACCATTAATTGGTGTTGACTTCGTCGGTTATTTTCATATTTATACTATAATTGTTTCTATTTCAATATTTTTTTTTAATATTAAGATATTTATGAGTAATTAATATTGTAAAATTATTGTACGCTTTGCAAGATCTCAGGAGGTAATCTTCGATATATATAAACTTTACAAAAACTTTAAAGCTATATGTCTCGTGAACTATTAATACTGTGTTAAAAATTATTAAATTTAATTTTCCAGAACATTAAATATCCTATAATTACCTGCATGAAAATACATTCTTACGACTTACGTTTTAAAACTTATAGTGAATAAAACTTTAGAAAAATAATTGTTTTAACGGGTACTTTAGTTTTTTTCATATGATTAAGAAATATTACTTATTTTATTTCAAATTAGGGAAAATTCATTGGTATATAAAAATTTTATTTTCATTTTTATATTAAAAAAAAAATTAAAAACATTTTATCTCTTATTTTTAAAATCATTATTTAAGATAATAAAAACATAGTTTGAAGTATTGTGAATAATATAATGAAAGATATAGTTCAAAATTATATCTTTCGTTTCAGTATTCATTTCATTATAAACTCGGATTTTATTATTTAAAATGGTGATATGAAAAATGGTAGGAAAATTAATTTTCATGCCATATGCTTTCCTGAACTAATAACGGGTCAGAAAGTATTACATTTTGAAGCATTTTTTTGTTTCGTGTTATTTGAAGCTGACAATTTTAATTTTGTCTTTATCTTTTCACAAAATATTTAATCAATCTTTAATAATTTTGTATTATAGTCGTAGTCATATACACAACGAATAATTTAGCAAATTTAAAAAATTTCCAGGCATCCTCAAAACTCTGATTAAAATTAAAGTTCAAATAGGACGCAACTCGGATAAAACGAACTCCTGAGTTGAAATTGAAAATTAGAAAACTTTTGCTACAATTTTCAACTGAGAGCTATATAATTATATAATTCTAGAGCTTGATAATTATATAATTCGATATATCTTCCTAATGACCATCTCAATTTTTAGAATAGTAGATCTCATTTCAAGAAAAAAAAACAGAATAGAAATTTGTTTTTGAAAAGAGAGGTAAATTTATTACTGTATAGCGTCATTTTCAAATGTAGAAGCCAAAAATTAATTTATCCGGTCATATTTAAAATTACACGTGACCGAGGACAACGACAATGAGTAGCATGATACCCAAAATATATGTTTCGCATTGCTTAATACTAAATAAAATTTCCTATTTATTTATATTTATCCCTCTACACCGTATTCCTATAAGGTATCTTAACAAGTTATCCTAACAAATATCACTTAACGTTCTCGCGAAAAGCTCCAGATCACGGGACACAATTTCTAAAAGATGTAATTTAAGTTACTCTTTAATATTTTCCTCTGTCGCAACATTATTACCCATCATGATAATGAACTCATTGTCATGGACAAGCTGGTACTTTAATCAAACATCACTTTATTTATATCCGTTTGAATATCTGAGTCGTTTGTATATGTTAATTGTACTTTACATCAATAAACTTTTATGTGCCTTTGATACTCAGAAATTTTCGTCATATAGTTCCTAAAGAAATATAACTGTCATATATATTATCCTCTCAATGGTGTAGGTACTTATATTGTCAGATTGTAGGTATGTTAGACCTTTATAAAATATTATAATACTAATTTGAAGAATCTACGAATGTGAAATATTCTTTATTGGGCAAAATATATTGTAGAAATGGAATGGAAAAGGAAATAGATTTCTACTAATTGTGGTGATGAAGAAAGATGAAGGCAATTTAATAAAAGATATCACAAAACTAAAGAAATCGGTTCTGAATATCGTATTTATTTTTTTTGTCGTAGATTTACAGAACCCTTGAAAACTTTGGAAACATAAATGTTTCTTTCATTAGATGATAAATGTAGACTGAGATACGTTTTTCAATTATTAATTAATACTACAAAGGTTGAAAGATTTATTTTCGGTTTGTTTTCCTTTTAACAAAAATAGGAAATGAACACTAAAAATAAGCTTAGCAAGAAATGAAAACACGCGGGGAAAAGTTAAAAATTAAGCAAAATTATAGATGTGAAGATTTTGCAATTTTATGAAAAAAATTATAATTAATAAAACACCAAAAGACGTATTCCAATCTGCGTCGTACACGTAAAGTATTTTTGGTCGATGTTTTTTATTTTCGTCATATGATAACAAAATGTTAGCCGCGAATCAAATGTGTTATTATATCTCTAAGTTATAGAAAAAAATTGACAGTTAACATAGTAAAATTACAAATTAAAATAGCGTTTAAAAACGTGTCAAACACGAGTAGAACTGACATAATGGGGATCCCAAACATCTTCAGGTTCTTATAAATATTTATGGGTATATTGAATTCCCATTAAAGTGTTTAAAAATATAAATTTTTCGCAACACAAAAATATATTGTCGATGTTATGTACCACAGGCATAAAATACGGTGCACGCATAAACAGTTGTAATATCTAGAATCATCGCTCTAGTTTTCCTACCGCCTTCTACAAACTTGGATTTTTCATAATTGTAATGTCTAATAGAGGTTTGCCTGTGACAGCTGTTTGTGCGTGCGTGCGTAGGTATTTAAAAAAAAATATAGTTAAAAACTAATATATTTAAATGTTCAGTGTTCCGTACCCCAAAAGGAAACGTGAATTCGTTACAAAATCATTCACTTATACATATACACATGCACGCGCACTCTTACGCACACGTCCACTGGCACGTACATTCGCACGCGAACGCTAGTGCAAGCTCGCGTACGCGTACGCACAAACGCACACGTTCGCACACATGAACGCACGTACACACGTACGTGTGTACACGCACACACTTACCCACACCCACGCGCACGCGCACGTACACAGGCATGCCCGCAGGTATACACATATACACACAGCTACCATAGACTTTTTTTGAGAAATTTTACACTTTGGCATAATAATAATACATAATAAGATAATATGCAAAATTACTCATATGGAAATTCAGGGAAGGAACAAATTAAATACTCGAATTTTTTTTGTTAATTCCATTATAAGGGACCCAAATATCTTCAGAGATATACTAAAAATTAATGTAAAAAAACATTTTTCTCGATTATTTTCGAAACTACTCAACCTAAAATTATGAAAAAAAACAAAATTTTTTAAAAGCTCACCCAAAGGGATAGGAAAACTATGGCGCCCATTCTAGGTATCATCACTCTTTAAATATGCTGCATGTTTTGGGTTAGTGAAAGAAAGAATTGAACCTATTAATAGAAATCTACGTACCCTTAAATATTTACAAGAACCTGCAAGTGTACGGACCTCCCATAGTGAGAGTTCTACTGGTACTTGACATACTTTGCAATGTGTTTTAAGTTTGTAATATTACTATTCTCTCTGAATGGTCAATCTTTTCTATGGTTTAGACACTTAATAGCAGATTCGACTAGCGGCTAATTTTTATTATCATGTAAAAGGAATAAAAAAATCGATCAGAGGTACATTATGTATTCATGCGATACTCATAAGAGCGGTTATTTTTTTTGTTTCATTAATTAATTTTTTGTCAAATATATTTGGCGTCAATTTTGTAGAAATTCAGCATCACTTAATTTTTATTCACAACGAAATGAAGCTATGTGACGTAGTATTGTTTCTATTTTATTTAAATACTTCATCACGACCTAGGTTTCGTTGTATCGTCTTAAGGTAGGCAATTTGTAAAGATTGCCGTCTTATTTTTATATATTACGTTATTATTTGTGTCCTCCTCCTCCGTGTTTTTATTCCTTACTCAGATTATTTTAAGCCTATTTACTTTCCTTTCATGTTAATGATTGAAAAAAGAAAAAAATAAATATTTCAACTTTTCTAATATTATCTGATAATGGAAATACGTACCACCATCAAATATTTATAGTTTACATTTAGCATCTAACGAGGGAAATATTTATGCTTTCAAAATGTTTATTGGTTCTATAAATGAATGAATATAACAATGAATACGAAATTAAAAACCAATTTTTTTTATTTTATTTAGTTAATTTATCTTCATGTTTCTTCATTACCACAAAATGTAATAATCAATTCCCTTTTTTATTCTATTCTTACAATTATTCTTGCCTAAGAAGGAACATTTCGTATTTGTACTCTTCATATCAGAATACAAGTGCATTTAAATGTTTGACGTACAACAAAACGTACAATAAAAATATCTACACCATTAAGGGGATCAGTTAATTTTAATGCCGGAAGGCGCAGCTGTAGCAATTTGAAATAAATTACTAAGCTGTAGCAATTTGAATAAAAAACTAGTATTAACTAAAATTTGGTTAGCCGAAAAGAGAAAAAAAAATGTTCAAGCTTTTGCGTCAATTCGAACCTTATAATATTTAATATTTGGATTGCAAGCGTCTTGAATGTCATTATATATATATATATATATATATATATATATATATATATATATGTACATATATATGTATATATATATATACATATATATATATATACATATATATATATATATATATATATATACATAAATATATATATAAGGGCTGACCCATTACAATTGTAGGATTTTTTTAGGTAAGAAATATCGTGACAAGTCATTTAAATTCAGCATTATTTCTGCAAAAATCAATAGTTTAGAAGTTTTTATTATTTTTAATTTGTTGAAAAATCTTCACTTCCGTCACACAATTAACTTTTGTTCGACAATTATTCCACTAAATCACATGAAATTTGATATAAAAGTAGAATAGTCATATAGCAAGCATGCAATGAGAGGTTTTTATATTTATTTATTAAAAAAAAAATTAAAAAAATCACTGTCGTAAAATTTGTTTCGTTGTGTAGAGAGCTCATGATCTCAAAAGTTGCCTTACTATATAATGATAGTCTATACAAAAAAATCGCAGTGATTTAACATTGCAATATCTTCAGAAATTAACATAAAATGCACTAAGTCCCTAAATAAAATTATATTTATGTATGTATTTTTTTGATAACAAAAAAATAATATAAAGTTTCAAACAATAGCAGAAGCCGTTGTTTATACTTTATTTAAATAGACCAACCTGTATATTTTAAATAAAAACGAAGTCCGTGCATAATATATATATTCTGGTACAATATATTTCGTAAAATTAGGTGAAAATACTAGTTTTAAAAAGCGAAAAATGAATGGAAATAAATAGTGCGTACATTTATTTCGTTATATTTATGTGTAAAAAACTAGAAGTAGAGAAGCGAAGAGAAGCGTACCTAAAGCAAAAACAACTGATTATTGATATGGGAAGAAAATAAAAATTGTATTCGCGAAATAAAAGCGACAGAGAAAAATTACTCTTAGGGCCAAAGGAACTTTCAATAAAATATAAAAATGTTTTGGGAATATTTTGAGTAATTTTTTAGATCTTGATAGAATAACTCTTTTGTTTTTTTTGTGGTAATTTATAATTTAGATCAGTCAAAATCATAGACTTAATATACTACTAATAAGTCTGTGGTCAAAATATTAGTTAATTTAGTCTACCATAGCATTTGCTTTGTAATGTATTGCTCTTGTAGCGATGAACTCAGTTTTCTCAGTTTTCTTTATATGTATATATGAATATAATTATGTTTGAATACGCCTATTTGTACGATATAACCAGGTACCATATTTTTGAACCGTACATTTAATTGAATATTGAATGTAATTTGTACTTAAAAGAAACAAAAAATTTGAATCATCTTCATGATTTTACTCCTACGAAAAATATAGCAGGCAGTAAATTTACATTTTCAAAGCCGATTTTCTCAGAATCCCTGCGACGTACAAACATTTTTTAAATATCCATGTAATTAAATAATTAAGTGGAAATATAATAAAGTCTTAAAACAATATTTTCTTTTCATTTTATGTATCATGTCGTGTATCATTTGACAAGGATTGTTATGAAAACACAAAAACACTTTTTTCACAATTTTAAGTTGCATACTTCAAAAGATGTTTTAAAGAGTAAGCTAAACTATAGCCTTGTTACCAACTACAAAACCAAAACAACTACAAAACCAAAAATTATGAAAATATAGGGTTAGTGAAATGTTAATAGAAGGTTATAGGAAAACTGTAGCTAATATCCCAAATCTAACATTTTTTTAAATGTGCGCTACGTTTTTATGCCTTTCAGAGATATAGCATTTTACAGGTAGCGAAATATTAACGTAGTGAAAAATGAGTATTTATAAGTAATTTGATAGAAATACTACCATACGCTCAAGTCCTTATAAATGTTGAAAAGTGTACGGAACCCTGGTAGTGCAAATTCTACTCGTGTTTGTGAGTTTTTTTACTTTAAAAAATGGGTTCACGACTTTGCCATGTTTTGTTTTTGATTTGACTAATTATTTATACACTATGGTTGTTTTCATATAAAATTCGTTTGTGTTATGACGTATTTATCTACTCTGAAAATAGTACTTGACGGACACGCATTAACTTAGATATCTGCAGTCATGCGTTTGTAAATAATTAGGTATATTTCGCCTCGTGGTAAAACGATGTAACTTCTGTCACGACTTCCTCTAGTATTTCATTATTATCGGTCTTAAATGGAAAGAGTTATTACGTTCTGACATACCGATGGACATGATGAAATTATAAGAGTTCTGTTTTTGGCAATCGAAAAATGGGAAACTTTGGAATGGGGATGCTCTGATAAAGATTTGAGTCGATCCCGTCTATATGCAAATATTTCTGTGTCGATTTTATTGAAGACGGCAGCATAAATGCTGAGATCTCAGTGATACTAGTTTGACTCACGGCAGAAAGCGACAATTATGTAAGAATTACAGTTGCGTTTCGTTATTTAACGTAATTTTAAATAATAAATGTAAAATTGATGACTATTCAAAAACTCATAATTTTTTATGTTTTCCAACTCCATTTGTTCTAACGGATATTCCGTTAAAACAAAAGGAGTTGGAAAACATAAAAAATTATGAGTTTTTGAATAGTCATCAATTTTACATTTACTATTTAAAATTACATTATATAACGAATATATGCGTATATATTTGTATTTGAAACGCTGTTTGAAATGAGTAATTAATTTGCAAACCCCGAGTACGTGTACTTTATTATCGACTAGTGCACCTGCCTCGATCTTCGAGGGTAGGTCGCATTTGTCCATTATCTTAAGGACAGTTCGAGGTCGGGGGCCAGAAACGCTATGCAGGTTGTTAGTTGATAAAGCCATTTCTTATCAGATTCTCTTCAAACACACGGGATGAAAATTATTTATAAAACTTATTTATTTAAATCTTTATTAAAGAGTAATGATTTGCTTTTCAATAAAAATATATTTTTAATAAAGACGTTTTTTTTTGGTAATCAGAATTAACCTCCATGAAAATAAAAACTAAATAAAATTATTGAATTACTAGTGTAATCGACGAGTCTTCTATGAGTTTAACGCAAGAGTTAAATGTTGTGCAATATACTCTCAGTTTGCGGTATACTACACGACATTCAACTATTAATTTTCTATTTGCGTCCATTTTAATAAATACAGTACGCTTTATCACTCCCACACCTCCGATTCGATTAGAAACGAAAGCCAACATTTATTTCATAAATTTTTTTTAGAGCGGTGTATTTATTCGCATATTATCATTTCGCGTCATTTGTTACATATTTTTAGGTGCATGTTCTTTCTCTAAATTCATTCCCTTATTTGGTAATTACAGACAAATATCGAAAGCCTGTAATATTTGATTTTCGTCATAGTTACATTTATAATTATTATTTGTTGTGCTTATTTTGTAAATTATAACATTATTTTTCTTCATTTAATTGCATTTCTTGTAAAAATTGTATAAAAAATGTAATGTATTGGCTTTGATTATTTTTTCTCTATCTTCATTAAAAATAAAGCACGTAATATATTAATTTGATGGGAAATAAAATATGTAAGTGTACCTAATAAAAATTTAGTATATTATAAATTATTATTATTTATTTAATTTTTTCCACCATAAAATTAAACGTTACTTTATGTAACGTTGTAAAATAATTTCATGTAATTTTATGGTGAAAAAAATTATATAAATAATAATAATTTATAATATACTAAATTTTTATTAGGTACACTTACTTATTTTATTTCCCATCAAATTAAACCTTTATTGCTGCCCCTATAAAATATTTCCTATAGTAATAAATGTAAAACATACCAAAAATATTGAAGGAATTTATCATAATATATCGTACATTTACAAAAAAATTCATCCGTACGAGTAAAGTTCGAGTTTAATATGAGTTTAACTGCTAACTACCCTCCGACATGATTCACGTTAAAAGGGGAGATGGAATTTCTATAAAAAAATAGTATTTTTTTGTTTATTTATTGATATATGTTTTATTTTATAGGAAAAAATAATAATTATATCAAAAATACCATCAACTTATTACGATCAATGAAATTAGTCAAAAAAAGAAGAAGTTTGTGAATCAGTCGATTCTTGTAAGGTGCCCACCTTACAATGAAATTTCTTCTTGGTAATAGAATAATCAAGTCAACCTTGAATGGCTCATAGTTTTTTATGTATTACAGGTGAATGTTCACCTGTAATGAGATATTCTAAGTCTTTTGACTTCATAAAACTTCTCGTTAATACACTTTTAACTGCATACCTTTGGTTGTCGTGTTTTTAGTTTAAATAAGTTATATGTTTTGCTGCAACTCATGTTTCCCTAAAATTTTATAAAACTATTACTTCTGATATAAATCACAAATATTGCTTCTGTTCCGCAGAGAAATTTCAACAAGATATGCTATCTGTTAATTTAAAACATTATATTCTAAATGAAAAATTTCATTCAAATTCTCACATTTTACATACTTACTTTAGTGCACCTCCTAAACATAGTTGAACACAAGACAAATAAATATAATCTAAATGAAAGAAACAAACCATAAACCTAACTTATTACATTAACTTTGGAAGTACTAAAATTTGCAAAACTTAATATAATAAGAAATAAGTAACAAATAAAAAAAACTGATGTGCGAATATAAAAAAAAACTTAATTTTTTTTTTAAATTAGTAATTTATTCGCACGGTAGTGTACCAACCACGTTCAAAAAAGTAAAGGTCATGTGATTATTTACACGAACCATTTTAAACCACATTTTTCAAGCCCATACGGTTTTTTGGTCAAGCTAGAAACATTAAATTTTCGTAGTTGATTAACTGTTGTACCAAATTTTTCTTATAAATTACTATCCTCAGGCATTTGATAAATGTGACCAACGAAAATATCTCATCTTAAAGTCTCACTGGCCAATTGTAGGCTTACTGACCTGTCGAAACTTATTGGATATTCCTATTGAGCTATACCCTTGAAATTTGGCGCAGTTGCAGAATTCATATCATACGTAGGGGAAAAATGCAATTTTCTCACCGATTCTTCAGTTGATAAAACTTTTTAACAACCCCAAGTATAACTCGCACCTTGCACTTTCAAAGGATCCTAATGAAATATTAAAGGATGTAAAATATTTCAAAACCCTTAACTGAGTATCAAAACCAAAAGCTTTGTCTTACTGGTTTTGAAAAATCTTGTAAAACATCGACTCTTTACACAAAATGATCTTTATACAAACTCTTTATACAAAAATCGGCATAATTTATATGAAGAGTAGATACGTAGAGAAATCGGAAAAAGTTACATAATTTTACGTCATCAAAATTAAACATTGAAATTTTAAGCATTGCCTATCATAATTTATTTAATATTGGCTGTTATTTCCTTGGCTAAATGGTGATGTCAGTTAAAATTATCTATTAAACAAAGAGAAATATTAAGTTTCTAAAGCTAAACATGACTAAATAATATATTAAACAAAAATGTTAATAAGGTGAACAGCTTGAGTTGCTATGAACTATTATTTAAGTCTAAAGGAATTTGGTTTGATTTAATTATTTCAACCTTATTTCTAATTACATATATGTTTTTATGTGTATTATTTACATATGTGTATTTAACTTTCTGATATTTTGTTTGCTGGTCGGATTGTAATCTCAACACCTAGAATGGCCTCAAATATATATTTTAAATTAATAATGTTAAGAAGTACACAGAATAATTTAAATTTATTTTCATAATGAGCTTTTCATATAAATTGAGATTTTCTTATAACATTATCTGTAACATAATTTACTTATAAACGTTAATGTATACAAATAATAGACCAAAAATTTGTAGGACAATATTTTCCAGTGAACCAAAATAGTAGTAACACTACTGTTAGTAGGCTTATATATATATATATATATATATATATATATATATATATATACGTATATATATATATTTTTTCAACTTTTCTAATGCTGTATGCAGTATGCATTGCGAGTCCAACAAACCAACGAAGACTATTTTTTTCTGCGGCTTATTATTATAATATATATCTTCGAATTCATTTTCTTGTAAACATATTATTATATATGTAGATCTGTTTTCATCAATATATACTTGCCTAATTTTCATAAAAACATTTAAATCGTCTTTAATTTATACTTTCAAGATTTAATAGCACTTTATTTATATTTAACCTGCTTGAAAATGCTCCTCATCGTCAAAAAGGATCCATTCTTTTTTACGCGTTAACATTCAATGTAAAAATGGCTCATCTTTATGTCGCGGCAGCTAAGAAAATAACCTTGAAAATATTTCTATTCTGAAATTCGTTTAATTTGGAAGGAATCTATCTATTCAGCTTAGTAATCTTGTTGATTCGTTTCAAATGGTTCAATATGTCGAATTTGCTGCTAATTCAAAAGAAATTTAGGATGCATCGATTCCAATGTAACTTTCAATTCTTCATTATTCACCTTGCACTTAGGTCACCCACATGATTCATTTGGAAGACCAAAATCACCTGATTGGAATCTTTTTAAGACATTGTCACCTTATACTTCATTAGATACATCCTTGCTAGATACCTTGTTGATGTTTTGAGCAGTTTGCATTGCATTAATTGCATGGCCAAATTAATATTCCAATATAACGCTAACTTATTTATGGCATACAAAATATAATCCGTAAAAATAACCTAATTTTTCAATATATAAACTATAATCGTCTAAGAGTGTGTATACATATCTATATGTGTATACACACACACATATATATATATATATATATATATATGTGTATATGTATATATATATATACATATATATATATACATATTATATATATATATATATATATATATATATATATATAGATAAGTGTACATTAGGTTACGTATGGTTTTTGTCGTTCCATTGACTCTGCCACGTTTTATTTATACAAACTTGGTAAAAAATTGTATTCAAAGGAGAATAGTATATGCCTGCACTTGAAAAACACTGTAAAGGATTTTTCCACTTAATAATGTTCATAAAGCATCGGCACTGTTATAAAGGATAGTTTACGTATGTATCCTTTACAACAGTGGCGACGTTGTGACATTAGATTATTGTAGACTTATTGCTGTACGAAATCTAATTGTTGGTGTCACAGACGAACACTTGAAAATAAACAGCTGTTATGTACCAGTAACTTAAAAGACACTATTGTCACTTCATTTTATCAATAATGAATTGAGGAACTGGAGGAAAAGTATTCGTTGATTTTAATTTGGAACATATGCTACCATAGTCAATCCGAGACTAAAATTACGAGTTTCCTCAACCTTGTATATTGTTTTATTTCTATAAAAATTAGCATTTCTCTACTCAGTTTCCCCATAACCCTTCAGCCATATGCAAATCTCAGTACACATATATAGGAAAACGCTAACTAAACCAGCCTTTAATTCAATTCCTCTGGGCAAACAAACGAAAAATCAGAAGGTCCCCCACAAGAATTATACTTTTAGGCTTTTTGCTGTACGTCATGTAGAAAAAATAAATAGACTTAAATATATATAAAAATCATAGGACTTAAGTATAAGGAATTAAATATTTACTTTACATATAAATATATATATATATATACATATATATATATATAGATATATATATATATATATATATATATATATATATATAAATATATATATATGTATATAAACCCTGTATATGTGGAAGTCGTGCATAAATAATTGGTATAAGTCAAATAATTACTAATTTAATTGCATTACTGGTTATATATTATATTTAAGTAGTAATTATTAATTTATATAAGTCACACATTCAAACTCTACATACTGCAATACGCATTTAGAGCCAATTTAAATCAAAGTGAAACTTGTTGACGATTGAAATATTGGCTTGGCTTATATATAACGACTCACTTTGTAATCTTTCAAACTTTTAAAATATTTTTATTTACAAAAAAAATTCAGTGAACAATATAGATCTTAAAATTGTTAATTACTTATTGCCATCCATTAGACGGTGACTAGACGCCATTTTTCAAGAATTCAGAGACTTGATAACCATCGACGAAATTAAGAGAAAGTGAAAGCAACATATTACCGAGTGTCGCGTGTAACAAAAGCACCTCGGAACTATTTCTCTTTTTTCCAAATAGCAGCAGCCTACTTTGACGCTGGTCGCGTTTACATCATCTGTTACGTTATCCTAAAAGTTCATAACATGCATGTCACGTGCAATTCATAAGTAGTATATAAGAAATTCCAGTCAACCCAGTCCACTATTACAGGCCCATCACTTTTGGACTGAGCTGACTGATGGTTTTTTTTCTTGTGAAAATCGGTAATCAGTCCTCTTATGAGAACTAGTGGTCAGTAATTCTAGCTCTCATAAAATGCTTCAGAGACTACTCATTTTAAAATACACTTAAAAGTGGATTTTAAATTATTAGCCAATCCAACGCTTGTAAAATAGCAAGTTATTAAACGGCAGATAATCCAACATTTCTCAGATTGCAGTGGATTGTAATGTTATATAACCGAATCGCTGAACAAGCTGAGGACGACGGAGGATTTTATATATATATATATATATATATATATATATATATATATATATATATATATAAAAACAACGCCATTTTATTTTTCTTACAACAAAAATGTAACATTCGGTAAACAGTCGTAGGAACTTCTCGTATGCAAATTTAGTTGGATGTTGCATTTATTGGATGGAAGTATTTATTACTTATTAGTTTTAAAATTAAATAAACAAAATATATCCATTAAGCATATCTAGAAAAAAAAATAAAGGATAAGGGAACTATAAATTTTTAACCTCTTACATGAAGGTAAATTCTTATTTCCTCACATAATATTTTCAATATTTCTTATTTATTCGTCCATATAAGTGAAAAAAGCAATATAACATTAATTTGTCAAATCTTAAAAGTTTCTTACAATTTAGTTCCGATAAAAGTGGTAACCTGACATATGAGATATTTGTGGTCAACAAAACTTATTGAAAATATATTATATTATATCAGTAAAATGGTATGAATCAGTTGTAAAATATCAACTTATTGATAATTTGTAATATTATGATATTAGTAAAATAGAATAAATCAGCTGTAAAATATGGAAGGCGATCTTATGAATGCTTTTAACCAACATAAACCATGAAAATATTTGTACTCTGAAAAAGCATTTGTCAATAAATTTTTCTCATTTTGAATTATATAAATTCTTATTAACAAATATTTTGTGATTAGTCAATTCAACATAAATATTCAATATCTGCTCTTTAGTAATTGGTTAATTTACAAAAGCAAAAAAGTATATTCAAACCAACCTTCCCTGTGTACACTTTCACAGTATTCCAACACGTAATAAATTAATAAAAATATCAAGACTTGAAAGGCTAAAAATATAAAATGCTGAAACATAATGGAATAGACATGACGTCGGAGTTAAAGGAGTGAGGTCATCGCCCCTGCGATCGTGCACGTCCTGTTTTACTCCCTCATGCCTGTGGAAGTTTGTTTCGCTTAGTGAAATAGCATGTCGTTCCATGAGACAGAGGGGGAACTTAATAACCTTACTGCATTACTATAAGGGTCTTAAAACGTTTATTTCCTAATATTAGGTGGTGTGTCCTCAAAGATATACTAAAAATATGTATGACCCTCTCTTTTATTTCCGAAACTAATTAACTTAGTATTATATATCAAAAAGAGTTTTAGGTGCTTACGCAAAGTTTGTAAAAAATTATAACTATAATTTTAGATGTCATATTTTTGTCATATGCATGAAAATGTATTGTCCTCTTAGTAAATTTCGCTTAAATAATATTGCGATTTAATGCCAAGTTTGAAAATTGTTCGGTATTTTATCTCGGCATAGATAAATATTAATACGTTATTTATTACCCAATTAATTTTTCCATTCTATTTCTCGATATGTTCCTCATGTTATTATTTATGAGGAATAGATCGAATCCTTCTTCCCACTTGTGGGTGCCTTTCTCATAATATATATTCCGTTAATATTAAATAAAACATGCTATGAAAATACATATTTGGCAGTATCGTTTTTTAAGTTTGAGGTCTTGAGTTCACATCACTTTTTCCGGCTCACCATATCTATACATGTTTGCAATCAAAGCAATTAGAATCAAAGTAACATACATTTATCAGAGTATTCTCCACAGACAGTTTTACCGCACACAGTGAAACGTCTTCCAACAATCAATAAAGCATATCAGCATTCAACACTCGGCTCTTTGCTATCGCCTGCTTTGCGTGAGCTCTGTGTGATAACTTCGGCTTGTTAACTTGCTATGATTAGAAGAGTCTATTGGTAAAATACAGCATTATATATCTGGCATGAGATATCTATTCGATAGTTTTTAGAAGTTTTGAATACTTTTTTCTAAAGTAGGATAAGAAGTGATTATTTGCATTTGCTGACCTACTAGCCTATTCTCGGCAACTAGTTCAATGTAAGTCTAACACTTGTTTCCTTCAGGTATTTCATCTCTTTGGCAGAAATATTATCTCTTCCGAGCGATTTGTTTATGTTTAATATTTGTAGAGTACTCACTTCGAACTTGAATATATCAAGTTCCATAAGTTTTTACATCTGCATGAGGAGATTACGGGGTTTCCAATTGTCAATGTATATGATTTGATAGTAGGACAGCTATCTGTAGACAACTTAACCAATTTCTGTCAACTGATTTCTTTTATCATCCTCAATGGCCTAGAATTTAAACGTCCGCTCTACGTTAAGGCTTAAAAAAAACAACAATACCTTTTTTTTACAATAAAAACGTAACATTCGATAAACTGTCGTAGGAACTTCTCGTATGCTGGTTTAGTTGGATGTTCATTTAAATATTTGTTACTTAATAGTTTTGAAATGCAATAAACAAAGCATACCCAATAAGTGTATCAGGAAAAAAAATAAAAGATAACGGAACTATAAATTGTTAACCTCTTACATGAAGGTAAGTTATTTCTTGATTCTTCGTCCACATAAATGAAAAAAAACATTCAGAAACAAATAACAGTGCGGATTCTACGCATGCTACATGGAATTTAGATATTCGCTGTGACCTCCGCGGCAAAATTATTTCACTTTTACTGCGAATCATTGATACTGGACATGTACGTCCGAGTCCAAGTTTGCTTTTACTAATTTCTCTCTTTTTCGAATGTTATTTGACGATTTCTCTGTTAACCATACCTTCTTTGAGGCATCTGTTTTTATACTCTTACTGCGATGATAAGTTCTTTCACTTTACTACAATTGGTGTAACCATTACTGCTACTAAGAGATTGTGCCCGTTCAAGTCTCAAAATAAATTCATGTCTTGCTGATACGTAATCTCTATTACTGGGTCACGGCAATATCATAAATTTTATTTCCATATCGATTTCTAGGTCTGATCAGTATATACTCTTTCTTGAAAGATGTTTGAACGCTAGAGTTTTAGGACAAAAATGGAAATATATCTCACGTCTATCTTTCCTATCTCCAAGATCATACTTCCCATCTGCTCTACTCAAGTCATCTCATACTATCGTCCCATTTTGATATTAAATTCCCTTATTAGTAGCGTAACATTGCTCTTTGGAACACTTCTAAGAGTATCTTTAAGTTTCCGGTAGAATTCTTCAATATCTTCACCCGATGAACTGGCTGTTGGTGCATAAGTGACATGGTTTCCAGTTCATTTGCACCTTTAGGATGCGGTTACTCATTGTATTGTATACGTATATAATAAATATTTGACTCAGAGTGTATATATATAATGCTACCTCGTTTTCACTTACTTTTTCGGTCTTAAATAAAAGCCTGATCCTCTCATGTGAGATTGTATAACGGCAAGTATCCTCAGATCATAGCGATGTTCTACTTTACACATGATTTCTATATTCCCTGGTCAAATCATATTTCTAATATTTCATGTGCCAAAATTTATCATCTTGCAGAACTGCGACCAAGTTGTATGCATTTTGTTGTCATTAAGAGCCTCTTGTCCTCACTAAGCCGCTACAGTGTAACAAGTGGAATACTTCGCTCGATGTAATCGGGATTTTATATGGCACTGGGTTGTAGCTGAATATCACACCTTAACTCTCTTATTATTTTTAGAAGAAGTAGTACAGTGGTACCCATTTCTTTCTGCATCGCAATGATATTATGGATTGGTGGTTAAAGCGCCCTGTTGTCGACATCTGAGATCCGGATGAAGTTATGTGTTATATCTGGAATCGTATTCATGTCAGCTCGATAAGTTACTCGACGTAACAGGATTCACCATGTTCATAGTGTGTTCATTTGTTTCAATGTTATTATAATTAAATTTTAATAAAAGTAGTAAAATGTTCATGATATTCGTGAATCTTACCTAAGTATTATTACAGTTAACAAGGAGTATCTGCGTCAGTATTATTTTGTATATATATATATATATATATATATATATATATATATATATATATATATATAATACAGCAATATTTTGAGTGTAATTATTTATATTCATTTATAAAAGTGTAATTGGGAAACAACGTCAGTCTTCATGTGGTAAATTTGGAGTAGACAATACACAACTGTCTATGATATATAGCTACAACTGTTAAGTTTATGTATTACTCCTATCTTTAAGAGAAAATATGTCCTAAAAGGTAACTTGAATAGTTTATAATAAAAGCGGTTAACATTTTTGTAGATTTTCACGTTAAAAATTTTCCTCATAATTATATAGGATACATTTCTATCCTCTTTAATCATTATAGCTCGTTACCTTCAAAGAGTCGACATATACTAAATACCATATTTATATCCGACTACCATCAACTGTAGGGCACTAAATGATTATATCGTATAAACCATTTTTGTACCAAACCATAAAATATAAACCATTAAACACTACATCCTTCTCTTTCAATTTAAAATGATTCGGTTTAGTAAGAATAAACTGTATGATACGACATATATAACGAATTCATATTAAACTAAATAAAGTCATATATTTTTAAATAAATGAAAATGTGTTACAAAATAAATAAAGGTCAAAAATAAAGTAAGGTAAGATCCATAATACATTAGTGACTGTATCGTAACTCATAACGTCTGGATAGAAAGATCTGAAAAGATAGGACATTAAATTTCAACATAATAAAATAAAAAAACTGATTCAAATAAGTTTACTGCTATTCAACACGGCTTAATTTACACAATAAAATTACCCACGAGTGTTTTTAATTAAATTCCCCAAGAACAATAATTTTATTCATCCCAACTTTACATATCAACTTCAGCCCAAATCTATAAATAATTTCTTGAAGGAAAATAATAGTGGAATGCAATGCCTTATAGGTAAAAAAACGTCATCGTCTTCAAGCAAAGTCTGCAATAAAGTTTATTATATGATCTGTAGTTATAATGCATGCAATTTTAAATAAAATGTATAAACTTCATTATACTTAGCTAACTTACTAAAACCTACTTGTGTGAAATTACAAGCGTATTGCGAGAAAACAGTTTTCTACAAGTAAGTAAAACTACGTAATCAATTTTACTTCAAGCGGCCCGCAGCGTACATCTGTATTCAGAACAAAATAATCCCGTGTACTGTGCTGTAACTAACGAATTATCTCTCATTAGAAGTAAAAAAAGTGATAAGAATAAAAGTAGCTAGTTTTTCATTTTAAAAATACACATATTACATTTATATATGTGAATTCATTGAATTATTTATTTTTTCCTATTTGCGTTTATTTCATTAGTTTTTTATTGTGAATGTCCATTTTCATCCTAACTGGAAAATTTTTTGCTCCGTAGATTGTAATTCAAGTAAAATTTTTCGATTTATATTTTATTAAAAAAATAATATGAGAATAATACGTCGAAGTCAATTCTGAAAATACGAGTATCTTATAAACGTATTGTAATTCATTTTTAAATGTGAAAGTCCTTGTGGTTAGCCGATAGTGATTTTGAACAAAATATTGTGCCGGTCTTGTGATATTTTATTTTTCTGTAAAAAAATAAAGATATTTCAATGGTAAAATTTATTTCAAAAATGCTATTACTGTGAAAAAAGGGCTGTCAAACATCAAAATTAAAATCTCTTTTCATGCAATCATTCTTGCACATTTAAACTTTTAAATTTTTTTTATATAATACCTGTTTGTAATTTCAATACGCAATTTATTGCAAAGATCGCAATTTGTACAAGACATATTTTTCAAAACAATTTCTTATTGTAAAATAATCGCGAGTAAATATAATTTTCATTCAATATATAATTTAAAATGTACATTTTTTCGTTTAATTACCGACAAACATTGAAATTTCCACTGGTGTTAAACTACATTTGTCCCAATTTAACTAGTTGGACCAATTGTGATAAATAGCATTATCGTTGGATATTACGAGAAAAAGTTAACAAATAACATATCAATGCAAAACGTGGACGTAGTTATCTTGAATATGTTTGTTTAGTTCACAATTTAACACCATTTGCGTTAATATATCTGCTTATGTGGTCTTATTTTTTGCCTTCAGTCATGAATCAATGATGTATTATATTAATAGAAAATTAAAACAAGAAGCGTAAAATTGGCAAGAATTCGATTGGTAACTTGATTATGTTACCAATCGAATACTTGTCAATTCACGTGGCATTGGTACTTTGATAAGGAGATTTTTGGTAACAATAAAATAGAAATATGCTTCACTTATTTTTTATACGTGCTTCTTTTAGTAGCATGACCAACGCGAAAAGCACTGCACGTTCCTGGAAAACAAACTCCATACCCGGAGAGCACATCAAGTAAACAATTCATTCCCGCTTTTACTTCTCATATGAATTATTTCTAAGCAACGTTCGCGATTTATAGTGCCGCCATTGTTTTCCTGGCGCAGTTTTCCACACAGTGAAAATAAGTGGATTCCATCCGAGAGCTTCTATTACCTATGTAGTCGTGTCGTAGCTCTGATTTATGAACGAAAAAATAGAGTTTTTCACCGCTATCATTTCCTCCACTGATCCAATGGAACTCAGCTAGTTTTGAGTAGACACTGTAGCTAAAATATTATACATATAGATATATATATATATATATATATATATATATATATATATACATATATTTATATATGTGTGTGTGTCATTAGAATGCAGCGCTCCTGAAAATGTAACGGATGTGAATATTGCAGGTGTCTATTTTTATAGGGGACTCGAATTTTTATTTTTCGTATGTATAGTAAAAGCCCTAATTTCAAAAGAATTTTCTTCAGGGAAGCTCTATTAAACATGAAAAATAACGATAATCCATTTTTGTTACTTCTCTTACCCAATATTATGTCAACCGAAACTTTACATGAATATTAAGCAGATAATTAAGACATATCACAATGACAACTTTTTTATTTTTGCCGAAATTTTGGTAGTTCTAAAATTTCTAAGCAAATTTTTCTTGTGTGTGTGTATATATATAAATATATATATATATATATATATATATATATATATATATATATATATATATATATAAACTCTTTTGCAAAAAACATACAGAAATAAACCATATCAGAGTTATTTTATTATTATTTGATGCATTTTATATAGAGACATGATGAGAATATTGTCATTTATTATTGAGATATCGTTTTTATCTACTTCAGTCATTAAAAATTCGGATAAATAAAAAAAAACCATGTAAAGTCCACAGACGAACGTTTTCATACTGGTACATTAAAATGACTAAAGTTTATTTTTGAATATTTTTTATGAATTCAACATTAAACTTAAAAATTTAGTAACGAGTATGACCTCCTCTAACTAAAATCAATGCGCTTAATTTGCTAGGCATACTTTCGACGACGTTTTTTACCATTTCCTGAGGAACACGTTCCCATTCAGCGACTATCATATTTTTAAGGGCCTGAATGTTTTATGGAGCTGGTTTAAGGCTCTGACGCGTTTTTTGAGATTATCCCATATCCTATAGAACACCTATAGGATTGAGGTCGGGACTTCTAGCTGGCCAGTCTAACCGACGAATTCCGGCCTCCTGCATATACGCATCAACGTCTCTAGAGCGGTGGGCGCGAGCATTGTCGTCCATGAAAATGGACTCGCCTCCAACTGTTTTAATGCGGGTTGGGCATGAGGAATAAGAACCTCTGTTATGTACCTTTACGCATTAAGTGTGCCATTTTCAATAAAAACTAACGGTACGGTCATCTGAGCTAATACCAACCCAAAACATTACGGAGCCTCCACCGTAAGGGGAAATTTCCTCAAAGCACACTTCTGCGAAGCATTCTCCAGGTCTTCGTAAGACTCGCCGACGTCGATGCTCACCACTAATCGATATACGAGCTTCATCTGAGAATAAAATACTATTCCAGTCTTGTTGAGTCCATGACGAAAAATTTCGAGCGAATCTCAATATTGCCATATTATACTAGATGCTCACGGAGCAATGTAGGGCCCCGAGCTGGGCGATAGCTACGTGTGTTGACGGCCTGAAGTCTCCTTCTGACAGTCCATAGGCTTACTCGTGTACCTCTGACGTCCTCGAGGTTCTGTTTGAGATCCACGTACGTAACTTAACGATTTCGTAGCGCTTGACTGTCTATGAAGCGGTCGTCCGAAGGCTCAGTGCATCGTTTTTTTCCAGAACCGGGTCTTCTACTGACGGAGCCCGTTTCTTGGTATCATTGGCAGGACCTGTGGACGGTGGAACGGCTCACATTATACTGCTGAGGCACATAACATTGGCTACAGCCTTCTTCAAGCAGCGCAATACTTTTAATAGCTCTTGTCGTTTTTTCAACCATACTGAGAACAGCAAACAGAAGTGAACTAATGCAGCAAACAGCAGAAATTTAATTAAAAATTATTCGTTAAAATAAAAACGTAACAAATGAAAAATAACTTAATAAGAGTTGGATTTCATTTACGTCAAAAATACGTTTTTGTCAGTGAAAGAGAATTTTCATTCAAAAAGAATAAATTTCAAATTTAGAACGTTCGTTTTTATATGCCAGAGTACATTATATCTGCCAGTAACAACTACAATTAATACAACCTCTTAATAAATAATATTTTGTTAATAATATGACAAAATCAAAACAGCCCGTTTTTTATGCAAAAGAGCATATATATATATATATATATATATATATATGTATATATATATACACACATATATATATATATATATATATATATATATGTATATGTATATACACACATTCATATGTATATTTATATATATATATATACATATACACACACATACACACAGACACAAACTTAAAACTATTTTTTTCCTTTTTGTGAATGAAATATATACGGAAATATGATGAAAGAACAATTAAAAGTTATTTACATATTTTTTGCAAGTAAAATTTATTTTTTATTGATATATTAAACGCTAAGGAGAAATTCCACAACGTTTCAGTAGCCATAATGACATTTATCGGTGTACTTACATAACTACTACTATAATTCTATTTGTGATATTCATTGAAATGAACGTTAATATTTTAATGAAGATGGCGCCGATAACTATTTTTCTAATACGAAAAAAATATTTTTTTCAGTAATATCATGAAATGTCATTAATTACAAATGGCTTTCCTGACTAATTGAATTATATTAATTGGTGAGTAAATTTTAGGTCATAGGTAATTATTATTTCACATAGAGTAGGCATTTAAATATATGTGTTATAAAAGTAGTCAATTAAAAAAAAAATTCAGATACATACACTTTTGATTTTGTATATGTCACTTGGTTAGTAATGTTATTATTCAATAAAATACCTGTTTCAAAATGGTACAATTTTCTCAAAATAAAACTATCTTTTCAAATAATACTAATATTAGCCCCAACGTTTTTATATTAAATTAAATCAGGAACGTTACTTCTTTTTTACCATTTTCTTAAGCATAAAATTATTCGTAAATGAACTTCTTATATGGACTTCTTCTATACCTGTGTTTAGAATAGTTATATTAACTGGTCGACCACCCGAAATTTTGCGTTTCTTATGTAAAATCGTTATATGTTAAAAAAAAGTCTATGGTAACTCTGCTATGTCGAAAATACAGGAAGATGACTCAAATATTTTGAAAACGCAGAAAATAGTACTAATCGTTCAAAATAGGTATAAAGTAGTCAAAGTGTTCAAAGTGTGCAAAATTTGCCTCATACTGAACGAAGTTTTACGTCTACCACTGATGAAGCAATTAGAGTTTGAAATTATTTTCAAGCGCTAATTGTTTATTTCGGTATTAGAAAGTTGGCTCAAGAGTTATGTATTGATGAATAAATGACGGTTTATCAAGTTTTAACCAATGTTTTGGGCATAAGACTGGTTCCAGAAGAGCTTAATTTCTGCAAAAAAGAGCATCGAAAGCAAGTCTTTGAAGACATGATTTCTCAAGACGCAGATTTCATAAAATCTATTATAACTGGAGATAAGACATGGGTTTATAAATACAATACATTAATGAACCAACAATAGACCGAATGGCGCATCGGAAACAAGCCGAATCCAAAAAAACACCCCAAAGCATTTCGAAAGCGAAAGGTGTGGCTGACTGTTTTCTTTGATTGCCGTGGTGTGGCAAACAGAAAATAATTCACATTTCTTTGATTGCCGTGGTGTGGCACACTCAAGGCATATTCGATGTTAATTAACATTCGATGTTAATTTAATAGTATCACATGAATACACTTGATAGCATTATCTAAATAATCACAATTGAGATTACGGCAGTGCGTTTTTATTTTCTGAAGCTATATTTTTTGAGATAAGTTTTAAAAAGTAAGTAATATGCCAAGAGTATAAAGTGATAATCATAAAACCTCTAGTTTGTGGCACACTCAAAATTACTCCCGAATAATGAGTATTATTTGATTATATTGAGGCGTGGATTTTGAAAACTCATGGATTTTGCGTGACGATAATGTAAGGTACATTTCCCCACCACTTTACATTATTTTGCTCTTTATAGTTCTATCACTTTCGAGAAAAAAATAGAAACTCTGAAATAAAATGCTTACTATTTTCCTAGCAACCCTAAATCTTCATGACAAAAAATCACTAGGAAGTTCATATTTTTATGTTTCGTCATAAATATCAATATCTTCCATTTTTAAGCATTATATCTAGTGCTCATAAAATATCAGTCGTATACACTTTACTCAGCTGCTCTACACCGGGGCACTAAGTGTAGGATGACATAAAGTCACGAGTCTCCAAAACAACCAATGTATGAATGGTTTTTGAATGTGATTTATTTTAGACAAGACGGCTGTTTCTATACGTAATCTTCAGAATATATTCCACTTTATGGTGCTACTTTCAAGTATTATTTGTCTTTTTGTATTTGAAATCAAATGTTTTGTTAAATATTTTAAAGATGAACACATACATTTTTAAAGTTAAATTCGTAATTATTTTATTTTTGGTAAGAATGTCAGTCAACAAATTTGCTCATCCTATTTATTAAAGTGTAAAGCTATAAATATTACAAATCATCGTTATTATATTCAACCTATATCTATCCACTGCTTGACATAGGTCTTTTCCAAGGCGTACCGTTACCACAAACCAGTTGCGCCGTCTTTTTCAAGTTGTCAGTCCATCCAACTATAGACCATCTCACATATGCCTCCATGTTCGTGTTTTCCACTCGACTACCCGACCCTGCCCATTACTACATCAGTTTGCTTATGTTAAGGGGTATATCGAATAGTTCGATTCTTCATCGAACTTATTCGTTTCAGATTTTATCCTTGAGAGACACTGCGAGTGTAACTTTCCATTGCTCACTGAGCAACTTTAAATTTATGGATCAAGTCGGCCGTTAGTATCTACGTTTCAACGCCATTTATCATTAGCGGTATAATGCACTGGTTCTAAACCTTTGCCATTAGCGACTGCAAAATCAGCGATATGAAGATCTGATGCAATTACTCAAGCGATGCCCAGCCCAAACGCTTTATTTTGTCGTCTTCTTTGTCCAAGTTATCTCTATCCAGCTCTATTATTTGTTCCAGTTAGACATAGGTTTGAACAGTTTGATACTAATATTCGATGCTGATATTACCGATATTCATCCTTTTGGTAGGAATATTCCATCTTTATGACACTTTATAATAATTGGAACTAAGTTGCTTACTAAATTTGTTTTATCCTACCTAAGTTCATAAGCACTAGCAATTGAAGCTTATTTATAAATAAACCACTCTGCTTTTTCCCTCCTTTTCTCAAATTAATTTGGTACGTGTGTGAGATTTATAATTTATTGGAACGAGTTTAAGACAATTTTTTGGGATATGGGAAACTATATTTATATAAACTAAATTAAGCTATATTTTATTCGGTAGCTAGGTAGGTGCTACCGCGATAAATGTGTTCAATCTTAATGGACCACTTCCTGCACCCATTTGTCTCTTTGGACTGTAGGGAAATGCTGTGATAGATATAAATCACAAATGGAATAACTATTATGTAAGAGTATATTAAAACTGTATATAGGAAAATAAGGGTAAGAGCTTTTGCGCGCAAGCTTAATACGTAGTTTTTTCACATGCAAGTTGGCGAGAATGAAACAGAGTTCGCAAACATTTTTTGGTCGGAATATATTTGGGATTTGAGTCGATATTTAATATCTTGAGGAATATCTCTTACAATTTAAGTCATGTTGGCACTAATTTGACGTATTTAAGTAGAAATTTAATAACTTTTTGCATATTAACAGTTTAAAAATAAGAATTTTATGAATTTAAATCACTGTTTAATGACGCAGTCTGATTGCGTCTAATTTTTCTAAAAAGTAAGTGATTTACTTTACACCAAATATATCTCATAATGCATAACGATCGTAAATAAAGATTAAGGGGATACAGACTTATCATATGAATAATCCTCATTAGCATCATGGCACAACAAAAAGCAGAATGTACCTTAAGTAAGTCCACGGCTTTTCGTTAAGTAGTGATAAGTTTTTAAAATTTACAAACTTATATTTTTATGTATATTAAAAACATTGAGTTTTAAAAACCCAGATTTACACTGAACCTCAATATACCTTTAATACGGCAATACCACTGTAATTCATATAAATTTCATCCACTAGAACTAGAGAGAAATATAAGAATATTTTAAATAACCTTTAGTTTACCACCTATATTAAAATCAGTCAAAAAATTCTTCCACTCTGTTAAAAGAAAAGCTCGAGATATAATAATACGGTATATTTTCATAGAAGAATATTGAATTGATATCTCGGTTATAGTATAAAATATGAAGCATTACCTAGGGAGGTTTTATAAGCCTAAAATATTCAAAACAATTTATTAATACTACGAATTCCCTCCTTTAATATTATTTATAGCTTACTTCTATATATTCCTGTAAAAACATTTGATGAGACTTATGGATTCAATTAATAGTATTTTTTCTAATTTATACTAATCTACGTAATGAATTCTACCGCGAGGCGGCACTAATATTATTGTTCACATATTTTATATTTAAAATATAACAAAAAATCTGAATGTACTGGTTAAGTATATCATTGGTTAGTAACATTGCCTCCAAAATTCCACAAAATGATTTTCAAGTAACTTAACACGAGTTCACACTTAACCGCTCAAAATATATTCTGGTTTAAGGAAACGTAGCAATAAGCAAAACCCTTTTATGTTATCCGTAATATATTTTTTCCATATCACTTTTGTATAGTCCTTAAAGAAATATATTTAATAGGCTCCTTGTAAAGTCTATATCTTGTTATAAGGAGTGTTTTAAAATATGGACACTTCAATATATGTACACGTTTTAACAAATTGTTTTTGATAACGAACATTAATACAATATTTGCATTCTTTGGTTATTATTACCCTACTACGCCCAGGAAGAAGGAATAGTGACGTGTATATATGTATCTAAATATCCAGCCAAAATATTAATCACTCAACAGATTTAACAACATCAAAACATAATAAATTGTGAAGAGATGCGCAAGTTTCTAATGTCGGGCTAATAACTTCGATGAAAAATCTAAATTCTTTCAAAGTAAGTGAAATATAATGGCAAATTCTAATTAAATTAAAAACACATTAATTCAAACTAAGTTTCGGAGTAATTCATTATCAATCACGAACCCTTTAATTGCATTCCAAAAACGGTCTATGGAACATAATAAATACCCAGACTTAGTGTCTTTTGATGTTTAATGAAAAACGATATGGGAAATGAGCTATTGACATTATCAAGAATACATTCTTTAGAAAAAGACCTGTAAATTATGACAATACCAAATTTCCACCTAGAAGTTAATAGACTAACAAAAATAATAGCTGTTCCATCATTCAACATCATTTCGTAAATTACACGTTTTTGTAAATTTACAGAGAAAGCTTTGAGAACCTCATATGTTCTAAATGAATTTATACCTATTAGTCTTGAGAAACTAACTTTAAATTGTAATTTCATGTTTATATTTATTAATATATTTATAAAATGTTAACCCATAATAAGTATAATATCTGATCTATCTAGTTTCAAATAGTACAAGAAAAAGATTACCTCATATATATTTATATATATATATATATATATATATATATATATATATATATATATATATATATATTGAAGAATTTTAATTAAACTCATCAATCTAACTAAAGGCAAGAAAAGCATCAGGCTATTCCTTATGAATCTTATATCATAAAATCAGTCGATCAGGTGGCCTTTTAAGTAGAATATTTTTGGGTAATTTTATGTCATTAGTGTATTTGAAAACGAATAGAATACAAAACAACATTATAAAATCACTGTTTGTCGGTACGTCTGTCTGTTTCTTATTTGGCAGTACTTAAAAACTGAAGAGTCGATTTGAAAGGAAAGTTATTTTTAACAATAATACTGGAGGTTTTAATTAAAATCGGAACTACCGCATATTATTATTTAATATTTATTAAGGGGTCTCTGACTACCTGTTTTTGTGTTTATGTATTTGTCTGTTTGTTAGAGTAGTACAAAAAATACTGAATTGGCTAGGATAAAATATTCACTGGAATAATCCTTTACTTTAATTTTAACTCTGAACTACCTGCTTTTATTCAATATTATCTCATGATCTTTTTGACAATCGGTTTTTTTCTGTTTATCTATATTCATCTTAGTTCGTGTGATAGTAGAAAGAATGTTTATTTAACTATGATAATTTTCATAACATGAGCTAACGAAATCTTTTGCTTCAATTTACGAACAATATTAATTTATAGCCAGACAGGGGTAAAAGCATATAAACTTTATTATGAACAGAAATATTCACACTTGGCCCCATTTATACTCTCATGCTGGATAATACTTATATTTTTAAATATGTTTTCAGCGTTGTTACTTTATGTTTACATATATGATAATCTGACTTGCTATGTAAGTTGATAACTTAGTTGATTTTAAAAGAACACGTTTTATGCTTCTGACAACACAAGTGAAGTAAGAGTTGAAGATCAAAACATTTAAAAGCAAAAGGTGGTACTATTCACTTACAAGGTAAATATACACACGAAATACATTTACGATTTTAAGTTTCGTTCGGTGTCAAACATAGTGAAACGATAACCCTTATGTAAGATTTAAATTTATTTTCCCATAGATTAGAAATATGATAATAAGTGTTCAACTATATTTCTACTCGATTTGAAAATTTATCGCAAATATAGAAGGGCACCAATAATTGGGATAATGCACCAAAATTTATTTCATTCTATAAGAAGATATTTTTGATCCCTCCCTTATTCTGACACACACACGCACACATATTTATGTATGTATGCATGTACATATATATATATATATATATATATATACATATATATATAGGTATGTATATATATATATATATATATATATATATATATATATATATACATACCTATAAGTGGCGTCTCTAGACAAGCTCATTCAAATTTATTTTCTATACTTGTTTACCAATTTATTTACACTTATAATAAAATTAGCTTTAATTATTTATTTAATTACTTCAGATAAGGGTAGCTCATTTCTCTACTGTATTTCCAAATTAAAACTGATACACTGTACGAGTACAAAAGTACAGTAAATTGTAAAGATATTATAAAAAATGGAAATATAAAAACTCATGAAAACTGACCACATGTGTTTAAACTAAATTATAAAGGGATAAATAGAAACAATTTTTGAAAGAGACTTACCGAAATAGAAGAAAGACCGTGCAATAATATCTTCAAAATTTTCTAAACGAATTCTATTTCTAAGAGCAGTATAAAACGTAACGTATCTTTTGGCTCACTGAGTAAACGTATAATCGATACGAGTACGCCGTGTCTGCTTTTCATCAGCCTTCTGCATGCATATTAAGTTGACTGGAATGGGAGAAGTTCATTAGGAGAGCTATTTCACATTTATACATTGAAACAACTCGCACAATAGAAAGCGAAATACTTGTGTAAATTTCACCGCTATACATTAACGGCATGAGTAGTTATACTGACTTTATTTGTGGGATAAATGTAGGTATGGCGGTTGATGTGTACTGTGAAAGCTCTCAAAAGTGGTATTTTGATTATTTTGGCTCAAAATCGTTTCCTTTTTTTAGACTTAATACCAAATAAAATTAAACGTCATAGAAAATTAAATAATCGTAAAAATTCTGAATAAAATTTAAAATATATAAATTCTGACTTTCAGACAAAATGCTAACCTCAATAACAAAAACCAATTGGAAATGAAGTGATTAAAACATTTGTGTTCAAGATTCGAAAAAAATCTAAATGACGCGGTAAACATGGCTTATTATCTCATTACTCTTTTTTTCAAAACCTGATTTGTAAGCCTTGTGTCAAGCCCTGATTTGTAAAATCTATATTCAGTCTACTCAGCATACTCCCTTGAAAAATTCTTTGAATTTCTTTTCCTATTTTCTTTTTAAACTTTCCTCCCATTCCTTTCTCGTTTCTTTAGAATGTTATAATAATAATATAATATTTACTAACTTAATAACATGATAAACGTAATAGAGTACAAAAATATGTAGCGCATTTAGTAAAGAAAGAATAAAAACCGACTTCTAAAGCACACTTTCTAATGAAGCACTGAGATGTAAAAAAATTACTACGATTTACTCTTAGGAAGTGCTCTAATAATGTTAGGCACCGATTTCTATTGAATACACACTAAGAGTTTTTAGTTTTATTCAGGTCTCGATGTGAACTGCAAACAAAAGTGAATAGGTATAATAACAAATATAAGTACTATTCGTTTCATTTACTTTTTATGCTCTATTTGTTTTTATTCGGAAATTCCACCGACTCCAAAAAAAATCGTTATTATTAGTACGTACTTAAAAGGCGTTGGTGTCTATTGCTACTACAGTATTAAGTTAAGTTAAATGATAAATATTTGGAAATTTTCTGTGTATTGTAAAAAAAAATTAATTTGAAATCGTTTATATGGTTTCGTACTTCAAAAGGAGAAAAGGTACCATTATAGGATCATTTCGTTGTTCGTCTCTCGGTCTATGAAAACCCTTTTTCTCAGGTACGCGTGGAGGCATTAAACTGAAATATATTTTAAATATTTAGGTCTACGCTCCCTTGAAGCTGTAAAAATATCAAGCTTCGAAATTAACGTAATTAAGAAGAACCTTATAAATAGGCTATTTATGTCGCAAGTGTAGAGACTTAAATTTTAATTAAAACCTATAGGGTACTTCCTGTTGACACAGAAACATGAAATTTTGCAAGATGTAAGTTCTCAGAGTACAAGTATAGTAAAAAATCGAAAAACCGTTATCTCATGAAATTTTTTTTAGAAATGCGCCTGTGAAAGATATTGTAGCCAAAATATTTTAATAGTGTAATAAGAATATTATGTACCATTGAATGTTTACAAATGCCTAAATATATACAAAACTCTAGTCATCCGTTGTAGATACCCCTTCGCGCTTAACAGTTCTTTTTTCTAAAGTTTTATTCATCTGCAGGTATTTTCAATAAATATTTTCACGAAAATTTACACCGTCCGATGGCCATATTATGCAATGTAACAACAAAAACTAGACGAAAATAAAACGTTACATTTGTTACATGAAACGTTTTACAGAAACCTAAAATGATTGATGTCGTCATTATCGTCCTAGGGTTATAACGACATCCATAAAAAAGAGTATGTAAATTGTATGTAGCATACATTTGTGTGCATAACTGTGTGCATGTGTACTTTCTTCCTTCCTACACGGCCCTACAATCATTGAATGGCCTGATCCTGTTCAATAATTAACCTACCTGGATCGGTCTCAAGCATGGAGCCTGAAGTCGATATCCTTTGTTTGAACTCCAACTTTTCAGAAGTCCTCCTCGATATCCTTCCAAATCGCGAACCAAAGGTTTCCAAAGACGGCTTTATAAGTCTTCTGCGATACTCAATATGTTCGGCCCACCGTAGACGCAATTTTTGAAGTTTTGACCTTATACTCAGTCCCGGCTACGGGTTGTGAAACTCTCTGTTGTTTATGATAGGCCATTGCGTCATTACGTCCTTCCGCAGGATTTTGTGCCTCCACCCGGCCAGTAAATCCAGACATTTTTAGTGATGACGAACGTTTTGCTACCATATGTCATGACTCGCTAGATGATAGTTTTATAAATTGACATCTTTAAGCGCCAGAGTTTTAGGTGTAGATGGATAGCCGAAACAGGTTTGATTTGCCGAACCTTCATTTTAACTCAATAGTCTAACTGATCACCTACCCGTCTCAAATATTGACTAACTAGATTACCACCGCTTTCTATTAAAATTAATTATAAATATTGTTTATAATTATAAATGCAGACCCTCAAATGGCCCGGAATTAAAATATATTTATAAAAGGTTTTGTGAAAAAAGATAACTCTTTGGCCATAATGACGCTTGCTCAAAATCAAGTGGTGTTTACCAAAACATCCTTTTTAATTTCATGTATATTTAGATTAAAAATGTTACATATCTTATTAAAGGAGTTCTTGTCTGTCAAAACAGTCTAAAAGAGCACGTTCTTCTGACAAGTGGTGTTGAGAGTGCGCTTCTTTTAAAAATTTAAGAACTAGATTGAATAAAGTTCAAGACTGTGCAAATATCTTCGGGAGACAGTACAACAGAAGTAACAAAATTTAAATAACTTCCGTTTGTGGAGTCCAAAATATGCAGACGGCTCTCATGATATGTTTAATAATATATTTATACCTGCCGTTGATTTAAAATTAAAAAAAATTATATTTAATTAAAAAATTATATTAAATTATATTTAATAATGCAATTCTAACACTGTTTCTTCATCTTGTTCTAATTCAATATTTGAAGAATATTTTAATTAAATCTCGAAATATTTTTATGCAATTTACAAATAAAAGAAAATATTCAGTGAAATTAGTGTATTGTTCATGAAATATTTATTTTGTTGGATGGGGAGAGGATTAGTATATCTTTACAAGTGAAGCTTCGGTATTGCTTTATCTATATCTGTACATATAATGAAACTGTAGAATTGGCATATATGTATATTGAACTTACTTACAAAAGAAAATAATTGAGGGGGACAGAATCAACCCGACCAAACCCAGCCAAACACAACTTAAAATAACCCAACCCAACATTGCATATCATAAGCCAAGTCAATATAATACAATATAACCCAACCTAACCTAATGTAAATTAACAAAACCCAACTAACATAATCCAATATAATCCATCCGAAACCAACTCAACATCTATACGCATAATAAAGTTGTAATAGAATAAATTCTGTACATGTATACAATATTTTAAAAAGAATGATTGATTTAGCGTAGAGAATAAAAATACAAACCGAAAAACCTTTTTTTAGAATTTTTCTTTATCTAACTGTACGTTATTTTTGTGTAAATCACGCAAAATCTACTGGAAAGATTATGATGAAATTTGGTAGGGGACGGGAGTTATAACCATGAGCGAAAACAAAATAAAAGAAAAGAAAATTTTTGTTATTCCGAATTTCACGTGAGTGAAACTGTGAGGCACAGCTATCCAATATAACCATACTAAACTCGACTTAATCCAATCCAACTGAATATAATCCAGCATAACCTAACATAACCCAACATAAAACAAACATAAGCCATGTCAATGTAATTAAATTCAACTTAACCTCAGTCAACTCTATATAACCCAACATAACTAACCCAACTCAACACAATCTAACATAAACCAATCCAACATAAGCTAACATAAGCCAAAATAACCGAACGTAATCCAACTCAACATAACCTAACAAAACATAATATATAGCGGTTATAATATGCGGATCAGATCGCGGGATGAAATTTGTTAACTGTGTGTATGATAAGAATACAAAGCAGCTTCCCTTTGGATCGAAATACCGAAACAAGCTGTTTTGTAACTTCAAAGAGAATTTAAATTCAATAATAAGTTCGTACTTGCATCCTGGCCGGAAACTTCGATTGTTATAAGTTTCCAGTTAGAGCGATGCTTTAAGCGTACACTACGTATGGAATTTGAAATTTTTTTCGGATATTTAATTTTACCCCCTAATATATCTATAGAAATATTTTCGAGTATTAGCTGTTAGGATAAGGAGGTATGGAACTATAAAAACTGAATTTTCAGGGTGATAATTTATCTCCTAATCGTTGGGACTATGCCAATTGATTAGAAAATTAAACATTTGTCTTACATACCTAGATATATATGACTTAAAAACGTATGCACAGAAAATGAACCATTTGCACAAACAATATTTAAAACTATTAACTTTGTCTTAAAAATATGAAGACCCATTTCTAAATTTAAAAAAATCAATCGTCATATTTTTTATTTAAAATTGATGAAAACAATTTTTCAGGAAATCGTTTCAAAATGTAATTAAAACGAACATTTATTGTGAATAGCATCAATTTCAAATATTAACGCAATCATGAAAGCGATTTTAAAACGCATGGAATGTCGGATTTTCCAATTAAATTTAAGAAATTTTTATTACGCCAGTAAAGATTAAATAAAGTTTTACATTGTATTTCATGAATTGTACATGCTTCCGATAGTCAAATTTTAAAAGTTATATTAGCAATGAAAGCAAAAATAAAGCAGTTCGGATAATAAAGTTTATTTAGGCATTTTTTATTGTATAAACAAATTATAAAAATAAATCACAAAATGTATGAGAATAAAACAATTACCTATTATTATGAAATATTTATATAATTATTATTACGATTACCAACAAAATAAAATTATCCTAAAAAGTGTATACCCAAATTTGGCCCCACCGCTGACAAGAGCAAATAGCATGTTAAAAAGTAATATACATCTTTAAAAGTTTTTAATAGATTTTTAACCTCGTTTACGCATACTCTTTGAAGTGTTTCTTCTTATTGGTGTTTATTCTTTTATATACTAGCTTATCGATAATTTGGGCGCCGACATTAACTTTGTCGCTGATATCTGCTACAGTCAATCTGAATAGGAATGGCAAGCAGGAAGTGCATTGTTCTTTACATTCGCACCAAGATATTTAACAATTTTACGAAGATGTTTAAAAATGAGTTAATTAAAGTATAATGTAGTGACTTTGAAGAAGTTGTTCAACGGAAAAAAATTAGTATTCGATTTTCAAGTGGTTCGAAATGTAAACGAATAAGTAATTAAGTTTTAACTTCATATGAATAATTGTAAAACTTGCTAAATACGTTAGTTCGAAACTCGAATTAATAATTCGTGGTTTTCGTCTAGAAAATAAGAGGCAAAATCAATATAATTTATTTACAGCTTCCATTCATTTCTACAGAACACGTTTATAACAGGCTATCATGTCGATTGTGAAATGATCCGTATTATGTCGGTCTTTATTCTTAACATTATGTAGGTGCCACGGCGAATGTCCTGAAATAAATACATATCAACATTTATGACAATATTGGATGATTATGTGTGACATGTTTGTTTAACCCACTTATTTGTTTTATACCCGAGCAATTGGTTATTTTTGACAGTTTTTTATGTGAGTTTTAAAATTAGTTATTGGCTGGATTTAACTGCTTTTATATAATTCTGGTAAAGTTCAAGATCCCAGAAATAACCTAAATTACTATTGGGGAATAACTATTTTATATAAGAGGTTTGGGGCGAAACCTCTTATCTAAAGTTGGTATTACGCTTTACCTTTCAATTTCTTGATATAATGTCGAATTTTTATGAAATCAATTACTTTTAATACCTTAAATATTACCATCTTCATGATATGAATATAGTATTTGTTAACTTTTCTCCTATTTATTTTCACTTTCGTTTTCCTAAAATAGGATTCAGAAGAAAAGTTTCAAGCATTTCCTAATTATTGCATAGTTAACATTAAATATTTTATCGCATTTTTCACCTCTATTTTATTTCCCTTCAAATTGTTAGGTAGTTAAAATAAAAAAATATATATTTATACTAGACACCTAGGTCATGAAATTAATATTTTCTTCCAAGATATTTTTTTATATTAATACAAGCAAAATATTAATAAAACTATTTAATTATCTTTTTGTCAATATATTGATAAAAGGGCGTAAAATTCGTGAAAGTGCATGGTCTCTGTCTCATTTTTATTTACGAGAACGACTTTATATAATAAGGAAATATTTATATGGATATGGAGATAATAATTATAACAAAATTATAAATACTTTTGCTATTGTCCCAAAAGGTAAAATAAAAAACGCCCCCCCCCTTTGTTAAATCGATTTAATAGAGTCAAAAATCAATATTTATGCATCATGCATGTATATCGCCTATGCACCTTAAACTAGTTCCCATAACATACTTTCGTACTGTTTCGTCAGATTTTGGCTCCACTTGGGCTGTTATTTTTTTATAGTCATTCCCAAAATTATTTAATTTCAATTGTGTGCTCTTTCGTCCGTTGAGAAGTTCGATAGATCCCAGATCCTAGAGGGAATTTATATGGGTCCATCAGGAAAGTACACTCTTCAAAATAAAAAAAAAAATTAAATCTGTGCAAGATTGTCAAAGTTTTGAACATCGCTACAAAATATATGCACACATACATACCTTCATACATACGGGCCAAATAGAGAACCTTCATTTTTTGAAGGCGAGAACTTATATATTATTCCAAATCAGTACAAATATAAATTTATGCAATTATCTGCTTACTTACTATGGTGCAATTCAGTACTTGTGGAAAAGCAAGTCAATTAACTATAGTCCAGATAACGCAAATTTTGTTAAATAAAACACCGATTTCATTGAGGAATATATAAAAGTTGTTAACTATTTCATTATTACTTTACGATATATACAAAAGTATACGCACAAATGTCTAATATATATATATATATATATATATATATATATATATATATACATATTATAATAAAACTTCTAACACGATTGAAAAATATTGAATCTTTCTTATTATAAGATACAAAAATATAAAAATCTTTGCTAATATCCAACCTGAAGATGTTGTAATACAACGAAACCTAGGTCGTGGTAAAGAAATTAAAGATAATAAAATAATACTACATCACGTAGTTTCATTTAATTGTGAATAATGAATTTCTACAAAATTAACGCCAAATATATTCAATATTACTGTTACTATTAGATTTCTATCACAGTTGTAAATCGTCAGAAGTACAGCAACATCAAAACTGATACACATAAAGAAATCGTCTGTATAAAGGAAAATAATGCAGTACCACAGGCAGTTTAAACAAATTAGCACCATCCAAAATGAACAGAAGTATTAAGCCAAACTATCAAGTAGTTCGGCTGGTTTTTTTATTTATTTAAACGTGTGAGTGTAAAACCTACAACATGATGATTTTTGATGTCAAATATCTCAGAAGCTAATACCGACGCAAAATTCATAATACAATATTATCAAGGACTCTTCTCTCGGCGCGCAAAATCAAACATCCGGCATTCGCTGCAGTTGACTTATGTGGGTGAAGCGATGCACTTCGAATAAAGGTTGTAATATTCCCAAATTAATATAAAGTTCGGCAATATACAAGCTTGACTAGCCTATAAAGCTTGACTTTTCTATGCACATCTATAGCCAGTAATACACATCAATAAAAATACCTTGTTTTTTCTCGTAAGTAAACACATTCAAATACAATGTCATATTCAACACTAGACCTAAATCAAATATCAACATCACAGTAAATACCCACATGGAGCCTCAAAGCGATTCGACACAATACGGGAAATTAGCCAAAGGAAGTGACCCTTTCAAAAGCAATTGCAGCACGATACTTAGGTATATTTCTATATCCCGCTTGAACGAAATGCAATAGCGGCCAGTGCCGAAGCGGATGCTGAAATCCGACCGAGACGTGTCAATTGCCCTTATCGCGGCCCCGTTCACTTTATATCACTTCACTCCACAATGAAAATATTGCCTCGCCGACCGCACTTGCATATGTGCGCAGTTCTATAAGCATAAACACTCGATAACGAGGTACATCACCGCTATTTATTATTTCTTGTATTCCTTATTTGTGTTGTAAGGGGTCTTGAAGGGGTTTTTAATGAATATAAACAACGTAAATTGGATTCAAGAAATTAAAAACTGTTGAATCAAATGTAGCATATTAGTTTGAATATCAAAACCTTTTAATTTTTTTAAACATGAATAAAAACATTTTAGTGTAGTTTTTTTGTCCAAGTAACTTCAGATGGCTTTAATTAAAAATGTACATATCATAAATTTACGTAGAAACTAAAAAGTAAAAAACATAATAAAAAAATAAAAATTTGGTCACACCATTCTCTTTTTACATGAGTCTTGCAATAAACGATATAAATTACTACAAACAACTTTCCCACCATTTCATACTATGTATTAGCCTACTATAATCTGTAAAAGTCATAAATAAATATCATGCCTAGCTGAGTAAAATATGTTTATAAAATAAACGAGAAAAAATTTATATAATATGGATTCTTCTTTTCGGTTATTAGTTTGAAATCTCATTTTGTTTTTATAATTTGATGGTGCTTTTTATATATAGTTCTTATAATTTTATTATTTCGATACACGACTTTTACCGAACAGGAATTTGTTTTTATATTCTTGTAGTAACGACGTAATGGTGTATGGTATAATTCAATTTTGTAAGTTGATTTACAAGTATTTTTTGTCATAAATAGAGTTCTTAATATGTACCTTGTTATTTATTTAAAACGGAGGCTTTATACAATTCTGTAATGAGCGGATATCGATGTAATTCGTCGATCGGCATTTCTAATTCTTAAATCCTTGTGTATATATTTGTCAAATTAAATTACTAATTTTGTTTCTCTCAGGCACCCAGAAGTTTTAACAATATTATATTATGATGCAACATTTTAATAATAATTATATTGGTAGTAGATTGATTGGTTTTTTGCTTTGAATGAAATATAAAAAAATGAAGTAATAATTTTATTATATGATAATTTGATTTAATTGAGATATGTAACAATAAAATTAAAATGATCAATTGTTAATATATATTCAAAATTAAAGTAAATCTCTCACCAATTGTGTAGGTGAACCAGCCGGAATAATAGACAAGCTTACAAGAATTATACTCTGAATTATAAAATTAATATTTTAAATTCATATCTTTAAAAATTTCATAAAAGGAAAAGAACACTAACCCAACCGGTGTCTCCAAATAACCATACGGTATGTATGCATTTTTCTTTTAATAAAATTTATTGATGGCTCTTTCTATGTATAAATTATACATAACACATTTCTCATATTTTCTTTCTTTTTGAATTAAAATATCTTTTTCTAATTTATAGAAACATAAATCATAAATCTAAGTTTGATTAGAAAGATATATATAGGAAAAAAGAGAAATTAGAAAAAGATATATAAGGAGAAGACATAAATCTAATTTTAAGAAAACAAAAAAACAGTAACAAAAAAGTAGTAAGTAGTTTTTTACAAAAGAAAACAGTAACCCAATTGGTGTCTCAAAATAATCATACATACCCGGCGAATTCGAATTTTCCTTTTCATAAAATTCATTGATGTCTTTTTCTTTGTATAAATTATGCACACTCGTATTAAATACATTATAGTTTACGTTATGAAAAAAATTTGGTTTTTAAATAAATTTGTGATATTGAATAGTTAATTGTAAATGGCACTTGACATTTTAATTACAAACAGCGTAATTAGGAATATAAACATTCATTAGATTCCATTACAGTAATAAGTACATATATTGTAAATTTTTAATTTATTTATAATGAAATTTATATTTAATTTACCACGCTATAATTTATTCAATGCAGCGATGGCAGAAGCTCCTTATAATTTAACGGTAATAACTTTGTACATTGGAAAGATATATAGATCACGCTTATATACGCCTCTAGGAACGACAATCGAGTCTTAGCTATTTACCATAAACTCCATCGAAGCATCATTATGCGCTCAGTGAGCGAGGGAGCCGTACGCAGTACGCACCAGGGGAAATCTTCCGGCTCATTTTGATTTATGAGTATCGTCGTATGTAAGTAAACGTACGACTAAACAATAAGATTACCTTCCCAACACGCAATTAAATTTAATAAACATTGTTTTATTTACCTGACGACTAGTCATAGCGGTGTAATAATGCAGAATGCATAGTGTTGTATTATGGTATTTATTTTTGACGATAAAATCGGTATTTGTATGGAATACTGTATTTAATGATTACTCTTTCGGGTGTTGATGAATTCCCAGTCTACTCTCGATACTAGACAAAGATGAAGACGATAATGGTGGTGCTGGAGTTGATAGATATAATCCGTCTATCAGTTTAATTTGAGTCTTGTAAATTACTTCAGCAGTCATAAAGATATTCTTTATTCCTTTACATAATTTTAATTTATTTTTAATGGAGTTGCGGAACGCACTAATGAAAAATTATCTTACATTGTTAGGTTTTATTTGTACCATTATGAAGAATTCGTGATTTTTGAAAATTCTGTCGTTGTCATCAAAAATATGTTACGGAATATATACAAAGTTCCTCAAAATAACAATCCTATTTATATAATGACTTACTTATTTAATATTTAATAACTTTTAAAAAGAAATAATTTTGTTTGGGTGTTTCAAATTTTGCTTTCAGCAAAGTTAAAGGGACGGCTGGAAGGCACATTACATCGGAAACTCGTATTTTTCCTAAGTGGAATGCCCTTCTGCTGTGATAGTCGAATCTCTTTACATCAATAGAAAGGGAATAAATGTGGATTACAAAAATGATCTCAGAAATATATATGTATGTATATATATGTATATATATATATATACATATATATATATATATATATATATATAGATATAAGATTTTAATTAAAAATATACAAGTTTTTAAATAAATGTTTTAAAGAAAAATTGGTAAATTTACAGCAAAATATTGAAATATTTTAATCCTTATATCCTATTCGAAGATTTTTTTATTTATGTGTTTCTGGATATACCATGATAAAAGTAATAAATATAATACTTTCATTTTAACTATAAGTAGTAACGAGAAATGTTTATATACTGTAAGTAGAAACAATCTATTTTCACTAATCATAAACAAGTCACATTCGGGTACCACCTTATAACTTAGTCTCCCATTTGGCTAATTCACATAAAATGGTTATACTGATGTGGGTACATGAATGGTCGCATACAAAGTATTCAGAATTATTTTAATGATTCGTAACCGGAAGGCCCTGTCTTACTGAAACAGGTCAGTTGAATATACATGCAAAGTTGTTGACCTCAAACAGGTTGAATTGAAATTTAGGGTACTTAGTGGATAGCTCTATTCGTACTTAATAAATTTTCTTAAATTTTCTAGAAAATATTTCTTGCATTTTTTTATTTCTATATTAATTTGTACGAGTTTTTTTCTATATTTTCATTATGTGGCGGGAGTAAAATATGTTCGTTTTTGGGAATACTCAACCTGGTAATATTGACATATTATTGCCCGTAATGTAAGCACCTTTACCTTAATCCTATTCAAACCATTCTATAATATTGGACTTGTGATTTATTTAGCGTGAAGGCCAATTTTACTTTCAACGAGTCCTGCAACCGTTTGAAAGCGAACGGTATATTCCAATGGAATTATTAGGATATGCGTAACATGTGCTTCCGCAATGCCCACCTGCTGTTGATACTAATAGCAATCGTATTGTGGTCGACGACAGTAGCCGTCAGTGATAAGTTGCACTTATTTTAAGTGGACTGGGTGTGCGAATGGGCGCAGGATAGGAGCAGGAAGGTGAGGGGAGTCATCGGCGTTTTCCCCTACTTTTATAATTTACAAACTTTTGCAGCAACTATCTATAAATCACCTAATTTAAAATTATAAGGCATTACGTACCCACCAGTGAAAGAATTTTTAAAATATATTCAATAGTATTGGAAATTTTCTCGAATAAAGAAACTGCTTTTTATATTCGTGTAGATTTCCATGTACGTGCCTGGAAAGAGGAAGATTTAAGTTAGGTAAAGCAAATGATAAAGCGTAAATATTATAAAGAAAAAGCGCAGACTTATTTTAAAATTTAAGAATGAAAAAAATGTATGCAGCAAGAAGTATGAATACTTCAGTTATTGGAATTTCACAGTTCCTGCTGCACGAAGTTCTACTTTTTGCTTTACCATTTTAAAAAATTAATAATTTTATTCATTTATGTATAAAATAATGAAATAATGAAAGCAAAAATAATGAAAGTTTATTTTGTCCTTTATTTGTAACGATTTTCTCATTTCTTTCTATAGGTTAATCTATTAACGAAATCGTTCAATGAAGATACGAGAACTGATCTTAAACCATACAAAAATACTAATGTATTACATAGGGAATATTATGGTGATAAGTACAACGTAGTACTGTTAAAACATATTATTAAAAATACATATCACAATTATTTAATTTCAACATACTCGTAAGATATTCAGTAAACATTTTTTAAACATTCGTAGTAAACGCGCATCTTTAAAACACGTGAAAATGGAATGAAAGCTCCCTTAATCATTTAATCTGTAACGTCATGGTTAGACAACATTTAGTCAATGTGTATGACAATAGAAAAATCATATAATAAAACTCCTTGTAAATGACACCCTTTTTCAAATAACTGGAAAAGAACTAAGTCCAACCTGAATATAACATAAATATTTTATTTTTCATCCTTATTTTTCAAACGAAGTAAATCTATGATACTTGATGTTAAAAATGCCTGAACCTTTAAATAATGATACAGTGAATCCTTATCAAGAGCATGAGGTGGGAACCACATAGGGAGTGGAAACTTTCTTTGCATTCTATCTCGTATCACTGTCTCATTCTCACTAAAAAGAAGGTGACGATGGCAATATCAAAATTTAGAATGAGTCAACTACCTTATTATACGCTTAGTATAATAAGGTAGTTGACTCATTCTAAATTTTGATATTTATCCAACAATATTATAAAATATAAGTTAATTAAAAACCAGTCTTAAAAAAAATGAAAAACTTATTGAAAAATAAGCCAGTTATAGGCTTCTAAATTTGAAGATACGGATAGGGTTGGGTAAAAATGGCCTCACAACACAGTATTCCCGTTCTTATCTAAAGATTAAATTTAAACTTTTATAACTTGGTTAATTTTTAAGATTGTTAAAAAATTCCTTCACTCTTCATCAGCTTATACCTTGAGATTATTACTAATGAAATAAAGAAAATTTAGTCAAATATCCAATTGCTCAGTGGATTGGCGGTCGATGAGTTATTGTTTGAAGAGTATCTGTGCAAAAAAATTAAAATCAAAATATGTCACAAATAAAATATGTCAAAATTTGGAGGTAATTTTTTGGAAAAAATCAGAGATCTACAAATTTTATTGTTGGCATTTTCATGTAAAATTAACAATTATAATTATGCTAGATGTAAAAGACAACAATTTTGTTTAAAAATATCTAAGGAGCTATAACGTCTTTAGTTTCATATTTATAAAAACTCTAAAATAAATTTTTTGTGTAATTCTTTATAAATATTTTAACATTTTTTAAAATTATGTGTGAGTTTCTTTGTAGGGATTGTACAACGCTTAAGATGTAAAATCGACGGTAGTAATGTACATTTGTGATAAGAAGTGTCTGTAATTTTATTTTCATAATATTATCAAATATTTTATGTGTAGTCAGATGATGTAATTATAACCAAAGTCCAAATGAAGAGTATATGTAAAATGTATGTAATATGGACGTTATTAACGATTTATAATGCATGTTTTATCGATATTATGCACCGATGTATTTTGACGTCAACGGGTAATTTTAGTATCACGTAGACGGGGTTAACTAGGATATCCGGAAATACTCTGAATAGAGTCTTAGATACACTAGACAGAATAATGTAAGCAATTTCAATTTTTCAGGTAGCATAGATGTCACTGAAGTATGTAAAAGTCCTATGGATCATTGTGATTAGCATCGGATATGTTACTGGCAAATAACAGTGCACTGGAAGAGTGAATGGCCATTTACTTTCTGTAACCATTTAAAAAGTGCTTAAATCTTCTCTCAAATATCGAGTGAAAAATACAAGAAAGAGAATATTAAAAAATGCCATTTTTCAGAAGTGCTCGCGTCTATATTAAAACGTATATTTTCAGAAAAATTGGACAATCTTGTGACAGAGTACATGAAATGAATGGAGCCACATCCATTCGCTTTGAATAAAATACATTTCAGGATTTTTTTGGCTTACCAGTCGACCGAAGGAAATAAATTGCATCATAATTTTGATAGAGAATCAGAACTTGGTTTGGAGTGGGTATCTGAGTTTATGTGGAGACCACCGTTGATGATCTTTCCTTATGTTCGCACGAAGAGTGTATTATTTAAAAGTACACCAGTAGGTTTCGTAACAATTTAAAATCCGACTATATTGATATTACAGTATAATTTCAAAGACTGGTTACGGAATTTTACATCCATCGTAAAACTTAGAAAAAAAAATTCTGTGTTACTAATTTTAGATGGTCATGACAAGAATAACCTTGATGCAATATAATTACCTCATGAAAAGTGTCACTATACGCCTCCAATCCTTAGATGAGAGGAACGTTTCATGGGACCAATAAATATATATTGTTCACAAGAAGTTCGGCTGTGGTTGCGAAAACATCCATTTGACTAGCAATGTATACCCAAAATATTAACGATTTCGCTTGATTTGAGGCCATTTTATTATTTGCATGTTTAAAAATAGATTCTTCTGTACATACTATAATTTACGCAGATAAAGTAAGCTATTCTCTACTGTAAAATAACATATTCTCTTATATACGGAAGTAGCTAAATCAAACGATAGTTTTCTTGTGAATTTTAGGGTTGGCAGCGATTGATGTGTGAAAGAATTAATCGATAGTTTAAAACCGAAATATAGGGAAGATAATCTCCATTACCTTCCTCCGACCCTTATTCCCATATTTGGCCGACATTTTATCCCTTTATCTCGATAACCGTACATCAAAAAAAAATTTGGAGGTAATTTTTTGGAAAAAATCAGAGATCTACAAATTTTATTGTTGGCATTTTCATGTAAAATTAACAATTATAATTATGCTAGATGTAAAAGACAACAATTTTGTTTAAAAATATCTAAGGAGCCATAACGTGTTTAGTTTCAAATTTATAAAAACTGTAAAAGAAATTTTTTGTATAATTCTTTATAAATATTTTAAAATTTTATTAAATTATGTGTGAGTTTGTTTGTAGGGATTGTACAACGCTTAAGATGTAAAATCGATGGTAGTAATGTACATTTGTCATAAGAAGTGTCTGTAATTTTATTTTCATTTATTTATTATTTTAGGTTATAATTTGGGAGTATAAAATCGAGTTTTCAAAATGCCATATTCCTATATGACCATCCTTTAAACAATTTTTTTTTAGTATTTTATTACAGGTTGGTATACCTACCTGTGTCTAACAAAAATTTTACCAAAAATTATTTGTAAGAACTCGAATTATCTACAAATTTCATTAATTATTTTTTATAATGTCGTTAAAATATTATACAGTTATATAAACAAGTTAATGTCTCCATTTTCGAATTTGTGAAAAAAATACTAAATGGCTTTTCGGAGCATTTCAGAAGAAATTTTTTTATCTGTTTTGTAAATAACCTTTACTACTATGGATTGTACAATGATTAAAAGAGGGATAAACCAAAGTTAAATTAAAGCACATTGGTCGTAAAATTATTCCATAATTTTATTTTAGTTATTTTAAAGCATATTAATTACTTTATCTTTACCCTATACCCGTGAGAAAATTATGAAATGATGAAAATAAAATAGATTATTTAATTAACTCTCGTAGCAATGGGTTATTTTATGTGTTGTGAAAACAATATACAAAATAAATAAAACTCGTACATGAGTTAATAAATGGGGTATTTTTAACAAACGAAAAATAAAATGATATGGATTTTTTTGGCTGAAAATGCTTGGAAAAATTATTAAACACGGGCGTGTATTTATACTTGCTTCGATATCTTCATATTTTTGAAATCAAAATACATATACTAGATATTGTATGCTTTAAAATTTTAGCAACATTACTACTTAATGAATTAGCCTATAAGGTAAAATTACTTTATTTATTGAAATGGTATAAATAAAGTGTTGTTTTGATCATAAATGTATGTATGCGAAATGCAAGATATTAAAGGAGAGATAAAAGATGAACGATTAGATCTTTTAATTTAGACGATTAACAATAATGAACCAAGTATTCCAATTTATATTTCACACGAAAGATACAAACGTAAAATAGATTAAAATAAAAGATAACGAACTGATAGATGAACAGAAGAACGGACATGTGAATTATCTCATAAAGGTTTCGTTTTTTTTTTAAAACGTTTCGTTTCATTTTGAAGTACAAAATTTAAACCATCCTTATACAAATAACAATGTATTTCGAAATACACCACACTGCTATTTTCATACCTTTGTCCTCCAATAAACCATATGAATATTACTGTGTGAATAGGATATATATATGTGACCACCAAAACTTTGATATTTCATCTATTGAACGGTTAACCCCTACTAACTACCGATGAAGCGTATCATTGTGAGAAAATATAAACGGAAAATGAAAGGGAAGGGCGGCGTAATTACAGAGAGTTAAAGTGCTCCAACCGCTTCAAATTATGCGGTCAAATTATACGCCATCCGATTTTTATTTCAAAGTAATATTTGTGAACTATTCAATTAGTTATTTTAATCACTGTCGTTAAGAACTGGAAATAAAAAAATAATCTTAAAATATACATCTTTTTTGTCTTAAAATAAGAATATTAATATTTAAAATTTTTACTTTGAGACTAAATAAGGTTTTTTTGTTATTTACTATAATTTAATTTTGTTTAAATTATTGTATTGTCGTTAATTCTTGATACATGTGCGAAATTTTAAAAAATTCAGTCGTCGGAAAGTGAGTGAAAATTTAATTGAAAGGTTCCGTTACATTTATGCATACATAGATACACAAAAACGAACCTAATAAAGGTTTATTAAAAAAGGGTTTATATGGTAAATAAAGTCACTTTTGTTAATAACTAAATTGTTAACATATTATATCTTGAGTTTAAAATACGAGATTATTAATTGTGGAATGAATTTAATAGTTAGTGAATAGAGTTAAATAGGAATAATAAAAAGAAATGAATTTAACACTAGTGTTGCGATTATGGGAATTCCTGGTATATAATAAACGTCAATAAATGTAATTTATATCTTCCTTAATTTATGTCCGTTTTGCTCATAGTTTAAAAAGCTATAACATAAACGAGAAAGTTTTCTGCGAGCCCTAATGGAGAAGGTCTTTCGGAGCGATTTCTCTCATACTCTATTTGTTTATGTGCACGCAGATTAGTTAAAACAAGTTTCGTTAAATTTGTTATTATTGTAGTTGTTTTTAGCATATTTTATTTGTTTTATAATTTTAATATTATTATATTAAGTTCTTTAAACGCACGACCATACTCCCTTCAATTAAAACTTCCGGGAGTGAGTGCAAACCACGATGGCTGTCGTATTTTGATATTTACATCTCACCTTTTATTTTGTATTATAATTTAAATTTGTCAATTATTTCGAGTTCTGGGATTCTCGTTACGTAAATAATTTTGACCGTAATTAACTGTAATACCAGTTATAAAATAATATACTTACGAACATATTATTTAATAAAACCAGTAAAGTGGCTTTGATTTCTTTTTCAAGACGTTTAAACACGGCTTTCCTGCGGAATTCGTAGGTAATAAGAGTTAGTTTAGATATCACTGTAAATGTATTTAATGATAAACTCACAGACGAACAGTTTAATGTGACAACCTACATTGTTATATAAATTGAAAGCTACTTAAATCTTCGTAATATCCAATGGAAACAGAAATTTAATTAAACATTTATATGAACACTGAGTATCAGATTTTCGGTATAAAAGTTCATGTCAAATTGACTTGCCGTATATGCGAACCAAACCTACACTATTTAAAACATAGATGAGCGTCTTGATTTGTTATGTCGATATTTGTATTTGTTTGGATACATGAAAACTCTGAATGTATAATTTTGAGGTGAATTAAAAATACATGGAATTTATTAAAAAAAACAATTTATTGAAGTATTAAGACTCAATTTACTACAACGGTGTTAAAACATCGGTAAGGGTTTAATATATTTACTAATTAGTGACACTTCGATTGTTACATTTTACAATGACTCATTTAATAACGACACTTTGCCTACTCAATACTTATGCGAGCAGGATCTCAATATTGTCTCGGTCTCACAATTTTTCTTTTCCGGTTTGAAAGTGTTTTGTGTTCAAACTTTTGATGCGAATTATTCCTCTAAAGTTCAAGCCGTGGCATGCCATTCTCAATCGGAATGACGCAGGAATTTTTTATCGTATTATTCGATATGCTTAGTAAATTGTGATTTATCGATTTTGGCTATCCACGCGGACTTTCTATAACACACTTCTGATTTGAATTTGGTGTTATTATGATTTAGTTAATGACCCTACTATTATTGGCTGCTTCTTTCGGACTCTCGTTTTGTTAATGCGGTTTAGCTCTACTGCAAATTTGGGATAGTAATACAATGGAAGAGTTATATCGGCGTAGCGTTATATACGGTAGAAGAATATTTCAAGAACAAATGTTCTCTAACTACCTCAAAAAATAATCAGTTGCAAACATACATTTAAGAGAATAATTTGGCACAAGTAAATAATATTTTTATAATAAGTGTAGATTATTATGTATTTTATGTATAGCCTTAATACGTCTATACCATTATCGACTATGACCAACTTCGAATAATAATGCATATAAATAAAGTACTCGCTCGCTAAGTAACATACAAATACGGTATGCATTTCGCATGATTTAGCGATCGCGTTTTGTTAGGAACGCACTAAGCCGTTATTATTTTAACAAAGCCACTTATTTACTAATTTTGTATTGGAGACATTTACTTAAAGTTACATTGTATTTTAATTTCAATTACAAGTTAGTAAAAGGACTTCAGATTTAAAAAAAATCTAACTTAAAAGTAATGAATAAGTATTTTTTAACATTAAATAACAGAAAGGTAACCTTTAATACAGACGTACTTATTAATAAAATGTAATACGGTACCGTAGGAGAGGAAACAAATTTTTATTCAATGCTATTAAGTCAGCAAATATTTTTTTATAGTTAATAAACTTCAATATTTGTATGTATTTTCATTGAACTCAATTATAACATTAAAGAACTCATTAAAAATAAAAAAAATAGTCGTTGTAAATAATACGATTATATGCTACATAAAATAAATTATTAATTCCTTTTATTAAACCTAACTTTTTAGCACACTATCACTGTTTTTAAATTAACATCCAAATTTTTTTCATTGAGATTTGCCTTATTGCGGGTTCTTGTGAGATTTATATAATATCAAGCACCAGTGACGATATTCACTTTATTTTTTTTTCGTTTCAGATAAACTTTTATGACATGCAGGTAATGTGTCATACAAGCTGGTTAAATGTTTATAGAATAGTTCGTGAACAAAAAAATGTGTAATTCCAGCCCCAGAACTTGTCCCTAACTTTCATGCTCCAGGACTTGTTTGAAAGTTCAAGCTCCAGAAATATCAGTGTAAGAAGCTGTACTCTTTTAACGCAATGCATTTACTCAGAGGTTTGCATTATTTAAAAAAAAAGTACTAAGGCTAAATTTAACTTTTGATCTATTTAATGTAATAATGATAATGTTACACATTTTTGGTTTGGTCTGAATAATAAGCAATTTAATCAGATTTTGGACAGATATTCTGTACTACGAAGGTATGATCGTCACCAAACCACCATTTGCATATATTTGGCGCAACTTAGGACTTGCGCAAGCAATGAACAAGTGACTGGTTCATTCAGTATGTCTAAAAAGATAATCGAATAAACACGTGTAATCGCTAAAAATGTTTAATCACATTTATTTCATTACAGTTAGGTTTCAATATTACATCAAGAGAAAAACTCAGCAAAGGAATCTAAATAAAGCGAAAAACATTTTTGAAATAATGAAAATAGAAAATTGATTCTTATTTGTGACGAGATGCGCGTAGATACTATGTGTGTACGTGTGCGTATGCAAGTGAATCTTCATGCATTTTTGACATTCTTCTTTTTTGCGCTTCTTAGTAAACGAAATGCGCATCAGTTGACAAAAATGGCACTAAATTAGTTGAAACACGTTAAAAAGCAATAAAAATAATATTGTACGAAATAACATGCAACGGTCCCTTCCCCTTTTCTTCCCTCCTCCGTATTTTACAAATTGAATTTTCATGAATTCACCAAAAACCTCTATTATTAGAAGTGTCTTAACGCCGAATTCAAACTTTATATAAAAACGATTATCGAAATGATTAACATTTTTTTTTGTAATGCAGATACGAGAGAAGGATATTGACGAGTTAGATGTATATTTTCAGCAAGATGGGGCCGCTTACCACACAGCTAGGGTCTCTATGGACACAATTAGAGAGCTATTTCCAGGAACAGTCATAAGCCGATTTGAAGGCATAATTTGGTACCCATAGATTGCCCGACTTAAACCCATCTGACTTTTTTCCGTAAGATTATCTGAAGGCAAGAGTTTTTCATATCCCTCTTATGCATTTGAAGCAGTTGAAGGCTAAAACAACGGATAGCAGTGTGAGCCATCTCAGTCGACATTCTGCGGCGTGTTCAAATTCGCGTTCAATTCTGCCCAAATTCGCGCTTACGCTTTGAGGAACGCATTAGCCGTAATGGGAGACATCTTGATGGTGTAATATTCCGTATGTATAATCAAATGTAATATTCCGCGTAAATATACTTTAATTTACTGTGATTGAAAGATAATAAATACAATATTTCTTTTTGTTATTTAACGTTTGAATTCCACGCTGAGGAACCTTATCTAAATACTAGAAAGTGATTGTTTGGTAATCGTCCGTAGATAATGAACTTAATTTCCAATGTAAACATTTCATAGTGTATAAATTATTATAAATGAGTAATTTATACACTATGAAATTTTAATTTTTTATAATTTATTATTATCAAATATTATTCACAATCTGGGCATATATTATGTATTTTTAGCTTTACATGAAATCCACGTAAATAAAGGGAAAATGCTGTTATTTTAAAATTTGGTAAATTTTATTTTTGCAAACACACATTTATCGACCAATATGATTTTGTATTGAAGTAATTAAAGGCTTTTCGTGTCATGTTCTAAAGATAATTTTATAAATTCGGTACCGTTTTATAGTCAAAATTCCAAAGTTTGTTACAGTTCACCCAAAAAATGTAATAGGGTAATATTTGTTACAAAAAGTGTGTTACAAAAAGTATAATGCAATATAAAAAAATTGTATATCTTCTGTTTACATCATAAGATGTTAAAAGTAAACAAGTAATGTATTACGTTTAAGTATTATCAAAATTACTATAAATATTCTTGAAGACCTCTAACTTTTAGTTCATCATTAACATTTATTGCATTCATTATAACTTTTTTAGTCACAACTTCGGGAGTTTTCTAGAAAGATTCTCGAAACTTCTAGAAGAAGATGAATTACATAAAAGATAATGGATTTAAATCGATATCAAATACGGATTCTACTAATTTACGAATTTCGTCTGGGTCACGTTAGAATCACTGTCACAAATGAAATATGTCTTGCGATGGACGAGTGTCTTACGCGAATGTAAAAATTTGCTTCAAATAGTTCAGGAGGGAATCAGGAGGGAATAGAATCACATTTGCACGAATTGGGAAAAGTTTCAAAATACGGCGTGTGGATACCCGACGAGTTGTCCTCATATCACCTTCAGTGCCGAGTTGACTCTTGTCAACAGTTATTCACATTACAACGATACTTCGACTGGTTGAATCAGTTCGTAACTGGCGATGAGAAGTGGGTTATGTACGTTAACCATACATGTAAATGTCAATGGCCGGGTGTCGGAGAAAGAGAAATTTCAGTATCCAAAACCTGAAATATATGCCAAAAATGTGATGCTTAGCTGCTGGTAAAATATCAAGGGCATTCATTGGAAGTTGTTTCCAGAAGGATCTAGCATTAATGCAGATATAAACTGTGAACAACTGAACCGATTAGCTAACAAATTGAGTAGTCGACGGGATCGAGTTTATTCTCTTCATGATAATGCTACACCACATGTTGTAAAATATACTCGTGATAAATGAGAGGAGCTCGGTTGGGTTCTACTCACTCTTCCACCATATTCGCCGGACATTGCGCTCTCTGATGACCATTTATTCAGGGCTCTAAGCAACCATTTACGTGAAAAAAAATTCGACGTTAAAGAATATCTCCAAAACGACCTTTCACAGTTTTTTGAACCAAAGTCACCGGAATTTTACAAGAAAGGTATATAATTACTGCCAACTAGATGGCGACAAACAGTACATAATAATGGAGCATACTTAAATTAAATTTAATGTAACATATAATTTTTTTAATAAAACAAATTATGTATATATATAATGTGTATAATAAAAACATATATCCATATGTGGGATTCTGCTCATCAAATCGAATTAACATTGAAAAAAACTACTGTCAAAACTGTGATTCTAACGACAAAAGATTATATTTTTTACAGTAACACACTTCAAATAAATTTAGTATAATGTAGGAATAGGGAGCATTTTTATTTAAAAATATAAAACAAAATGTAATATAAAGTAACCCCGTTATACCGTTTCTATTTAGTGACGTAGTAATAATCCCTATAAAACCTAATTTTATCAAATGCGACTCAACAGAAAGGTTGAGTTTTACGCAAAGATAGGTAAAGTAAGTTAATAGATATTTGAAGGTTAACATTATCTCTCCCTACTACTTCCGTAGACCCCAGCATAAGAAGTATTTTCTGGGTGCTGCGACATCGTAACATTTTTGAAGATAAGTTTTACGAAATGTTTTCGATTTGTGTAATCTATCTTTTAGGATAAAGTAGGATATGCGGATGTCTACGTAATTATAAATATCCACAGCACTCTCACGTTAGATATGTGCTGATATTTATTATTGTATTTGCATATTTATGCCTTTTGTCATATAATACATTATTTAATAAGGTATTATATGACATTAAAAAAGGAATAAATATGCAAATACATTAATAAATATCGTATTATATTTTATTTAATAATACAATATATAAAAAATATTCATCCACGATAATTTATATAACTTTCGTAGTTCAATTCGGAACATTACACTCGCCACCTTGTATATAAAGCTAGCGATTTAGCGATAACTGTGTTTTTAATATTTATTATCCTTATTTACCCTACTATTAACTATTTATTTATATTTATAAAGGAGTAAGGATTCATCATTTATTAATTACATCGCGTCAAGTCATTTAATTAAGTTATATCCATCATCACATTAAGAAAAACTTTGATTAAGACTTTGATGAGAAATTGATTTAACGTGTCTCCAATGGTATTAGTCGACACATAAATTCATGGATTAGATCGTTTGGGTGCTGCGGTCACTAAAACCTATTCCCATTCAAAGATCTTTTTTCATTCGAACAACTAGTTTCAATTAGTCTTCATTCGGACAATTAGTTTCAGAAAAATCGAACTTGTTGCAAATTATCGTGCATCAATGCGGAGAATATCTCAGTCTAAAAATTCGGCTGATTATTCTTTTAAAAAATTTAAAGGGTAAATTTAAGATTAGCATAATTAGAGAAAAGGTGTCTACGAAAAAAAATTGAGGATGAGGAGATAATCAGAGGTTGAAATATCTCAGGTATAGAGCAGCTACGAAGCCGTAGCAAAACTTAACTTTTTCAATTATTATAGCGGTGATCGTCAGTTTAGAAGTTCGTAATATACGTATCACATCAGAAGTATGCAAGGATATTTTTAATGAAGCTTAACTTAAGCCGTTTGACGAGATTCAACCCAATCGAAATAATTAAATCTATCTTGTCTACCCTCGCCCATAGCCGAGCACGTGAAGCCTCATCTCGTGCTCATCTCTACGGCCCGATGATTACGGTCAAGCGGAATAGACTATGTACAGTTCGCCAAATAGAATAGAAAAGTGTATTTATTTAAAAGGAGACATTATTTCTTACCAACCGAATATTTCGGATTAATCACAAATAAATATTCAGGTACAAGTAGGGTAAATTGCGCAACTCCAACAACTGTCTTGTCCACAAAATGTTTATGCGTTAATAGTATTCTATTTACCATCGAAATCACTTGCTTTTATAACGTGAAAAATTTTAAACGAACAAACCTACAGATAACGGAAATTGCACATTTAGTTTATTTATTTATCAATAAACCTTAAAGTACATAAATATATTAGATGCATTTAATGATTTAAAATATTTTTACTGGTGAAATTTATATATATATATATATATATATATATATATATATATATATATATATATATATTTACATATATATAGCATGTACCACCACTAAATAGCGCCACTTTAATCCACCATAGTCCATAGTAGATTGCAATGCACCAATTTTTTTTACAAATCGTACCACTTCTTTTTTGAAATTTAAAAATGGTCATAAGGCATCAACCTACATATTTTATCGTAAGAAATGTGGCAATATTGCGTAAATACCCTTCTCAGCGATCGATGGTGAATTTGACTTTACTATCTCTTTCCTTCGCATTCTTTTATAAAAGAAGTTTAAAGAACAGAAAAAGATAAAAAAATTCAATTTCAAGGTTAATTTTATAGCAAAGTCAAGGTTATTTACAATTCATATACAAAAATGATTGCCATTGAGAAATAAATAACATCATCAATTTTTACAAATAAATTAATACAATTTGAAAAAAATTGTCATATATAATTGGACCAAATATCTAATATTATAAAAAGCATCAACTTTGGAAATGAACTTATTTGAATAATTATTTATATGATATTGTTTTCCTTACCACTTAGATAAATTATTACTTGCTTCTTAGTAATAACATTAGTCTAATTTTAATTACGTTTTCAAAGTAAATCTGCATGGTTTATTTATTATTTAATGTGGCAACACTCAGAAATGTCATCTAAACCTATTAGAACGTTTGAACATTTTTGAAGAGATATTAACCATTTTTTTTAAATGTAGATTACTGCATATTGTTTTGTAAAATGTGGATTTGTGCTTAGCATATAATATTTAAGTGAATTTTGCTAAATTAATAAAGAATGAAACCAACGTTTTTTTTTCTAGTTTTTGTCAGACAAGTAAATGTCGTTTCATTTTAGCACTTGACAATTTACAATATGTTAAACATTGCCAAACTGACAAAAGCCACTATTTTGACAGGGTGCCAATTTACTCATAATTTTGATTTCATACAAAGTTTAAACTAATTATTTTATGAACCAGGTAACTGATATAAAAAAGATTTTGCCAGATTACACATGATTAATTTTACAAGTGGTAGAAGTTATGCTATTTAGTAATGGTATATCCTGGACATATATATATATATATATATATATATATATATATATATATATATATATATTAAGTCAATAAACAAATATGGCAATAATTATCCGCTCACGTTCAAGTTCAATAACGTCATGAATATTCATAGTGCGCCTTAAGGGTCGGATGTATGCGATGAAATATTTCGTTTCGCACTAATAGACACGCACGCGCGCCGCCCCGCGGTGCTGTGTAACTCTTAGTAGTGTGCGTTACACGAACACGCTCGACACAATGAGGTCGATTGAGACACTTTTTAGACTAATTATTAAAGTAAATCCGAGCATGATTTCTCTGTTATAATGTCTTTATAAATCTCTTGATACGGGATACGATTCGACCTTGGATATGATTTAGATTGGTTTTTAACTGAATTTGGGGAATTCCAAAATGAATGTTTAACTATTTTTTATATATAATCCTTTTGTAAATTAGTATGGCAAGCATAGACTAACATAAAAATAAAAACCCTAAAAAAGAATTGTGCAATTAATGATACAATAACTGCAATATCACACATTTTATTAAAGAATATTTAAAATTCTTTTTTTCTTTGCAAATGATAATATTTAGGCATTAAATATGAAAAAAACAAAACTGACCAATTTTTTCGTGTATTAATTGATTGACTTCCGCTTTTTTATTGTAGACATAAAACAGCATAAAAGTCATCGATACAAGTAATTATAACAGACAAAATTAAAACAGAGCGCGTTTTATACATTGAAAATATTTTAAAGATTGAGTGATTAATTTAGCGTATAGAACGACAATAGAAGCCAGAATTTTTTTTTAGAATTTTTGTGCTAATGTTATATACCCATGAGCAACATACAAAATAAAAAAATGCCTAATTACACGCGAATTAAGTCTTAGGGACATCTAGTATAAATTAATGTTATACAGTACGAAGTAATGTTAAAATAATAAAACTATGTATGAAAGAAAACTTAAAAAATTGTTTGTAAACAAAAAAAATTAAACATGTAAAGGTTTATAATAAAAATACTTTAAAAAATTATTAAAAATGAAAAAAGCCCATATAATGTCTTCATTACGGTGTTCCGTGAACCAGTCGGATAACAAGCATCTCAATATGTAATGATTTATTAAAAGATTATTTCAATTAATTTTTCAATTTTACCCAATATAATGTGTTAAATCTATATTGTTTATAATTACATACCACATGTATAGCAAGTCTCAACATTTAAACTTTAGGTGTGCAATCAAAAGCTCAATTAACAATTTTTAAATTAGTTGGCTTTAAATGTTGTGATGTCGAATTACAATAGATACATTACATATATATATATATATATATATGTATATATATATATATATATATATATATATATATATATATATATATATTTGTAAATTAACATACAAGATTATCCTTTGATTCACTATGCGCTAATCAAACCTGGAACTATCATATGAAATTAATAGGTTAATCAAATTGGTGGTGAAATGTAACACGCAAACATTTTAAGTTATCTCGAGAATATTATATCAGATGTACATTTTTTGCCCTAGTACATTTCCCTTCTCTATCAAAAATATAAATATTTTTGAACTCCTATTTTACCGACTTTCATTTTATATCCCACATAATGAGCACGATAAAAACAATTTTTGACCCTTCATTTGTCCTCTCTCTTTAAAAATCAACCTGAATTATAGTTTTTATGTTTCACATCTGCGTCTACTAAAAGCTATAGTCATGTCAAATTTTATATCAGCTTTCTAAATCACCGTTCACGTGATAAATGGTTGTAAAATACAGACAGACGAACTTAGAGTAACAAGTATTTTGTTTTTTAAATTTTGGTAAAATACTAAAAGGGAATCATTACAATATTCAATAGAATATAATATTGCACTTATAGATGCATCTAAAAAACTTAAACCTCTAACATTTGAAATAAATGTACATGTTTACGTATACAATGAAATTATAAAATGTATCTCCGTACTATAATACTCAGTAATCTGTAATACTCAGTAAAAGCAAAATATAAATTTACTACTTCTAAAATACGAGTATATTTAATAATCCTATATTACGCCTATTAAAAAATTTCGACAAACTTTTGTTTAGGACACGTAATAATTTTTTTTAAAATTTATATTCCCAATACCAGACGTCCGTAAAAAATCTTACGTTTTCCCATTATGATCTGAAAATATACAAAATAACAACAAATTTATCCACTAATTTATAAAGCAGTACAAAATATTATGCATTTCAAATGTATCATAGAAATATTATGTTACAATAATTTATACGCAATTTGCATTTTATCGTAACATACAACATAAAACTTTCACTGTGTACAAGCCGTGTACGCGTGATAAATCTATGGCACAAGCTGACGAAGAGCGGCCAAATCACACGTCCTCACTGTTTGCAAGCGCAAACGGTACTGAATTCAAAATATGCGCGAGCGCTGGAGAAAATAATCGTTTTTATTTTCATAGAATATAGAATATTCGCGCGCGGAACGCCGTAAAAATTCAGCAACTTTGATCTAATACCAAAGGCTTCATATTTATGTCATAGTTAACTCCATGTACAAGAATGTAGCTACATTAGTTAATAATAGACACAGTGAATTGAAAATCCATGTATCTTTATAATGTTGTTCTAATATGCGAAACAACGGAGAACCTTTTTAGTATAAGAGGTTACTTTTGTGATTCTTTTCTTTAAGTTTGGAACATAATTTAGAAAAAATATCGTATTACAACGTAGCACAAAGGCCATTCTATGCCATGGTATTTTAATATGATGTCTAATTTTGGTAGTTATCGAGTATTTTGCAAAACCAAACACCCATTTTCGGCTATTTGCGAAATCCGCCCCTTAATCTGTAAAATTATTGCAGAATATTCAGCAGCTTAATATGTGGAAAATTATGTCGAAACTCTGATGTGATGGAAAGTGAATAAGATGAGGAACGAGCTTTTTTTCTTGTAGCAAGTCTATTTAAATACACAACGAGTATTCTCAGAGAAGAAGTATTTGATTGAGCTGGTCTTCTTTACACACCTCAACGAAACGGACTTCGAAGAGAAAACGCAACAAAAGTTTTATTCCCGAAATTATATATTTGGCTGCTTCAATTTGATTTTTAGTTGATAAACATTTTATTTTTTTTAAGTAGCAGAGGATGAAATAAATTACAAAAGCTTTAATTTAAGTTATTAGAAGAAATATTACGATTGATGCTTAAACTATTGTTGGCTGTTATCGTAAGAAGATAATTTTAAAGGTTAAATGTTGTAATTTGTTTTTGTAATGAATTTGCAATAGTTTTTTGTTTAAATAAAAATGTCTTAGTTTTTTTTTCTCCTAAAATTTATTGTACAGTTAAAATACATTTTAGGAAACGGAAAGTTTGTATTTACAGCGGGTGGCAAAATTACTATAATGAAATTATTTTTTTTTAATAATTTAAAAAGATCTAGCCATGACTTATTTTACAGAGTACCAGGTATATTATTCTCTCTTTCTAATTGTTAGGTACACATCTGGCAACAATTTACGTAACTGGCATCATTTTAACTTTTGTTTTAAATGTGACAGACTTCAGTGTCCGTTAAAATTTCAAATTGCAAGTTTCTTCTTGTGGATGTCATTTTTGGTAGAAAATAAACGATGTTATCTGTAATACTAGGTACGTGTTATTTTTTTTTGTAGGATTGTTCTGTTATATGACCAATATATTTCTGGTAATGTTTTCTAGCGTTTTTACTTTTTAAAGGAATTATCATAGAAATAAATTTAAAAATTTGCCTGCCAGAGATGGAAAAGTATGCTGACCTCACACCAAAGAAAAAAGTAAAAAATTTCCACAATGTTGGAACATTGTGAATATACTCGGCGCCAAATAGCTGAGTTACTAAAAGTTTCGCAGTTCAGCGTTCGTAATATTAAGAAAAAAATTGGACGCTGAAAAACCGATTAAGGCGAGTCGAATGGGTAGATGTGGCAGAAAGCGGACCACTACAACTCGAACGGAGCGGGAAATTCTTCGTGTTACTTTAGAGAACCCTTGAAAGCCTCGGCATGTTCTTCAAAAAGTTTTACATGACTCTAGGGTTCAAATATCAGAAAAGACTCTTAGTACAAGAGTGTGGAGGTGGAACTGAAATGTTGTCGACCACAGGGGAAGCCGAAACTTACAGCTGTTATGAAAGTTAAACGTCTAGCCTAGGCTAAAGAACACCAAAATTGGACACTGTAAGACTGGAAACGGGTTGTTATAATTTAAATACAATAACTAATGTGGTATTTTTATGATTACTAATGTAAAATTTTCTTCTTGCAGGTTTACTTCTCGTACGAGTTGTCTATACAAATCCTTCAGGACAAAACTGAGTTTGTTAGGCAAGGGCGAAGGGCTGATGAAAAATTTAAGGAGGACTGTATTATAGCACGCGTAAAATATCTTACTTCGGTGATAATATGGTCAGTCATAAGCATTAAAGGAACAGGAAGGCTATACATCGTTCAAGGAACCATGCGTCAGAATCAGCACAAGAAAGTTTTGATGGAAAGTCTGACCCTACAGACAGCAGAATGGTTCTCAAATGGAAATTTCATTCATGTTTTCATGACTCCACACCCTGTCTTACGGCTAAATCTATCACCAAATATTTAAAAAGTAATGATATTAACACTTTGAATTGGACTGGAAACTCTACTGACTTGACTCCCGTTGAAAATGTGTGGGCAGTCCTTAAAACCGAAATAGCCAAAAGAAAAACTTGTAACCCATAAAACAGAGTTGATTAAGAACATCACCAGAGCATGGCACAATACTTTGAGACTGCAACAAGTAGCCATATCATGCATTGAAAGCATGCCACGTAGCATCCAAGATAGCAGCAAAAGGAGCAGTTACCAAATATGAAATAATACGTTTTTACTTATTTTTAGTATAGATAGTAAGGTAATTTAAGTGTAAAATATTTAATTCATATTTAAAATATTTTTAAACGTATTCAAAATAATAAAACTAAGTTACAACAATCAAAAATAATAAAAATACAACAAATTTTGTTTGAGTATAATAATGGCCACCCACTGTATATTAACAAAAGTCAATTTCTTTTGTCGTGAAACAAACTAAACCGTTTGTTAAGTTTTTGCAAGGATGTATTAAAGTTTCTACTCGAATTAAACTAGACGGCTCTATATTATTTCGTAGTAGTAGTTCATTTCTAGTCAATTTTTTTATAGACCAACAAGCCGACTGCAAAGTGAATTTATTTACAACCTAAGTATATATCATTTGCCTCTTGTATTTTATAGTTATATTGCTTATATTCTTAACAATATAAACAATATAGGTAAAGCGATCTTGATTTGTGATGTATTTCAACAAGGTTTTTCAATATTTCGAAATCTAAGTTAGGAGATCAAGGGATGAAGATTACAGGAGAGATCAGAATATTTTTCTTGGAACCTCTGGAAGAAATGCAAGTTTGTGCCACAGAAAGGAACAATTCAGCCCAAATGTTCTGCACATATTACGTGTCACCGTTCCCTTACACCTTAAATGGAATTTATGAAAATAAAGCATACTTTCTGAAATGTCCTTTTTTATTTTTTCTCTTCCGCAGTAATTCAGTCGTTAACTCAATCGATTCAAACATCATACTCCTTACTGTAGAACTATTCAAGAAATATCTGTTCTAGGAACCGTTGAAATAAAAATAAACGCTTCCCAAGTTTATTTTGTGCAATCTTATATACGAATTAAATATAATTTAGTAAAATTTCAACTCTGTCTACATTATTTAAATTTCTGTAACGCAATGATGTAATAATATTTCCCGGTAGTTGCAAGTCGTGACCAATAAAAGATTCTGATTATGTCTGGAGCGCATAACAAAGTCTTAATAATGTTCAACCTTGTCAGATGTACCGCTTTCAATACAAATTAATGAGTTGATTTATGCGAATCCAAGAGAAAAGTACGTATTTTAAGTATTATCCACTGATTTAATCAAGTTTTTTAATTATGGTTAGTAAGAGTTGAAGAAATATCGGAGTTAGCAAAGAAGAGTTTGTAGGAAAGGTTTCTATTATTTATGAGGTGTTTGATTGAATTTGGCTCAGATCTGTGTTTTATCTTCAAACTAAAGTATTTACATCTTACAGTTACACTTACGATTAGAAAATAGATTCACTTGCACTTAAGTACTGAGCTTGTCTCATATAGGACTATAAGGTTATTGTGGCATTAAGGCCAAAAACTATACGATAAAAAATGTGTTTGAAAAATGTCATCTGAAGTAGCAACAACTGCCGTAATTTAAAAAGTTTTAAATATCAATAAATATAATGTATTAAATGACCTTGAATAAATGATATTCTTTATATAAATAACATCTCTTGTCTATTTGATATTCTCTTGATATTTTCTTGATAAGCCAATTAATAATCTGTAAAAATCAAAATTGCCTTCACATGTGACAAACAATTTTAAAATTCCAAATTAGCATAGCATACAAAATTTTGAGGCAAATTTTAAAGAGGATCTTTTCCTTATACATATTCTATGAACAATTTCGAAAAACGAAATCCAAATACGCTGATGCACATATCCGAAATTGCATTTATACAATAGTCCATCCGTAGAGTTATTATCCGTAGATGCTATTATAAATAATGGCTCTTTTCATATATACAGATGTAGCATAGTCTTCTCCTACTGCTAGTCTTAAATTATCACTATTGTATAGTATAGCGTTATTATTACCAAGATTTTAATTAATATTTTTATGTATTAATACTCAAGGTAGATTAGTGTCTAGATTTGGAGATATCAGGGTACAAGTCTATCTAGTATAAAACTCATATATTATATAACGTCATGACTTATATTTACTTTTTCCCCGTATAAAATAAGTAAATTAAAAAAAGGTGCACATCGGCTTCAAGCAACAGTAAGCTTACCGCATGCTTATGCAAACATAAAGGAAAGCCCTGTTAGAAAACTTGCATTTAACATGGAGCAATAAATTTTAATATTAATTTTCTAAACAAACTCCACCAGAGCATTACTTTAGTTGTCTTTTCTCATGGTGCCTTTTCAAGAATCATATTATTTCACACTGAGTACCAGTCCCACTTTGAATTAGATGTCAATAAAACGATGGTTAACTCCGACAAGTTTAATTTTGATCAAAGGTATAACTTAGGCCAATATGTATTAATACACATTTATTAATTAAAAAAATAACTAAATTCACATGATTTACAGGTTTTGTAAAATGACCCTCATAAGGAATTACGTGATTATTTATATTACATAGCAGACCAACCCTCAAGGTAAAGTAATAAGTTTCAGTAAAATTCTTCTGGCTGATACGAAATCATTTAAAAAAGATATGTCCGTGTCTACGACATTACGGTTAGGATTATCGCTAGGTTGCGGGGATATATACACATGTATATATATATATATATATATATATATATATATATATATATATATAAATATATGTATATTCGTATACATCACAAAAAATGTATAAAAACGTAATTGTTTTTTGAAGTGCCCATATTTTACATCTCTCCTTATAATAAAATATAAATGGGACTTGTGAGTAGTTTGTTAAGTATATTACTTTAAGTATTGCACTAAAGTGCCGTGGATAAAAACACATTACGGGTAACATAAAAGGATCTTGCTTATTGCTACTCTCCGTTAAAGCTGGACAGTTTTGAGGGGCTAAGTATGAACTCGTGTTAAGTTACTTAAAAATAGGTTGGTGCTAGCTCGAAGTCATTATTACGTGCTAATTATTAAATAAACTGGCGTGTCTGATTTAGTAATGTATTTGTTACCAATAACTTAAAATATCAATACCCTGTGATGGCAGAGAGATGTTATGTACATCGATATTGATCACAAATAATATTAAAAGATAATTTATTAAAGCCCGTAAATTTTATTAAATATTCAGAAATATAAAGAGAGAACAATAGATAATAATAAGGAGGTAATTTATTGAATTAGTAAATTGTTGTGAGCATTTTAGGTTCGTGAAACCTCTAAAATAACATCACTTTAAAATATGCTTTCGACAAAATATGTTTTTATGTAGGTATCATTTTATAGTTTATTGCATAGCTGAGATTTTTTGTCGGTTCTTTGATAAAAAATGTCTTAAATATAATATAAAAATATACTACTATAAATAAAAACCCATTAACCTGGTATAAAACTACATTATATAATTTCATATTTTGCATTTCTTCCCTGCAATGCTCCTAACTTTATACTTATCAACATTCACGTACAGATTTTACAAGTTTATTTGATACTTTTATATCAATAGACAATATAAATGTACAACATCCAGAGCTAATATCGTATCACAACTTAAACACACTTAATAACAATAAACGCATTTGTCGGAATAATCATACTTTAGGTTATAGTACTATATTTTTATTAACGATGGTTTTTTCCTAGTTAAGCTTTCTTTTAATAAATAAGTTTGAAAGAAATAACACACTAAGAGTTGCAATGTGGAAATCTATTATACTAAATTCATGATTCAATGGAATTAATAATTATAAACGGCTGGTATAATGAGGAGGGAAAAAGAATGATAGGGTTATTATATCGTTGTTCGTAACCCACATCTATATTAAAATTAAAACCGCGGTCTTAAATTATTGGATAGGAAATTTTATTTCCAGAAAATACCTCTGAAAATAAAAGTCCATTTTATACTTAAAATAAGTCGGTTATTGCCAAAATAGTTTATTCTAGATGATATAGATACATGTAATTAAAAAAAATATTTATTTATAATTGAAAACCATTAACATTTAGGAATATGTAAATATATAAAAGTACAAGGTATTTCGCTTAAATTTTGCTAGCTGTATTTTGATGTTATTTCAAAGTTGTTGAAATTTATTTAGATATGAATGTGATATTTTCAAAACAATGGTATCGATTTCAAATTTAACTAAGAACAAAGTTACTTATTTAGGGATATGAAAAAATGAGGAAACGGGTTTAACATACATAAGTATTTAGTATAACATTAAATTGTATGCTAATTACAAAGAAGAGTCTAGAAAAGTGATTACAAAATTCAATAACGGGTTTTTGCATGTATTGAACCTGTTAAGACTGAACTTGAGATTATTGAAGGAGCCTACATATGTGTCATATGCTGTATTAAAGAGTCAGCTATGGTCGATAGTTTTCTGATATATTCAGCTTCGATAATCGAAAACAAACAAATTTTATAGAATTTATTACATAGCAAATCGGCAGAGGCTAGAATTTATTGGAGCCAAACTCGATGTTATGATATATGTATTATTTAACAAATCACTACGAGCAATTTTAACTCGTCTATTTATACCTCTCTGAAAAAACTGCTAGAACTAAGCTGTTTTTATCTGACCGCTTTTCACCACGAACTTTTTAAATAAGAACTTGGCATTTTCTACAATAATATTTTTCACGGGATTGTTCATTAGATGAATTTAAATATAAGGTTGCATATAACGTATGTGAAATATTGTATAGAACAAATAAACACAACACTTACAGAGAAAGTCCCGTCGTCATTTATTTGTCTTCTATTGTAATTTGTACCTTTGTCTGAAAGAAAGATAAAATAACTATGACAGATAAGTAAAGATATTAAAATTCGAATCAAAGTGGCTCAGAAATATTTGCAGAAATAATACAAAATGCTAATTCAATTTAGTTAATAAGAAAATATCGATATCTAATATTTAAATGAAATTACCTCAAAAACCGGCCATTTTATCAGATTAGGAAAATTTTAAGAAGTGAGTAATATAACAAGCTATAAAAACAGTAGAACACATATATATGCAGCTAACTATAGAATGATGGAGGCTAAAGAATTATATTAGGTTTCAAGCGTATGGCCCTCTGTAGTTGCCACTTCTACTGTTTCAATAAGAAATGGCGTAAATATGTAATGCTAAAATTAATGAAACAATAATGCTAAAACTCGGTTTGTAAAAAAATTAACATAGTAAAAATTTGGCAACGAAACAATTTTCTTGGTACAAATCTACATATATATTATTCAATAAACCAAAGAAATATCACTGAATGACGGACTCGTCACTTAAATCTTCAGAACTACGAAGTCTATAAACGTGTTGGCTAAGAAAATATTTTAGAAATTCAACCCTGAATGGTGTGAAAATGAGGGTGGAAAGTTGCATGAGTTATAAAAAATAATTAAATATACGGATATTAATATATGTGTTTAAAGTCTCAGATATAAAAATAAACAAATACTTCAGCGTTATTAGAAAATCGCACATTGTAAATAGTTACTGTATAAAATAATGAATAAAACAAAACTCACAAAACCAACACGAGCAGCTAACCATCTATATGAGGAACTTTATATTACCGTGTACCATTTTCTAATTCAGACCGATTCACGACGTTTCATTCTCTCGGTCTCTATCCTTCCACCTTGCCAGTCATTAAAAGCTTTTCCGGGTTAAGAGAGTTGCTCTTTCAGGTAATGCGATGAAAGTACCCGATGATTATTCAGACAAAATATGCTTACGTTAATTGGTGATGTCTCTTTTATGGAAATTGTCGAATAATAAAATTAAAATAATAACGCTTTTTGAAGAATAATAACAAAAACTAATATGACTATGGACTTTTGATAAGATAGTTAGTTTAGGTTTGATATTAATTGCGTTTAAAGTTTAGGTATTTTTTAAATAGCCGTAACAAATATTAATCATGACCAACTAAGTGAAACGTACGTAGGAAATGCGCGAAAGACTAGGCGAAAAGATTATTGGATACAGTGATTAAAATGGCTGAAATTTTAAAGAATGACAGAATATCAGTAATATACTGTAATAATTACTTTAGAAAAGATGCCCGATTTGCATGATATCTCCTTCATTTTTTTATTAACTACAAATCTATCTCCGCGGAAATATTTTTGTAACGTTATATTTAAAAAAATCAATAAAAACGTTGATTAATTAACCGTTATAAAAATCTTACCTACATTCTTAAAATGAGTCTAAAAAAATTAAAAATTATAATAGTCATAATACTTTTTAAATAAGAAAAATAAAAAGACGGATAATATCTCATCATTGATTTAATAGGCTTTCTATATATATATATATATATATATATATATATATATATATATATATATATATATATATATACATACATACATATATATATATATATATATATATATATATATATGTATATGTATACAAGTAACAAATATTCCTTTCAATTTATGACTTTGTCTATAAACAAGAAATTAGAAAATATAATCCCCTTACGTAACGTTACATGAACTACTAATACTCTATTCACATTCGTTACTCGCCGCCTTTCGATGACGTATACTTACTATCTTGTATAAAGCGTGCACTCAATGTTAGCTGAGTATGCACCGAATCATAAAAGCATGGAAATGATAACGGTGAAAAATTCTATTTTTTCTTTCATATATCAGAGATACGACACGCCTAGGTAGGTAATATAATTTCTGGACGGAATACGTTTATTTTCACTGCGCAGAAAATTCGCGTCATGCAAAACAATGGCGGCGTTACAGAATCTCGAACATCGGTCCAAAACAATTTATATGAGATGACAATGCGAAAACGAATTGTTCGCTTCGATGTACCCACAGGATATAAAGAATGTGCGACTTTCATGATATGTTCTATAGATTTGAAATGAACTTCATATTTTAAGGAGGGATGACTGAAATTGTCTGTGTAGTGTGTCTTTGAGGAATATATTCAGTTAACACGGGTTGTTAATTTATTGTGTAAGTCAAACTGAATTTAATAGCAATTGATCTCTTCGAACCGTTTTGACATTTTGTTATGTTAAAATTGAATATCCTATCTTTTCAACTTCTTCCATTCAGGCATTATTAGTTCCGTCGCACAAAGAAGGAATTACCTATAAAATCGAATTCGAATAAAAATTTAAGAAATATGGAAACTCAGAAATTAGATAACCTTTTAAGATTATCTAAGAACTAATATTCTTTCTATTATCATGTCCATTATTGTAGAATAGAACAAAACCATTGACGATTGTGCTCTTATTAATAATAATGGTGTATTTATAATTATTTATATCGAGGATTAATCCTGAGTAATATCAAAAATTTCAATTAAATTTGCAATATTTACTTAGCCAACATTTATTAGAATAAAACATTTCCAATTTCAGATCAATCAAACTCAACGTTCCTTGTGAAATTTTGTGAACGTGCTTTGTTAAATAATGATTGACAAGTAGGCGGAGAAGGGTTTGTAATAAACAGGGTTGAAAATGATTTTTGTGTTATTTTCTACAATCATAATGAGTGTCATGTACCTATCAATAAACGACAACAAACAAATGTGCTTTGGAGACCTGTTTATTTAAATTCTTTGTCAATCCTAGTCAATCAACGTGACAATGAAATATTTTAATAGCACAAGTGCTATAAGTACTTAGCATTTTTGTTTAGATGTTTTCTTTATTGTATATCTGAAATAATTATCGCCAATATATATATATATATATATATATATATATATATATATATATATATATTTATGTAGGATTTTTCTTCATTGATTTCATTTAATCAACCTCACCCACGTAAAGAAAATTTTTAATTTTAGTCAGTAAACTTTTAATATGTACAAACTCACTCATTTTCTATTACATATGACACATTATTTATGTTAACACAGAATTATTTTTTTTAACATATAACACATGACATATTGTGCGTTTATTATAACTTTTTTATATAGGTATAATAATCTATCAAAAAAGAGAGGATTTGATTATATAGAAAGAGAAAGTTAATTGATGAAACAAGACATTAATAAAATTACTCAAGTAATGCAATATTGCTTCCCTCGTAAACACCATAGGATGCAGCCTATTGGAAACAGATAAATATACATTGTAAAGACCTTTACAATTTATATTTATATATTTTAAGTTAACCTATTTTAAAGCGCAAAACATTTATGACGAATCGCTTATTTTCGCCATCACATCAATTTGTAATCTAATTTTGATTATTTCATGATATCATCATAGAACATAAGTCAATTGTTAATTTAGGATTTAGTACTTCAAATAATATATAGTTATTAAATTACATCTATCGCAAATCGAAGCTATAGATAATATAAAAAAAATTAAATAATATAAAAAATTTATAGATATAAAAAATTGGTTCCGATGAAGATCCTCTTGAGTTTTTTCTTGGAAGTGGAAATAACTGATCCCAGATTGAGAACCATACTACTAAAACGAACACCGAAAAATTTCTAAGTAACATTGAGATTTTGCTATCACGGGATCTTGTAGTTTAGCAAATGCCAACAATGAGTACCAATAAATTGACTTATTTATGTGCTTTACAGCTGCACTAAAAGGGCGAGCAATTATTACTAAGTTACACCTAAACGAAACGGTCTGGAGTAGAGTTGCAAAGCAGTTATTGTTATTTAAGTTTTCAAAGCCCAACAAATTTCAAGATTATTTCGATGAGATTCTACGAGTTCAAATCGGAGCCAAAGAAACTGCAGTGGAATCCGTTCTATGATTATTGAACCATACTGAATGAATATATAAGAGGTTGATGCTTGAAAAGGACTAGATTTATCACACCAGTACTTTGTCAAAAGGATGGTTTAATACGACGCGAATTAAATGACCATTCTGTCAAACTCGCGCTCAGTTATTTCGAATCTCGGAAACATGTCACTCAAGCAGCGTGTGGCTGGTGTAGAAACTGAGGAACCTAAAGTCAATCGATACCGGACCACTGAATGATTTTCTGGCAAATGTCACTACTGTGGAATATATAGACACCGCCTGATTGATTGTAGAAAACGTCGTGACGATTCTCGATTGATAAAATCTCAGAATACTTCGAATTCTTCACGTACCATAAACAATATGACAGCCGTTATCCGTTACGTATGTGAGCATCATGGGGATAGGGTAACTACCTACCCGGATAGGAGGAACTTCGGCACAGCTCTGGTGAAAGATGTTCATAACTGTGACCACCGTCCTTCAAGGAACTTTTTGATATTATCTTCCTGTGAGTCTGTTTCTTTTCTCTTTGACAGTGGAAGACCATCTCGTGATAAGTTTTTGGGTACTATGTAAAAATGTCGTTTTTAGAAGAATCGAAGGTGATGAGTGGGGTAAAAATTGGTGGTCGTCTAGTTAGCATATTTTTCCATGTGGTCCTGGATAGTGTTACACTAGATTCTAAAATTGTAGGTTGCTATATTTTTGACCTCGGTATTTGCTTAAAACTTGATAATGACAATTTGAATTCTACTCCAAGGAACAATCACATATTCGTGACACACCTTCAAATACACAGAAATTTACAAAGATTGATACAGGCCCACAAGGATACGATAAATAAATATTAATGTCAATATTAAATATGTATTCCGATCGTTTTACGGAAACTGTTCCTACTAATTGGCTTAAGACTGAGATGTGTGAAATTAAACTATTAAAACCACACAAAAGCAAATCTTTCACTAATCGCACGAGTAAAAGAATATTTTGGGTTGTTGTATTTTATATTATATTAGTAAAAAGAATTACTGATTTTCAAAAGCCTTTATTGATATCACTAACGATATGTTACGGGATCTGTGCAAGGTTTGTTCAAAACGATAGTTTATTTATTTTAATAATTTATGTTACACAATATCTTACTTATTATAGGGAGCTTAGATTTTTTAGTGAATTTCGTTGCATTAACAGAAATAAAATTGAAATGAAGTGCAGGAATGGTAACCATTGCATTATAAACTTACCCACACCATCGTGGAACAAAAGAGTTTATTATTAATATTACTTAATATTATTACTAATTATTAAACAAATATCACTGTTAATTTTCCACTGACATAACAAAATAATTTCTTTTCAAAAAAAAATGTTTTATTACTAACATTCTTTCGATTGCGTAAATATAAATATATTTACGAAATCGAAATAATGTTAAGTCTTTAAAAAAGATATGTTCTTAGTAAGAATTACATGACAATTTTTGTCTTTAACGCCTTAATTATAATAAATACACGATATGTTTTTAATGCTTGAAAAGTATTAATACTAAAACGAGTTTCACATAGTTTTGTGAATCAATGAGCAATAATTTTAGTATAAATATTCTAGCTATTAATATGGTATCATTATTACAATGAAGTTGTAACAGTAATATTAGTAACTAAAAATATTTTTTTAAACAACTTAAAAATATGTATGTTTTTTTGAAGGCAGTAACGTTTTCAGAAAAAAATAGGTAGAAAATAATATTTATTACTGTGCATTTACTTTAGACCCAGTTCTTATTAGTATAAGAGTTATTTAAAAAGACAATCTTATTTAATTAAGTGATCGTTAATTATTTAGTAATCAATTTTTGAAGACTGAGTAAGAAATAGGGGCCTGTCCTATCGGACTATCTGTTTTAGGTGAAATTCATTTTATTGATTTATTTGAAGCCTAATTCTTTATCGATGCACATTACAATTTTAAATTAAAATATATTAATTTTGTTGACTACTTTACAAAGGAGGCTCATTTCACAATATTCTATTTTTTTTAATATTCTACACTTTATTCTATATTTTTAAAATATTCTTGAAATTATTCTCATATTTTAAAATGTTTCCATTATCTATGAATACTCACAGTAATGGATTCGTTTGTTTTTAAGGAGTCTCGGGCGAACGGATAAGACTTATAATGTGCTATAAATGTATCGACTCACGAGAAATAAATTCCCAATTAAAGTGCTGGACGGCTCCACGTTTTGCATTTTCAAATAAATATCCCTCAGACGTATTAATTACATTATGAAGATAAGATGTTATATTGTAGAGGATGATTAGATATTTTTCACAAGATACTAACCACGAATCATCAAAACATGCAATGGGAAACAAGGAAATAAGGTTATATTATGCAATTATATGATTTACATATATTTTTTGGGAAAATATTTTTTGGTTACAAATTAATTTTACGCTATCATTGATAATAGGTTTTATCAATATATAATACTGGCTACGGAGAATTAGGTCAGATTGTCATAATACAATTTACTTCCTATTCTTATGTAGCTTTAAAATTAAAAGGTAGAATTTAATTAAAAATTAAGCAATTTTTTTAATGACATTTCATTCAATAGCGACTTGAAAAAGGATAAAGATGAAAAAAATCGACCAGTTATGTCCTCTAAACATTTAATTAGAACTCAGTTTACAAATATTGAACAAAGAGTAAAAAAGTTCATACATTAGCAGTTCCGTATGAATCCGATATGGCATTTAAATGGTTATTATACATCACTTGTAAACATTAATATCTCCTAAATTTGGTCACTGCTCAGAGATGTAGGTAACCTGATAGGGATACCGATTAAGTTTATATTCATTTCACTCTGGGTATAGAGAACAATCTATAAAGACTTATTTTTGAAATGAAAATTATTTTAGTGTTTTTCAATATAAATGCATATTCCAACTTACATTTGCACAAGAAAACGATAAATAAAATAAAAGTATTAGATGTTTAAAATTCACTATCAACTCTTAATTTATATAAAACTTTAATAAAATAAATAAAATAAAACCGGAAAAATAAATTTCATATCTCAAATCTTCATCATTATGTTGGGCAAAAACAATTGTTTTTAGTTATATTTTTAGCGAAATGTATATTCATTTTGATTTATGTGACTACACGATGCATTTTTTATAAATAGTGCTTATTTTGTGTTATTGCAGATTATAAAACTCTCTCTTTGACGAAGATCCTACAGTACTTTAACCTATTAGCAATAGTCGTATTCAATATCTTTATTTTAAAGAGATTATAATTAAGATTAAATTATAATACAAAGGTAATAAAAAAATTAAAAATCAACTATAGTAAGTATTCGGAGAAATTTTTATCTGAACTATCATTACCAAAGTTTCAAATGCTCGTTATAAACATAAAATTATGTTAATGTGAAAGAGTCACGTTTTAGAGATTAAATATAAAACTATCGTTGTAATTTATGTCAATAAAAATCAAATTTTTCACTCTCTTTGCATATCGAATCACACGACGAATTAATACCAGCATATTACATACCTGAGAACTGACTAAAACAATTGCCAAACAATTTTGTCGCGGTATTCTGTGTTAGATATTATTTGTTTCGATTTTTTGAATAATCATATAAACGATGAACTTAGCTGAAGCGCTTGTAGTTAATTATAAGTTAACAGATCATTATAATGTAGGAAAAAGCTGATAATTTGAGAATTTAACAGATGGACAAGTTTGGCTTAAAATAGTGTTTACTTTTTTTGTCTAGGGTATTGACTGAAAGATCAAGTTACAAAGGATTCTCATACTACTGAAAATGTCCACAAAAACCGGGTTCGTTAGGAAATATTTTCCTCCCCAACCTTCAAATCTGTTAAAGTTGTAATGACAAGAAACAGGGTTTTAATAGTTTACCTGCCATACCGTAACGATAACTCTAGATAGCAGAGTTTTTGAGAAAATTACTACAATTTACATGTGTGAAAGATATAATAGATATTATATTTACACGGTGAAAAGTAATGTCAAATTTATAAATACTCTGAAAAAATTAACCTTAAATATTTATGATCCTAAGTGAGGACATTATCTTCGTACTGCCTGTTCTATTGAAATACGAACTCTATCCAATAATTCATTAGTTCCTTTCCGGAGATCACATCGCTGACATTTCATTCCTCAATTAAAAAATATCGTATTATTATTTATTATATTACGAAAATCCCGATCATTGTTGTTTTAGTTCAATACTGTATACATAATCCAATCATCATACTTTTTACTATATTTTAACATGGCAGGGATATTCATCAACATTCAGATAATTTATAAAATTATCACAAAAATATTGCTTTAAAACATTTCTTGCATCATTTTATCGTATTTTTCTGACATAGGTTTTAAATATATTTCCGAAGAAACAATCAAAATTAACAATTTTGATAAGTATTTTAAAAAAATGTTGATGTACTTTAAGAATTATTTTCAGAACAAGTTATAATACCGCGTTGGGCATAAGTCTGATGATTTTAGTGCTTTTCATCAAACGTGATCCTAGATGGAATATGATACATATGATGATACGAGTATATGACTATTTCTTTAGAAAAAACTGAACACTGAAATACAATTACAAAAATAAAATGGTTAACACTATATTTAAAATTTTGAGAATTCCGTAAAAAAATTATATTCAATAATACTGAATTTCTACATATATCTATAAGATTATTAAGTTAGGTTTAAATTCTTGATTTATGATATTCAATTGGCTATTCAAAGTTTAGAAAGGATTTTAATTTTAATATTATACAACTATATGTGCCCCAAATGTTAATACTTTATAAAGAGACTATAATACATCACTGACGTGTCCGTCTATCTGTATATTAGTCATTACCGATTTTCACCAAAAGAGTATTTGACAAAGGAACCTGAAATTTGACACAGCGATAGAGCCTATTAATGTACGTATATTTTAAAGTTATCACTCAAAAACACTCGTACATAAGTTGAAAAACAATTGTTGGATAACAATTAAGAGCTTAGAAAAATTTTCATCCACGGAACCGGGTCACCTTCCGGAGCTTCCTCATACAGATCGGGATTTAAATTTTGCACTATTTACCTTGTTTCCTTCGACACAGAATATTTCACTCCAATGCACTCTTTTCGATAGTTCCATTTTTTTTCTCGAATTTTACGCAATCCACTTCCATTTCTTTTGCATTATGTGCTCACCTGTCTAATGTATATTGATAATGGCCCTTAGCTGTCCGCCGGTAATTTAGTACTGAATATTGGACATAGATATCAATTAATGAATGATTGAAGTATGTAGATGAGACTCTCTGTAAGTTTCTGAGTGTCTTTTTATAGAGTAAAGTAGATTTTGATTTGCAGTTGAAGATATTGAGAGGAGTTTTTCGAGATACCGCGTTCTTTTTTCATGAAAGGGCCGAGTTGAATGAAAGTGCAGCATGTCCCGAACTTGTATGTAATATGGTGTCGGAAATATTGGTTAATTTCCAAAAGCGTCATAATAAAAATTGTTCATCGGAAAATATAGCTATGTTTCTGAATCATATTTTCTGAGAAATTCATAATATATTTTGCTTCTAAAAGAAATATTAGGTTTCATATTGATGTCGTGAAAAGTAATGTTAATATGTCTAAATGGCAGTCAGATAAAGTAAAAAAGAAAAAAAAATGAAGAAATAACATTTGTGAAGTAAAATTCCAGATTTATTTTCATAACGTATTGAGAAGGTAAGTAATAATATTAAATTAATTGCGGGTGATACAAATATAAACGTAGATAATTTAAAAATCTTATATTTTTCGCGATGGTTAGGAAAATTAATATCAAATAGTTTAAAAAATGCTGAACTATAATTAATCCACGCTTCAAAATTTCAATTTTTCCATTTTAGAAAACTTCAACCTTTATTCATTTATAAGTATATTTTACAGATACAAATAATGAGAGTTTATTTTGCTTTTACCGCTGTCTATCTTTCTCAGAAGTCTTATGTTCAAACTAATATATTCATTTCAATACAGAACATTTTAACTCGTAGTCGCGACGAAATAAAAAGTAATAACTATTCTATACGTGAAGAGATTTTAAGGCATCAAAAAATACTAACGCATTATATATGTGATAAGATGAAGATGAGTAGAATACAAATTTGGTTAAAAATATCCAAAAATCGCGTAGTATTATTAGCGAACACTATTAAGGGCAAATATATTAATTAAATTAATTTAAAAATAAGATATTAAATAATAATATTTTAAACGACCGCAGTAAATATGCATTTTAAAAACGCGTAAATACATAATGAAATCTTCCTCAGTAACTATATTTTTAACTTCATCGTTCGACGACGTATAATCTAGGTATATCATACTGGATTTATCTTGTAATGGAATTCTTTATAATTAATGTATCTTTTTAAATAGGACACGGAAAAAAATTAAGATCAATCAGTTTACATTGTGAAAAGTTTATTTGTCTACTTCTTCTTTCAAGGAATATTAAGTGTGTCATATTTATAATATATCAAAAAATCATCTTTCTGCGATACCGACGAGATAACTTTTAAAAATGTTCATGACTTGAAACGTAAATATAACATGTCATCAAAGCATTGCATACTAACTTAATTTTTTATAGACAGAAAGAGCCATCATTGAATTCGGTCACATATTTTTTTATGTACACACAATTTACTCACGATTTCTTTAAACCAACTTGTTCAGGAGGGACGTATATATACATTTTCCCTTTAGAGGTTATTACTCGAATGTCCGATAGGTTCAAGTACCTGCTACCCTTCTTCAACATGCCAAAAGGCTTTATAAAACCAATGTTAAAATGAAATACATATTTGGCATCAGTTACTTTAAGCAGTACTTTCAGATATATGCATTATTCCCTTTTGATGCATGCATGATGCAATGTGATATTTGATATGAACTGGTCACTATTGGTGATAACTATTGCAAATTAATTTTACAATTTTAAAGGTAGATTTGTTTCTGTGCGCCTATGGAAATTGAGTGGTACTTTTAGTGGAAGACAAAACATAGATTAATGCGTACATATAATGGAAAGAAAAAAGCTATCGGGTGGAGTAAAAGTAATTTCTATATTTCAAATTTTCCAATATGCCATCATTTTGAAAACATAAATATTATTATTTTAGAAGATGGTAATTGGGAAAAGGTGAAATATTTCACTGTGATGAAAACTCTGGTGAAATGTATCATTCAATAAACATCATAAATATTACGTTGGACATCCCAAACAAAATGTTTATATATTCCGCCAAATAAAATAAAATGAATCATAAGCGCACCTTGTTTCTGAATCTTCAATTCAGGAATTAACTTGCAATATTCCAAATTTGTCTTACCTTTTTTATATATTATGTGCCATTTAATTTTCCAAAAATTATTTCTGTTGCTACCAAACGTAACTCATAATGTTAGTAGTTCGAAGTCGTCATACATTGTCGACTGTTCGACTTCCTAACAAAACATATAAAATAGTTGAGAAAAATTACAAAACTTCGCATTATATATGTGATAATATGAAATAGAGTAAAATACAAATTTGGTTAAAAATATTCAACAATCGCGTAGTATTATTAGCGAACACTATTAATTATATTAGTTAAATTAATTAAAAAAAAAGATATTTACTAATAATATTTTAAACGACCGCAGTAAATATGCATTTTAAAAAGGAGTAAAACCATATTGAAATATTCCTTAGTAACTATATTTTTAACTAATATTTACCTAGGTCTATTTTAATCATGTATACAGACACTAACACAGTTTGTGAAATGCAAAAATCATCGATACAGTATGTAAATTAATTAAAGGGCGTGACTTCAACTTCAAATCTGTAATAGTGCAATACCCATGCCATGGACTGCGATACCGCTCTTTTTTAAAAATCATACGACTTTTTTCTGAAATTTGAAAATTTTCATAAGTCGTTAACATGGAAATGCATCAACAATTAGAAAAAGGTGACGTCTAGGTTTTTTACTTACAAATCATTTACCATTGATTTGTTAAACGTGTCGTCGTGGTTATTTATTCTATTATTTAATCGATTGCTAAATTGTGCGTTTAATTTTGTAATCGCATAGGTACATCTAGAAACATTTTTGAAGTTATTCTTTGGGCGCTTTATTAAAAAAAATATGGGGGTGAAATTTTACAATGAGTGCATTAGCACGCACGACGCAACAAAAATTAACAGGGCGAAACCGGTTACGATTCGCGCACAATGCAAAATAACGAAATGTTCTGTTAATAAATAGACAATGCTAAAAACGAGTTTGATACGTAATTCATGTAACCAGCGGTGAATAATATATATGACGTAAAATTAATTTTTATATAATAGAGTAATATTGTGCATTCAAATTTTTAGAAGCTATTCATCAAAATTGAATAATTATTTTAATTTGTTCACGCCACTCGTCAAGCACACTTGTACGATATTTGTATTATTTATAAGATTTTTAATATAACAATGAAACAAAACGCTTTACCATTTTTAAGTAAATGACAAATTTCCACCTAACAATGTACTCACCTATAATTATGTCTCGTAAAAACTCGACTGTAGTAAAAGAAATCAATATTATTAGAAAATAATTTTACATTTATGGATATTTATAACTAAAAGAATGTTTTAACAATTAGTATTAAATTTTTTTCGCCTTTGTTTGCTCATAACTTAAATAAAATAATATTTCTGTTAATTCTTTTTTTCATTCTGCTTTAATAGACGCCATTTTACTCTTGCGTCGTTTTCGCATACTTAGTGTTGCACAAAGTTATTATTATCCAAAAAAATTTCTTCCAAAATTATAACATTTCAATTCAAATAACACAATTGACGCGCGAGCATATGAAATTATGATGTGAAATCCTTATTTATTAGTTTGTTTCTCGAAGAAAATTAAAATAAATTAAGATTTTTGGCAGTAGAAATCCAATTTTATTTAAAAATATGATGTTATCTTAGATGTTATAATATCACAAGGATAACAAAATTTAACTAACAAATTTGAAAAGAGAAGGTAACCCTTTTTAAAATGGCAAACGAGAAAGGCTAAGTAATGTGGAAAAATCAGCACTGTCATTTACTCTTTACGATTCAGCATAAGACCTATGACAAAGAAAATATGCTACTAAGAAATAGTATATTTTTCGCAAGGTAGATGTCGATACGTATTACGAGTATTCACGGCTCTCAGATATTGAAAGTGGTGGATACTTATATGATTATTATTTGTGTACTGACTGCGGGATTATAAATTTATAGCAAATAAATCTGGAAATCAAACTCCCTGTAATAATGGCATATATCGCAATCATGGAAAATCATTCATCTCTTTATAAATAATTTTATTTTCATTGAAGTATCAGTGAAATGCCTTGAATTAACAGTTTTTGAATTATATGAAATTTGTTTGGAGTTTTTGTCCTCTCATATGTTCGTGTTATCTCAAAAACTACGAATTATATAGAAATCAATGAGTGAATATGGTGAATCAAATGGAAGAACGATTAAAAAAACCTATATATTACATTCATATGTGTGTGTGTGCGTGCGTGCGTGCATGCGAGTTTGCATGCGTCCGTACATTCGCGCATGCGCGCGTGCCTGCGAGCGAACGTGCGTGCGTGCGAGCGTACGTGCGTGCATGCGTGCGCGCATGCATGTGAGTGTGAGTGCATGCCTGCGTGCGTGAGCGAGCACGTGTCCCGCGCGTATGTGTGTGTGTCTGTGTATGTGTGTGCGCGTTTGTGTATGCGCATGTGTGTGTGGGAATATGTGAGTGCGTGAGTGCGTTGATGTATGTATACACTATGTGTATTAATATAACAAGCTAAAATAACTTTGGAATATATTTTTAAGATTGTAACAAATGTAATACGGTCAAATAAGTATTAAACCTCGGAATGAATGGAGGAAAGTAAAATATTTGCATAGACCTTTGTTTTAATGTTCTAAAAATGAATTGTAAAGTGTAAGTTAGTCAAGATATCTGGTTTGTGGAAAAACATTTTTTTATTAATTATAATAATAATGTTTTTGGCACATAATTAAATTTATAAAGTGTACTCCGCAATTTACATAGTGATACTTAAGCGGCCGCAAGCTTCTCACTTACCACGTCATATTTCGAAAAGAGTTAACCGTACAAAGAAATGTGTTATCGTCACACACGCAGAGATTATAAAGTACACGTTTCGTGAAACCTCTAATGATAATCGAGATGTAAGAAGAGGTATTTGCAAAATACCGATTTTTGTGGCCCTTCATCTTTGGTGTCACGACTAGCGGATATAATCTGTTATGGGACTGTTCAGTATATTTTTAGAACGTCTAAATAAAGGTTTATGTAGATTTTCAGCTTGTCTCCTATCATTTTGAGGTTTAGCCTATATTTTACCTTATTTGGGCATATTAACATGTTTATACAATTCTGTTCGTAATTTGGTACGTTGACTTTTGTATGAATGAAAATATTTGTTATCATAAATATTGTAAATGTAAATAAAACTCTTTAAAACCGATATCCTAAAGCCACTGTATTTGAATTGCAGGTTAGTGACCCCGGTAGCAAAACCATTCGGTATAAACACTGATGCATCCTACTAATTGATCCTCTAGAGTTCATCAGGCTACGTTAGGTCAATTCACTGCATGCACCATATAGAGCATATATTATACGATGATACAAATAAATCCATTAAATGACCCGAATGCAATACAGTTCCTTACTAATCTATAATTCTGCTGTTCGGAATGCAATGTCCTTATACGCAATAAATGTAGAATGACGAATAACGAAAAATCTTTATGCAGATAGTTTAAAACTTGAGGTATAGTAAATATTAAAGATATAGACGCATAGAAATATTGAAGACAAATTTATTGTGTTTATTTAAATTCATAAGTCGTCAAAATCATGTCACCTGGTGATCAACATTTCTTGTATTCTTTCATTCTCTAATTGTCTAGCTGATCTCTTTTAAATTTTTGTTTGTTTTCATTTCATTGTTTTGTGAAAATACTGCTGCATTTTTTTGTATTCACATTTTATTATAAGAGATGTATGTAAATACTCGTGTTTAAATATTTTTGTATTTACTATTTCTTGTTAAAGATGTATGTAAATACTAATGTTTAAATAGTTTTTTGGAGTTTACTCTTTAGAATCGATTTTTATATATAGCACCCGGTATGAAGTTTTATTAGGAATTTAATCAGAATTTCAGAGCGTTAAAAAGTGCAAAAGTTTGTAAGTTTGAATGTAGAAGGTAACCTTCAAAACCATTTATTTGATTTCAAAAATTCTTTCACTAATATTTAGAAACGAACTTCAGGATGGACATAGTTTATATATTATCTTGTTAAAAAAATATTCATATATTATAAAAAAATAAAACTATGTAACTTTGCATGTAGGAGGAGGTACTCCGAAACAATTCATCTGATTTCAAAAATTCTTTCATAAGTATTTAGAAAGGACCTTCAGAATGGACTAAGGTTATATATTATCCCGTTAAAAAAAATTCACATATTATAAAAAAGTTAAATTTTATACGTTTGAATGTAGAAGGTAATCTACGACAATTTTCATCCGATATCAAAAATTGTGTCACCAATATTTAGAAAGTATATATTATCCCGTTAACCAAATTATGGTGGACAGTTTTGCAGCGTAAGTCAACGAAAAAACAGTCGAGCGAATGCGTTTCTTATAAACGTTGCTTTAACGCAAAAGATATATTGACAGAAGAAATTGATATTATATTTATATACAGTGTTAGCTATTTTATACATTCCAAGATAGTCGTAATTAATACATGTGTTTAATTTTTGTGTTCATTCATTTCATGTGTTTGATTCTTAATATTTAATCTTCCGTTATAGTCAAATACCATTGATTATAAAGAGCGAGAGGCGTTGCGGGACACCCGGTTGGAACAAAGTTCATTTCGCAATATATTATGCATTAAATAAAAATGTATTAAAGATAATAAAACATTGACTATTTTAAGATGTGAAAAAATAATAATGGCTATGATGCAATTCGAGCAACATCTTTTAGTTAAACAAAACTTGCATAATACGTGAAGAACATTGCATGAATTAATTTTGGTAGCTTTTAATACATGTATAAACTTTTGTCGACGCAAAAAAACATGATATCAAAATTTAAGTTTAAAATGAACCATCCACTTATTGTTACTTTAACACTGGTACCAGACTGTTTCTCTTAATTATTGCGTTTCAACTTTATGATTTTCTGATACATCTAGAATTGAACAAATTAAAATAAAGTTCAAATTAATTTTTTAATTTAAATATAACTATTTTAAAAATTCTAATTTTATAATTTTTTTTAATTGAATTATTTTTTAAATTAATTTTTTATCATCATTTTTATTTTAATAAGTTAATGAAATTAAATTGAAATTTAACTTGATAATTAAATTCTAATTATTTTCCTTGTAATTATTTTATTTCAAATTCAACTATTTTAAAAATTTCAATGGACATTATGAATTGTTAAATTTAATAAAACAATCTAGATAAAGTTTAATTAATGGTGAAAATAAATGAATATGCTGAAAATCTATTGTAATATATTAATATTTAATAAATGATAAAGTAATAATTTCTAATGCAAATGGATATGTACAGAATTGGAAACGATTTGGCAGATGATTGGCTTACAATCGAAAACTAGCAAAAAAAACATTGACATACGCTTATGTTTACACAGTAGAAAAGTATCGTTTTATACTCTAACAAAAATAGTGTTCGAAATCTTATGATTTTTTGGGCTAGCCTTCAATTGCCAAGCGTGCAACGTGCCATAAGGGGCTTTGTTCCAAAAATATTTGATATTGTCATTTCATCAATAAGACATCGATTTGTATGTTTAGCTTCCAAGGTTGACAGTGAAATGTTTACAAATGATTGCAAAACCTATGTTAATCTTGTACTAACAATATTACAGCAGTAAATATCGGGTAAGGCAAAAGAAGAATGAAAGTAATTTTGTATAAAAACGACGTAAGCATCACCTAGTCCAGTTGATAAATACCAGCTTACCAACAACTGACGACAAATAACAGATGGTCAGACAGGGGTCTATGTTTTGCTATATTACAGAGTATATCTATATAAGCAGCCTCTAACCAGCCAAGCTCTTAGGCAAGCTCTTTATAAGCATAGAGATTAGTAGGTTACGTCTGAAGAAATTGTAAGAGTTAGAATTTAAAAGCGTTAAGTAAAAACCGAATTTCAGGTGATAAACATCTGTTGTTTTTTTATATTTTATAGTTACTTTTATTTTTTTCGTTTTTTTGACTTTTCACTGTTTTAATGTTATGTGAATATCGCAAATCTATTTGTATAGTAAAGTGGTCTAATTAACAATTACGCAGTTTTTCACTAAACGGGGTTTCGTGAAAAACTGCGTATTTGATAACTATGTATTTACTATGTATTTAGTGGTGGTCCAAAAATAGACAATAATAAAAATTCTGATGTGCGATTCTAAATATATCTTTCAAGACTAAGTGAAAAAAATGGACTAAACATAACTAAATTAATATATATATATATATATATAAGGTGGATGTACTATCTGCCTATACTATTGTATATTTACAATGTACTTGTAACGCAATATTGAAGAGATTTTTAAATTCGATTATGTTAGAAAAATTCTAATAAGTTTTCCTTCAAAACGGTACCTATATAAGCCATATTAACGCAATATAAAGACGGATATAGATACTGCACCGCTAACTGTTCGAAATTAGATTCATGATTTTTATTTTTTTTTAAATTATTTTCTGAAATTATTTATAATGTGTAACTTAATACTTCAATAAATTAGTTTTAATACCAAGAATAGCAGACGCTATTATAAAAAATTCAACGAGGCTATGAATACATAACAAAATAATGTCGAAAGTTTTAATATGGTTAAAGCAAGAACTGTGAGTTTGAAGGATTCTATCAAAATTCATAAAGAAATAATTATAGAAAATAAAAATATTCTCGATAATACCAAAGAAATTAGAATAGTAACTGTCATTTAGATAGGAGAAGATGGATGAATGATTATTTAAAATATGTTAATTGTTGGTATATTTAAAAAGCTTTACAAAAACTTTATACATTTACGGAATGAGCTATTTATGATTTTGTGATTTTACATTGAAATAATTTGGCATATAACTTCTTAAAACTATTTTAATTTTTTCAAAGGTTAAATTAAACGATAGTTCAGATGATTTTAGATTGACATATTAATGTATTTTGACAATAACGATTTCGTATTGTTTTCGTATAATTTCAATATGTTAAAAATATAAAGGTAAACGCAGGCGAAGTACAATTTTTGTGCAAAAAAATTTAAGCAAAAACGGAACAGATCCCGTAAATGTGGCATTGAATTTATTTAACATCTTTTTCAAAATAAATTTTGGAAACGTAAATAAAATAACAATATGATGAATGTTACAGTCAAAACAAATTAACTTAGATGTTTAAGAACATATAATATTAAATATATATTATAGTAAGCGAAATATTAAACTTATACAATTCCTTCAAGATATATATATATATATATATATATATATATATATATATTAAAAGAAGTTTTCTATGATTATGTATGATTCCAGATATCATACTTTTTTAAATGTACAGTCTTGTGAAAAATTAATAGTTGTAAATAGATTAATAGAAATAAGGAGCACTCATAGTATGAGTTTCACTCTTACTTGACAGTTTTGAACTTCTTTTCAGGTAAAGAAATCGACGTAATACTGGCTTGCTTGTTAAAATACGATTTCCTGTAAATACGCTAAAATACTTGGTAACATTCACACATCAGAAATACAAAATACCTGTAAACTCGATAATGCTTAAAACATCGCTCTAATTGAATAAGGCCACTGAAACGCTGAAACTTATAATAATCGAAATTTTCGACCAGAAAGCAGGTACAAATTTATTACTGAATTTAAATTGCCTTAGAAGTTACAGAATAGCTCGTTTCAGTATTCCACCCCAAAGAGAAGTTACTTTCCATTCTTATCATACAAACAGCTAATAAAGTTCGTCTCAGGTACTGATCTCCGCGTGTGCTATTGGCCAAACAGTAGGTTCATGGCGTCCATAATCAAATAAAAGTCTTTTCCAATAATGTTTCCCACACGTGACAAAGACCCTTCACTGTAATTAGGTTAGTTGGTGGTAGCAATTTCAGTAAGGGAGAGTCACATTTGATGCCCCTAATTAATCACCTGTGGTCGAAACGATGGTTTCTTATATCCATCAAATGTTTGTCCAATTCCAGATTTAATTAAGTAATAAGATGAAGTTTTTTATGCTATTTGATTCGGAACAAAATAGATCTATTTAAAATGGATTTGTAATACATCTTAACAATTATGGTTGTAGGATACTCTAAAAAGCATAGCATTTTAATATAACCAACTCATAAATATAATTCCGTCGATCGTCCGTAGTTCACCTTTGGAAAATTATCGTAAATAAGCTAGTTATATACAAAATAAAAGTATTCGTTTTTGGCATATAAGAACGGAATGGAATTTCTTCAGCATATTACTTAATTAAAATTTTTCCCTCAGTATACGTTTTCATTGATTTTCCTTCACGTTCCTATTACTGAAAATACTAGTAACGAATGAATGTAATAATAATACATAAACGATCCGAATACTTAGTAAATATACAACTACACATTATCAAATACTGTAGAAAATTATATCATTATTTGGAAGCAGATACTCTAGGTATTTTGTTGGTAGCAGGTAAACATATTAAACCTCAGCAACACCATTCGGATATTTCACGGAACAACTTCATACTTGGCGAATCTCTGTGGCTCAGGACGACGTAACTTATTATATATTTCGTAAATACAAACCGTAATACCCTCTAATACCCTCTTCGGTCCTCTTGAGACAGACTCTTCAACCAGTGACATTTAAATGTGTAAGCGCAGTGCGGAAAACACCTGAGATATTAATTTCCTGCCTTGGCTGTTGTTTTGTTTCTTACTGAGAATTATGGGTATAAGCAGATAATTGAGTTTAATTATCCACCATCATTATTTAAAAATAATATTAGACAAAAGGTAAATTCCATTTCACTTTACAAAAAATTTTAATTTTATGGTCGGTGGATGGGGTTATTAAGTAATTTCGAGTTAAAAGTGTTAATTAAGATTTAAACTTTATTCTAAAATAAAATAGTATATTAAACTTTATTATTTATCAAAATAAGGGACTTATTGCTAGAAGGACAATATCTTCTAGTCAAGCGAAACAGTTACAAGATACTGACTAATTGAGTGGAAGACGATAGAAGATAAATAATACATTGGTAAATAATTAAAATAAAAATGAATTAAAAATAGGTTATTAACGTTTAAAAAAAATAGAAAAATTATGGAATTAGACAAAATATTAAATTACCTATATTATCTGAAGTCGGGTTTAAGAAAGTCGGGGTTAAGAAAGGGTCACGGTGTAAATGGCGATTTGAGAAAGGTTTTCGCAGATGACTCGGATAATCTTATTGAGTTTCTGATGCTATAAAATTTATTATTAAAAATAAAGAAAAAAAGAGCCTTATAGATAGCCTACAAATAACGATTGCGATATACTAAGTTTGTTACTCTATATGATTGTTTGCTTGTGGCTCGCTTTGTGGCTAGGACTGCTACTAAGTTTATGTCTGTGGTTTTCTTACGTAATGTTGAATAAACTCGTAATTATTTATAGCCGTGATAAATTTCTTATTAGATTATTTTTTTTATTTTTGTCTACTTGTATAAAAAAGGCAAATTTCTAAATTATCCTCCCTACGTATCCAAGCGTAAATTGATACAATTCTAGGAAAAAACCCAAATGCAATTGAACCAAAATGAAGAAAAAAAACAAATTGACATTAACTTAAACCTACAAAAAAATCAACGTATTTAAATTTAAATCGAACTCAATAAAAACTGATTTTAACTGCTATTTTTGGATTTATTTTCTTGATGTGATATAAAGTGATTTTTGATTGACGCCTATGGCAGGTAAATAACTTTTTTATTATTTAAAGGTGACAGTGAATGTAGTTCAACACCAAAGGACATTTTCTACGATATGTATCATTATCCAGAAAACTATTATTTTTATTATCGAGGTAACTTTGTTTAACAAAATCTACTGCTTCCATTGCTCATTGCATACCATACTCGCTATATAGGACACAAAAATTTTCTAATAACATGCACTGATAGAGGCTGGAAGCTCCAAGAGTGTATGGATCTGAATTTTCACACTGTCTCTCTTCTTTTATTTCCGAAACTATGAAGCAATAGTTATTGAAAAATCAGATTACTGAAAATATGGTGAAAGTTTACCGGAAAATAACTGCGATAGTTTTATATTTCATAGTTTTAGACATGTTGACGATAATCTTACGCCTGTGTAAAACAAATTAGACAATATATTTCCTTAGTGAAAAATAACAATATTACTTGTAAATAGTTTATTAGAAACATTATATACTTTTAAATGTTCGTAAATGCTTTAATTTGTATGGAACACTCGAGTTCTATACGCTTTTGACAGATTCTAGTAATTATTTGGGGTGAATACACACAATGGTGTTTTCAGCACCCATTCATAAAAGATTCATTGCCTGGAAAGAAAGATCGATTATATATATAATGTACAAAGCAACAACGAAGCTTCACTTATATAGCTTAACGAAACCCTCTCTCCGTTCAATTAAATTATCTTTACTTTCTTTCATTCCTCCTTTCTTGAATAACGATTCTTAACTTCTTGATTAACTATATAAACTCCACCAAATATTTTGTTGTATTTTTAAGCAATAGAAAACATTGAATTTATATGAAACAAAGAAAATTGTATTCGAATTTAATTTTTCCAACGTAATTTTAGGCTCTGTATCATTGCGTAGCAGTAGTGAATTTCTTTTGACAATTTTCTCTTATAAATCAACACGCCGACCCAAACGTAAATTTTTCAGAACCTAATGCATAATATTTGTTTGTCGTATCGTGTAGTTATATTGTAAACATTCTTGACAATATAAACAATATTGTTAAAACGATATCAATTTACGATCTGTTACAACAAGGCTTTTTAATATTTCTATATATAATAATGTTCAATCTTGTCAGATGTACCGTTTTCAATAGAAATTAATGAGTTGATTTATGTGAATCCAAGAAGGAAATATCAATTTAAGTGTAATCCACTTACTTACTCAAGATGTTTACACATTATTAGAAAGAGTTGAAGTAATGTCGGACTTAACAAGGAAGGGTTTGTAGGAAAGGTTTCTATTATATATGAGGTGATTCGTTGAATTTCGCCCAGTTCTGTGTCTTGTTTTAGAATTAAAGCGGTTATTTTAAACTGTGTAGTAATTTATTTTGCGTGAAAAAAAAGTATAATAACCTAATTAATTTCGTACGTGTCAGCGACGATGCCGTTATAAATAAAGGCTATTTCCATAAACACAGATGCAACATGTGTAACCAAACATGTTATACACCGGATTCAAGCAACACTCCGCTTACAGAATGCGTATGCAAACATAAAGTTAATACCTAGTTAAACGGCTTTCATCGTCGGTCGTCATGTGACGCCTTGTCTATTGAATTTACCATGGAGCTATTAATTATAATATTGCTTATCTAAACTAACTTCCTACAGAAGCATTACAAAAGTTGTCATTGTATATAGTCTCTTAAAATCACATTATTTCATGCAGAGTGCTAGTCCAACTTTGAATTTGATATCAGTGAAACGATAGTTAACTCCGAAAAGTTAAATTCTGATTAAACCGATACCTTTATTCATTACATTGACACAATCGAATGACAAAGAATTAAAAATAAATATGCTTGAGATGATTGTAATTTAATGAAAATTGAAAAAAAAAATCGAATTAAATAAAAAAAGTCGTATCATTACCAAAATAAAATATTAACCGTCAGATTGTATATTAATTAATGAGCGTTTAAAGAAAATATCTAAATTTCGAAAATTCAAGTACATTCGGTATGGTGGAGCTTACATAAAGAGAGCTCTGCGTTCTTGAACATAATTTATTGACCAATGAGTAAAAAGTGGATGAGGTTGAAACCCATACGTATCTCTATTCGCTTTATGGATTTCAATCATAAGCCACACGCAGCATATGTCAAAAAATAACTCCCGATTTTGTCTCTGAAGCAACTATATGACGATGGTTTCAGGGATTTAGAAGTGGCGATTATATTTTAAGAGACCAACCCAAGTCGTGTTTCAAGGAGATAACCAGATTTTCATATCGTCAAATTAAGTTTACTAATTTAAGGCAATTCTCGACTTTATTCGAGCCTTAGCTACTCAACTTGAATTTTTCTACGGTACAGCAGGGAAACATATACACGAGTTAAGTGAAGTTGTGTACCCTACGAGTTGAGTAACGATAAATCCAATAGAAGTGCAGACATACAAATACAACTTTTATGTTTTCTGTTTTACAACTTATTCAATCAGTTTATAACTGGAGATGTGAAGTGGGTTGTGCACGTGGATCATATACATAAGTAACAGTGGCTGGGTAAAAATCAAATGGGCAAACCGATGCCAGAAATTTTCCTATCATAAAAAAGATAATGTTGTGTATTTGGAGAAATAAATATTCATGGGATAATTTATTAAATTAACATAACTTTATAATGTATTGACATATCATTCACATCTTCCTCAAATTCCTTTCATTCCTTTTCTTTTAACGATTCGCTCGATTCTTCACCTGACAATATATTTTTCGACACTTCCCATAGTTGTTCTACACATAATATACTTCAATCTGCTTTTATGTTCTTATAACTAGATCTTCACTTCTACCACAACAACGTCCAGAGTATTCCGTGGCATTATTCAGATTTCATTAATTATTTTGAAAATTTAAACCTTCACGCTTGTCTTGTTAGTAAGATCTGGCTCAAAACTTCACTCGCATCAAATTTGTATTCGTATTGTTACGTTTTAATACGTAACTATCGTACTTCCAGGCGTGGCGGTGGTGTTTCTATATATCTTTGAGCTGACCTACCTTTCAAAATTATCGTAAAATTTTCCACTGGATGCACGCCCATAATGGAATACTTATTTCTCGAAGTTCCGAGCCAAGTTACTACTTGGTGTCGTATATTCTCCTCGTGATATTTCATATTTCTGTGATTTTGAAAGTATAGTTGATCACTACCTACCTTCATACCTGCATTTATTGATTATGGGCGATTTTAATACCTGCCTATACAAGCATAACACGAGAAGCGGAAAGCTTTGTGACATTGCCAATGCTGGTAACCTCACCATTTTCCCATCTTTTGCTACATTTCATGCTGATAATTGTCAGTCCCTTCTCGATCCCATCCTAGTAACCTGTCTTAAAAGTGTATCAACTTCCAGCATCCGATCTTTCCCATCATGATCTCCTTAATATTTTCTATAAATTAAGTAGCCCTAAAGCCTCTTCAAAAATCATCTTCCTCCGTGACTTTAATCGTATTGATCTACAATCTTTTCTTGACGATGCCAGATCCATTACTGGGATACAATCGCGATCAATCACACTGTTGATGAAAAACACACTGTTTTCAGTAGTTGTAGTACTAAACTGTTCAATAAACATGCTCCCCTAAGACTCATCAAAATTAAGAGGAGAACTGCTCCTTGGCTAAACGATTCCATTAGAAAAATGATGGCCAAAAGTGATGACCCTAAAGCACGCTATGGGACTGATTCCTGTCCAAATCGGTGGGAGAATTTTAGAGTACATAGATATAAATATATGCAAATGTGCCGAAATGCCAAAAAAACATTATGTTTCTGCATCATTACTAGATTGTGGCCATAATAATATTTGAAAGTTTTTGGGTACTCTAGGCATTGGAAAACTTTTACCACTTCGGAGAGCTGGTAATTGGATATCGACCAATTAAATTTAAAATTTTCTACGCCACCCACGGTAAATGAACCAGTTGTTAAGTCTGCAACTATGAACGGAATCTCGTCTTCATCTGTTTCTAGTGAACATTAATTTACGCTAAGGGATACCTGTGAAGCCAAAGTTAAAGCTAATCTTCTTGCGATAAAATCGAAATTCATGGGAATTGACGGCTTAAATATTAGTGTTCTTAAACCAATAATATATATCGTGGCTCCAGTCATCGCTGATATTTTTGATACCTCTTTGGCAACTGCTGTCTTCCCTTTGGAATGAAAAAAAGCCTATATTGCGCCCATACCTAAAATTTTACTATCTTCTATCTTCTAAATTTTACTAGCTTCTATATAAAGTCAATATTTCTGCAATGCTCATAAGTCTCTAAACCACTTCAATCTGGCTTTAAAGCTGGCCACAGTACCTCTGCCCTTGTTAAGGTTACTGATGATATACGCTTGGCTATGGATAATACACAAGTCACTGTCCTTGTGCTTCTTGATTTCAGCAGTGCGTTCAAGTCTGTTGACTTCGATATTCTTATTGCCCGCTTGAAATATCTTAATATATCCCAACATTCACTTGAGTGGTTTAGTTCATGTCTCCGTGGACGCAGGCAATTTGTTAAGTCGTCAGATACGTATTCTGAGTGGATTGATCTTACAGCTGGTGTACCTCAAGGTGGAATTCTATCACCTCTCCTTTTCTTTCGCTTTAATTGGTGTTTTGGTAACTTTTGGTTAACCTCAGTAAGTCACAAGCTATCATCATTGGTAGTTAAAGACTGACTTTTAAAATAAACCTACCTAGTTTACCAAAATTAGTATTAGTACAATAATACCATATACGTCAACTTTTAAAAACCTGGGCCTATTGATCGATCAAAATCTTAGATGGCGGCCTCAAGTAAATGATGTTAGTCGTCTTGTTTTCAACAGGATACACTTTTCGAAACGTCTTCAAAATTTTCTACCGTCTAAAACAAAAATCTACCGTCGTCAAACAATTTTGTTACCATTTATTTATTATGGAGATGTGTACTATCCTGATCTTAATGAAGAATATTTGCGCAATTTGGAACATTTTCAAAATTTATGCATCTGATATATCTTAGGCCTCAGAAAATATGATCATATTTCTGAATATAGGCCACTTCTCAAATGGCTGAAAAGCCGTGATCGACTTCACATACTTACACTTCTTTTTAAAATATTAAAAAAACCTTATAGCCCAAATTATCTTAGTGGCAAATTTAAAGATTTGTGATCTGAAAGTTCACTCACCCTACTTATTCCTAAACATACCTTTACCACTTCCGGAAAATCCTTCACTGTCCAAGCAGCAAAAATTTGGATCCAGACATCAGGAAAATTAAGTCCCTAAATATTTTCAAAGGTCGAGTGAAAAAGTCCTGCCTCTCTTGAAACCTTTTCCTTTGTGCCCTTGTCCTTTTCCATACCAAATAATGTCAATTGATTTTTTTTAATAATACTTTCTTATTTTTTTTATTTTTTTTCGTCTAATGTGCTATAAATAATTTTCATTGTAAAATCTCTTACAGTCCACCAAATAAATTACAATACAAATTTTTATAGTTGACTGGAAGAGATTGCTCGTATAGCAATAAGTTCGCCATATGTACTTCACATAAAAGATTATAAATAAATAAATAAATATATTGTGATATACTTCCAAATAATATTACAACTATTTCCACAATAGTGCTGTTTGAAAATGTTCACTTGAGCTCCATTGTAATGTACTCGTATTGAATAACGTTTTCTTTAATCAGGATAATACCAGTCGGCGCCTTGCAAGACTTACTTCATTAAAAGTAATATTGTTGGAATGGGCAATGACCCTACATCCTCCTTATTCACCAGACCTGGCGCCCTGTTCATACTTGACACATCGATAAATGTACATCTAGCCTAAATGCATCGTTTTACTGTGTTCGGTACTTACTGAAACCTTAATAAAATACCGTCCCATTAGTATTAAAGGACTGAACACACATAGTGTGTATATATACATAGTAAGTGGGTAATTTCTTCTTAATATTACATTAAAAATTATAAAATGTTTATTTATTTACCAAAAATAAGTTGGTAAATTTTTAAATATCACTATTTTTCTAGTTTCCTCGTGAGTAAAGTCGCCAGTTGAAGTTAGTGAGATATATTCCAGTAAATTCAGGAGAAAACTGAGTTGAACATTGCAGTACATTCATATACAGTTTACCTCTCACTTGACTTTTATTATCAGAAGCATTACACGTGTGCCTTTAAACTCAATTAAATTATCAAATTACATAGCTTTACATTGTATATATAAACAAAAAAAAACGCTGAATACACATTTAAAAAAAAATATTATTCTTCACGTGGGTGTAAGTGAAGGTAAGTTCGTATATTTTTAATCATAATGCCTTTCCTACTGACTAGCAACATGACTATTGTTTATAAATAAAAAAAAAAATTCCGCTAGTTTATGGAAAAACGGAAATTGTCATAGTTACAGTCATCGAATTACAAATTAATGATCATTGAATTACGACATTTACAATATACTGCCAGAACATCTTAAGGGAATATTGGGTAAGAATAAAAATTAAGACAGTATTGAAATCACACTTCAAGCAATATTCCAGTGAATTTCTCATTCAAACCAATTCAGTAGTGTTTTCGTATTGCTATAATTAACAGGCAAATACATAAAAATACAAAGAGAGTCAAAAAATTCAAGAGAATATTGAATAAGGTTATAAAGTAGCTCCAATAAGGTAAGGTTATAAAGTAAAACCGCAAGTATTATTGCTGTGAATATTCCATTGAAATGAATCCCGTAGTTTGTGACATTGCAAAATTAGAAACAGACGCACACACAGACAAACTATTAACAATTAAAACAAATCGTTTTTGATTCTATTCAATTACAGATAAGCCATTGAAATCAAATTCCTCAAAAATGTTTTAATTGTAGAGCCGCCCGATCGACTGATAAGGTAATTCTCATAAAGAATAACATGATGGTTTATATTACAGATATTGGGCAATTCTTTAGTTAAAATATTAAGTTTCAGTAAAATTCTTCTGGATGATACGAAACACGAAATCATTTCAACAAAGTCCGTGTGTACAAAATTGCGGTTGTCTACGGGGAATATGTCTATTCCGCATTTTGGAGTATACATATTTATATATGTACATATATATATATATATATATATGTATATATATATATATATATATATATATATATATATATATATATATATGTGCATATATATTATTTTCTTATATATGTCTGAAATATTTTTATTTTAATAAAATTGCACAAGTAACAAATTTAATACATTCATTCTAAGAGATTTACAAACTACTTGTCGAATTGGTAGGCAGATAGATATCCAAATTTAACATTATATATATGAGCACCATTTATTTCTTAAAGTAAACTCGTTCTTGAAATAGCAGCACTATTTGCAACTAAATAGATCAGACATTTCGTATTAAAGTCATAATATTTTATAAATATATTATTAAATACAAATTTGCCATTAATATTTTAAATTCATTTCTTAAGAAAGCATTAGTTTTAAAGTCGTTCGGAACAAAAGAATTTCTCATATCTTTCTGTGTAAATTTATAGAAACCTGTTTGAAACAACGTGACGTTGAGTAATAAAACGGTTATTATTGCTGTAAGTCTATTTCTGGCTAGGCTATTTTCTTTTGAGTGCTTTCTCCATAATGCCAATGGCAAAATATAGTTTCTTATCACTCATATTGTTTTTCATTAAATTATTGAAAGGCATCCAGTTTTGGCATGTTTTTTTTTGCCTAATAAATTGCTTTGGCAATGCGATTATAGAGTTACATTGTAGTTCATGTTTGATAATTTTTATGTTTTATACTTAATTTCAATAGCCATATAATTGTAATTGTTATTAGATTTGCATGTTTTTTTCAGATATTACAATATTTATGATTTTAAGAAATAGATTAGATTTTTTAAGTTTTAGCGGGAAATGTAGATGTAGGGTTTTGTTTGTTGCTTCAGTTGGTTAAAGCTCGACAGATTGGGATGGAGGGGCTGGGGGGACGGTTAACTCTGAGCACCTGGTAAGTTACTAAAAATAATTTGGTGGAAATTCGGAGACAATTTTACAAAATAATTACATATTTAACTAGCACATCTAATTTCGTATTATATTTGTTATTATTCCAATTAAAATTCGTAAGCAAAAATATGAATACCATGTGACAGTAGAGAGATATTGTGTACATGGATATAGATCACAAACAATGTTAAAATGTAATTTATAAAAGTTTACAAATGATATCAAATATTTTTGACAGGAGTGTAAAGAGAGGAGCGATAGATCATTTTAAGTTCGGTGAATTGCTCATAAAACATCAATTTACGATTTGCTTTCGATAAAAGTGTCCTTATGTAGGTAATGTTTCATATTTTATTATGTAGCTGAAATTTTTTGGTCGTCTCTCTAAGAATAAATTCCAAAATATAATATAAAAACTCATTTACATCATCAAAAACTACATTATGTAACTTTCTCTTTGACATTCCTTCCTTTGAAGACTTGTAACTTTATAATGCTGATGCATTCACGATAAGAGTAACGATCCAAGTTGACTTGAAAATTGTGTATTACTAGACATTATAAATTTATAACAACCAGTACCAATATTATAGCATCGCATTGACACCCTTAAAGTAAAAAATTACTGTAAAATATTACAGTACCATGTTTTTATTAGCGGAATTTTTTTCAAGTTAAGCTTTATTTTTTGACATGAGTTTTGAAAATAAGTAATACACTAAGGTATAAATTTACAATTTTGAACTCCATTCAATCAGGTTCGCATAAACTAGACAACTAATATAACTAACAATTGTAAATGGCGGGTATAATAGAGAGGAAAAAAATGATAGAGTTACAAATTATCCTTCGTAATCCATTTTTGTATTAAAATAAAAATCACGGTTTTAAATAATTAGATAGAAAATTTAACTTTTATGAAAGAACTCTGAAAATAGAAAATTGTCTGTTGTATAAAATAAGTGCCGTCTGCTTACTGCCAAACGGTGAATTCTAGATAAAATAAACACATGTAATTAAAAAAAGTAGTTACTTTTATTTAAACAAATAAAACTTTTTAAGGAAGAAGTCGCCCTACGAGAGTCACATTTACATTTAGGCATACATAAATATTCAAAGGTATATAGCATATATTCCATAGACATAAAAATATGCGAATTTCTCCAAAAACTACGGGGTTTACTATCAATGCAATGGTTTCCCAGCAAATTTCCCCCCCTAAAATTTATATGTGAATATTTTGAGTGTTAACTATTCAAATATATACTGGTCGATATGTTTTATCACGATGTTAAAATTAAAGTTCTACGTTAAACACTTTTTGAGAAGAATTTCTCGGCTTCTGTTATATTCTCTCAGCAATTATTAATTGTATTTGTTATTTTTTTTTATTTTCGAAAACAAAAATACTACTTTTGAATTACATGGACTTTTATTATGACTTCATCTAGAATATTCTTTTGATACAAAATGTAAGTGTAAATTTGATAATTTTGCAATATACAATTGATAAATTACTGATCAAAAAAAATCTTTCATTTTGTCGAGTAACAAAAAATTACAGTTAAACTTTATTTTTGATGTAATTGTCTTTTTAGAACTACGGTTTCCAAATAAAAAAAAAGGTATTTGCACCATGTAACATGACATTATTATCGTAATGAAGAAAACTAACACAGTTTCATTATTTTATTGCCAGTTAATTTGTGATTTTACATTCATAATTATTGAAAATTATTAATACATGAACGAATGTGACATTTGCAAAATAATGGTACTTATTTAAAAATTAATTAACAACAAAGTTGCTAAATAAGAATGAAAACAAAGTGAGAAAACTCAACATATATTAACGCAGTCGTTTGTGTATCACCATGTATCACGTCGAGCTACTAAGCGCTTCGCTGCTATTTTGACAGTTACAGAGTCATAACTCAGTTACAGAGTATTCTGGAAGTCTGGCTGTGCAAGTCGGAGACAAATATCTCATTATGACGTGTTCGAAAATTCAACGTTTTTTTCTACAGTAGTTTCAGAGATATTAGATATAAAAGAACATCAATTTTACAGCTAGTTCACTCATTCACTCACTTATGGATCATTAAAACCACTTAATCATCAAGACCACTTTTAGAACAATCAGAAACTTGACATTTGGAAATTATCGACTAGAAATAGAGGGAAAGTTTATTTTAGTGTAACTAACAAGTTTTGTAAATACGTTCTATTGAATTTTATATATATATATATATATATATATATATATATATATATGTATATATACATATATATACCTATTAAAGATTATAGATTAATTTAATGCCTATGGTTAAGACGTCAGACGTAACAAAACCTATGACGTTTTAGAACTAAAAACTTTTATATGTAACCGTAAAAAGACGACATTATCATACATCATGATTTGGTCGGAAGCTTTGATTTAATTGAACGTAATTTTATATTTATTTTCCATTTGTATTCCAAATGGAAATTAAATATATTTGCATAAGCGAAAAAGGGGAATTTGGTTCATTTTTTTTTATTTGAAAATGGGTGTATATGATAAAAAATATCTACATATTATGGAGAGTTATTATGGAGAGAAACTGTGTTTTTAGACAATGGTTAAGATAAGATAAATTCCCGTAAATTCATTCAAGTTCCAGGCGACTAGACATGATTATTTTATGCTTGTTGCTATGACGAGTGCGGAAGTACTGGGTATACTTCTAGTGTCAGGTCGAACATTGTACAGCATGTAGTAAAATCATTCAGATTTAGGGTGTATGAAATTCGTATACACAGGGGGTCGATTTTATGGCAATACTGGTTGTTCTATGGGACCCAACATCTCACAGAGAGGGACCATCTTTAGGTGGCTAGTGGAGATCACAATGTTCACCTGATTAACAAACATCATGATGTTTTGCGCTGGCTCGAGTTAATATTTGGGATATGACATTAATTATCATGAAATTTAACAACAGTTTTTTGCATCTATTGGAGGCTAAGCTTGGGGTTATCAAAGGAGCCGACATGTGTGTGATACGCTATAATAAATATAAGAGTCGGAGATACGGATCCGGACTAGCTGGGGTTAATAGTTTTTAAGTGTTTACAGTTTTAACAATCTAAAATAAACTAATTTCAATAATTTCTTAGATCTTTTCACAAAGAAAATCCACAGACAAAAGAATTTAATGCGGTCAAGTTTAATGTTGTGATTGATGCAATATTCAACAAATCGATATGAATAATTTTAACTCGCTAACCTATCTATACTTCTTTAGAAACTCTGCTGCAAAACTTGGCGGTTTTTTTTTCTGTGACTACTTTTTAAAGGAGAACTTGGCCCTTTCTACTATAATATTTCCAACGGGATTGTCTATTTAATTACATACAATAGAATATTGTACAGAACAAATAAATAAAGCAATTACGATACAAATACAACCATAAATTGAGGGATAGAACTTAAAGAGCAGGCTCCATTATCAATTTATTTACTTGTCATCTTTTTTAATTTTTAACTTTCCCTAAAAGAAAGGATAAAATAACTATTGTAGGTAAATGACTATTAAAGAATTACGATTAAATTAGCTCAGAAATATTTGAAGAAATAATAGAGTAAAAATTAGAACGTTCGTGTATATACTAATTTCGTCCTATTCGGATTCTAATACGATATGGAAAAAGCCTCAGTATTCAAAATCACGAATGAAATGCTAATTCGATTTAATTAATAAGAAAGTATTGATATTTAATATGAAATTAAAATTATATTTATAAAAGATTAGTGGAAACCTCAACACACCGTGTATTTTCTTTTATATCTTTAAAATTTGTACTGATAAGTGTCAAATAAAATAAAATTTCTATCATAATTTTAATTATATGCTGCTTTCAGCGGTCGGAAAGGAGGGACAATTTTTCATGAAAGTCCAGTTTACGCTCGTAAAATATTATTAAAGTTTTGGCTCATAATAATTATATTATATGTTTTCCCAGCTATTACCTCCTGGGGTTAATCTTCATACATCTTTAAAAGGTTTATGATACCTTTTATCGAAACTTTTTTAATTGCTTTTCTATCAAATTTATACCCAAACTTTTATTAAACACATACTCATATAAGATGTGTAATAATTGTCTGCAATTTTTATATCCTTATATTAAAGAAACACAAATGTTTCTCTGTGAACCAAAATACAAAAATTTCCCTAATATGCACATTTACCCACATATATTCAGTCAGTACTTTCTCCTTATTGATTCTTATTCCTCAATGCTTCGGATCGCTTTTCTATGAATAACGTTTTGCCATTTCAATCTTTCCTGTGCAGTGTGAATCAAATTATCAACAGTGAGGATTAAAGTGGTACGAACCTGGTAGGGATAATGCACGACGTTTTTCTCTCTTAGGCGCTTTTCTTCCACATTGCCAGCCATCAATATCGTTTCCAGGTCATCGTCTCTCTTTTAGGTAATACGACGGACATACTCAAGGCTTCTGCGAAGACTTGTATTTCAGACAATGTGTGCTTAATTAATGCGTGTTAGTCAGCAATGTTTGTTTTATGGATATTGGTCTTTTAATAAAATTAAAATGAGCGTAGATGATTTCAAAAAATAATTACAAAAACTAATTTGTATCAGTTTTTGCAATTACTTTTGGACGTTTTTTTTAAATAGTTGCGTATATATTAATAATTGTATTTCATATTTAGATATTTTTTAAATAACTGTACAAAATAACCGCCAATGCAAAGGTTTTAGTCAGACTATAATGATTGTCTTAGATCTCATAATCTTTGAAATATGCACATGAAATATGAAATGTACCGTGTTTTCACCCATGTGAAAGATCAGATTTTTCGTCTATAGTCGTCCTATTATGATTTTTTGACCCCTTTTTGATTAGTTAAATTTTTCAACAATACGCCTTAAGTTAGCCAAGGGTTTTTGGAATCTAATAAATATAAATGTAACGCACTCTCACTTCTCCTGTACGCAATATGTATGTAAAAGTTGCACCAATTTTTGGGTTAAATTTTTAGGTTTACATTTTTGGATCAGATTAAGAATCGTATTAATATTAATATCGTAAGTATAAAAGTAATAATAAATGATGAAAAAAATTCTGTGAGTTGTAAAATAAAGAAATAAGTTTGCTTGGTGGAAGAAAATAGTTTTTTTTTATTAATTTAAGAAGAATCGAGAGATTAAAGCAAGTGGAAATAGAAAATGCATAATAAATGGAATTTAGAATACATGAAAAATGCAAAATTATGTGAAATATTACACGACAACATATTGAGAATCATTGAGATTTCAAAATGGTCAATTCGAAATGTGATCGTGCGTCATCAATTTGCATTCGGTCGGTAGTTAAAAAAAAAATATGTCGGAATCCGTTAAAAACAGTCGTTTCATAATATAATATATAAAACTTTATGTTGTGTAAGCTGCTTTCCCTTTACTGCTTTAAAGGGTTTCGGACAGACGTAAAAAATAAGTAAAGAATATTCCTTTCAATTTATGGCTTTGACCATATACACAAAATTAGAAAATGCAATCCTCTTACATAACGTTACCTTAAATTCTAATACTCGATTCACATTCGTTACATTCACTGCTGCCTTTCGATGACTTAGACATAATATCTTGGATAGGATATGTACCCAATGCTAGCTGAGTCTCCAAATCTCCAAAAATCCGGAAATGTTAACGATGAAAAACTCTATTTTTTCTTTCATAAATCAGAGCTACGGCGTGCCTAGATAGGTAATATAAGCTCTCGGATGGAATCCCCTTATTTTCACTGCGCAGAAAATCCGCGTCATGCAAAACAAAGGCAGCGCTATGGAATCCCTGACGTCGCTCTAAAACAATTCACATGAGATGACAACGCGAGAATGAATCGTTCACTTCGACGTATCCACTGGATATGAAGAATGTATGGCTTTCAAAAAATTATCTATAGATTTGGACGGAACTTGATATGTTAAGTGGGAATGTTAGTTAATTTATTGTACAAGTCAAATAGAATTGATTAAGAATTGATCTATTCGAACCGTTTTGGTATTTTATTAGGTTAAAATTTAATTTTCTATCCTTTCAACTTATTGCATTCAGGCATTATGAGTTACGACATTAGAAAGCTTGACTCCCTTGTATTGTCTCTTACCTTACTTAGTATTTCCTTTTATTTATTTTGTATATGCTTTTATCAATATAAAGCTATAAATTCATTGATTTAAGTTAATATAATTCCGTTAAATATTCCATGTCGTACACCCTACTAATCATAATCGTACTGATAATCGCACTCCTACTAATCATAATCGTACTGATTTTATAAAAGGCAGGTTTTGTTTATTTATTTCCATTTTAGGGTCCGGCATAAAAATAATTTATACAATTGAAACATTCACCACCCATATAGTTTATGATGCTCAAATATATATAATGTTATTTCTTTTTACTTTTTAAGGGTAATGAGCAACAACTATAAAAGTGAAGAGATTGAAAGTGTGTCATTTGTAATTTTGTGGTAAATTTTTGACGTGAAAAATGGCGGAAAACTCTAGCCGCATGTATTGCAAATAATTCCAGTTATTTTTTTATATCTTGTTTTTTGTTGACAAATAGGAATAACAAAGAAAATTAACCGTTATAGGTGCATCTACCGGTTGCAATGGGAATTTCCCACATTCCGCAGCTATCGGAAACATATTTTCTTGCTAAATTGCACATTCATAAATGAATATAGGTAATTAAATAAATTGTATACACAAAATGTTACTGCGTGATTTAGACATAAAGAATGTACAAATTCAACAATAAGATATTTGAATTACTAGAGATGCCATTTAAAAAATTTGCGCAAAGCCATTATTATAGATGTGCATAACAGCGATTATTATAGACGTACATAACTTTGTCGCTTTTCTTCCATCACATACTACATTCATGACGCAGTTAAATACGACTTATTATCTACAAAGTGATAAAAACCTTCTTTCAACATATTAATTTGATGGTTAGATAATAACACGTTGTACTAATTTAGTCAAATATTACTTATAGTGCCAAAAACATGTTTACCCAATTTTAAAATGTTTTGGTTTAATAGTAAGTTGAATTTATATATTCGAGGTTTTGCGCGACCAGTTATTTTTAAATAATTTTTAATGAAAATTTCACTAAAATTGACCCAGTGGGTATAAAATCTTAAACACATGTAACGTTATAAAAGAAAAGTGATATTTCTATTGTTTTGTTTTTTTTTTAATTTACAAAACGTGTTTACAACAATTTATAGAAATGCCTAATTTAATACAAAATGTTTAAAACACAGTTATGTTTAAAAATAAAAATAAGTTAAAAAAAACTATTATCACTTAATTTCTATTTAAATGTAAAAAAAATTAAGTGATAATAAATTTCTACAAACTTAACGTCAAATATGTCCTATGTTAACAAAAAGTACATGTCATTTGTACAAAAAAAATTTGTAAACTTCGCAATGTACGATATTGAAATTATGTATCGATTTTGTCTGGCAAATATTTGAAAACAAAGATTTTTTATGAAGACAAATTTAACAAGCTAGCGTTGTAGAAATTTCTGTGTAAATTTGCATCCAATCTCTATGAAATACATGTCGGACAGTACAAAATTAGAAAGTAAAAGATGATTTTCAATGCGCCAGATCGCCGAGTTGGCGAAATAATATTTTTCTTCCATGGCGTCCCATCTTTCTGTCAGTATATATCTAGCATCCTATCTTCGTAGTTGATGCCACGTTTTCATAGAAAATAATAAGCATGTGGATGAAGGACGGTGACTAAAAAGAATATATTACACGAATACGCGTAATTCAGTTATTTTGAATTTGATATCCGTAATGTGAATTTAATTGACAAAAACCTGCCATAAATATTATGTCCTCTAAATTGTAAATAGTATGCTGATAATGGTAGTTGACTACTTGGAAATACGCTTTCTTTATTGAAATGTCATGAAGATATAGGTTAATTAAAAACCAATATTTCAAAAATTACAAACATTTATTAACAGAAAATATTAACAGAAAAAGTTTAATTAGAGTGAGAATATCACTGTGTCTCATTCACACTCGTAGAATACAAAGAGCATTACTAAAATGACTTAACATAGTTTTGCTATTCTTGTCTAATCTTTAAGTTCAAATCTTGTAACTCAGTAAATTTGTAACATTAAGTGATTTGATTTCAACATTTTATTAAATGTGATGACAATTTTGTGCTGAAAACTCGAGATCATTAACATCTACTTTAAAGTAGAACACAAGAGTAGGATGTTTAAGCTCTCGATTAACTATCCTAAATTGAAAACCATGGTCAGAGATAAAGGCAGTTTAATCTCACGGAGTGGGAACTTTCAGATCTAGAGTTCCGATACCTAGGTTATAATATAAATGACCAAAAACGATGGTGCCATCGCTCGATTTCTCCGTGTTCACATATGGATTTAAGTCTTAGACAGTCCGTGTAGTAGACAGTAAGAAGATCTATGCTTTCGTGATATTGTTTGAAAGGAGAATGCTGCGTATCTATATATATAAATAGCTTATATATACATATATACATATAAATAAATATATATATATATATATATATATGTATATACATATACATATATGTATATATATATACATGTACTAACAGAATGTATTTACATACATTTTATTTATTTTTAATTATATATTATGACATTGCTATTCTTCCCTACAATTTATCGATTGTTTAACTGCGGAAATACGGAATGGTTACAAGTAATGACCTTTTGTATATATATTTAAACAATAATATTATTTTCTTTATAATCATTCACCTCTCCAGAGAAAAAATTAGTTATTTTAAAAATCCTGTCAAATATTAATCAAAAAGATTTGGAATAACTTTAATAATTTTTAAATATTGCATTTTTACAGTTCTGACAGCGTGGTGTTATGTAAATAAAATAAACAATATCATAAAAGCATTTACCTTTACATTCAAATTTGATTGCATATTATACTTACGACTCAAGGCCCTTAAACAGGTATTAACCTTTACCTTTGAATTGAAATTAAGATTAATAATTTAATTTTTTCATAATAACTTACGTAAACAAGCAACTAATGCAACTCTATATATTGGTTACCACTACAATGCATGCAACTCTTACGAATTCATATATGTGTTGTCACTAAATATAAGGAAAACTTTACGAGTAATATGGTAAAAACCTTTTAAGATTAGCTGAGGGCTACTAGTTTTCATATCATATTTATTATTGTGAAATGGAACGATCTTATTGACCATTGTTCTCGTATTAATATTAATGGCGTATTAATAATAAACTACGCCGAGGAATAATATCAATGAATTTCCAAAGTTTGCATTGAAATATTCACTTAAGCACAATTTCTTACAATAAAACATTTTCAATTTCACATCAATCAAACTCAACGTTCTTTGTTAAACTTTGTCGACGTACTTCGGAAACTTAAGATGGACAGGTGAACGAAGTTTTTCTTAAAAAAACAGGATTAAAAATGACATTCGTATTATTTTCCATAATCATAACGGGTGTCGTGTACTTGTCAATAAATGTCAAGAGAGAAAGATGCTTTCGAGGCCTGCTTTTATATTTTACTAATCAATCCTTGTCAATCAATATGACAACGTAAATATTTTATATTATATATATGTATATATATATATATATATATATATATGTGTGTGTGTGTGTGTGTGTGTGAGTGTATGTATATATGTATATAATATACCATACTTTGTACAACAACAAACTGTTTTGATACATTATTTTTATAATTATTTTCATCCTGTTTACCTCATATGTTTCATGTAAATTTTTATTTCTGAACCTTTTAAAATATACAAACTCACACATTCACTATTAGCACATGATACTTTTCAAATTTTTTTAACATTTTTTATATGGATTAAAGATTCTAAAAAGGAAGGATATGAAGCATTGTGGAGAAAGAGAAAGAAAATGGACGACATTATTTGTTATCGTTTTTCGCTCGTTTCTGGCTACTCTGAACGAAAATGGATATAAATTATAAAGAAAATATTTTGATTGCTTATTTAGATTAAACACATATACTCGTAAATATCCAACGAGGAAATGTTGTGCTTATATTTGTACAGATTCGGATGCCAAGAAAATGCCTGGGATATTTTCATGAGTAAGTAATATTTTGCTTTCGTATAATGTTCATTCTAAATTTTATTTTCTTAAATATTTTCCTCTTAAGTCACCAATGAATATGCAAAAATCATGTTATAGATTTATTAAACTAAGTTAAAGTAGTGAAATTATGTAATTTAAATCGATATTTACATCTACGTTTTAAAATAAATCTAAGAAAATATCAGTTTCACACGCATTTGTAGGCTCTAGGAGGAAAATGGAACTCTTATAATATTGTCGTGTCCGTCTGTCCGCCTATTCGTCTGTCTGTCCGTAAGTCACAACCATTTTACTCGGAGACTACTGACGCTATATGGATCAAATTGTATGGTAGGTGTCTTCTATGAACTGATATACAATGAAATAGTGGAATTATGAAAAAAAATTGTATTAGGGGTGGCACTCCATACATGTAACTGAGGGACGACAAGAACAAATCAAATCTAGTGCACATAGGCGTGTGGAATATCATTAGATAAGTCTTAAAAAATTATTCAGGGGTTCCAAAGTAATTCTTTTAATTAAGTCAATATTTGTTGAGAGCATATGCTTCCAATATCTTAAAAAGTGTGTCCCCTAACTTTTCAACTAACGCGAGCAAAATTTTGAAACTTGTAAGGTAGTAGCCATTAAAATAAATTATCAACGAATTTATTTGAATAAGATATGTCGCGAAGTTTTAGAGATATGGGTTATTTTCGGGTCCGATCGCTACAATAACTTTGTTTTTCAGTGTCTTTTAGAACCAAAAACTTGTAAGTTTAGTATTTTTTGATGCTACGGAATCCTTTGTGTGCGAGTCTAACTCGCACTAGGCCTTTTTTATTTAAATTAATAGTTTAACGCCAATACATATGAAAAAATACATATGAACAAACAATTGTGTTAGCTTCTTATCTAGAAACTTGATCGAATTATAAATTTTGTTGAATTTTAATTTGTTAAATTTGTTCATAAATGAGAATTAGTCACCTAAATTACTTTAATTTTTAATAATTGTCAATATCAAATTGTTCAATATTCCCTTTTTGCAGGTTTTCCAAGAAGAAGGAGCGGCATATAATTTGGATGAAAGCATTAAGGCTTAAGAACTGGACTCTAGTTTTGAAATCTAAGCTATGTTCAATTAATTTTAAAAAGATACACCGCAATAGATTTCAATTACTACAATACGCCTCAAAGAAGAAGTTATTCCGACATTAGGAATTTATCGGTATTTGCCGAATGTTAGTATTTATAATAATATATTTTACGGAACAGAATTTAGTTTGTAATGTCAGCATGTTATAAAGTAAATACTAAAGGAAGATTTATTATTATGGGCGGGACATTTGAGCGCAAAAATATTAAATTTCTGTAAAAATAACAGGATAAAAGGATAGCAAGAGTCATACAGGATAGTGGAAAGCTATGTTTTACCAAAAGTTTGATACTATGAAATGACAATTAGTAAAACCACAGTATTTACCTAGTGTATGTTATCTGTAAGTTAGCCAAAACAAAAGTTCCTGAAATTTAAAAAAAAACAGTTAGTGATAATTTCTTTTCAAGGAGAGCTAAGAGAAAAAAAACAAGAAATTGTATCTGCGTGCCACTGTATACAAAATATAAACAATCTGTCCTATTTAAGCCATATTATTGGATTTCTTATTAGTATGAACATTTATTGGATTTCTTATTAGAATAAGAAGTACACACGAACTTTCTGATTTGTAAAATTTTTTACAGTATTCACTTCTTTATAAAATTAGTTAACGCCACCTGGAAATTGTTTCTACAGTCCGGAGTAGAGGTGAATATAATAACAATCAGACTACTCTACAATTTTAGAGCGCATAATTAATATATTTTAATATGGTCAAGCAGAAGTAGCCTTGAGGAGAAACATCAAAAAATTATACCCAACTTAGCAAGGATCATGTGGAATAAAACTTTTATACAGATAATTTGTTATAATTACTATTTGTTATAATTACTATAAAATTTAAGGGAGTACTTTGAATATGTAAAATATTATTATAATATAAAAATAATTAAATATTAAATTTGCTATTATCAGCATATATAGGGCTAATATCGGCCTTCTCAACTTCATTAATTGAATACAAATGGAGAGATGGATCAATTTTCCTTCAAAGATAGTTGTGCACATAACAAAAAGAATTAAAGTAATGTTAATGCGAACTTAAATGATGATTTCAAAGGTGGAGCGATAAATACATATATTCAGATGATTTACTTCTTAGCAAGTCGGTGTAAATAACTTTTCTGGAGTCGCTAAATTATAGAATTTTATGGAATTATATACATATAAATTAAGAATACAATCTTCTGCTATTTAGAAAACATTTCTGCTCGGCCTATACTTTTTTTCTAATACGAAAATACTGTTAATAAAATAAAATCATGATTGGAATTTAAAGACTACTTTCTTTACTGCCATATTAAATATGGAGTTGTGGTACAAATAACGGATGACCAAGGATCACTAAAATAGTTTCAATTTTAGGGTTTCTGATGGACTCCTTCTGTTATTACAAGGCTTTCTCTCCATCAGTCAGACTATCCAGCGTCTAACTCTTATACGGCGTATGTTGTAGATCCAAATTTGACAGATATTGTGTAATATCAAATATTTCGTATTCCGCATTACGCGTAGCACGTTAGCACGTAAGAACTTCCGTTTGTGATTCCCGATTACCTGCACGCCCAATTTTCTTAATTTAGTATTGGGCGCGATGTTTAATTTCGACTTATTCTCCGGTTTAATTTGCGACTTTAGTCAAGGTCATGGTAGTATTTGGATGATTAACGGCTGTCTGACCTTTTTTACTACTCTTAATTATGTTTTACGTTCACTGCATATTAAATCATTATTCCTGTTTCTTTGTGTATTCTGTACATATTTCTTGAGACTTTTACTAATTTGCTAAACTTATTAGCACCAAGCTGCAAGTTGATCAAGGATTTTGCAAGGAAAATAAATAAATGGAATATTAGAGTATGGTCCCACATAAGTCTTAATTTCAGGTAAAGATATAAAGGAATATTTACAAAAAATTTAGTGGAAACAGTTATTATGTCTAGAAAATATATATCTTACTACACGTCAAATTCACGTTATCGGCATTATTAAGTATTATAATTTTTCACGATATTTTTTGTTGTATTCTTGCTTGGATTTCATATATTTTTGACTAAGATTGTATGCATAAAATGTTGCAATGTCAATACGATGAAAGAGAGAAAGTATAAATTGTGGAATTTATCTGTGTGTATATATAGATATATATATATATATATATATATATATATATATAATTTAATATATTAAGTTATAAGTATACAATTTTAGCATAGCGCATTGTCTCTATCAATAATGGTTTACAACTTAACGCGGAATTAGGAATTTAAATTTAAAACGAATAAACTTCAATGATGCTTAGTAACGCATTTATCATACAAAAACATCGAAGAAAAAAAAGAATGCAAGAAGCTAATCGTTCAGAGTTCAGTATCATGAAAGGTACTCATATTCCTTATAAAACTATTTAGAAATTAAAAATGAGAGAAGAGACCCGAAAGGTCTTGCTTTTATAAGATTCTTGAGTTGTTAATTGAAATAATTATTATGCGTCTCGTAAAGTAAATAATGAGAGGGTATTGATTGCTACTACATTATACCTAATATAATGTGTGTATTACATGTTCCAATAGAATAGACGATGAAAACAATAGAGAGAAGAGGCAAAGTATATGTCACAACATTCATAAAAAGATTAGAGCAAAATGGTTTCCTAATCGTACATATGTCTTGAAACGCTTGATTAAAATTAACGAAAATTATGTAGTTGAAATTTCTTATTAAAAGTAATTAGATTTGTTTTCAGATTGAAATGATTAATTGAGTTATCATGTCATTTTGATAAATTTTGCACATAGTTATAAATTATCGAAATGGCACTGAAAAATTGATGTATACTAAAAAGTTCTGTATTTCATCATGAAACTCTGAAAACAATTCAAATTCAAATTACCATACCGTACCATAAATATTATATTTGGAAAGCTTATTTTATTATTCTAAGATATTTTAAACGTAGCATTCATCTGTAGTTTTAAATTAGCAAAAGTTTATTTACATAACTCATTAAAATATGTACTTTAAAAAGTAATGAAATATAATACAATTTAAAATTTAATACGTCGATTACATTTATTTGCTTATGTATTAACTCAATGTAACCTGTGTTTTTAATCAACATGAACATATTTATTTATGGTCGTCACTATAAAGTGATTTATTTGTATTTATTTAGGTAATTATAATTAAATAGTTTATGACAAAGTTAAAGAATTTAATTTCGTTGAAATGAAACGATAACATTTTAAGTGGAGCCCATCATGCTACAATGTGAGCCGGTACTTTGTTGGGTAAATGTCAATGGCAATGGAATTTATCTCTTGAACAAGGGGAAAATTTAAATTGGTAAAGTAAGCTGATAAATAATATATTAAACAAAAAATGTAAAAACGACAAACATGAAATGCTTTTATCGACGTATAAAGGAATTTAGTTTGATTTAGTTAGTTCATTGTTATTTCTGACATCATAGATGTATGTACCTGAGAAATTTTGTAATTTAAAATCAGTTGTTTATATTCTGTCTATTATGTTTGATTTATAAATTTTGTTCTAAAATATTTTAATCTATACTCTCAAGTGTCAACTTGTGTTTTCATTTATTGGCTTTTACGGTAGTTCTTCATATATTTCAATATAATTTTTTTAATTCTCATTCTCAGGTAATATCACGCTGCTTACTTTAGATGTACATGTAATTTTACGGTACGATATCTCCTAATATCCAATAAACACTTTGGTATATGCTCTATTTACAAATTGTTCCTCACTACAACATTTTCAAACCGAGATTACTTAAGCACATCGATTCTGTCGAATATTCTTAACTATTTGTGAGTTATTCCAAGTGTTATGTTCATATTCATGGTATGGTTTGTGCAGATATAAATAAACATATGCAGTATAGTAAGTAATATCTATTCTTCAGTTCGTTTTATTTTTATACTTTGTCGCTTATACACTGTTTAGTATATTGTGACCAAATAATAAGGCACAGGTCTTAATTATGTAGTTTGTTAGTTCATTCCATATAATATAGGAATTATTATCCCAATAAAAACATAAATATAAGAAAACAAAAATTGTTAGATATGAGTAGAAGCCACACTACGAGGGTACGGTACACATGTATAAACATTTTAGGGTACATAGTATTACTATTATTTATTTGAAAAAGGGCAATATTCTTTGAAATGAAATGTTACATAATATTGATATACAATAAAATAGAATAGGATATATAATGTTTTCCAATTATTATGACGAGGCAACTTCTATGAATTTTTGTAATGTATAATATAAATATGTAACATAAGATGATTATGAATAATAAAATTTTCTCGTACCTCGTCCTATTTCAAGAATGGGAACTACCATACAGTATTTTCAACGTAAACGGCAAATATATGCAGATAACCGCACACAGAGCTTATCCTGTTCGACATTTATCTCTTGCGTTAATCTTATAAAATGACGTATCGATTACACTGGTAATGCAATATTTTCCCAAGTTGTTTTTTGATACAGGTTCTGTTATTTATAATAAAATGTTTAAATGAAAAGAAATATCGAACATAAAGAAAACATTTTATTAATGAGAAGTAAACTTTTATTCTTTGAGAAAAGATTAAATAAGGAAATATAATAGATAATTTATCATCTTGAATATTCTAAAAGAATACGAAAAGAAATTGCTAAACCAATTAAGCTGCCCGAAAACCGTTTTTGGAATTTGATCTTAAAGTAACCGGTGAAATGCGCCTGGGAGCCGTTATATCTATAACTCGTTTTTTCTTGGGAAATATTGAAGGCGGAAAAATTAATCTAACTTCAACCACGGGGAAATATTTTACAAATTATAATAATACATATTTTTTAGATTTTAACATAAGTGTTAGCAGTGAAAAGTTAATAAAAATATTTTTCAAAAATATTTTAATATACTTATAAATAGTTCTAATATGTTTTCGCCAAAAAAGTAGCTCACCATATTGTTTACATTGTTGTTATAGTGAATTTGTGTCAAAAAAATGATACGCTGATGATTAGTATGATGGTGATAAATTGGAAAATACTTGACATGTGATAACAGCTCCCACCCAACACGCAAACTACGTTTGCTTAAGTGTTATATGATAGTCACCCTATTTTTTTCCTTAAATACGATTTATGGTGTATTGTTGGCCTTATAAAAAAAGATTAAGAGCCGAATTTTATTTTAATTTAATTTCTATCCGCATATTTTATTAACGTCAGTCGTAAAATATGATAAATTCAATTATAAAGTTGGCGCACCTTTAGGTGATTATATACAGTCGAACAAAATGAATCCGAACTTCGTGGTTTTAAAATTCTTTGGAAACTTAATTTTATGAGCCACCTGTGTCTTGTCAGGTACATGATTAACTCTAGAAATAATATTTACGCGGCGTGTCGTGGAATGTAGAGCGAAAACGAAATAATAAAACACATTCGTAAAAACGAATCAAACCAAGCAACATTTGGGCAGTACACGTAGTGCTTGTACATAATATTAAATATTTTTACTAACATTTCGTCCATATCCAGGCGAGAACTCGTATGATCACTGAATTATGCAAAAAAAAATTAAAAATTCTTAAATTTACTTATTTTTTATGTTTTTGTTCCTGTGTGTGCAGAATAGCAAATATAATTCATTAGTAAAAAAAAGTAATCATATCGCGTTTTTTAAAAAATGTTTAACAAAATTAATTTAATATTGAATTTTCTTCTCACATCTAAGTAATACGGGAGGTATATAAACAGTGAAAAACATAGTCATCCGTCGCACATTTGGTCATATACTTAACAAAAAAAAGTTAAAAGCAAATTAAAAAAGTTCAAAAGCTTATAATTTATAAACAGTAAACAACAAAATGAAGAAACAAAGAAGTCAACAATGAACGGTCAATTAATATAAAAAAATAGTTTATAAAAATATTTGTAAAAACTCGTTTATAAAAATAGAGCTTTTGAGAAATCATTGTGAAAATCAAAACGTTTCTATTTCGATAGGTAACTTTCAATGAAAAATAATAATTATCAAAATCAGAATTGAATTTCCTATTCTTACGTACAGACCAACGGACGACAAATTTGGATCACGATAAATATTTTAAAAAAATTAAAATGATGTCATTTTTAGAGGAAGATTTTCTGTTCACAAAAGCTGTAGTATTAGTTGATCACTTGTGAAATATCCGAGTTATAATTGTTTTTATTGCCGACGCTTAAGGTCGGTGAGCTAGTCCATAATAAACTGCACATATGTGGGGTGCGTTATTCAGTTACTGATTTGAAATAACTATTCTAACTCCATGAAATACTCATGATATTCCCCGTCAGCGCAAAAAGACAAAAAATGTATGAAATAATAATTTTTTAAACAGCGTTCAATTTTTGATTATTATTTGATTTGACCAAAAATCCAGAAAAGCAACTTTATTCATTTCATTAGTTTCGCTCTCTGAGCACGGAATTACACCAATTTTCAGTATAATTTTTTATCAACGTACTCTTTTCATTGAGAAACGTGAGAAGTGCTAAGATCTTACGCATAAGTTTGTTTGTAATATTCCGGAAAGCAAACGTACCACACGTTTACCTTCTAGAATAACCAATGAGATAAAAGAAGAAGGTAGTAAAGTGGATAGGTCTTAGGTTTGTATTGTCAATTGAGACTTGCGAGAAATATTTGTTTAGAAATAGGACCGATTTAAATCTGCATAGGTCTATCTCTCTTCTAAATTTTTGAATCTTTATGGGTTCTTGCCAATTGTCAAAAACAGAACTCTTATAATTTCATAATGTCATTTCAAAACAGAATAACTATTTCAGTGAAAAACCGACGATAATGAAATATTAGAAGAGGACGTAATAGAAATGAATTTGCTTTAACATGGAGCAGAGCACACCTAATTTTCCATAATTACATGCTTATAGAAATTCAAGTTAATGTTTTAGCGATAGGCACTTTTTTCACTTTAGATAACTATATCATTATAAAAAGGTATAAATGTTCATTGATGCTGTTTTATTTTCTTGGAAAGTTACCTCAAAATCAAATTCATAGGAATTTTTGAGCAACGATTGCTTCTCAATCACTAGTTGAGTAAAAAAGTAAAACAGAGCAAATTCATAAAATTATTTTTAAGAAAACTATTACTTACTTTATAGATAAGAAAACTAACTAAATGAAAGCCATAAAATTAATTTTATAACTAAAAAAAGGCAATTTACAGCTAAAGATATAAGAATCATATTTGTAAACGCATAACAATATAATTTTATACTACAAAATACACATAAAAACTATATGGATAAATGTACCGTTAAGAATATTTGAAATCTGATTTTATTATGTAAATTGAAATGTGCATACATAATTATAATAATAAATATAATTATTGATATTACTTCCATACAGAATTAGCAAATATGCGTATGCTTTCTTTCGAATGAAAATGACAGAAAATCTATTAAACAATTGAAACTGATTCAGGAAGACAAAATATAAAATTGTTCAACAGTGTGAAAAAGTTTGGGCATATCAAATATTTAGCAAAGGTAACGAGTAATATATCTGAAATTAAAATTCACTTTGTATAAAATTCCAATTAATTTGAAAATAAATTTGGTAAATAAAAATATTATTACTTAAATTACATTTTAATATCACTCTAGTTAGCAAAATCGTTTGGTGCTTTTGTAATCTGAAATTATCTCAAAAATGATCAGATTCAATTTTACGCTAGGTTATATTATAACATAATTTTAATATTACTCTGAATATATTAAACATATTTAATTTAATTTTTTATTGACTTGTTAAGGTTATTAATTACATATTGATAATTATAAAAAATACTGAAAGATAAAAGATATAATACAGTTGTTGGAATGACCAAGTGATATTTTTAATTACTGAAAGAATTTTAAAAACATTTCCTTAAATATAATATTTTAGAACATTAAACAAAACCCTATATTATTGATTTCATAATAAAATTCATAAAAAATGATTGTTTATCACAAGGATAATATCATTAACATTTTGTATTAAAGAAATATTTGTACTTTTCCAATCGACACATTGTCACAGGGCTAATTGATAAATATGAAAAACCCAAAGTTTTCCAAGGTGCTGGCACCGGACACTCTGTTAAGAAATAAATTCACACACCTTGAAGCTATTTGTTTTACAAATTATTTTCCTCTATTGGTTGGCAGACAAATGAGGAATTTAACTAAAGAGTGGCAATTATCTTTAATAATGTTATCAAATTTCAGGATACAAAAATCTTTAAATAAAAAATTAATTATAACAAAATTATTGATAAAATGTTGACATAATTGACAACAGCAAAATATTTTACATAGAAATTATTTAAATTAATTAAAATAGGAGTACATAGGAAAACTGCAATAGTAAATATTACATTAGGAAACGTTTCTTGAATAATGTGAAAACACTATGAAACACATTGCATACCACGATTAAGCAATAGAAAAAAGTAACATACGTATATTTGATGAAAATGGGTAAATGACAACTTCATAATTTAATGATAAAAAACAGACCGTAGAGATGTTTTAGCCGTCATTTCATCGGAAACTTAAATAATAGAGTTGTTTAGATAAGATATAAACGTACCTACATACATATATTGTGTTCAGCAAACAGGCAGTTGTTAAAGAAAGTACTAATTCAACTTTTGAAATTTAATATATATTTTGTCAAAGTAAAATTAAGTTTATGTTGCATAATGAAAACTCCATTTTATGATGACGCACGATTAAGAGGAAAAAGACAGTTCCAGGAGAATTTATAAGTTTTCCAATGATGACTGATCACAATACGGTTGGTTAAGTTTCGCGAAGTGTATCATTAGAATTACGAATATTTGCAAGTTTCGCATTGTATAAATGTTAACTGTTGACTATTTTTTATATTACATAAGAGACTATGCTTATAGCGGAAGTACGACGGGCATTATTCTTTCAATTGATGAATATTCTTAGTTCTTTAATACGTAATGTCCAAAAAATTATTATATTTAAATTTATTGCTGTAGCTTTGTTATTTCATTATTGCCTTAGAATTAAATTATACAAATAAAAAATATTCGTCAATTAATGCAACAAAAAGTACTTGTAAATTATTTGTATAATACATAGCTGACGAAGCACGAAATATGTTTGTATGTTTAATTAAAACTTTAAAATATGGCTATACAAGGTCATATCTGAACTATACCTAATTTGCGACAATTAAAAAAAATTATTTTGCCAGGCAAAAACCATATCGCTATTACTCTTGCAAATTCAAACGCATACTTCGTATATTTCTTTAAATATTTTCAACTTAACAATTTGCCGTAAGAAATAGAATTAAATGAACACAAATCAATGAATAACACAAACGAATGAATCTACAAAGAATATTATAGAATAATAGTATTTATATCGCCCCAACAGAAAGGCCCAATAATAACTCTTGGATTTGTAAACGGTGATTGGATGCGGTCCTCATACGTTCTTGGTCACCATTTTATTTCCACGAAGTAAATTCAATTTTATTACGGCCGAATTAACATTCAATTGATATCCTGGTAAACAATAAAGCTATTCAGTTTAAACGAATGACAAAGATACTTTCCATTAACGTAATATAATATAATGAGTGAATATAGCGAGAAAGGAAAAAAATAAATATAGCAATAGTTTAATAACAAACATTTTGAAATAACTGCCAAATTTCGGAACTAAAAAACAATATACCAAAAAGTTGAATGTCTGAAGTCTAAACCTACATAAAATTTTGTTACGATGATTTTAATTTATAACAACTTTTAACAATCTATATAATATTTATTATATGTGAATCTTTTCTTGAATTTTGGTTAATAATATACATGAAATTTTTTATTATTTTTAAACATTGACTATGAATGATAGACATACATACAAACATTCATTTATAATTCTAATAAATAAACGCCCTTTTATGCATTTAAATGTTTTGTATTTCATTTTGCCTACTAGATTTAAATAATTTAACAAAGACATAAAAACTGTGTGAAGGACACTTTAAAAACAACAATATTTTACTATTTGGTGTAGCGTAAATAATACAAAAAAACTTATGTTTTTTCAATATAAAATAACCTAGAAAGGACTAGTTCAGTTTTGATAATATAAAATATCCTAGAAAGACTAGACCACTATATGCGATTATATGTCTCCAATTTTGAACTCCGATCTTTTGAAGTGCTAATAACATTGTGGTGCACAATTCCACCTCCACTCATAATAGTTATGGAGTAGTTCTATCTTGATGTTTATGGGTACGAGAATATTTATTATTTGCATTAATACTAATACAACTAATACAAGAAAATGGTGTACACATGGCTATAATTTCGAAAATTGGAAAACGTTAAAAGATGGAGGAGTAAAGATTTAATAGAAAAAATAAAATTTAATTTAATGTAATAGAAACTTAGAACCCTCGGGTTTTAAGCTTTCAAGGGGGGCCAGGATCTTAAATAAGTTGTGGTTCCTGTTGATCAAAATAATTTTAGTTTTAGTGGCTAAAATATGGGCGTGTGGATTTAAGCCTTCAGGAATTCCAGGGCAGTGAAGCTGCTGAAGACTTTATAAGTTTAATGAATAAATTGGTTGATGCCTTAATTTCCAGACATAGAGTTGCTTCTGTTTTTTAGGTGCCGTTGACATAATAATAAAGGTAAAATATTTTCTTTGTTCTAAAAGGAATGCCCACATTTAAAATGTCTTAATTGCTCTGTACTCTTGAATAGACCAAGGAAATATGGATTTTATGAAATATTTGATTTTTTTTAAACTTTGATTTTTTTTATGAAATATTTAACCTACCACCTGGAAAACAGTACATATTTATTACCTAATATTAACGAAAGTAAATATACTTCTCAACTATGAATTTCATTGAACGATTATTGCTTGAAGAAAAACCTTCATACCGATAAAAAGCGATGTAATCAAATATCTTCGTGTATTTAATGTGATTTAATTACTACTAAGTCATTCCAACAACGTATAGTTTAAACTTTTGTCACAAATAACTTTATTTTTTTAATCCATAATGAGATAATTTTTAATCTATAATGATAATGACATCAAGTGACATGCATTATTGACGCGTACCAGTGCAACAACTTTACCATTAACGTTTTTATACAAAATCCAATAAAATGCATTCAAATTAACTTTTTTATTATAGAAAATTTCTACAGTTACGTTCTTTTGTCAGCTTTTATTTTTGAATGGAATTATGGCACAAAAATACATTTTTGGGCTTTAACAATCACTAAACAACGGAGTTCCACTACTTATTGCATTCGCTTTACGACTAAGGTGTACGTCACCGTGTAGAGAAAAATATATGATGACACGTGGATTGTCAATGGTGGAACACGCGCCAAGCCTACTTACCATCTTTATTTATATTATATGCTCAGTTCTGTTTGCGGTATTTGTAACGTCTCAAAAGAGAATCAGCTATATTTGTTGACTCTAAATTCATGCAATCAAAATATATTTAAAAATATACGAATATATCTGGCCAAACAGGTCGCTTTTGAGAACCAGAAATTTTTTACCGCAAATAAGTTTTACGCCAACAAAAGGGACGTGTATTATGTTATTCCCAGTATTACTTTGTGTATATTAATGTATTGAATAGATGAACATATTGAGTTTTTTTCTCGATTCATGTTCATTAAAAAAAGTTATGAGTCATCTTGAGTGCAACCGTTAAATATCCGATTTTTTATCTATTGCATGAATAAACTTGAAATTCTATTGCTTGTGAGTAAAATCCTTCATACCAACGACCTAACTCGTATGCTAACAAGAGATCCGACTGAATATTTTCATTTATTACGTCTTACTTTTAAATGTTTATTGTTTTTACTTACTTATGTATAAAGATTCGTGCTTGGTTTTACTCTTAACTTTGGTGATTATGGATTTATTGTGCAGATGAAAAGTAAAAGGTGGAACTTTCTAATGGAATAGCTAATTTCAATAGCGAATCAATATTATGTGGCACTTGAAGTAACCAATTTGAATGAGGTGGCCAATAGTTGTTTTTATCCATCATTAGTATTTTTGTCATTAATAAAAAAAACTCTATCTCAGAGGGAAATATATCATCGTATTGTAACGACGGTTTAAATGGTCGAAAAAGAAATATACAAGCAGACAGAAAATCTCATCATATTCGTTTATTTTTCGTTTTCAAATTTGGTAATAACTTTAGCCAAGCAGGTCGATTCGACAATGAATGAGAAATTTTTACCGCAAGAAGAAGTCTACAAAAAGAAATAATATTATATATTTATTATTTTTATACATAACTCGTAACCTTAACTCGTAATATTTAAGGTAGTTACTAGAAGTTTAACCAAAGAACTAGACTAACTAGAAGTCTAACCAAAGAAATTCTAGGCGACGTGTTTTTATGAAAAATAATATTTATGTTGTTAATAGAAACTACAAATCCTTAAACGTTTCTTTAAATATTAGTATATGCAGAATCCCAGTAGTGTAGGTTCTTTATATATTTAACTGGTTATTACACCTGAACTTAATGATAATATTTAAACAAATATATGAAATTTATTTCTTGTTTTATTATCAAAGTTTTTGAATTTAAATCAAAACTTTTTGAGTTAAGAATACTAAGCAATAGTATTTGTAACCAACAAGTTTAATGTCTGACTAATCTCGGAAAATATCAACCACTTCTCTCATTAAAGTCGTCCATTTATTTATACGATAAAAATCAACCTAAAATTCGTAAATATATTAGTCAATTAATCTGAATATGGTATTAGTTTAAAGCAATTGTGAACGTAGATTATTTTAGATTGCTGTTTTTAAAATTCGGAGAAAACAATTGAATAAGTCGAGTATATATTGGAAATTAAAATGCATTCGCGGTTTTAATGCGGTTTATGTTTTTTTTCATTCTTACCAAAATTATCAAGAATATTTATTGGTACTTATTAGGGAATCGTGGCATATTTTATTATTTGAGTAACAACAATTTTCCAGCAGAGATTAAAATATTTTTTTTTACTAATCTGGTAACAGGTTGAAAGACTTTGGTTTATATTTCATATAGTTTGAAATAGGTTTGAGGTTTCATTAAAGATTGAATAAGTGTTTACTAAATAAATATATGTCCAAAATAAAAATTAATTATGCCAATGATATGCTGATCATGATTTGTAATTCACTTACCAGATAGTTTTTCAGAGTGTTCCATTGAATGAATCTAGTGTTAATGAATCTTGCAGATACCACTAAATTTTGATTATATTAAAACCCATTCAAATGAGTGTTGGATAAGGTAAAAGTACAATTCCATAAAGGTACCACAAGATAAATTTATTAAAGCGACACATCTCAATTAATTCTAAAGAAACATTAAACATGATTTACCATATAATAAATTACATTGAACCTTGAGATCTTCTGAGGTCTAAGGAATCTCAGCCTTTTAAAACAAATCACAAATTTGTCTTCAGGAGGATATTTGCGTACAGCTCATAGATTTGTCAAATGTCACATCTGACAGGAAAATCTATGAACTATAAATAAATATTAAACTTTTTTACATAGGATTCATGTTATATTTTATTTATTAATCTTAAGACATGGCAATTTTCAATCAACATAACTTCGCTTTACGGATTCACAACAATTTGAAATAGTTATGATAGGTTAATATTATCTTGAAGAATTACCTCGGTTACAATTTAATAATTCTAGAAATTCTAGTATCAAAAATAATAGTCTCCTTTAGGATTTGCGGTGAAAGTTGAAAAAGTGTTTCAATGGATGAAATTTGCTAAGGTGGTGATTTTAAATAAAAGTTAATTCATCAAAATTAAAATATAAACAAACCTTGCTGGTATTTTTACTTTAACGATTTTTATTTTCAGCTGTATTAAATGGAAATATTCAGTATAATTACTACAATTTCCTTATTTCTAATATTTCTGGCAATTTCGTAAATTTTATTAAATGAAAAGTCTAAAAAACCTATCAAAAGTCTTTTAAGTAATCTGCCCATTCTGATTTCTTTAATCTTTGTTGTATTTTAGGTCCAAGAGTGCAGATATAAATGTATACTACTGTCTTTTAACGTATTCGTGAAGGATATTATTAGTTTCGGAAACATTATCGGCTTATTTTATGTGGAGGCCCAAAAGTTTTATTTTTTACGTTGTGTGACAGGATTATATAAAATTGAATAATATGTTTTTATATCTATATGGCATTATGTACTTAACGTACCTACAATTGTTAACATCTTTAAAAATAAACCGGAAAATTGGAGAACTATTTTAAAAGAAAAAATTTTTTTATTATTTTTATTATTATCATGAAAGAGAGTAGAACAATGTAACCAGTATATAAGTTCGATACAAAATTGTTAAACTAAAAATATATCCTCTTCCTTGTCATCATTGGTATTTGAACGGGAAAAAAGAAATCAGTATAAATAATCTCGAATGATCCGTCACATAAAGTGCTTAATTAAAGTTTTGTTTTTAGAATTTTGTGAAGAATTAGTCTTCACAAAATCAGGCTGTACATTACATTACTTACATAAGCATAAAAACAATGAGAGAAAAAAGACATGTACATTCACCCCCGAGTGTATAATGATTTGCATATAGATATATTCTATAAAGGCAAAACATATAAATACTTATCAAGCATGAGTAGAACTTGCATCACGAACATTTTACGTACATTTAAGCACTTGTGTATATATAAGAGTACGTCGAATTTCTATTAAACCGTGTATAAAAATCAATTTTTCGTAACAAAAATATATTGCCTACTATGTCTTTCGAAAGTGTGAAAATATGCTGTATACTTAAAAAATTACGACGCTTAAAATCTCTTTTCTTATAACCATAGGCTTCTAAAGACTCATAATTTTCATAATTTTAGTTTTAGTAATTTCGAAAATAAGGGAGGCGAAAGAAATTATTAAAAATATTTTTGAAACTAACCTTTCCCTTAGCCATTACCCCACCCTATATACTTAATTTAAAAAAAAATATCTAGTATATAATTTGCCTATCCTAAAGTTTCTAGAAGAATATTTCAGTGTAGTACTCGTAGCAACAGTTAATTGAGATAAGTGCAGGTTAAGACGTTTTAACACCATGTCAAAAATCAAATTTCTGCATCAGGTGATTTCTGAGAAAAAGAGTTGTGATAGGCCAACGGACAGACACTTGAATGATCTCATAAGCCTTCCATTTTTCCTTTTTAGATACGGAATACTAAAAACTAACTGATGTCTAAAGATCCACATGCCTATTTAATTTAAATTCCATTTTTATAAAAATGATTTGTTTTAATAACTCGCAATTCAAAAGTGACGCATTTCTCCAATACATTTCACAAAATTTATTTTTTATAACTCTAAGTTGATGCAGAGTAGTGATTCGGTTAATTCTTAGCAGTAATCGTTTGTTAATGATTTAAAACGTTAGATTAGATATTAGAAGCTCCTGATTAAAGGTTATTTATTATGAATACAATAATACGATTATGAGGTTGTTTTTAACGTTTCATAGAACTCTTATTATTTATAACCAGTTAGTTGAAAATGGTAAATTTTACTTATGTTAAGATTTTAGTTCGTAACGTATTTATTTAATAAATAAATACAATAACGTTTTGTGGATTATCAGGTCAATATTACCAAAACTTAATTTGCTAATAGTGCCATCTATTGTGAAATACTGTCACTTATTGTATGCTGGATGTTAAAGGAAATATATTCTTGTATAAAAATATATAAGCGACAAGAATATTTTTCCTTACCATCTTACTTAAAAACCACATTATTTAAAAATATTAAAAATGTATAAAATATGAATTAATAAATATCAACAAAACATATATTTGTTTAAAAAACCAGCACGTAGACATTATTTTCTATAAGTGTAAAACTTAAAAATACCGCTAATAGCTGGCGTTAGCTGTACATTTATTTTCATAATATAAATAAAAAAACAGATAAAAAAAGGTTTAATATTTAAAAGTAACATCAGTGTAGATTAGCCGGTGGGGATTGAACCTACGGTAATCCGAAGACGTTCCATGCCAAGGTGCTAACCATTGCACTACGTCTGATATAACTGATTTTTGAAAACTACTAGTACTATTATTATTATCACTATTATACCGTTTGTTTAAATTTTTTAGTTATTTTTACAATATCTATGAGCATAAATTTGATTAAAAATCTAATAGATGGCGTTGAGACTACCGGCATCGTAATATTCGCCAAGTCGTGTTCTTTTCAAATTTGTAATAAACAGATAAATCTTATATATTTCCAGTAGGTGTAAACTATTTTTTTTCTTTGTCGTTACACTTCTTGCTCAGTAGTCGTGGTCGTCATGTAGACATTAGTGGCCAGTTTCACAATGCGACGCCACTCTTCGTGAACTCTCGCTCTCCTTGTACATTCGTGCAGTGGTCCGTGCAACCTATTACCCGTATAAACTATTACCATACCAAAATTCATCAAAATACGTTTAGTAGATTTCGCGTGATTAAAGAACAAAATGACGGACAGACAGACAAAATTCTAAACACAAATTTTTTGGCTTCTATTATCATTTTATGCATTAAATTAATTACACTTTTGAAAATGTTCTTCATGTAAAGATAATGCTCCGATACAGTTTTAATATATATATATATATATATATATATATATATTTTAAGTTTTCAGAGGTAAGGTTATGTCTACTTTATTATTCACCACGTCGGAGACGTAAAGAGTGCAATAGATTTAATTTTTGGAACAAGTGTATAGTGAACCTAGATACAACTTCACAAAGATAAACTGAGATTGTATTATTCGAATATTATGCAATTATATAAATTTTAACTTTCGTTTTTCTTCATGATTTCATGTAAAATGCAATTTAAATATCAGTAGTGAAAAGTACTTATCTGGAAAAATTTTAGTAAATTTAATTTAGACTATATTTAGTTTAAAGTACAATCGACGTTCGAATTCGAAACTACATTTTTGTTGCCTTTTATTGTTTTTTAACCTTTTTCGCCACAAAAATGAAGTTTTTCCCTGGGTTTTAAATTATACAGTAATTAAAAACATTATATGTATTTGTTTTTATATTAATTTTCATAAAATTAAAAAACCAATTAAAACTTGTATTAATTATTTCACATATGACTAAAATTTCGAAAATCATGGAACGTTTTTTACACACTTTAAATTAATTTCTTTCAAAAATATTTAATAAACACAATTTTTCCTTCAATAAGTTACTAATTAAATAATATATTTCTTCTGCCAAAAAGACTTGGAGAAACAGCTAAATCATTATTTTTCAAAACCTGTATTATTCCCTATTATAAATTAATTTTTTCTTAATTTACTAACATGTTTTTCATTCAATAACGGTATATTTAAACCACAGTGCTTCGATATTCTTTCTTATTTTCATTTTCAGCATCGTAATCGTTTTATTGGGCGATATGCAGCGCGATAACGCCTGGCGACGTAAAACAGTGTTCAGGGAATGAACGTGTGGTACCACTGGGAATTCCATCACGTACGCCGCTCGATATTATCAAAAACGGAATAGTTTTCAGGCCCTTGTGACATATATATTTATTTTGTCCTATTTAAATTTTATAGCTATCGTTTCGATGCATTCCTTCCTCGCACTTCTTAATTTTTCCAGGATTGATAAATCTTTAAAAAAGTAAGAATATATCTAAATAAACTAATTAGCCGCAAATAAAATGGTAACTCAATTAGCAAATACAATTTTTTAAGTTTTATGTTATATTTTTAACAATATATAACTCCAGAAACCGCAAATAAAACGATAAGGTTGCTAGTAATATTTTTATCGAAGGGTGAATTTATTCGAAATTTCCCTATTTCGGAAATTAAACTGTTAGTAATAATAATTTATTTTAAACAGACTTTATTAATCCTATTTAATATTATACTTACTATAAAAATAAATATTGACATTTGTGGAATTTTTATAATTACTGAAATATTAACAGAAGAAATTAGACTTAAATTGCAATATTCAGTATTTCTTCGTAATAATAAAATATAAGCAGGTGGGATTACTTCACAACTCTGTATATGAACATTAGTCATCGAACCAGCTTAGTTACATCATATCATTAGTCATATAGCGTAAAAAGATAAATAGTAAGAGGGTATAGCATCTTCTGACACTTTTTCAGTATACTTTAAAAAGTTTGGTTAAGGTAAAGAAAACTTAACCTAAAAACCTTTAATCAATAAGGAAAAAGTCTCAAAATTATCAATTCAACAATATTTAAATAAAGAGAAAAATATTTTTAAAAGTACGGCTAGAGTACGCAAACAATTTTATGTATATTATACTTAAATTTTATATAATCATCATAAATATAAAACGCAGTGCCTGGTTATCTAACTTTTGTACGCTTATCGGTTGATTTCTATGGAATAGATTTTAATTCGTTTATCATAACCGTGTAAGGTGTTTATCCCGAAAGTTGTGTACAGAATATTCATTTAAGTATTTAGATAAAGGACTTATTTTGATACTTGTGAAACTTGCACGAAGGTGAACAATCAAATTGAGGAGTTCAATTCTGCGGATATAAAATAGTTTAGCACAACTTAAGATAGTAAGGTATCGCTGTAAATTAATTGTTTAATTAGCCAAATGATACTTCCCCCGTAAAACTAACGAATACATAATAAACTAGTTGTGCCTATGATTTCTTACATGTTACTCCTGGGTATGTAATTCTACCATAACAAAATTTATCAAAACCTGTCTAGTAGAATTTGTGTGATATATGACAGATCAGACGGGCAGAAATTCTGAGAAAAGTTTTTTTGGCTTCAATTATCATTTTATACATTAAATCAATAACTTTTCTTAAATATTTTCAGTGTACAGAATTCACTCTCTTACAATTTTGTTATATGTGTATATAAAATATTATGTACTAAATATTATATTACAATTAATACATTTTTTCTAAAATTTTAAAAACAAATATTGTTTTTATTGAAAAGTAGACCTGTATTATAAATAAATAATTTATTTATTTCAGTTTACATCATTTGTAATTAAACCCTTAAAGCGACGTTTAGTATATATAATAAATTCAAATTGGTGTTGTGGGCAATGTATGCACTAAATCTATTCTATTCAACGGCTATGCCATACTCACTCCGATACAGTATCTAGAAACAAAAACGTATGTAGCGGATTTGTGCTTCAAACTTTAGATATGAATAAATGAAAATTCCAAAAATGTTAAATAAGAATTATCCGTGGATATTTTAAAATCTGCCCAGTTTAGTTTACGTTCATAATTTATTTAACTTTATGGCATTACCTTGGGTATAAAAATGTAAGATCGCAACTAATTATTTTTACGAGATTTATTGAAAATATCTTTTTTTCCGTATGGAAAAAATCCAAATGCAAACATGTTTTTCAAATACCGCCTGCTAAAATTTCTAAACGATCTCATGACTCTGTCTTACAAACAAAGATTTAATTTATTATTCATGCACTCCCGTGGCTTCTAACATCACGCCCTCTATACAGACGAACCTGTTGTTTTATGCATAACACCATTCAGTGAAAGTGACCCGAAGGATTGAATCAAAATAAAGCCTCAAACCGACTTCGGTGCTGCCTTCGAATGAAAAATAAATATGACCAAGTAAACTCTGCATGGAAGCTATGGCTGGAACAAGTGTTACAATAATATGCATTTTGATACGGGACATAGTTTAAATTTTTAATCGAATCAACAGTCACTAAAATAATAAAAGATACAAATATAATAATTATCAATCACTAAATAATAAAAGATACAAATATAATAATTATCAATCACTAAATAATAAAAGATACAAATATAATAATTATCAATCACTAAATAATAAAAGAAACAAATATAATAATTATCAATCACTAAAATAATAAAAGATACAAATATAATAATTATCAATCACTAAGTAATAAAAGATACAAATATAATAATTAATGGAGTATCAGATCGTTGGTTTAAAGAATAAGTCCAAGTCTCATTTAATTTAATTTACCATTTTGAAACTAAATATAACACCAACTCTTAAGTATTAACCTACTGAATTAATAACTAGTTATTATATTTTTAATAATAGTATTTCAGTAGTTCACGTTACTGACAACTGTGAACGGATAAGTTTAATATTTTTGTTGGTTCGGGGATTGAGAATCAATCTTTTAAAAAATCCAGTAAAAACTATTTGATACTCAACAAATGTATTGCTTAATTCTTGATTTTTGATGTATTTCTCTCTCGTTTGCCTGTAAGTATTATGGACGATGATATATGTATATATTGTTAGCCTTAATATATCATTACGTGTTTTGGTTTAATAAATCTCTCTATGCTGTAATTAAACTTGCCTCTTTTCGTTTAACGCATGAATTAAAAACAAGACATAACAAAAACTGTATAAGTTTTGAACGGATACTTTAACTAATACATATGTAAATTCTCAGGGAAGTTTCGATAATACATAGGAAGGCACAAGTATTTGATTTAGACATCGCACTCACTTCTGATATCTATATTCTGCAAATAAGTCTAATTTCTCCTTAAAATAAAAGAAACATCTTGGTAACTTATAACTCTTTATCCGTAATATATAACTCAATATTGTTCTTATAAATTATAATCCACTTTTGTTAATCCACTTTATGTCTAGCTTTTACTTGTTGGTTGACTTCACTGAAAACTTTTAATTTTACTGAAGGTCGTTTTGTTTAATCAGAGAGTTTTTAAAAATTATGACCTCAATGTGTATTTATTAAATCTTATGAAAAATGTATTCGTGCCTTGAGTACTCATCACCACCTTATACTTTCCCCCTGTGCCCTGTCTTATTTTATCCCTCTACCGGTTTTATTTATCTGTTATACGTTTATAATGTTACTATCAAGTCGTCAAAATTTTAATTCTAATGAACTAGGAGACATTACCCACGTAGCAATTAGTTCGTGTAATGTTTGTGGGAAGGCGGAAATGTCAGTAATAAATAAATAATTTAAAATGATGTTATGCTATGTTTTAGTTTAATTTCAGCTTTTTTAGCTATTTTTGGTCTAATATATTTTATTAATTTTCATTTTCTGTTAATATTTTGGGTATTTTTTAGGTTTTAGTCTATGGTACCTAATATATCTATTTTATTTTTCATTGAAGCCAAATATAAATAAAGGCCTTTTTTAAATTGAAAAATTTGAATTCTCATTTTTTTCTAACTTTTTGTTGCATATATATGTTGCGAGTATAATATGTTATCTCTTCTCTATCAATATTAATAAAATTGTAACAGCATAAATCGTATTTATAGTTATTACTTTATTGATTTATTCTGCGTGAAGAAAACTTGTTTTAGAATTTTTGTCTGCCTGTCTGTATGTTAAGTTGTTCATTAATGACACAAAATCAACTAGACGGACTTTAATGAAATTTGGTATAGTAGTATATGTATAGAGAAATATGTGGGAAAAAAATTCTAGTAACTTCTCTTATTCGGAATTTCACGTGAAGGAAGTCGTAGCCACAGCTAGAAAAAATTATAATGCGAACCAACGTACAACAGAATCTTTCGCTTTCCATTTTTTGAACTACATTTTTGAATCAATTTCCTGATGATAAATGTAAAAAATAAAATTTTAAGACTATTCAGTGCCAGATTACATCTTTTGCTGTTAGCGGACATGATCCAGGTTTAATGACAATTATGCGTTCCAGTGGTTAACATCTCAAAAAAATAAGGTATTTTAAGATGACGGGGTTATTAGGTCGGTAACGGAATATGATACCATGTTGATCGATCGCTTCCGTTATGTCGCTCTGTGATCGCTGTCTACCCCATCTTGATGGATGATAGCTAGATATAAACAGACACATAAAATAAATTTATAAAATTTAAAGAATAAAAAAATTATTTACAAACATTTTCAAAAATATTTTAAAACGAATACCGCCACAATTACTCTTTTAAGTAAAATGTTATATTCCGCACTAGCAATTAATTAAATGATTAAGGGGGAATTTCAATTTTAGTGTCATTAAGTTTGATAAATTTCCGCAGGATAGTTAATTATAAATCTTAGAAGTAACTACATTTTTTAGCGTATTCTATATATAAAGGTAGTTTGACGATACTCTGATATTACTTGGTTAAGTAAATCTACAAATAGAATGCTTATATATCTTGAAACAATTTTAAGCCCCGTAGAGGAGTCATTTCTTCTATCATCATATGCCCATATTAACGATATTGACGAAGATACTTGCCTATATTCCAATTATTTATAAATACTGTTTTATATGAACTTGTACTACTATTCAATAACCGTCATTAATGCATATAATCCGACCGCGCATTACCCAGTTACTAAGTGTGTAAAAGGAGTTTGTTAATTAATTCTTCCAAGTTCCATGGTTTTTTCAATTCCAGAAATATTATTTATAACAAATCAATATAATTTATCATAATAATATGAAGTAAATGATGCAGACATCGTTAATATCAAATGATAATATTTGAATATAAGTTGATGGCGTCTGTATTGCGCATCGTGTTAACATCTTACAAACCATATCGTTTTTTAAAAGAGTAGCGCTCTTCTGAGTGCACCAAATTCTTTAAATAGGAAAAAATGGTCTTAAAGGTCTCAATATTAAATAGTTACTATTGGGCCCGAAAGTTGCTATTTAAGGCACAAAAAGAAATCTCTTCAAGAAATTAAAAGATTTGTATATGTATTTTCTTAAGTAAATTTCTTAAAATTAATAGACTTATTTCAACAGAAAATAATCCCTGTAAATTGTCATTGATATTGAAATTGTAAAATTTAATTATTGTAATATAATATGATGATAGGATCGACATAATAATTATTTTTCAATTTATTTTTCCATATTTTTGTCCAGAGTATCACAGTCTCACAAACTCATCTGCTTGTCATTGTAGTTAATACGTCAATGGTGTAAATATATTCCATTCTAGAATTGAAAATATATGTTACAGAATATCGTATTTTATTAGATAATCAGCAAATTTGCCCTCCCGTTGAGTGGGAAATTTCTGCGATATCAGATATTTATAGTTATAATTTCCTGTTTCTTGTAGTGCAATCAGATACTATTAGTGTCAGATAGATAGTAAAGGTACTGCAGGCACTAATATTAAATATAAGCGCATTTCAAAATCTAAAATATTTATTAAAATTAAATATATTTCGTTATCCAAATATATAAATTTCAAAACTACGTTTCATATATTCGTTCAGTTCATATATGTTCAGGAGAATATATCAACATGGAGAGAGAAGGACACTGAATTGTTTTACACACTCCCACAAACACACACATTATATATATATATATATATATATATATATATATATATATATGTGTGTATATATATATATATATATATATATATATATATATATACACACATATATACATATATACATATATATTTACACATACATATGCATATGTAATAGAAATTATTATTTACTTCAAAGGGGATTTTGTTAAAATTATTTTACTGCTGACAACATTTCTTTATTATCATATCAACCACGGAAAAAACATCGTACTTTCCAAGGGAGGTAAGAATCCAAGGAGTGGGTGTAAGTTTATACTTGATAGAGTATAGAATTTGTCATTTTTTGACAAACTTGTCAGGGTACAGAAATCACGATTAAATCTATTCTCATTTTCAACATCAGTTAAGATGAGACAAAGCACTTCCCATTTGTAAAAGTACAATATATATAGTGGAATGTCATATGAACTTAAAAAAATGAAACTCCTCATAAGTAATTTCCTCTTTTTATTTATCATTCAATGCTATTTGTAATTAAGGAAATGTTAAGTGACAATACCTAAATCCATAATTTTAAACTAAAAATTGGACGTGGTTTAATATTCTGTATTGCATAATACAGGTTTCATTAAATTTTCAGTTTGCAATTATAATTTGTCAATAATTAATCTGTATATACAAACATTTGCAATAGCAAATTTTGATCTTGTAGTTTATTCAACTGAACTTCGTTTTAAAATTTCTGACAATGAATATTTAATTGAATAAACTACATAAAATTTTGCAATTGCGATATGATGATTAAAAGTAACACTATTAATACCATTATCAAAAAATATTCAGATTTCGTACTCAATATTTTGTGATAATGGTATTAATTTTATTGCTGAAAACTATTCAGTTCAATGTCGATATATTATTTTGGCCAAAATTTTAATTATAATACACCAGAGAATTAAACTTTCAATGGAAATATATATTCAATACAATATTTTGGTATTTAGTGGCGTAATTTATAACTAAAATATTAATTGAAAATGTACAAAATATTTCCCGCCATACCCTTTTGGTTTTATAAGTGCGAATTTTCAACTTTCCTTTTTTCTTTACAATGACATCAAATATTTGCTCTTATAATAATCAATTATATTGATATTTCCACGCTTTTATATTAGTTCCTAGAACCGTTTCTAGCATGATATATTATTAACCGTTTTATTTGTGTTATTATTATGATCATTAAATTTATTGGCATTTGTAAGATTTATTAATTTTTATTTAAATGTTCCTAAAATATAAGATCCTTAGACAACATATACAAATATTATGAGACGTAATGTTAATTACTGTTTAATAACTAGGAAAAGTACCATTTGCTCACAACATTTCAAAATTCGATGCTTTCCATATCTTTATACATTTACTTACATATATACGTGTATATATATATATATATATATATATATTTATATATATATATATATATATATATATATATATATATATATGTATATATATATATATATATATATATATATATATATATATATATACGTAAACACACAAACACAAATAAAAATTAACTATGTTTTCATTAACATTTCGCTCGTTGATGTAACAAATGGCTACGTTTACCAGATGAATATAGGGGAATGGGAGATATCTATATACTTTTATGAAAACCAGTAACAAAAATTTATTTTTATATTTTCACAGCGAAATTTAAATAACTAACACCAATAAATATTAGAATATTTCTTAATCTATTGAATTTAAGGCTTCTGAAATGGTTTTTAAATAAATTCAGTCTTCAGTCTCTTTACACGACATTTAAAGTTTCAAAATTACACAAAATGATATATTTGCCTTCTACAATATTTAGAGCGGTTTATTACAATGTTTATACCTTTTTATCACTTCAACAGTTAATGTGGATGAACAAGCATTACTCCTATGGAATTGTATGGTTATATGCCTAGATATATTTGCAAAAATAGGAATGAGAATTACATACAGAAGAATAGCGATAATTTTTTTTCCGTTGGCAAATTACGTCGCTAAGTGAAATGGAATGTGGTAGCCATAAAGAAATAAATTTTATGTAAAATTGTAAACAAGTTTTTGACAAAATTGTTTATAGTTATTTATCAAAAATCGTGACAATTTATGCAAATCACACACATTTTCTCATCTCACTCCTGCAAATAGATTTCGAGTTTGAAAAGGCGTGACCGCTTTTGTTGAAGAGATTCTGTCAATAACAAATATTTTTATTAAGTAAGTGTTCGGTTTTTTTATTATTTTACTATTTATTTCGATAATACATTAAATAAAATATCAAAGTGAAACAAAATATTGACGGTGATAGTAGTACAGAATATCATATTGTCATCTCTCTTATTCAACTAGAAACTCTATGGTTTAAACACTGATATTATAAATTTCTTTACAAGATTTGATATTTTCACTCTCCGACACATACATGGATTTTGGTGAAGAGTTAGGTTTCCATGTAAATTAAATACAATTTTATTTTTTTTTTTTTTTTTTTTTTTTTTATTATTATTGCAATCTGTCATTTGAGACATTCAGCAATTGGTGCGTATGTTAGCATGTCTTGTACTGAGTTCGTCCTTTTGAACTCATTTCATTTTGCCCCTATATAAGGTCTTGGGGAAGTTTTTTCTTAAGCCTTCTGGGTGCCGTTATTGGGTTCATCAGGTTTATAGCCAGTGGATTGGGATGATTAGCGATTCGGTCTCTGTATGTCTTTATCATCTCTGAGATTTCTTCTTGGACCAATTTTATGCCAAGCTCCAAATGGAGTCTGTTGTTTGTCACATACCAGGGTGCACCAGCTATCATTCTAAGCGTTTTTGATTGAAACCTTTGTAGTATTTCAATATTTGATTTTGCCGCGGTTCCCCACAGTTGTAGGCCATAAGTCCATATAGGCTTGATCGTGCATTTATAAATTAATAGTTTATTTTCGAGCGACAATTGAGAGTTTTTGTTAAGGAGCCAGTACATGTTTCGCACTTTTTGGCCCGCTGCACATCGTTTGGTCAGGATGTGTTTGGACCATGTCAGACGTCTGTCGAGATACACGCCAAGGTATTTTGCGTAATCGGCTTGCGGTAACTGTACTCCATTTAGATTTACTGCCGGACACGTATCTCGTTTGGTAGTAAAAGTAACTTGTATTGATTTGATTTCGTTAACTTTGATTCGCCAATCTTGCAGCCACTGTGATATTTGGTCAAGGCTTGTTTGTAGTTTTTGTGAGACTATGTCTGGTCGGTGGTCTGCTGCGAGAATTGCTGTGTCATCAGCAAAAGTGCCCGTAACAAGACCTTCTGTGACTGGAAGGTCAGCTGTGTAGAGCAGGTACAGTATTGGGCCCATAACGCTTCCCTGGGGAACTCCTGCTTGGATCGGATAGAGAGACGTAGTTTCAGTTCCCTGTTTAACGTAGAAGTGTCTGTTGTGTAGATATGATCTGATGAAGTTGTAGTAATTTATGGGTAGGTTCTTTTTAATTTTAAACAGCAGTCCCTCGTGCCATACCCGATCAAATGCCTGGGATATGTCCAAGAAAGATGCAGAACTATATTGGTTTGACTCAAAGGCATTATGGATATTTTTGACCAATCGATGGACCTGCTCAATGGTTCCATGTCTCTGACGAAAGCCAAACTGGTGATCAGGCAGTAGATTATTATCATAGATAGGTGGCATTAATCTTCGCAGAAATAAAATTTCCATAACCTTGGAAGTAATTGGTAGCAAGCTAATAGGTCTGTAAGATTTCACATCCACAGCATTTTTGCCAGGCTTGAGGACCATTATTATTTGAGCCACTTTCCACTGGGGAGGAATCGAACACGTACGTACGATTGCATTGTACAGGATTGTGAGGAATGAAATTCCTTCCTCTGGGAGCTCTCTTAGAATTTTGGCAGTTATTAGGTCATAGCCAGGCGTCTTGTTGATATCAAGTGTATCAATAACAGCTTTTATTTCTCTCTTAGTGAAATTCGAAATAGGGGGATCGAGTTGGTGGCATTGATTCAGAAAAGTTGACACTTCTTGCGTTTTGGGGGAATTTATTTCGGGGTTTGGTACAAAGACGCGTTTTAAGTGTTCGGCGAATGTAACTGCTTTTTCCGCTTCACTGGCTACCCATTCATTGTTCTCTTTGCGTAGAGGGGGTTGGTTTAAGACTGGACGTTTCATATTTTTTGTGACTTTCCACAGTGAGTAATCAGTAGCCGATGTCACGTCTAGACTTTTTAAGAAGGATTGTATTCCTTTGTTCTTGTTATCGCTAAGTGCTGATTTTAGCTTAGATTGCAAGTAGTTTAGATGTTTTTTATCTGATGCATGTCGAGACTGTTGCCATTTTTTTCTAGCACTACGTTTTTCAGTCAGGAGTTCACGAATAGACAGAGGACATTCGAGTTTACGGTTTGTGTCTGTATGTGTTGGGGTAGCAGCCCAGGCAGACCTTTGTACACAATAGTTGAGGTGTTCAACAGCTTCCATTATGTTTTCTTCGGTTTTCATAGGTAGTGACTCGTCCAGGCATTGAGCCATTAATTGCCTAAAGAGATCCCAGTCAGTTTTGCGTGTGTGCAGCTTACATGGTTTTGGAGCTAATGTGATGGACCTTTTGAGGGTCATTTCTACAGGTGAATGATCAGAAGACAAATCTAGGCTAGTTCTACTTGTGATAAAGCTGCTAGGGAATCCTTTGGTTATGAAGAAATCTATCACATCTGGTATTTTTCTTCTATCAGTGGGCCAGTAAGTGGGTTGCCCAGGCGAGACAACACTAAGATTTAGTTTGTCAATTGACATTTTTAGTTGCCGTCCCTTTGTTGTTACAGTACGCGAGCCCCAGTAATGATGTTTCGCATTATAATCTCCACCAGCAACGAATCGGTGGCCCAGTGTGGCGAGAAACCTTACATAATCTGCTTCCTTAAGTTTATGTTTCGGTGGGCTGTAGACAGCCGATATTACAAAAGATCCTACCCAGTCTTCGATTCGCACATTTGTTGCTTGGATCTCTTCAGTACAATATTGTACTGTTTCGTAATGCTTAATATTATTTTTTATAATTATTGCACTCCCCCCATGTGCAGTTCCATCAGGGTGCATTGTGTGGTAAGTCTTATAGTTTTTTATTTGGAAATAACTCTTTTTTGTGAAGTGGGTTTCAGAGACTAGCAAGATATCAATATTATGTGTCTGCAAATACGATTGAACCTCAAGGGTGTGTTGTGGCAGCCCATTGGCATTCCATAGAGCTATTTTTAAGCAATCTATTTTGAGAGATTCGTCGTGAGTGCTATTATTAGGTTTGTCAATGTAGTCAATTGCTGCATCACTTGTTTCATTAAGTCCATTATTTCATGCATATCATTTGTACGTATGTCGCTATTTTGTGGAAGTTGATGTCCTTTGGTTAATACGTCTCTATATGTTTGTCGTATGGTATTCTGAGAGTTCCCTTTATGAGCCGTTAGTGTTTCTTGTTCATGGCTTTCTATTTTATCAGACTGATTTTTATTCCTAGATCTACGATCTGGTGCTTTTGGGAATTTCAGATTTTGAAGCTCACGATAGACTACACAGCCTTTGTAATTCGCAGGATGGTTACCATCGCAGAGTATACACTTGACTTGGTCGGACCTAGTTTTCCTCGGGCAGTCAATGGAGAGGTGGTCACCAGCGCATTTGATACACTTAGGTTGTCGGCGACAATAAGCTTTGGTATGTCCATATTGTTGACATTTCGCACACTGTGGGATTTCCCGTTTTGGTCGTGGAGGTTCAAAGGATACCATACACTGCATTAGGCTTTTAACTTCATATATCCGCTTGTTGTTGTCATTCGGTAATAATTCAATAATGAACATGGGCAATGGCTTCTTTGTGGTTCTTTGTTTGATATTCCAAACGTTTATGCAGCTGTAGTCCATATCATTTAATGCTTCTTTGATGTCATCAGGGTTAGTAGATGGATGCATATTTTTAAGCACAGCTTTGAACGCTCGATCCTGTTTAGGCTTATAAGTAAAAAACTCAGTCTGTTTTTGTTCCAATTGTTTGACGATAATTCTGTATGTATCGGCAGATTTGGTCTGGATTTTGACTTGATCATTGTGGAGGACCTTCAAAGCGTACATATTTGGAGCATGTTCATTAAGCATGTTAAGTAGAGGTCGGACATTACCCACTTTGTCAACAAATATTGGAGGTGGTTTTGTTGTCTTTTCTACAGTAGTGGAGTTGTCTACTTGGGTTTCTTCCTCTGCTAGTTGAGTAAAACTATTTTTTGTTGGTATCGGTTGAGTTTGAGATAGCCAGTATGTATCCAGTTTTGTTTGTTTTTGTGTTCCAACATTTCCCGGGCTTGAGTGAGGTCTTTTCTTACCGGTTACTTCCTTCCAGTCATCTTCCTTATTTGTACTTGGTTCTTGGTCAGTAGTATGTTTTGGGTGGGTTGTGGTTGGATAGTTGCCCAGAGAATGTGTTCTAGGTCGACTTTCAAATATTACATTATGGCTTATCTGCTGTGGTTGGTTTTTATTAATCTTGGTGCAGTTTTCATTTTTATTATTATTATTTTTATTATTGATTGGATCACTCATTTTTGTTCCCACGAGTATAGGACGATAATACGGTCGCTACCTAGGGTGACGCCTATTCCAGGTAGAGGGCTACATAGATCGACGAGTCGCCTGTTTCGTCGAGTTTGGTCGCTAGTGACTGATCTGTCCTTTCAGCCAAAGAGTCCTGTTGGCACGTACCACACCTTAGGATTTAGGGGTTTTTTTATAGAGGTGGCCTTCCTCACGGTCCAAGTGGCGAAGCTCAGACCCCCGTTCCTGCGAGACATGACCACAGGATTACGGTCTGGGGCAGCTCGTTTGAGCTACACACTGGTTTTTAATTCAGGGTTGTCTCCCCTAGCTGTATACTAGGTTAAAGCGCCTAGGGCTCGCTTTCGCCCATCATACTTTGCTACTGCAGTCCGGGAGTAGATGGAATGTGCGGGGTCCTAAGGACTGTAGCATTGCCCAGGAGGGACGACTCACTGGTATAGTAGTGAGCCTACCCCCAGCCCGCCACGGCGGTCTGAGGGCAGCGTGGACGTGTATGATGAACTTGTTGGTGACACATAAAACCCAACTCCGCACACTTGGGTGTATGTTCCGGTTTTTGCTCAGCATTTTATAGGTGAGTGTCTTACAGCAAGACAAGCACCACCAAGACCTACACCAACCTCCCCTCCTTAAATTTTATTAATAAAATTTTATTAATAAAATTTTTTCAGTACTCGATCCATCCCCATTCTAAATCTCCTTACTTGTTTACTTAAACGACGTGAAATTAAAATTTTTCAGATATAATGATGTGAATTTTTGGGGATTTATATGCTAGATTATTATTCGTAAAAATAATTGAGTAGAGAATAAAACGATACGTAGAGTTCTAAATGTTTATATTATGATTCTTGATAGATGATAAATTTACTTCTCTAGAATTTTTATTCAGAAGGAACTCACGACTGAAGCTGACAGAGTGAATGTCGTATTGAAGAAAAAAGAGCAAATAAATTGTCGAATTGAAGGAGGGATTACCCCTTTCTTCCTTTCTTCTTTTCAGTTCATGATTTCCTACTTCAGTTTTCATGGTTCTTGTGGAAAGGATACCTTTATATTTGAGAATAAGTAATCTTCGATATTCGAAAAACTCACCAACTGACCAGATGGTCTGCGATTTCCTACGGAATGTTTTTTTACATATTTAACCTCATCAAAATATGGATGACATCTTTCAGGTTTGCGTTATTATTATAAGAATACCCCTCTTGCTCGCATGATAAGTATCCGTTTTGTTGCTTGTTTGCACATTACGTTATATGATAACGCAACTGACCAGATGATCTGCGCTTTCTTACGGAATATTTTTTTACATATTTAACCTCATAAACTTATGGATACCTTTTCAGGTTTGCATTATAAATGTCACGCTACTGAAATGTTTTTAAAAGATTGTAAATATTATGTTTCAGGCGTGAAAGTAAAGAGGCTTTACTGGTGCATAAATCTAAACGCTTTCGGCCCAAATTACTCTATTTGGGTCATTAAAATATGACATCGAAACAGGTTTGCATTATAATTATAAAGCTATAGAGATGTTTTTTAAAATATTGTAAATATTATGTTTCAGGAGCAAAAGTAAAGAGGCTTTACTGGTGCATAAATCTAAATGCTGTCGGCCCAAATCACACTATTTGGGTCTTTAAACGATGACATCGAATCAGGTCATCGTTAAAATGAACGAATGCATTGAAAATTTTCTCCTTTATAACTTTTACCAATTTTTTTAGGTAATATATACAATAAACCGTATAAAATTTAGAATAAAGCATGAATGTTGTATATTTTATATAATAAGTATACAATGATAAAACGAGAAAAAAATATAATCTAGTAATGATTAAATTGAGGAAATTGCATCATTATATAAAAATCTGCTGTGTCGTAAATATATGTATAAGTTACTACTTAAATTGGAACAAGATAAGAGTAATTGGAAACGAGCGTCGTATGATGAACTTAAATATGAATAATATGTAATGTAAATAATGTAACGTGTATTTCTTTCCTTAACTCTTAGTTATTTATTTTCGTTATTTTTTTCCTTTCTCAAATGTAAAATACATTTTGATCTGAACATGAGTACGATTTCTAAGTTAAATGAAGACTTAAAAAAATCGCCATTTCAAATGGCGATTTTTTATGTCACCATTTAACTATGCCATATCATTTAAGTTTCGTTCTTAAAAACATCCGTATCAACGGGCTGAAATTCAAGAATTCATGAAAGTTAGACCAAAAAAATCAACTTTTATGTCAAAAATATAAAAGTAGATTTTTATTGGTCTAACTTGTTTAAAGAAATTAAAAGCTCATCTATACTAAAACTATATTTACGCTTTATTATACAGTCACTAGTTTTTAATAAACAGGTAAATGCATGCTGAACTCAATTGAAACCCGTCTTGAATGGAAATTTGCCCGAAAACAAGTCAAAAATCGCCTCTGTTCACGCGTTCTACACATACACGGAACAACCATATAGATGACTTGGTAAAAAGACCGATTAAGAGTGGACACTTCGATTTTCTCCTATAGGTAACCTCATAATAGAAGTACACCAGGTTCATATGTTCGTCTTCATTCATATGTTCATCGTGATTCATATGTCTGCCTAAGATTTGTCGTTAGGAGTTACGATTTAAAAAAGCTGTTAACATTTCGATTTGCATTCATCTTATAACAATAAATAGTGCTTGTTGATAAATTATCACACAAAACCTAAAGAAATATTAAAGACTTTTGACGAAAACAATTTGATAATATCTTCATCTTATAAACGCTTATATGTACTTATTATTAATAACACTTCTTAGGTAATTATCAATAAAATTATTAAAAAGCAATAAAACAGTTAGGCATTCTTATTCAGTCATATAGTTTCTACAGAGCCATATGACGTTAAGAGTGAAGTGTACTCCTTAAAAACACTTTCATTATATAAGAAATCTTTGTCTAAATTTCAATATTAAGTTTTATTTGTATTTATATCCGAAATTCTGTTCGGCTACCATTTGGAAGCGATGTTAGTTTGCCTCCGTTGTTTATGCTGACTTCGATTCTTTTCTTCGTTTATCGGAATAGCTTTGTCGTGTAACAAAGAGTACTCCAAGTAAGGCATATAAGAGTGTAGCCTGAAAAGAGATAGTTCGTAAAATCTTCTTCCACCATTTTAACTCCGCATATGTTTTTCTAAGAAGTATATGATGTGGATGGAGTCACTTTTATTGAAGTTGTGTGTCAATTTTCTTTTAATATTAACAGATGTCAATTTAAATTTTCAACCGTGACATACTCCTTTCAGTGTAATTCTCAAAGAGAACTGTGTTTACTGTATATTTCCATTACGGTGCACTTTTTATCCGTACAAATGCTTGATTGATATTCCACAGGTTTTGTGATTTTATCAATGCAATAAAATATCACAGTGAAATAAAGTACGATACAATAAAATATCATTAGGTACGTTATAAAACTGTTATCATAGACAGCTGATGAGAGTCCAACATTTTTGAAGATCTTAAAAGCATTCTATAAACGGATACGCTTTATTATTATTTGTGTCTATTACATTTCTGTATTATAACAAAATGTTTATCAGGCTAAATTTAAGTTTATGTTTTTCTTTCAAAAACTTTAACTAGTAAATTAATTTGGAAACTTCAAGAAGTTTTGCCAAAAAAGTTATTACTTCTTAGAAAACTGTACTTCTTACTGTAAGTAACTTGTATGTTTTTCTAAGAAGTATATGATGTGGATGTAGTCACTTTTTGATGTGGATATAGGCACAGAAACTTGAACTAGTAAGTTAATTTGGAAAATTCAATAAGTTTGGCAAAAAAATTTAATTACTGTAATTTGTTCATCTTGAAGGTGATTTTCTTCACTTCTTTCGTGAGATAAAATTATTATGTGTTATGACGGTTATTAAAAACTTAACGAAATGTAATTTTCTAGACAAACTGCAAAGTATTTCCATGCAAAACGCAACCTTCTAATTTTTAAACTGAATTTTATATATGCCCACGTTTAGCGACAGTTTTATAAAATCCAAGAATCATTGAATCATTTGTTATCATTGACCACTGGAAAGGTGGATAGAAACGTAATGGGTTCTTCTAAACAGATCTGTATCACTTTCAATACCATCAATTCAAAACCAGGCAAGCCACCGAAAACAGGTACCGTTGGCGCAATATCGTGGAAGTTTTTTTTTAAAAGAGGCCTCTTCTTTTAATATCGAGGAATAGATGAGAAATAATCCAAAAGAGTAGCTATACTAGTAAGGCGTATAGTTTTTTAAAAACTATTTTATATAACAAATTGATTTTAGTACTTTGAGAAATATAAGATGATAAATAGAATAAATTTTTATTTGTATTGAAAGAAAAACCTTATTAGATCACCGAAAACGGACACCGTTAGCACAATATCGTGGAGTTTTTTTAAAAGAGGCTTCAAATCTTAATAGCGAGGAATAAATGAGAAAAAGTTGAAACGAGTATCTGCACTCGTAACGCGTATAGTTTTTTTAAAAACTATTTCATAGAAGAAATTGACTTTAGTACTTTCAAAAATATAAGATGATACATAGTTAGAAACAATTTTTATTTGTATTGAAAGAAAAACATTATTCTCGGTGATTTTGTAGTAAAATAAAGCAATAGAAGAAATGTAATCACAATGGCTATAAGACGAATTCAGTAATTGTTTACACGTATTTTAGACGATACCAGACTGTAACGCGAATGAGGCCTGTAGTAATGTATCGATTATATCGCAGGATTTATCATTAGATCGAAAAAGATAAATGGGGTGATTGCTTAGTTGCATATGAATATGTAACACAAGATTTATTTTTGAATCGTAGAAATGGTATATCACGCGTTGCACAAAAACAGAGAGTTTGTTTAATTATACCTTTTGCAAGTTTATTGGCAGGGTTATAAAATAATAAAGGAAATTAAACGAAATGAAATTAATCTTTCCCCCGGTATTAACTGCGAAAGTATTTAAAAGTCGTATATAAAACCAGGACATTGTTTCCTGATTCACCAGACCTATTTGACAAATCTTTGATTTTTAACTGGTAATAAAACAAACTAACACACTATATATTGATATCCGTCTGAACACAGCAATAAAAATTGTTCGACATGTATTAATGGTGTTAATTTACAAAATTTTCGACACGGAAATTTGGGCTCGTTTATGATTGTAATCAATTAATTCTTACTTAATATCCTTTATGCGTTTTAAACAAATCTTATATTTTATTCAAGCTCATAGAAAATTTTAATTATCAACATTCATTACCGGCATATTATTAGACTAATTCTATAAATAAAAGTTGACATCCTAAGTACATTTTTAATCTATCGAACTTTTTATTGAAGTATTTTATCACATTAACTCATCTCTACCATTAGTTGCGTCGACATTCACTACTGTGAACGCTTACTATTAGCGCCAAAATTGCTTCATTGCGATTTTGTGTAAAGCCAGTGCAGCATACTAATATAATTGAGGTTGGTGCCTACGCATAACTTGTGATTTGTTGAATATATTCCCATGATTGGAGATTGCGTTAGTTAAAAACGCATTTTAATAAAAACGCCTAGATCCCCGTTCACAGTCGACTTTTATTTATCTTCACGGGCATCATATATCGTTATTTCCTACTCTCTCTGTCTATTCTTTCGTTGTAGCTGATGTTTGTAGTTGTGACAATGCGGCTGAATGTTTGAAATTTACTACAGAGAATTTGTCTTTATACGTAACAGGGAATACTTAGAATTTTGTTTTATTCATTAATATTAACTTGAAGCACTAATATTAAAAAAACATTGTATGAGTGAAAACTATTTTTTTGTACATATATTAAATTGTGAATTGTGTTTCGAGTCACCTAAACTTGCGAGATATTTTCTTAAATAATTACGAACATTAATACATTTTAAAAAATTTACAAATTACCACCAAAAAAAATTATTGATAAAACTTCTGTTTTACAATGTTGCTACTCAATATTTGTCATTACTTTGTGGACTTATAGAAATACTAATTCCTTTTACATCCAAGGCTTCCCGGATTACCAAAACTTTACTCGTCAGTAGATTTTTAAAAATCGAAGCAGAAAAATGAATATTTAATAAATATAACGTATAAACACACGTCCTTAAAAAATAATTTAAAATAAAACAATTTATTAAATAACTCCTATAAAATTGTAATAAAAATATAATAAATATTAAATACTATAATTTGATGACAGGATACTTTATACTTTGTTTTAATTCCGGAACTGGAATTTAAATATATTTTTACTACACAACCCGGCATTTTTTGACAGTTTTCATGATAGACGTCATCACGAGAATCAAGATGTCAACTGAAACAAAACGGTGCCGATTTCACCATTTATATATATTTATACATATATAAACAGAATTAATATACATGTTGTTATCTGTGTTTTCTCTTATATTTACCAATGTGTTGCCTATATGTCCTAACGTCAAAACAAAAAAAAATATTCTCTAAGAACTATTGCAAAACTCATAATTTATTTGAAACATTTACTTTTTAAATTTAGTAAAACAGAGTTAATTAAATTTTATACCAAACAAACTCAAAATTGTTTCGAAAACTTTTGCCGAACAACTAAAAACCAAGTTTTATACTTGGAAGAGAAAGGTCAGAACCAGTGACAACCGCGCTATAGAACATAGATATGTATGATATCCTTTATTTATGTTCATACTCTCCATACTGTCATTGGTCATTTGTTTTGCAAGATACGTTGCAGTACTTTCTTTCCTCTAAAAACCTTTGTTTATATGAGAAAATAAAAATATAGATATGTGTTATATATTTCAGCATTAATTGTTATAACCTATAGGACACTTGTGTTTTTCTTCACATTTAAATAAAAATTTTAAGGCGACGGGCTTAATAAGAAGATATAATTTCATAATTTTACCACTGGTAGCATTAAATCCTAAAATATATTTTGGCAAGTATCGATATAAAGTTTTTAAAATAATTAATATCGTCCGATTTTCATGGCAAATGTTATATCTTATAAGACTATAAACTCTTAACTCAAAGCGACATAATATTTTAATTTATAAGTTCGGTTTTCAACCGAAATTATTTCTACGATAAACTTTTTAAAAATAAAATAAAAGACGGTTTGCAAAAAAATAGTTAAATGAACATATGTCACTAACATTTCATGAGTATTTTGTTAAAAGATTCGTAAAAAGTTTATTGATTTCTAAAGTCTCCGTTCCCTTAATAAGTTTAACTTATTGATATCGCAATATGACCTCAAGCAGCGAGTTTATGTTGTATATTTTACAAGATTAAGCTGAAAATTTAGTGAATAGAGATTTCATAAACATCTATTAATTTTTTTGTGTATGGTATGAATTTAAATACAAAAATGTAAGACGTACAAAGCCCATAGTAAGACAAATCGTAAAATCTGTTGTGTTTTATATGCGCAGTATAGGTAGCACTTTTAATTTAAAATTTAAAAACATGATTATGTTTACCGATATTATTTCGTGCCAGACATTTTTCTAAAATGTTCACGAGGATTGTAATTTAAATTGTTTTAATGCTCATTATTGGATTTCATTCAACTTTGACTCCCTCTGGTGAAAAAAAAAAGATGCTAAGCTGCTAATGAAATGTTTAATGATCCAACAATTATTTTTTGCTTAAAAATCAAGCTAGTCTTATTTCAATACAAAGAAAACTATTTCAGCAAATCGATTTAAATGAAATGGCATTTAAATGAAAATCACATAATAAAAGAATTAAAGCACGATTATAAATACGACGGGTAGAATCTATATTTCAACAAATGATTAAATTTTAAATATTAAAATTTATTGTCTCATACAGAGTAATAATAAAATTTTGATCTTTTTATATAGAATTGCAGTCATAGATATATAATATATTGCAGATAGGAATAAATACATATAATTTCTAAATTATATCCACTGCCACAGTTTCTTCCACATGTATCGTTTTGTTTTTATTTTTATTTTCAAGTGACGTTATGATACATTTGAATAGTGTTTTATGACTATTTAGAGCATCCATTATAACAGACGTGTGAGATTTAAAAATCGCCATTGAATAAATTCCTCCTATTCTCATTTATATCATTACTGAATGAGAGTCCAGGTGGAATATATATGTTTCACCTAAATATTTACATTTAAATTCCTGGATAAAATATATACAAGTATTAAACAATAGCAGTTTTATGCTAATACCTCTATATTTATTCCATCTTCATAGCCAATTACGTTTCAAACTGCCAATTTACAATTTATTGTCCACATAATTAATAACTTATAATATTATTTCTTTTCCCTTCCAATCGACATACACTTGTACAATTTTGTTTATAATGAAGTGACCACAGAGAGGGAAATTATATTTTCACTTACGAATTCCGTTTGAAATTATTGGATAAAAAACACGTATGGAAAACAATTCCATGGTTTTATTAATTAGAAGAAATTTTAATTTACCTGGAATGAAATTATATTTTTATTCTAGTCTGAAGTTTACAAGGCAAGATATATTTGTCTGTTGTATAATTTGAATATCTGCTAGATATGAAGTGTTAAAATTATTTTTATATATTCCATTATATTGCGAGGTAACACAAAAAGTGAATATCATTTTCAAATAAAACGTTTTATTAACTTTTCTCTAAATAATTTTATGACATTACGATAGAAATAAATGTAACGAAATTTATTATTAGCATAAAAACTGCGAAAATGCATTACTAAAATTAAATTAGCAAGTTACGTCATCACAATGAAAGACTATTCTCCGTCACGCGGCGTGTTGTTAGGCCGTAAGGTAATTAATGCAATTGATACTATGTGTCATAAACATGTTTGAGAATTTCTACCAGATGAATGTATGAACATGCAAATGAATGTTACAAAAATTTGTCAGAGGAATGTTATAAAAAATATATTTTATGGTGCTCTACTTGATGAGGTATATTTAGTTTCTTTTTTTGACTCTTCAACATTTGTTGGAAATTTACTTTAGTTTAAACTTATTTTTGTTATAAAGGTAATACTATTGTTTTTTTTTTTAATTTAGCATTTTATTTTAAAATCATAACAGCTTAAAATCTAATTACACAGCTTTCCCTAATGATGTAATATTTACATATCAAGAAAAGAAATATTCTTAATTTTTTTCTAGTTGGCTACATGGATAATTGGAATATTGGATTTTATAGACTTTATTTGTAGATACAACAAAATCATTCCGTTTAACTCTTAAGTATAAAGAAGTCAAATTTGTGGTTTTACTTCATTAGTAATAATCAACTATAAAGAAACATTAGATACTGTCTGAGAGCATAATGATGTTAAGAAGTAAGATCGCAAGGGAATGTGTCTGGGGATACTTTAAAAATAGCACAAGGAATGATAATAAAAAGACAGTGGGAGGTAAAATATAAAGCGCGGTTAAAGAAAAGAAAAAAAGCAGCGTAAAGTTTACTGAATTGCTTGCACATGGATGATAAATACGGAAACAATGAATAATTTAAGTGACTCGCTGGAAGAAAAGCCCAACTTATCGTAATAACTCTTATTTTCAAGTTTGGATACAATATTTTTCGTACTAGCTAATAAATAACATTACAATTAATTTTTATTCAACTGTAGATACCGAAATCTAACGATTTGTTAAATGTTAGAAAATACCTTTTATTGGTTCGCTCTTGTGAATTTGTAAACTTGTAATTGAATTTTTGGTTGTAACCGTAACCCGTACATACACATGTATAAAGTATTATGAATTTTTAAACATTAAACACGAGGATCATTTTTTAGAGTTCAATATTGATGCTTGACGCAAACGTTACGTGCAACGGAAACACCTGTTTACAATTAATAGTATTGAATGTTATTATTATTTATGATTTAATCACTACATTTATGTTACTCCACGTTAGCTAAAGTCACAAACATAAAATACACACCCTAACGTTGACAATGTGCAAAATTAATTAGTGGAATTTAGCCCTATTATTTTTATTGAAAAAGAAATAAAAAAAACAAAAATATATTTATAGCCACGTAGGTTACAAATGGATATAGCATGCGCATAGAATGTGAAACCATTTTGTTATTCCAGCACCCTAATTTTTCTGAATTTTTCTGTGTTATATATTGGGGTGTAAAACAGACGGAGTTAGTAGGATTTCTTAATAGGGTGGCAATATTAGTCGTCACACGGTTGTTTCAGTTCCAAAGTGATATCCATCTTTCCTGAAGAATTTATATTCCAAGAATATAATCTATATGAAATTGATCTTAATACCGCAAATTCGTCTTACCTATTTGAATGAAAATTTAGTATTAAAAAATAAAACCGTAGTTTTCTATAAGTATATTAATAAATTATTTAAGGTACAAAATAAACATTCGTAATACATTTCCAATAATTATTTGACGAAATACTTACAGTGTAGCTAAAAAGAATGTAACGAAATTTTGTAAAATATGTCAGGCCATAATCGTATAAAAACTTTTCTCAATATAAACACGTATACTGTGCAATAGAAAATTGTTTAAACCAACTAACCATAAATATCATCAAACTTCAGTTAACAAAATATTCTTAGAATATTATCTTTATGTCAGCTTTCTGCTGCCTAAAATTTATAGATTAAAACATGTGACTGCATTAAATTTTTTATTATTTTTGTCTGCTCTATCGAATGAGATAGTCCAATGATTTTTTTTTCAAAGCATGTAAAGGTCTTCATAACAGTTTTGTTCATGGGCGGCGTACCACGGTAGTATGAAGGATATGATGTTCTAACAAGAATAATTAATAATAAATGAATAAATATTGATCTGCGTCCATTATGTTCCCAGTTTATGGTTTTTCGTATTACCTATTAAACGTCTTTCTTTATATAGTCGTAATGTTAAATATCTACATTTTACAGAAAATCATAAATAGAAGACGAAAAAGCAAATATTTCGATGTATGTTATTTTATAGTAATGTTATATGTTAGTTACAAAATATGTTTAACTTAAAACATATTTTGTTACTAGCGTGTCATTTTTATTTAACAATAAACGAAATCTTTATGTAGGCTTTCTGCTGCCTAAAATTTATAGATTAAAAAACGTATGTGTGCTTAAGTGCATGAGCGCGTGTATACTTGACTTCTTAGAATCCTTTATTCCAGAATTGCCTAATTTAAAATTTCCTAAATTTAAAAACATTTGCTCACAATTTGTTTAACATTTTATCTTATTTCCGGTCCTCTGTGTAATTTCAAGTTATATGCCATTGAGTATAATATAAAAATAAATAAAAGTGAATTCTTCAGATACAGCGATATTACATTTAAAAATGGTAGGTACAAGTTGAAGAATTAAAATTCGTCAAATCAGAATTAAGAAAATGTAATACTGTCTATGGTATTTAATTATTAAAAACGAATTTTTTTAGCTTAATCATTTGCTTGTATAATTTTATCTCTGAAGTAAAACCTATTTCGGCAAATTCGAAGGACCGGATGAAAATGCGATCCTTTATTATTGCCTCATAAAAGATTCAACAATTACTCTCAGATTCCGTGACACAATCCATGAATGAGCCTGACCTATTATTATTTCCGCCAAATATATAATTTTTCCCTACGCAAAAACCCAATTCCATTGTGACTGACGTGCATATTCTATTAATTTCTCCGGCGGAATACGATAAATAAAATTTCAGTATTTTAAATATCTTTTCTACGGGCTTACAAAAGGTCGTAGAAGCGAAATTTGTTCCTCTTAGATTATTCAAGTTACGGTTGTTTCCAGTTTTAAAAGTTCTGAGAAGAAAAACCAAAAATGAATGTCTATTTTAGTTCATATTTAAAATTTTACACACAACATTTATATACATATATATATATATATATATATATATATATATATATATGTGTGTGTGTGTGTGTGTGTGTGTGTGTATATATATATATATATATATATATATGTACACACACACACAAAAGGAAGTAAATATGTGAAGGGAGGAAGATGGAGGAGATAAATTGTTTATTTGATATGTTATATTTATTTGACGCCCAGCTACATATATGGAGAAATACAGCATGTATTGGTACTCTTTAGTCCTGTATCTAGGTTTCAGTATTTAAATAAAATTTCTTAACTTATAACTATATAGTCTCGATGGCTTATATAATATAACTTTTGAAATTCAATTACAATTTAATATATAATTTGGTGGAGTGTAGAATTGTGTGTTCATTTGTATTGTTCATTATAATCGAATTATGAGAATGTATGTATTTTGCGTGAATATATTTTAATGTATATTTACATATTTACGTACATTTGTTATTATGTCGGTACGAATTTTAACAATTACGACTGTTTCATCGTAAAATCGTTATTATTTACGTAACTTGGGGACGAAGTCAGCAAGCTGTAAACGTTGGCTACCCCCAGGCTATAAAACTCATCAGTCGATCATCACGCGTGAGCGGCGGAAGCACGGTACGCCATCGTCCACTGCGGCACGTGTGGAGCTCCACATTTTACGGCAGGTTTTGCAGGGAAAAAGAAGAACGCGCTTGGCGCGGGTCTATTTGTAGATTCGCGGTGCGGGGCGCGAGGGCTTTCGCGGTGTATTGTGTCTCGCTCATCGATTATCCATCTCTGTCGCGGCACTCTCTCTCTCTCTCTCTTGATTTTCGTGTGTCACACTCTCTATCATGGTGTCGTAATAGGTTGTATAAAAATGCATATCGCAGTAAGGAATTCATTCAGTTTCTGAAGTTATACATCTTCCCTCGTTATCATTTTTACATTTTGTTTCAAATTAAATACTCGCCATAGTACTCCCTTCAATTTAATTAAGAAGTTACTTATTTAAGTAAATCAGCTGCAATGCTATGTAGAAAGTAAAGGTATTTTAATATTCTTTAAGAAATATTTTATATTTTTATGATAAAAATATTTTACATGTACTACGGCGATTTCGTAGACGTTTCGACACTTATAATTAAGCATTATAGTATTTTTATAAAAAAAATTATAAATAATAATTTTTTACAACGTGTAATATGTTATATGTATTATAACTTTTACAAGCATAAAAACATGTTGCATATTATAAAACTTAACATTTATGATAATCGCCATAGTTTTTCTGTAACCTTCTCGTCAGATATTTTCAACCGTTTTCTTATTATTTCTAGCACAATTATTTTGGAAATACGGAATGGAAATTTGGAATAACGGAATTTTTTACTGCAGTTAATTTTTCGAAGGTCTTTTTAAAGATAAAATTTAAAATTATAAAAAAAAATATTTTCATGTTCCTCACAACGATCCTTTTCAAAAGATATTTCATGTCAAAATGGAAAAAAAATAAAATCTTAATTTTTCTTCTCTTTAACTGTTATACAAGTATTTGAAAAATATTGGTTGTATAAAATATGTAGATTAATAAGATGTAAATCACACTGTAAATTTTAAGCTTCCCCGTCGTATGCTTTTTGAGAAACTTGGGTATAAAAATAGAAAAATGTAAACGTGTTACCTGCTATACTTTTTGTAGGCGTAAAAACATGGGGAATTTATTAAAAATTGTGACATCTAGAATCATCGCTATACTTTTCCTATGGCCTGTGCGTGGGTTTTTAAAAACCCATATTTTTTCATAATGTTAGGTTGAACAGATGCGGAAAGGAATTGTAACATATTTTTTGGCCTATTTTTCAGTATATATTTAAAGATGTAATATCATTACGAAAAAAATATTTTGGACACCCTTGTAACCAATAAATATGAAATTAAACATACATTTTCTTGAGTAAATAATTTTCCTTTTCTAAAATTTCCAAACAACTCTACTAGTGTTTTGGCTATTATAATATGTGCAGCTTGCTCTGTTCTATACTGCACTAAATTTTTATAATAAATTTTTATCATTTATTGCACTAAATTTTAAGTTTCCACATCAAGCGGTTTCTGAGAAAAAGTTCTGTGACGTACATACAGAGAGAGAAGTGAGTGACCTTCGAAGAGACCCATTTTTTTCTTTTAATGTGCAAAACTTCAGTTACTAATGAAGATAAAACTATTTACTGATGAGTAATTAAATTCTAAAAGTTTAAAACATGCCTTTTTTGGTCAATTATCCTCTTTTGAACCGGTTTCCAAAAAAGGACGAATTTCTCAATTTGACTGTATTTTTTTATATATGTTACCTCTTATCTCTGGCATTTTTCAACCAATTTGAATGATTTATAATCCTCCTAGTAAATTCATACAGATTTTGTTGAAAACTGACTATGTATACTGAATATATACCATGGAATTTTTCAACGTTGAATAGCACATGTACAATAATCTAGTTCACATGCTACGATCTAATAATAGTGTGATATTATACGACTAAGGGTGACGTAAAATTGCTTATTAATAAAATTAGGGTACAATTGGGGAAGTAGAAAGTAGTGATACTCAAATATTTTATCTCACATAGGTCTCAGTTCAAGAGGAACTCTTCAATGATGCGGAGTAAACTCATCGTGTTTTTACTCTTTTTACTTGTCTTGATATAACAAGGAAGTAATTAGGTAAATAAGTAGGTAAGTATATACGGGTGCATAAAAATATTTACAAACTTTGATCAATAATTCCTGATGATGCAGATGCACTTTCTGTCCAAAATAAGAGACTTGAAGATCTGCAGTTTTGTGAGCAGTATTGTGAGTCTTAAGCAAAGACTCTGTCAATAAACTCGGACCCGAACAGAGACTCTGCGACTGAAATGCGGGTTTTAATTACTCCTGCCTAAATCGTGAGGCCTAACAATCAGCTGTTTTAAATTAGAATTTTGTGTCTCAAGCAGAAACTCTGACATTGGATTCTGGGTTGCTACTCCTCAGTCCTGATGCTGCAAAGGTATTGTCGTGCAACTGAAGTATCTGATTTTTATATACATTAATATTCAAGCAAAGTTTTTACCACTAAACTCCGGATTCCAACTCCTAAGACTAGACGCGATGGAAGTGCTATTTTTGTAAACCGTGATATTTGAGGATCTCCAATTTTAAAATTAAGGTTGTTGGTTTCAATAAGGAACTATATAAGTCAAGTCCGGGTTCCTACTTTAAATCAAAAGAAAATCAGGACCTCTTATTTTTAAGTGATATTGTGGGTTTGAAGCAGGGACTCTTTCAATGAAATCCAGATTGCAATTCCACAGTCGGATGTAGCAATGTTACGGCCTGTTTTTTGTATGTTAACTCATATCTCTAGTATTAACCAACAAATTTGTGTGATTCTCTTTTTTTAAATGGCCCAGGTAAATTGCATTTCGATTTATTTTTCCGAGAAAATGGCTGGAACTATGTAACTTCGTTAACCATAAATATAATAGTCTCTAATATGTTTCCAAATTTCAGAGAAAATTGATTCAAGAAGTCTGAGTAGTAATTACTGGCAAAATATTTGTGTATATTTGATTATTATTTTATTTTTATTCAATGACCTTGTATTTATCATATGATATGAATTTATAAAAATGTTAGTATTATAATTTTAAACATTGCTCTATAAGTAGTACTTTCGTAACTACCGGCAAATTCAAATTTTGTTCAAATATCAATTTTAGAATATGTTTTTTTCCATAAATAATATTCAATAGCTTATCTAGTAATATCGAGGACACATTTTATAATTTGGAGGTTAATGTTTTAATATCGCGCGAATTCTCAATGGCCTTACAAGCAAAAAAAATATAAAAAAAAATTACCGTCGTTGCTAGAAGACATAATGGTTTAATATATTTATACATATTTATAATTTGTATTGTCAAGATTTCTGCAGAAATATACAAATAAGTAGTGTCGTCAGCATTAATCAGATGATTTATTTCTAAAAGGATTACTTTTAAGTTTTGCCTGTAAAATGACACCATTTAAGATTACTATATTTAAATCACATGAATAATTTGAAGAATTTTACGAATATTTCTTATTTGATCGGTTATTTTAACGAAGATTTATTTTTAAGTTTATTTCTTCGTAGTCTTGAATATTTATTATTATACCTATTTATGAACAATTTAATGAAAACTTCTGATAGTATCACCTCCATATAAAAGTTTAAATTTAAATAAACTTCACTTACAATACAAACATGAATAATATTTTAAAAAGGATAAAAATAAAAAAGAAGTTTCGTTATATTTACTAGTTTGTTAGTGGCCAAAATGTGTTTATTGCCATTGGTGCTAATATTTCGACAAAGCACAAGATTATATGGCAATACTAATAACGTCTTTCAGAAGTTGCGTTCTATGATCTAGGAGCTCTTTTGCGAGCGATTTAAGGTGAGATATGTAACTAGGAGATTTATCCTCTTTGCATACCTTATCTTCTTAGATTATGTCATAGTCATGTACATATAATATGCCAGTAAAATATTTTCTTTGGCATAAAACTAATAAAAAGATGTTTTGAAAATCAAGCTAATCGTTATAATTGATTCTATTCAGATGGAATTTGAAATAAGATACTCTCAGTAAAATCTGTCTTAGTAAATTACTCACATTACTGGAATTAACTTTTAATAACATTCGTAAATAAATTATTTAAAATAAAGAATTATTATTTTTACTTCGTTATGGTGTAATGTTTTGTGGATAATCAGAACGATGCGTCACATGGGCTTGCACGACGATGTTGTTCGGTTGCTATATTTAGTTGTATTTTTTGTAACAGATCGATTTCGTTCATTTCTTTTGACTTATATATGTGTCTAAATATATATATATATATATATATATATATATATATATATTCCTTTATGTATGGTGAAATTGTCATCTCGTAAGTTGTTACCTCCTTGTTCTTGTTGCTTTTATTTGTTATATATTTAAATTATATAAAGCATATGCAATATGACTATTTAATGAATATTCATAAAAATCATTCACAATTTCACTTTAGTACTTAAGGTATATTCATTTAACAAAATTGTAAAAAAATTGGAAAGAGATGAAACAAAATGTATTAATATAAATATGAAAATAACTATTGACGTTAATAACAAATCATTTAATATCGATCTGTATAAATATTCTCTTTTACACATTGAAATTTCGTCTAAAATTAATATATTTGTTCAAAATATGTATTTCTAATTTTAGGTCATGCAAAATATTTAATTGCGTTACAATTTTTCAGTAAATAATTTTGCAATTAAGACAAAAGTTTCATTTATGTTAACATCAAACCATGGTTTTTTATTGGCAGTTAATATCTTCATGTAAACAATAGATTTGAAAAGCTGGGAGCGATTAGATTTTTTTTAATGCTTCACAGAAGAAATTAGTTTCAGCTAAATTAATGTATTTAAGAATATGACACTTAAATAAATTACAAATTGGTCAATGACATTTTTGTATAAGTCATTTGGAATCTATGATTTGAAAAATATTGGGTCAAACGCAATAATTTGGGTTCGTTGTCCACTTGCCGTTACGTATAACACTTGTAAAATATAATCTTGATCACATTAGACTGTCTCATGCTGTTCATTTTTTTGTATTTTTGACATAATCTCGGAAACAACTAAATAGATTGTGATAAGGTTCATCTCTACATCGAGTATTTCACGAGGAAAGTTTTAGTGCACTAAATTTTGCCATATCAAATTGGTGACAGAGAAATTGCAATATTACCAAAATTAAGTGATTTAGGAAGCGTTTTGGCAAAACTGGGGAAAGATACATTGGAATAAGTTGTGTTGGGATTTTCGACCTTAAAAAACCTACAAAAGAGAGAGAGAGAAAGAGACCTACAAAAATGTTAAAAATAGCTTGCGATAATGATTTTTTGAGATTAAAAATGATTAAACATCTACTTCGAAATTAGAAAAGGTTTTAGACATTATCGCATAAATCTTTATCAAATTATACATTTTCGTATACTTTTTTATTTATTTTATACCAATTTAGTTTTTCACGTCAAACCTTTTGATTTCATTTTACTCGCAGAATAAGAAGAATTATTCACTCGATCAATACAGAGCTACGGCCGAATGGATTGATCATAATCTGAACATTGTTGACCGATTGTTGAAGTTATTAAAAAGCAGGGAGATGTCCCCTCCAGGCCTTGTGGCACCATATTATTCACAGGGAACACACATATTATCTAAATTATTAATTTCTATGAATTTTTAATTTAAGAATTCAAACGTACGTTCCAGCGACGACGTAATATAATATTTCGATCTTATTCGTTCTTCCTAAATATCGATTCTAAAGAGTTAGAGAATGGTTCACTATTTTCTACATTATAAGTTTTATTAACACCAAGAAAGAAACACAGTTTTATTGATTAGTAAGAGGTTATTTTTAATAAGTAAAATAATTTTTTTATTCTCAATTTTCTTATAATTATTTTAAAAGATGCTCTAATAAAGGGGAAAAGAAAAAGAAAGTAGAGAAGTATAATTTTTTTCTTAGCGAAAAACGAGGACTTAGCCTATTGTAGCGTTGGTTTTTCTTTAGACCGCCCAAGACGTAATTATCAAGGAACCTTTAGCCCAACGTAGTGGCCGTTCGTCTTTGTATCAAGAAAGATGTAATTTCTGCAGAGAAATATTGGCCGAATGTAATGTTCCTTTGTCTTTAGGTCACGCATTGTATTCTCATTAATAAAGAGAAAGCAAGATATCGGCCTATTGTACAAGGCAAACTCTTTTGGAGACGTTGATAGAACGTAATATTCGTATGTTTTTAAATTGTGCAAAGCTTGCTTCTAAGAGAGAAATAACTGGGTTAAAATTAGCGTTCGTTCAGGAAGAAATCTTGGAATATATAAATTGAGAGGTTGGCTAAACCTAACGTATGTTTCGCGTTAGATCGTGCAAAGCATAATTCTCAAAGAAAAAAGAACATCACCAAGTGATGTGCTCAGAACTTGGATAACAGGGCTAGGCATATTATTTTATGAAAAACTACAGAACTTAATCGTTCTGTAGTTCCAGGTTTAACATGAACACAACCAATCAATTGTGGACCAATTACGAATATTCTGCAACGAGTTATGATCCTTCTGTTGATTGATCCTACAATTTTTGTAGGCGATATGTTCATCATCTACAAACTCAATTTTAAAATAGAACGATGTATAAAATAGGACGAGTAGTATGCCGACCATAATGGCTTTATATTTGACTACACAATAACGCATTTTAAATCTCACTTGTCAGTATACAGATTATAGCCAGTGATTTTATAACTATATTAATTCTTCAAAGTGAGACCTAACATTTAGTCGGCAGACGTATTCTTTTTAGAACGAGAATCATACATTTTTATTAATATGTTATATTGCGTATCTTGAGACTTTATACATGAGACTATTATATTGCGTATCGCAAGCTTATATAGACAAATAAACCACTCGATTGAACCATTTGCCATCATTATGAAATTGTATTTTCGTAATTATTATATTCGTTGTTTAAAACGACAATGGTTTTTTTAAATTTTAATATTGCAAATATCTTATTTATATAAATGGCTTATTTGCTTCTTAAATATGATTTATATGCTTTCCTAAATGCTGTTTTATAAACTCATCTTCCAATGAAGTTACAGATTTATTGCTTTAAAACAATTTAATAAATAAAATATGGAGCAATGTAGCCGCGACCATAACTTGAAAAAATATTTGAATTTAGTTTTGCGACAATTTAGAGTATCCGCTATTTTATATCGAGACGTAGGTAGACTTTCACTAATATTTTTCAAATTAATTTATCATCAAAGAAAAAACATATGCGGAATTTTAGTCTAAAATCGTTCAAGAGTTAAAAGTCTCTGACAGACGGGCGTCGTGTGGTAGGCTTCCATATATACATAGGTTTATATGTATGTATATATATATATATATATATATATATATATATACATGAACGTGTATAAATATATATTAGGTCATCTATATGGCATTGACAGCTTAGGAAAGACATAGTAATTTAAGATTGATTTATGCAGTTTTCCCAAAATTAACGATTCTTTAAAATTAGTGATGGAAGTTGAATCATTCGTTTATATTGTTAAATTAAAGTTTTAGAAATCAAAGTTACCACGATATATTCCCGAGAAGAAATATTTCTGAATCGAAGAGTAAACTTATTCGGATTTATGCTCCAGATTGTTTTTAATGTGGATACGAGGAGCAGACAAATATATGGTTTTGTCGCGTGAAACTAAATTTACTTTTATATAAAATTTACTGGTATATATATATATATATATATATATATATATATATATGTGTGTGTGTGTGTGTGTGTGTATACATATGTATATATATAATAAACTACATAACTAAAGTTACCTATCATATTTTTAGGTAAAATGGAAATATTACAAATTCGGGATGCAGTAATCTATGAAATCAGTTTTGCAAAGTTTATGAGAAATAAAAGTTATAGTATTTCATAACTTTTGAGCAAACTTTTGGTATTTTATTTTACATATAATATTATTGTTATCTTCAAAAGGCACAGTATGCTTCAAAACATCTTGTCATCCAAAGCATCATGGGCATTTTTTAGTGTTCAGTATCCAAATGGCAGAAACCAAGCCCTTATAATTTCGTTCTGTCCGTCTTTCCGTTTGTTTGTCCATTTGTCTGTTCGTATGTTACAAAGATTTCACTCGGGGACTATGGGCACTATATAGATGAAATTTGGACGGTACGTGTCGTCTGTGAACAATGAAATTATAAAAAAAAATATAATATTGACCATGGCGCTCCATACACCCAACTGAGGGACGAAGAAAAATTCAGTGCACATAGGCGTGTGGGATAACATTATACAAGCCTTAAAAATGATATAGAGGTTCCAAAATAACTTTTTTCTTTAAGTCAATAGTTGGTGAGGTATGCGCTTCTAAAGTCAGAAAGTTTTTCCGCACCATCTCACTTTTCAACTAAAATGTGTAAAATTCTGAAAAACAATTAATGTTGCAGAACTTAAAATAAACTTTTTATGAAAGTTGGTCTGAATAACATATGTTGTGTAGTTTTTGAAATAGGAGATGTTGTCGGTATTGACCGCAATGATAATTTTATTTCTCACAATGTCTTTGAGAAATACAAACTTTTGAATTTTTATATTGTTTGGTGCTACGGAACCCTTCGTTCTCGAGTCCAACTCTTGATACGAAAGAAGAGAGTTTAAAAGAAATAATATACTATAGTAAAATAATATCTGCGTGTACTTGAGCTCATGTTACAAGATTGAGTGTCCAAACCGCTAGACTAACTTGGATGAATATCCGATTTTTGCGTATTTCATTGCTATATCTAGAAGTGATACGAAAACTATTACCCAAAGTTTATGTAAATTGTGATGGTGTGGGGGGGGGGGGGTGTCATTGAACTGTTTTACTACGGAATCTTTAGCGGAAAGCGTTGAGCTGCGATGTTGAGTGTTTCATACCCGACGGAAAAATTAAACAATAAAATTAACTACGGCAGTACAAAAAGACGTTTACACAGCTTTGTATTATACAAGAAAGTAAGTCCAGCGTGTTCCGAGGGTTTAAATTTGTCATTACTTTAAATAGCTACAATTTATATAATTTAAATAAATACAATATATAGTTGATGGAAAATTTTAAATAATATTAGAATATGTGTTCTTATTTCTTAACGAAGAAGTGAAATTACTTATGTTAGTTCTGAATTACGTAACAATTTACTACGATGTTTGCCTGTAACATACTAAATAACGATATGTTTATACCTACACCGAGATATTCCTGCCCTATCCCTACTTTTACGTTAACTCGCTTATTTTTTATAAAATTTTAAATGTAATTTTGCAATGCTTTCTAATCAACCTATAATTTCATGATATTTTACGAAAAAAAAACAGTTTAAGGGTAGTCAACTATTCTACTGCTTTGCATTTTATCCCTTCGCAGTACATGGAAATTCAGTCGCTATAAATTTAATATAGCTGGTACAGACGAGAAAATAAAGTCTAATTTTTCAGTGCAGTCTTCCATTGGACTGAAATATAATGTTTTTTTCATTAAATATATTTCGTCAAATATTTACACAACTGATAAAAAGTTTTAAAATTTTCATCAAAATTTAAAAGTTATTGCTTATAAATTGATTACGTAGCTAAAGCAGCTCTGATATAAAGTAATCGAAATATTCAGCTTAAATCAATAATGATTTCAGAACAGTTTTAAATAGCAGAATGCCGATTATTATAGTCTTCATTATAACATTGCACACAACTTAATAATTATTCAGAGTCTTTAATAAAATCTTTCAACGTATCAATTAATTATTGTTTTCATTCAGATTATATTTCTTGCGGCAAAACTACAATTCTTTTGTGCTTTATTTATGTATTTTCTTATATTTCATTTTGTCTAAAATATATGAAAAAAAACGTAGAACGAAATTATATTATTTGTGGAGTGTTCGAGCCATGGTTGGGTTATGTTTTTGTGACGTTTTTATTAGAGATTGGCTATTGAAAACGTTTATATTTTTATTTAAATGGCTTAGTAATCTGTGAAGTTATTGAAAACAAAAATATTAGTTATTTTAAACACAATGTGACATGAATACACGTATGTGTATATATATATATATATATATATATATATATGTATATGATCAGTAGTTGTATTATATCCAGTATTTTATTACAGGAGACCTCACGAAATTACACCTTCGTTACGTAAGAATAAATGAATGGAACTAGAATAATTTACTTTAACGTATGGTCGTGGTCATCGACGGTCTTAACCTGAACAACATTCATTGTAGGAGCCAACGTCTTCATTAACATCTGATGGCCTAGGGGCTTAGAATGATTCCGTACATTAAGTTGAAAAGAGCCGACAAGGTGCGAACCTAGTCGAACGTACCCTCAGAACGTTTTAACTCCCATCCAAACATGCCGTTAGATGTTTCACATGAAAATTGATAGGAGGATAATAAATTTTTAAAAAATTTTCATTTTAATTAACAATTTATTTGAAGAAATCCTTTTTTTGTCCAATATGTGACTTGGGCGTAAAAAATATTCCATTTCTAAATGCACCTTATTTATACTTGTATATTACTTGTATATTCTCTTGTATAATACCTCATTTATACTCGTATATATCCTATGCAATAGGGTGGAATAAATATTACAAATTGTGATTAATTGACGATTACATCAAAATTAATTTGAACTTTAGCTTGAAATTCCACATTGTTTTAACACAAAAATATTTTTCTCTTAGTCTTATTTACGTGTAAGAAATTCAGCAGTTTATACTAGTAGGTATCAGTGGTTACCAAGTAAATGATAACAAGTACTAAGTTTAGTTATCAAAGGCTGAGTGAAGTATTTTCATTCTGTTTCTCGGTGGTGAGAGGCTTAGTCTCTTTTTTATGCACTGCTATTGAAAGTTGTTCGAAGTTCAGTCGCAATAGTTGAGAGCCGAATGCAACAACGAATCTTTCAAGTAGCTCGAGACGACAAAACGCGTATTATAATACACTGCATTATTATAGACCCGAGTATTCTCGCCGAGTATTGTACGTATATATTCGAATTCGAGAAAACGAATTAACACATTAGTTGCAGTGAAGGTGTTTTATAATTCATTGAATTTTTTGATTCAGTGCTAAGTAATGAAAGATCAGGTGTGATACGAGTAGAAAGAGTAAGTATAGGATTCTCATTATTTGTTTTTCAGAATATTACGTAAGATGTTTTCTAGGCATTGTCGAAAATATCCATAAAATACGTAACCCGGAAATTCAGGAATTGCATTAAATTAAATACATTCTCTTAAATGTTTGTAAATGCATTAGCATGTTTTAAACTTTCGTTATGTGAACTCTCTTATTTTTAGGGGTTAATTCATTAAAGTTTGACTAATATTATTTTCAAATATGAAGGTCTTAAGACATTAATTTCGACCCAAAACACGCTTATAAAAACTGGTTTCGACTACCGCTGTTAAAATAATATTTAATGAAATTTGCACTGATTCTCTTGTTTACATATCTTTTAAGAGCATTATTTTGTACCTAAAAGTGATTGAAAAATATTCCTCAATTTCACATTTTTCAGTGTCGATGTATGATTTGGTAAAATGAAGGTAAACTAACTTTTGCATATGCTTCACTCGTGTTGAAGTTTATGGGGTTTTTCGGGAGAATTTAAAACATGAAAAGTCAACTAGAATTTTGAAGGGAAATTATATATCAAGTCTTTACTTTCGTGACTTTATAATATAAATTACGACGATAAAATATTTCCCTCCTAATTTAGGATTAAAGCGAGTGGCACCCCTTCCTATTGTATTTTAAATAAAATAATTGAGAAAAAAACTAGAGAACACGATTTTAGAGATAGTGTACTAAAAAGCAAAAAATAATTGTCGAATTTTTCTTTCTCTATCTACTCAGAAGGAAATTGAACATAAGCCATGTTTGTTATTGAGTATAATATTTGAGTGTAAAAGAGTGGGGTGCTTTCTCTTGAAATTTAACTGAAATATTAAGCGCTTTTATTTACACAATATTATACTCAGTGACAAATATTGCTTATACGAAATTCCTTACGGAGTAGACAGAAAAAGTCGGTTCCATAATGGTTTTTTGCTTTTTAGTGCAGTATTTTTAAAAGGATGTTTTTTAAACTATTAACTTATTTTTGCTTTTCTTAGTTTTACATTTTTGGATTTAAGATATAATTTTTGTAATTTTTATAATGGTTTTACATTTACAATATAATTCGTTTTATTTTATGAAATTATTGTACTGTTGTCGATTCTTGACACGTAAGTAAAATTCGGACATATGGATCCAATTGAAAAATCCAATTGAAAAATTCCGTAATTTTTTAGTGTCCTTTTTTGTTTGAAAATTGAATTTTTTTCCATTTTATGAAATTATTGTATAATCATCAGAACTCCACATAACTGCCAAGTTTCATGATATATTATGAATAATTATAAGTACATGAAATTTAGTTTCGTAGATTCAATCAGATAATTACAGGTCGACCTAGTAAAAGCGTGTTAAAAATCACGTCGATCCAGAGATTATTAATTCTGTATTTCCATAAGATTTTAAATTTAATTTATGTACTTTTTCCATTTCAAATGAGAATTTTGCCGAAGAATGAGATTGCCCGATCCATCAACTATCGCTAAGAAATCATGTATATATATATATATATATATATATATATATATATATATATATAGATATATATAACCATTTCATATATGTACACCACAATTGTATGTACGAGTAAAACAATAAGTAATATTTCGCCGATAACTAAAAACCAGGTTCATATAAATTGAAATTGATGATTTTGAACAAATAGGTAGTATTATAAATTAATTAATTAATCTTTGACTTTCCTTGGCAACTTTCTGTAAATATTTTGAGAAATTAAGGCTGCGACGAGCAAGTTAGGAAGCCCACAATAAGTATTGATATGAAAAGATAATTACAGTGCCCCAAGCAGTAAATTTCGATTCGCAAACGTATAGAAGGTTGGGAGGGGTGGCGGAAAATTTTTAAGAACGTAATATTTAAATATTCTTTTGATGTTATTTCGCACATTTCCATTATTATTTAGAATCAGAAATGGGAGATACGGCTAGTGAAGGGGCAGTGTTTTCATCAATGCTATTCTCGTAAGAATTAGCAGTTATTCGCTCAGTATATCAGCACTGCCGAAGTAAATAGAAATAATAGTTTGGTATTAAATAGTTGTGATGAATTTCGTACACTGTCTTCACAGACGATCGCGTCTATCTTCACTACATCTTCACATACGCTCGTCTAACCGGAAGACGTCCAGTATTATTGCCTTTCAATAAACCCTTAATTTGATCCGGTCAACTGCACGCAGTATTTCACATGCTTCCTTACCACCTTGCACCTTGCACATATTTAACGAATATGATTTTATCGAATCACTATTAAATGGGATTAAGTAATAAAATTATTCTGAATAAAATTTTTCAATTTCGGATTAATGCTATCAGTAGTAAAGTAAAAATCATAAAAATTACAAAGTGTTTTTGAAAAGATCGAAAGAATCTGTTTTTTGCTTTTACGATGGAATACGTAAAAAGAATCACCTTTCAAACTTGTAGATAGAGAAAACGTTTTAACTGCTCTAATGTTTTAAGATGCTTCTGGTGGGATGCAGTCTAAAAATATGTATTATCTGATTTTTGCTCGCTGCGTTTTTCGCATTTACTGCCATGTTGTGGTACTAAATTTTTATTACTGAATGAAACAAATATTTGTTTTATTCCATCCTAGTGCACATGATATATATATATATATATATATATATATATATACATATATATATATATATATATATATATATATATATATATATATATATATATATATATATATATATATAGATATTTGAATAAAAGTTCACTTAAATACGAATTATTTAATTTGCCACAGTCTCACAGAAGAGAAAAATTTAATTTTCTTAAAATGAGTAGTTAATTACAATAATAAATATAAAAAAAAATTATTGTCTTTCTTTAAATTTTTATTTCTTTAAATTTGTTTGTAAAGTGCTAAATTATCTACATGTTTTTTTTGTAAAGTTGCAAAAGTTTCAATTAATGCCTGAAAGTAAACAAAATGGATGGCGCAATAAGCCATCTATTATTTATTGTGTCTTAAAAACTTTCTATTAAATTTAAGGGTATTATAGTTACTACTCTATAAGTAAATTAGTTTTTATTCTCTCTAGCCTATCTTAGCATGAATGTTATCCGATTTTCATTAAATGTACTTTTAAATTCATTAAAAGGCTGACCGATTATTATTAGCAGCGTTATAATACAAGATATAAATAGTTAAAAACATTCTTCTACTAACTAATATTTATGAAGGTATTATATATGCTCTATATCGATCATACCATCATATAAATGGCACGAGATTTGAATTATGTTTTGGGATATTATAAGTAGTTTCGACGCAATAGAAAAAAGTTGGTGTAAATTAATACCGTTAATGAGATGTAACAAACGCATGTTTTTTTCCTTAAGATAAATGTTTTGTTTATAATAAACTTAAGAAACGTTAATGTTATCCACTAACATTATAAATGCCCAAAGTATATTTTTTTAGTAACAAACGACGTAATATTTTGTGAAGTAATGTTACCTACAATCTAAATATTTTTTGTTATAAATTTTCGTCGACAATTTAAATACTTTTTGTGCAAAATTGTCGTCCAATATAAACTGCGTTGCCAGTTAAAACTTCCATGATATTCACAAAAGTGTCGTCAAATATGAACTGCATTGCCAGCCAAGACAGAGTAAATTATAATAATACCGAAAATCTTTTAAATATTAAATGTCAACTAATAAAAGTACATAGGAAGAATAATAATAAAAGATGTCAAATAAATATTAGCATGGTAATAATACCAATGATAATAATGGTAGTAATGACAAAATAATTATGATATATTAATTTATCAACTCAAGCCTCGTTCACTGTACAATAACTTTTTCTATAAGCATGTTCTTCACAGTGCTCTGGAAACTAATGCCTTTAAAAACTTTAATAATAGCAGGTATTTTTTTCTTAATTAGTTCCATGGCTTAGACACTGTACAGCCTGTATTTAATGTTTCTAATATCATGTCGGTACTTAATACAGTACTCACGTCTATCAGAATTTATAGAAATTTTGTTAAATTTTTTTGGCATATAAAATGTTCTAATACAGGTAAACATTAGTTATCGTCATTATCCTTGTACTTCAAGATGCCTTCTCACGCAAAACTCTATATATTATACCTGCTAAATATAGAAAAGCCAATATTCATGGGCAGCATAAGACACAGTGCTTTGGAAATAATCAAATTTGACCATCATTGCTGTATCCACTGTCACAATTCCACTGCCCAAACTTTGGTTTTGAAATTCTATGTGATTAATTATATGGGAATTCGTAAAAAAAATCTTCTTGGTTAAACACTACACTACCCTCAAACTAATTATCATTGTCAGACAGTGATACTTATGATACAAAATGTATTCGTACAAAATTGGGTTATATATTATATACATATTATAGGTTATATTATATATTTAGCAATAATAATTCCTATTAAATATATTGATATTTATACGATTTAAATCAAGAATTTTTAAATCAGTGGCACGTCCATGGAATAACAGGAAACAAGATAGAAGATGTTCGCAGAATTATATGAAAATGTATCATTGATAGTTAATTAAAAACGCATGTGATTACACTGTGTTTTCATTTCTGCACGCTCGAGTTACATACACTTATCTTCCTCAGACCAAATATTCCAATACCTTAGTGTTAATCATATATTTATCAATTGCTTATCTGGTAATTGAGTTACAAACCGACTTCAAAAAAGGAGGAGGTACTCAATTCATCGAATCTTTTTTTGTGTATATTCAGCGAAAATTCTTTATCGATTGGACCGATTTTCATGATTGTTTTTTTGTTTGAAAGAAAATGCCATATAAATATAATGACGTGATGATGATCTACGGAAATGAACGATGGAAGTTCTTGACGGATGGCAGTAAATAAACTATGATTCAAGATATTTACTACGAGTAGTATTAAGCAAAATAACTAGGCCCCTTACCAGTTTAGGGTCTGATGATAGATATTAACAGTGGAACTATTTAACGAATATTACTAAACCAAATGTGGTTAAAGATAGTTGCTACTAGTAGCTTTTACTTTGCAAAATAGCTAAAGCGCCGATCGAGTCAGGGTCCGATGATGAGTTCTGGAGATGAACAATGGAACTCCTTAGCGGATGATAGTAGATCAAACGAAATCCAAGATATTTACTACTGGTAGTTATAAAAAATAACTTAAAAATAACAAAATAACTGGACCATTGACAAGGTCAGTATGTGATGATGAATTCTGAAGATGAATAATGTAACTCCTTAGCGAATGGTAGTAAATTGATCGTTATTCAATACATATGCTACAGGTTAATGTTTACTTTTGTTATTACTTTGCAAAATCTGATGTTGGATTTTGGATATGGAGAATAGAACTCCTCAAGCGGTAGTTTTTAATTTTCAAAATCTGATATTGAACTTCGGATACGGAGAACTGAACTCCTCAACAGTTAACCATCGGCGGCTACTACTATCGCTTCATTTCTAAGTGTTGTTGATAATAACTTTAGTGACTTTCAATAATTATTCAATATTATAAAAAGGAAATAATTGTGATAATCAATATTAATATATTATTGAATATATTTGGCGTTAATTTTGTAAAAATTCATTATTCACAATTAAATGAAACTACGTGATGTAGTATTATTTCTGCTTTCTTTAATTTCTTTACCACGACCTAGGTTTCGTTGTATTACAACATTTTCAGGTGAGATATTAGCAAAGATTAACTCTTACCCTTGCTTTTGTATAAATATATTACCGATAATAACTTCCATTTAATTTTATTACATACACCGTAAAGTTTGCATTGTATAACCTCACATAATAACAACAATTAAATTTATTACCCTCACTAAAATACTGGTATATTGTATAACTCTCGGTAATATAATAAAACCTACACTGCGCCCCTGCAATAAACTCACTAACATAAACAATAGAAAAATCCGCACAAACCAGGCTTCCGCTATTGTGTTTGAAACATATAAATGCTGTTGGTTGTTCTTAAGAGTTAATCTTTGCTAATATCCCACCTGAAGATGTTGTAATACAACGAAACCTAGGCCGTGGTAAAGAAATTAAAGAAAGTAGAAATAATACTACATCACGTAGTTTCATTTAATTGTGATTAATATGTTAATTACTCAATATTCTAAAACAAAACATCTTTTACAAAACCAACTCCAAAAAAGAAAGGTATTAAAAAGTTAAAAATAATTGACTCAAAATAGTACCTGCCTATTTGCAATAAGTAACTAAGTTACTTACTTTTGAAGTCGGTGCCAACACCACCGATCAAATTAAACAAATGTAATTTTTTATATTATAAATAGGCCCTTTATGAATCAATTTAGTATTATACGTGTATTAGAAGTAAAAGTTTTAAATTTACATTATAAATTAGGTTACATTATGAATTTGTTTAAGTTGGCAGACCGTACTGGCGGCGACTTCAAAAATAAGTAACTTAGTTATTTATTGCAAATAAGTAGGTACCTATTTTGAGTTAATTATTTTATATTTTTTAGTATCTACCTTTTTTGAAGTCGTTTTTTTAAAGATATTTTAATTTAGAATCTTTTTAAACGGAGACTTAAATTCTATTGAATTTTAATGTTTACGTTCAGAGTAAAATATTTTTTTAATTTGTTATCTACATGTGGTGTAATAAAATGATGATATGGTTGATAAGTTTATAGTCCTGGAAAATAAAGTAAGCAATTGAAGATGGAATAGTTTTTTGAAAGTATTTGATTTCGTGTAACACCACGTAAAAATGTGCTTCGTTGTGTTTTCCAAAATAAATTATGTACTTTTTAAATTGACTATGTGATCTTTACGTATATTTAATGATAAAATTATTAAAATATTTAGTGAAAGTTTTATCATTATATCATTAACATAATTCACAGCAGTCATAAAAAAATGTATGATTGCCAATGAGCAACTTTGAATAATAATATCTCTTTTTTTTTGGTATACCAGAGTGCAATAATTTATTGCAATAACTCGCAGATCCTTTATTAAATAATGTTTAATAATGCACATAACATTTCTTTAACGTTCCTCAAGCTCGTGTCCCATCTCGTGTATTCATGCACTCGTCCTTAGTATAATTTCTTAGCTTTTGCTATTATTTCTATGTATAGTCCTGAAAAGAAGTTATACCTCGGCGTAATTACAGTGCATATATATATATATATATATATATATATATATATATATATATATATATATATATGTATATATATATATATATATATATATATATATATATGTATATATATATATGTATAATACATTTCTTTAAAAAAATAAAACACTAAGTTAATATAGTAAATTGAATAGGTTCTTACGTTTAAGCTAGTAAGTAAATTTCACAATTATTCTCTAACAGTAATCACACCTTTTTTGACTATTCCATAAAATTGAATCCTACCCTAAGACCTTGCTCTCAATACTTTTTCGTTTACACATCTCTAAAAGAAAAATGATTTTTTTACTATTTCATAAATGGCATAATTTTCAGTTTTATTTATTTTTAAATATATTTACTTTTATTTCGCTACATATAACTTATACATATTTTTTAAAATTTGCAGTTTATTGTATAACAGACCAGAAAACTGCACTACCGATCTAATTGGCAATGCATTTATTGGAGAATTATTAAAATTAAATTTAATGCAATACTTATAAATATAATTATTATTTCTTTCAAACTGGAGTAAGTTGAATTCTAATATCCGGAACGTTTTGATAATGCACAAATTCTAAGGTTAAAACTTATCATAACAACATTACAAATATTTCATTCTCTCTCATTTTTTCAAATCAAAGATGAAACGGACATTTCTTAATAAAAATTTTCATTTCCTTTCGCATTTCTCATGTTTTGTTTTTTCATGAAAAAGCAACAAAGAAAACATTACCTTATTATAGGTTGAGGTACTCAAATAGTTTTTTATAATAGTGAAGTTAGTGTAGGTATGATTCACCTTGATAACAAACTATCTTTTTTTGCAGAAAGTTAATTAAGAAATCCACAAGTCAGTGAGAAAATACTAATCATGTTTACAGCTATTCCCAATTAACAAGTAATTCTTGCGTGAGCTGGTTTCTTATTAACGAGTGTATCTTGTCAATATTTTTCAAATAGTATGCGTCCAAAAATACTTTCAATTTAAACAAAATGAATGAAATCATTAATATATTAGTTTAAATTTGCAGCTTTTCTCGTTAATAGTCGAATGATATTCTGGCATCCAATATGCTTAACTAAATTTAAATTAATAAGTATAGAAATTTTCCTTTCTTTTTGATATTCCTAAAAAGAATTACTATAATATTGAAAAAAATAAATATTTACATTCCCATAATTTTAATTTGTAAGTATGTTTAGTAATTATGTTATCCTAACAGAAGACCGTTTACTTCAGGGTCGCCTTTTATTTTGTCACTGCCCAAAAATGCCGAAAAATTAATAAAATGTCAAGAAATTTGTCCTCCTATTATGATTATATAGTTTTTATTACTGTTTAGGATACTTTTTATTCTTCGATTGTACGTGCATTTCAGTTTTTTAGTCTTTATAATATTATAATAATATTTATAATAATTAAAAAAATATTTTATCGCATACATCAAAAATTTTACTCAAAACATTCGTTTTTAAAATTTTTTTTTTAATCTTTATCAACAGACTACAAATTGTTGATAATCTCAGACATACAGGTTCAATATTATTTTAAAATTACTATGCTTAATCAATAAAAGAAAAAACACGGAATTGCAAAAGGAAAACATAAATTTGAAAGTATTCAAACACTCACTATGGATGAAAAAGAACTTGGAAAAGTTAGATACAAGTCATCAACTTTAATGAAATAATACAAAAATAATTTCTCAACAGACAAATAAATAAATATCTCTTCCAAATTTAAAAGGATTTTCAAAGTTTATTTTATGGAGCTGCCATAAAATAAACTTTGAAAATCTGTTTGTTAAAATAATTTATTTTTGGCTTTAAAAATTTAGCTTTTATATACAGATATTTCTTGACAAATATATAACTGTACTATTTTTTCCATAACGAAGCATAATTAGCTCAAATAGTAAGAATTCATTTGCCAACAGGTAATAAGTTGCGCATTGCCAATTATAATTTTTAACAGCGGCAAAATTAAAACTGGAAAATATTAACTCCAATGCACAGTCTAATTTGTTTATTAATTCGAAAGGCAATGTTCAAAAACTAATTTTATAAACATAAAAAACTCGATTGGAAATACAAATTTAAGCAAAAAGAAACTGTAGAATTTACGAGTTTGTTTCTGCTTAAATAAATTTAAAAAATTTTCACATAAAATAGTAGATTTAGGTTTAAAATATAGAGTAGCGAACAATACTAATTTTTAATATTCTTCCAAGCAAAAAACTAATTCGCTTTTAGGTGGAAAACTCAGAAAACAAATTTCACTTGCTTCCCACGAAAACGTTCATGAGGATAATAAGAATTTATTTGCTTTTTAACATTAAAAAGAGGTTCCACATTTCAAATAGTGTGCAGAAACACTACAACATTACGAAATTAATCTAATCAGACCCGCATTTCATGCGTGTAATATAACGCCTAGCTAACATTCCTACCAAATGCCCAATAGAGCGTGCGAACAATGTAATTCTTGTAGACGATAGTCAAATATTAATGGAAGAGCTTTGTACTCACAATAGTGATGTAGAACTTTCGATTTGAGCACTTCTCGAGGTCCAATCATTTCGGTCCTAATTAATTTCCTCCTAACAATGAATTAAATTATCTATTCAATTTTACCACAATTGTACGAATAGTTTGATTGAAAGAGTAAACGTCCATATTGCAGCTATGCTACTGAATAACGAGGTTGAATTAGAAATCTTTTCAAGAACGGTTTGACCGTTTAGATTTGAAAAATAACAATGGATATTTGTAAAATATTTTCTCTCTTGATACGTCTTGAAAAACTAATAAAATATTTGAAAATATAATTTCAAATTAAAAAATAATAATTACGTTAAAAAACGATAGAGAAGAGAAATGAGGCAATGAAAACACTTAAACCGAATTTTGTTAAACTGCGTTTGTAATTAAAGTATAAAAAATTAAAATACTTTTATCAATTAAGATCAAAATAGGGAATATTATTTTATGTGTATTTTTGCAATAATGATATTCGCGTCATGTGGGACAGATGTGTTTAATAAGAAAGTCTTTGAAAGATAAATGAAACTTATTTATATAATATTAATTAAGAAACAGCACTAGTAATTTTTATAAGTTATCAATTGTGGCGGATACAATTGCGATTAATTTTATACTTGTAATAAGGTCATACTAATTATTGTATCTGTAAACTTATAGTTTGCAAAACATGTCTCAGTAAGTAAATGAAACTTCACTCCCATAAAACTCACTAACATAGAATAGAACACAGAAATAGTACCCACGTAAAAGGATAATTATTTACACGCTATAGAAATGAATTGTACTATATTATGTTTAAAAATTGAGAAATCCAACGTATTCATGTATTTAGTATTTAAAAAAATTCATACAGAACAAATTTTGTGTGCTACGAAAGATTTAGAAAGAGTCTTTTGGTTTCACATTTAAATATTTGTGAGGATATACTCAGTTAGAGAGCGGCATATTGTAAGGTTTCATAACCATGACTAAGAACTGTAACGAGATATAAGTTTCTTTGGTCCCGATTGTCCTTCAGAATCGATGTGAAAATTTAAGTTGTTTAGTGGCTATCCTTATAGATTTTAGGTTACTTTGATAATTAATATGCATTCTAACAAGAAGTGGTATGTAATAAAGTAAATAATAAAAATAGCCATTCGTAAATAAGCATTGAATGAGAGACAAGAACACATATTTTGAAAATATCCAATATAACTTACTCTAACTCTTTTTATGGCAAAATAAATTTAACAGAGTGTGCGTATGCTAAGTCAGCTATTGTTTCTCCGTCTTGCTTTGATCGCTAAAATATTTTTTATTTATTTTCTTACATAGGTCCCCCTATGTAAGAAAATAAATAAAAAATATAGTAAAGAAATCAAAATAAATCGCTATTCTAGATTTAGTTATTAATAATTTGTGTTAAAGATACTATGACCTAAAACTTACTGTATACCTAAATATTTAATTATGTACCCACTTATTTATTTATTAACTTTAAAAGAGAAATTAAGGGGTACGTAGGACAGATTTATAGATAAAAGATCAATTTGACCCAGTCAAACAGGGAGGTAATTTTTATTAATTAGTATATGGTAGACTGTATGATATTGTAAACAAAGTATTTGTAGAAAAATAATACTTGGTATATTAAATCGGAATCATGTAAGGTGAGTTGAGGAGTAAATATTAAGTGGAATATAAAAATTATGGATGATATTGTAATCATAAAAGAAAACTAATGTACTTCTACTGCAAAGTCACAATTTCCAATCCGCTTAATGAACAAAGCAAAATTTTTTTGAGGCCGTTCGCAGATTCTCCGAGGGACAGAGGCCAGTAGCCGGAGGGGTGAAATTCAAACGATGTTAATGACTTTTGAATATTTATAAGCGCCCATGTGAATGTGATGCCCGCTGATAATACGCGTTATTATTTTCGAATGGATTACACCCTCAAGCTAATTAATATTAATGATTGTTATTTTTTTATATGCTAGGATTCATGCCTATATTATAATATATTAATTCGTTAGCGGCCCTATAATTGGATATTAAACAAATATTGATAGTGCTATAAAAAATCACGGTACTGTAGTGAGCCAAGATTTTTTCTTTAACTCATAGTTTTATATATCTTAATGATAATATTTTAATGGTTTCATAAAAAATCTAATCTGTCCAAGATAATTTTGTATACCCGTGCAGTTTTTTTCTATTTCTATATAGAAGACGTGCATTATAATATTTTTTTGCTTTTTATTTTATTTTTATTTCTTTTTCGGAGTATAAAAATATATGAGGCATTTGTGCTCATACTTAGTAATTCAGTGAAATGGATTTTATATGCTTTGTCTTCATTTCTCGCTAATTCTAATACGTTCAAACATATTGCTTCTCGAACATTCCAGAACATTTTTCTGAAGCGTATCTTTTCGGTATGATCCATTTTAGTACATTCACAGATATTCTAGTACGTTATTTCTTATTCTAATACATTTCCTTATAATTTTTCTCGAACATTCTCAATCATTCCGGTCTAGTCTATTCTACTACATTCTAGGATATCCTAGTGTATTCTTATTCATTTTAGTACACTTAATGAAGGGAGTTTAGTGGTCGCTAGAGTTAGTGGTCGAGCTTGGTGGTCGAACTTGGGTATTTTGCCCAACGTCCACCACTTTGAACCACCATATTTCTAATATTATCACAGCCACTCGCACGCAACCACCATAGTGCACGGCGGAAATAAAGGAAAAAAGAACCGAGGAACCCTATAACCACACAAAAACACCAGGTGTCTGAGACGGATATTATAGTTTGTAAAGTGAAATATATAAACACGCAAGTATATATATATATATATATATATATATATATATATATATATATATATATATATATATCTATATATATATATATATATATATATATATAGATATATATATATATATATATATATATATATATATATGCGTGTGTGTTTGTGTGTGTGTGTGTGTGTGTAAAAAGTTATACATACAATATTAGATTGCCTTTTGTCTAAGAAAAAAGACCACTATCATGAAAATTGGTGAAAATGCAGAGTTGAAGAAACCTTGCCGCCCGGAAGACGATTTTACTCCTGAATTTTAGGTAGCTAGCTTCACGAACTCCATCTCGCACGATTCGTGAAGTTACAAGGGAAGTTATACAGCGACCATTTATTTAGATACCTATTTCTTTGAAATAGGTATATAATATTTTTTTTGAAATATAAATATCACGTAAACATAAGTAAAACTAATTATTTACGTGATATTTATATCACAGAGAAAATAAATCACTTTTGTAAAGATTTCGTTTACGCTTTTGGATACATTAATTATCTATAACATTAAAAAAGCTGGATGTCGCGTCTTATAATGTACGAGTATGTCTATCATGCTTCAGAAATGACATTTCTAAGGAAAGGTGATTGTAAAATATGTTATAAAACTAATTGCACACACTATATAAACATGAGAAATAGGTATTTCGTATAATTACGATGTGACTCCTGTATAAATGCTATGACTGCTGCTATGCAGCTTAAATACTTTGTAGAATGTTTAAATTAAATATATTGCCAGTGGCATTATGAATTGTAGCTTCTTCATATATATTATTTAAATAAAAGTAATTGGTGCAAGTCGAAGATTTTCAAGGACCTATATATCACATTATGTAAATTCAAAGTACAAATGGATTATGACACCGAATATTCATGACGTGAAAATTTATATAAATCATTTACTTCAAACTACCAACAGATATATTAATCCGACTAGCAGCTCGAATGGTTTTGATATTTTTACAAGGTTTCGATATTTTCGAAAGGTATGCTTTATTGTTAGCTCCCTCCTTAGAGAACACTTAGGCTGGCAGAACTGTGACGTTTATGATGGTCATATACAAATTTCATATGATTTCTTTCTTTTATTTTATGGAAATAAAATATTTACATGACTCATTTGATTACTGATTTATTTACTTATTTTAAACGCATATAGTACTTTAACCTTAAGGAATTAGTTTCGACGTCCACTCTTAAAATTACTCCACAAGTTTCCTGGTATTTTTTACAGACAAGAATATTGATAAAAAAAGCACATATTTTATTATTTTTCAATATAGGTTTTGTATGAGTAAATGATTTAAACTTTACATTTATCCCAATATAACATCGAAGACGATGCGCTTGGATTGTGTCAGTTCCTTCGATTACTAAACATAATATAAAATTTTGTTAAAAATTCTTTAAAAATAATTACGTTTTGTAATAAATTTTGATATACCTCAAGAAAAATTTTAAAATTTGCCTGAACCTTTTTTATTCATTAATTAATATCTATTAAATTAATGTAATTATCTATTAAAAAGAAATAATTGTATTTTCTAACTATTCATTTTCATCTAGAAATAGTTGGTGTAGATGAGTTTGGAGCGGAAAGAAACCTTGAAGAAGTTTCAGAAAATATCTGCTTCGACAGAGTTCGCACGTTATTATTTCCTCTGTACTATCTTTAGCTATGATGAATCATTAACTGTAGGCCTTTATCTGTTGAATAATACACGTCACAAAAGTAACATCACAAAAGTTACATTGAAATTTCTAAGGCTAATAATAATTATAATATTATCACATCCAAATTATAAATTTTATTAAAAATAGCTTAGAATTATATTCAATGTGATTAAAAATAATGAATATCAGGTTACTACTTGGCGCTCTACAGCAATACGTAAAGTCGTCAAAGCTATAGTAAGTTTATAAATTATTACGTCAATCCAAGAACTATTATATCGAATGATAATAAAGCCAATTTTACATATGGATATTTTAATACAAACTTAACATATGCATTTTGTTACATATATTTGGACCCTAGTTCACGATTGTTTTGTTCTAATTAGAAAAGAGAATATTCAAGTAGAAGAAAAGCTTATTATCGCTGTTATAATAATTCGTTCCTTTATTCAGCTTGTTTACCTAGCCCATTTTCTTTATGTGAGAGTAAATTCTTACAGAAATATATCAATATCCGCCAACATAGGGGACCTGCAACAAAACTTCGACTCCTCAAAGAAAATGATCTAAAAATTAACGAAAAGATGGCAAATTTTTTGGTGGCACCACAAATTCAGATAACGTGAGGTCTCCAAAGCATTAAAGTTAAAGGAAACCTCCAAACGAGTCTCCAAAGTTAAAGGAAAAATATACAAAACAACTATGAGACCTACGGTTTTGCATCTTTGATAATATTGAGCGACGAATAAAAAACACCTAATCAAACTGCATACAACAAAAATGCATATGTTACTCTGGTCAGTAGATATAACTCGACTTGATTAAATTAGAAACCTGTAGATAAGAGGGAGCTTTAAAGTCGCCACGAAAATATATAAAGTGAGAGAAACACGCCTCTGATGGTATTAATATATATAGAGACGCCCGGCAGATGACATGGTGAAGTTTGCAATAAACATGCCAACAACAAAGCAAGGACGTGGAAGTTTTCCGTGGAAGGAAATTCCTTGGTTAACCTGAAGAAGCCTAGCTAATACCAACACAACAAATATTTTTGCTCAGTGGAAGACAACAACAAGGAAAGCCAACCCCAAGTAAATGGTCCAGGATCCAGGATAGAAGTAGTATTTATAATTACCAAAAGTTGTGAATTTTCATTGACCGTTCTGATATTGTTGCGATTTTGCGATTTCTTCAATGTAATTACAATAAAAATACTAGCTACAGTCAATACTCTTTTCAATAGATTCAAGCAGTATACCTAATTAATGTCAGCCTTTAATATAAATTCTATTTAAAGTGACATATTTTTGATATTTCTGCGTTTTACAGGATCCCATGTGTCTTTGTAATATTTTCCAGTGATTTGTACTTAAAGGGTCATACCTATATATATCATGTACATAAAGGGTAACTTTACAAAATGTCTATTTTAACGTGTATATAAAGATATTAAGGAATTAAAAAAAAAAATTAATTTCTTTCTTGATCTATCTAACATGATTAAAATTTAAAACTTTTTTAAAATAAATTAGAATCTTAAAAATTTCAAACTCGTTGTCATATACTTCTTAAATGCAATACTTTAAGAATCTTTGTAAGACTTTATCCTAATGCGTTAAAGACAAAATGTGGAATTAAAAAGCTTACCTATAAATACCATGGACCATTTCCTTAACAAGCGTAATGTTAAATTAGTATAATGCCTACAAAACTACTACACGACGTTGATAAATTACAATCGGCTTATGATGACTTATTAGAAATTTCCAAAAGACGTGTATTAGGAATGACAGAAACAATATTATTTATTGACTTAATTTAGAAAAATTGCAATAAGAAAAGGTTTTGAGTCTTCAGATAATGTAATTTTTCATGATTTTTATGCCCATGACATGACATATATACCCGTAAAAATCATGACAAATTACGTTACTATGAACCTTTATTTCAATGAAAGTTCTATGCAAAACCATAAGTAAATTTTTACGTTTAATAGATATAGTCACACCAATGCACCTTCATTTTAACATTTAACAAGAAATAGTCTATCAAATTAAAGTTGGTTCTTTTATAAATTCACGTCCGTTACTTTTTATACATAGGTTGTATTTGAAAAACCACGTTCCTTTTGTGGACACCGGAATAAAAGTGGCCATAAAGAAGTAGACAACGGAAGTGATTTTCACAATTGCCACCGTGGTGGGTTGATCACAAGTTATACAGCTTTTGACGGCGCGGCACATTGCGGGGATCAGGGTTGAATACCCAGCCCCTTAACGAGCGGTACTGAACCGGTGTTCTGGTTGGCTGTAAGAGATTGTCTCGTAGTAGTAAATCCATCGTATGTACGAATTGTATTTATTAAAGAAAATATGGAAACAAAATATGTTATATCCCTTATTTTTATAGAATTATGCGAACTTTGGTAATGTATTTATGGAATCATAAAGGTAATAACAATTGTAAATGTAAACAGAATGTTTGTAAAACTATTAATAAAATATTGGTATATTAGTCGTAAAATGTCATGATTTTAAAATATCTAAAACACTATGTTTTTTGGCAAATACAAATTTACTAAATTATACGGATAAAAGCTTCCATTGTGAAAAAAAATTTCCTAAGTGAAATTGAGGTTATGGAATATTCACTAGGCAGAAGGTATTTTTAAAAATGACTAAAATTTCCCTAAATATTTTCGATCGAAATTCGTGGCTTAAATTTAATAGAACCCGTATTTCACATATTTAATGAAGAAATAGAAATATGAATCTTGATTTTCCGATAATTTAATTTTTTTAACTATATCAGTTTTAATAAGCAAGTAGAATGATTATTAACTTAGTTGTTAATAATGAAACGCGAATGCAGAATTAAATGACGTAACAGAGAAAGGCGTTGACAATTTTTTTTATTACTTTAGGTATTTTACCCTATACTGTGAACACAATTGAAACCACTATGAATGCATAGAGAGAAAATAATCACTTTGCAATTTCAATTTTTGATTTCCTACTAATGTAACTATTTCAATGGCAAACTTTTTGAAATTAAACTTTAATATTTTACTATAAACTAAAACTGTCATAAGGTTTTATTAGTCATCATTTTATTATTACTATGTATATAACACATTTTTCATATTTCATTTATATACAGGTATGAGAAATGTTATAATCAAATAACAGCCTTATAATGTTTAGACAGATTTGGCAACCAAAATTGGTTTAAAAATAACAAGTTTCATGGTCCACCAAATTATCATTGTTAAGTTAAGAATGAAAATATTTGTAAACTATAAGAGCTCTTTCTATTTACCTAAGCAGAAAAATTCCCTCTTTACATATAAAGGAACCTCCTGGAATAGTTATTCACATACTTTTAAACCATTTTTAATGAAATTTTTAGTTTTTGACTTTGAAACTACGTATTTTGTTTATATTTTTATGTTCTTATTTTCTTTTCTTTACATGGTGGGAATCTTTGAGAAACAGAAAAACCACCGACATATAGGCAGAAAACATGGTTAGAGTAATACTGTTCCGTTCAAACTCTTCGGATATAGAACGTAAAACAAGAACGTAAAAACAGGTATATTTACCTATTTTTCATTCATGTTTCACGTTGATGAGCGAAACCAATATTAGCTTTTATTATTTTCATTCCACATCTCAACAAATTTCTGTCGATATACATTATGAAATATAGACGTCAAATACTTTCATTGGGATTAAAATAATTATTTAAAGTTAACTCACAATTAAATGCAATTAAATAAAACTACGTGATGTAATATTATTTCTACTTTCTTTAATTTCTTTACCACGACCTAGGTTTCGTTGTATTACATTATCTTCAGGTGGACTGTTAGCAAAGATTTTTGCTATTAGCCCAACTGAAGATGTTGTAATACGACTAAACCTAGGTCGTGGTAAAGAACTTAAAGGAAATATAAATAATACTACATCACATAGTTTCATTTAATTATCAATAATGAATTTCTTTAAAATTAACGCCAAATATGTTCAACAATTAGTATATTTAATAACTTTTCATGCAATTTTCGCATATAAAATTGAACACTCGCACACTCTGTACGCATACTATTTTAAAAATTTAATTCAATATTTTAGTAATCCTGTCAAGAACCTTCAAAAGCTTTTAAAATTAAATTGAATGATACACTTCAACATAATCCTTAGAATATGTGTCGATAAAACCAGAGAAAAGGTGCTTCAAATATCCTCCCACCGTAAAACATAGCGTTTATGAAGGTGATTCTTATGAAAATCGTATAAGTGCCTACAATTTATATTATATTTCGGAAAAATAAATAAAAATGTCATTTGATTATTACTTTTTGCTACTTAAGATACTATTCGTTGTTTGTAATTTGTGATAATTATTTTTACAGTAATCTCTATACTTGTTATCATGATCAGTATGCTATGAACTTTTAACTATGTGTTTCAGTGTTTATTGTACGTTTGGCTGGATATATATTTATTAGTTTAAAAGCGCCATTATTATATGTAATGAACACGTTGACTTTCTGGATAAATCTTATTGCGAACTTTAAACTTTTTTACTGTCATTTATATTGATATCTCTTAGATATCTCTTTGCCAAATGCAAGCATAATCAATTTTTTTAAGCTTTTTCGATCAAAGTGTTTATATTTTTACATCGTATAAAGAGAAAGACGAAAAATGTCATTGCGTTCACTGTTTCTTCTCTTGATAATTGCCGAGTTTCATAACTTTTGTTGTAAATATATTATATGTTTGATTCTTACCAAGTAGCCGGAATGAATATTATTTGTAGTATTTCTGACATCAGAAAGGTTAGCTCATTTCTGCTTCAATCTAGAAAATAATTATAGAAGAGCGCGTGTGGAGCGCACCCGGGTACTAAACGCGTAGGCCATAGATTTTATAATCCTCTCCACCTGTCCGAAGTATTTTATTTTGAGTATTCATTGGAGTATTCCTATATATCCCTATTTCGAAAAACATTTTAGAAAATTTTGCTCACCTTTATCTTCTAAGATTATGAAAGTTATAAAATTCCCTTTTATACAAGTATTTCAAACTTTATTAATGATGAGATAATAATTATAAATAGCAAGTAGTAAGCAGAAATATTGAAAAAAATCATTAAAATCGAAGTGACCTTATTGATAGCGAACTTTCTCCCTATTTTAAAAAAATAATCAGCAGAACGAATACTCTTAAGACCACTGACCCTTCGTAAGAAATAACAGTGGCAACCCTAAATTGTAGAGTAAATTTGATCGAGCACCACGTCAAGTAGGCTAAATGTAACGTACATCAATTTTATTGTCCTTACTCGGATTTTAGTGTAAGCAAATGCACTAACTCCCGTCCGATTAAAGGCGGTTAATAATAAAAATTACACTGACCTACCGGTGAACGGATTTCGGATACATAGTAATAATTCAGGAATTTAGGGAAAAGAAGAAACGTTAAAATAGTACATGATTGTATAAAGAGAAGCATCTATACTAAAATTATATTCCGCCATAGGAACTTTTCTAAAAACTACGTTTTTGATCAGTATTTTTAATATATAACCGTTAGATTGAAATAATTTAATTCATTTCTTTCACATTATCATTGTTATTAAAATATAAAATAGCACATGCTTAAAAAAAATGTCAAACAAAATTATCGTGGACTAAGAGATACTTTTAAACCTAACATTATGAATCATTCAACTAAAAATTTATATTGAATTTTAAATTTCAAACATGTTTAAGGCAGCTTCATAACATAAATATAACTTACCATCAACTCGAAAAGTTTTACAATTCTGTCCAACTTTTCTGGACTTAAATTGAAGTTAACTAGCTATTATATCAATTATTTAGTTTGAAACCACTTGTCTATTGCCTCGCGAGCCATTAGAAATCAAAAGGCAGGAGTGGGCTGAATTAGTTATTTCAAAAGATTAAACTTGAACGAAGAAACGAATGAAGGCAAAATGGTATGTGTTATGTACGACACAAAAGCTCCTGGTCAAAGGCGGATTGAGTTATGATAAGTTTGACTTTCAATATATCTGTAATGTTGGTTCACTATTAAATTCATCCAAGATTCCATATGAAAATTTTATATTTAAAATATAAAGTTCTCATCGGATAGTGTTTTTTATATTGATACAATCATATTTTTTCTTTAGTTTCTTTAGTTTGGCCATACCTGTCTTTTTTAAAAATAAGTAATCAACTGAAACGAAATGTTATTGTGGCCTGCTGTCTATATTTTATACACAATGTATAAATCTATATATACTATTTTACAGTTAAAGGACTTCAGTTAAGGAATTACACCATAACCGCCTGTATGTCTGTCCGTGTATGAGAACCCTTTTACTTGAGCCCTAGAAATTAAGCGTAGCATAATTTAAACGAAATCGCTAGTAAATACATAACTCTAACCAGTATAAGACCATTCGAAATATTTAGAACTCCTTGTTTCTTGGGTGAGAAAATGGATTAAATCTCAGTCGTCATGATCGAAGTGACAAATATATTTAAGCCGTGAAACGGTAAAATATACTTAGTCTAACTTTTAGGCGAAATTGTACTGGCAAAGGATGTAATATTCATTATTAATATCATCTGTCATTTTCATAGACTCACCGAAGTTCATACCAAATATAATTTTTACAGAAAACAGTGTGGAAACACGCCGTGTGTGACTGGCTCTAGGAATTACATTGGTAAGTTTTATATTTTTATTTATAATTTAATCATCATACAAATGGAGATATATAAAAAAAACAGCAATCATTATTAAAAAATAACTTGAATATGTATTAATTGCAGCCCAATAAATGGTTCCAGCACTTTGTGTACATTTATAAGTGAAAATATTCTGATATAAATTCATTTGAAAAAATTAATTTAAAAAAATTAATTGCATAGTGTAAAATATCATTGATGAGTTCTTTCAAAAATATTGGATGTATGTTCTGAAAACTTTTTCGATACTGGTAATCGTTTTCTAAAAGTGGTTATTCTAATTAAAATCTATATAATAAGAACGTGACCGTTATTATTCAGAAGAAATAAATCTGGCAAATTGTATATATATATATTTTATTAAAATACGTGTTATTGGATATTGCCCAATTAATTAACACTTTGTCCAATTGTCGTTATTATTTATTATAGCTTGATACCTTTTTTCCATGCTTTCAACAAGGTTGTCAGTGTATAAATTTTAAAAGGGAGTTGCTTTTCCGTGTACAATGGCTTTCCCCTGAGTGGCATTTTGATGAAGAACCACTTTCTATAGGATTTGCATCTGGAGATATCGGCAGCCACTTTATGGCTGTAAAGTTACTTTGCCGTTTCCGCGCACTGCACAGTTTACTATGATGTTTTGGGTTTTGTCTTATTGCAGCACCCATTTTGTTAAGTCTGACTCAAAAAACTTTTTTGCAGACCTCATTAAATATTTTTTATAAATTTTGAACATTTTTCAGCACTCAAAATACGGGTAATCGCAAAAAGGTAACCAAATCCACGTTTAAAGAAGTATCCCCAAACATGCACTTTTATAGGATGTTTTACTGTACGTTGAAGCATCCTATTATGCTTGTTATGCTTACTTGTTCAAGACAGGGAAGACCATGCCCAGAAGGAAGATTCATCTTTAAAAATAACATTATCCCAATCTCGATCCAAATTTTTCTTTGCCCAGTTGAGTCGTTTTTGGACGTGTTTTTCAGATAACAAAGTTTTCTTCAAAGAAACCCAATATGATACGTCGTTTTCATGCAGGCGGCTGCGGATTGTATTTAGGGATAAATCTATTTTCTTCTAATGTAGTTTTGATTGGGCAAAATGCGTGAAAGGCTTGGAGTATCTCGAAAAAGACGAAGGATCGCTCTTTCCTGTTGTTTAGCTGTCGGCTTCCTGGCGTTTAGCTTCTCGGCTTGATGCCTACACCGGCAGATCATTATCGTTTCACTCATTTCTTGACGAACATTTCAGATCTCTTATTGTATTTTGCAGCCGATTTATGATACTTTCGGTCCTGTAGCATGTTGAACAAGAGACACTGCGCCGTATCGTTTCAAGTATTTTTCACTCATTGTATCAATAAACAATTCACTAGAATTAAGAATGATAAACACCGGTAGAAGTTGGACAGACTGTGTATTAAAGTAATTATTTACAGTGTCTCAAAAGCGGTTATTTTTGTTAGTGTTACGTGTCCCCATCCCATAGCAGCATAACCGCTCTTTTTGAACTCCTGGAAAGTATTCACATTATTATATAACTAAATTAAAAAGTGAATTGTCACAGGTGAGTAGACTATTAGTTTACGAATAATATAAAAATAACTTATGTATTTGGGACTGTAAAGACTTTACTCAACTTTATACAAGTAACGTAAATTGACTGCAAAAATAATTGTGTACTTTAAAAAAATTCATATATTCACACGCACACACACACACACACACACACACACACATATATATATATATATATATATATATATATATATATATATATATATGTTTGTGTGTGTGTGTATATATATTACGTTTGTGAAAGTTATGTTGTAAAAAATAATATTTTAAATAGAAATACTATATACTTTTAAATGCTCATAATTGTTTAAATATATCAAAACCCTCACAAAGCGAGTTCTACTCACATGTGGTAGCTTTTTATTATTTAACTTAAGCTTTTTGAGGTTCCGTACTTAAGAGAACAAAAAATGTAACCCTTATGGTTAGATTTTAGTGTGTCTATTGCTGTCGATTTGACATTTTAGCCCAGTAATACAATTTTCTTTTCTGCATCTTCTACCAGTGATAGAAATTTTGAAATAATTTTATTTTTATTCAAAACTGCGTCCGAAGTTAAAGTACGAAATTTAAAAATGGAATTAAAAGTTCAGGTGGAATTTTATAAGAAAACATTTAGATATCCCAAAACTATTTTTCATTTAATTTTAAACTGTGTATTTTCTCATAATCAAGTCGGAGAAAAGGCGACCGGGGACGCGCCAACTGCGTTTTAGCGAGAAATGCGACAATATAATCAGCTGTCATTACGGATTGTCCTGCCCAATAATATTTTTAATAGTATTATATATTTAAATGAGGTTTTATTTTTCAATACAATTTAATTTCAAATACACTTGTTTTCCATTGCAATCTCACTAGTTAAATGGTCTTCTCACTATTTTAAATATTTTCCTTGTCTGTAATTTATAATATATTTCGTTATAGAGGTACATCGTATTAGATTGTATAATACACAAATTGTATTCTTAATATCATTTTCAAGAGATAAATGTATAAAAATATGTTGATTAATTTATTATAAGCTTTATTTAATTTATTTAAGTAAATGTTATGCTATAATTACTCCAAAACTTGTTGCAAGTACCGGTGATCGGAGGATGAAATTAACCGTGATAAGATTATAGTAATTAGTTGTCACCTAGTTTTTTATGTACAAAGATGCAGTAAATTAGATAAATATGTATTAAGCATAAAAAAACAATTATTTAAATTAATTGCGTTGAGAATTACATTGCATTTTACCCACATTATAAACAATGCTTTCCAAGTTATTGTGCTGACAAAATTATAATATGGCAAAGTTATAGTTGTAGCTCAGATTTCCAAATTAATTATGATATCATTGCAATTCATAACGCTCTGTTTACGGAATCCTTAGCGTGCGGGTTTTATTCGTACTTGTGGGTTAATCTTATTTTTCAAATATGTTAAAGTCACGTGATGACGTCGAGGATGGTAAAAAAGTTCTCGCAATCAAATTTATCCACAAATTTAATGCTTGTTTATTCACAACTCTGATACTTTAAATATTTTACTGAACAATTCTTTAGCTGCATTCTCGCTCTAATCTTATTATGTTCAAACTTATTAATAGCTTAAAATATCCGTGAACGATCGAAGTTTGGCACACATTGAGACTGAGAGTTCAAAGATTATTATATTCATGTCATATATTCCCTATTCGCTCGCTCTCTGCAGAAGTTTGAAAATAAAGTCATATCAATTCTCCAACATCTTAAATTGCCCATCATGTTGTTATACAAATATTACTCTATCGGCAATTATTTATAGTGACTAAAAAATATTTATCAATTCTTCAGGTGGAAATCGCAGATTTGGATGCAATATTCCATACAGATATATTTTTGTAAACACATCGCCCTTTCATCCTCTCGTATTCTCAAATTTGTTTCGCGTTATGTACGTCACCTGTGCATATTGCAACTATTTATTGTTTTTTTTAATAACTTCATATTTCACAAAAAATAGAATGTATCATCTTTGTAATATGAATTATTTTACAAGCTAGATATTAATTTTTTTTTTGGGAGACGTGTGTAGAAGGGAGTATGATTACTCCCCCTCTGTCATTTTGTACTTCATTTTTCTTTCCTAGTATTGTGTCTAAAACGATAAACTTTTATTTCCTCAGTTTTTGCAGGATATTACTGCAGTCAATGATTCAGTTCCATTTTCAAACCGTTTGGTGGAAACATTTTTCATTCCATGTTATGTTCTTATGTATTTTTATTTTTCCAATTAAGTATATGTGTCCATTATATTTTTGGTTTCAAAAATATGACTGATGTCCCCAGTTCAGATCTAGACTCAAATGGATCACGATTCGTGCGCAAATTTCTAACCGTTTCCTTACTTCATAAAATTTGTAATTATCCACATGTACTTTCCTATCTCGGTGGCAGATTCGTAAAATTATCTGCCCATGGTTTAGATGTACTTTCCGAAAACTTACGCATGTCAATATTTTCCTTTTTTCTTCTTAATTTAAAATATTTTAATTTAATATTTTGCAACAATTTAATCATTAACAGACTACATCTAACCTAATTAATTACGTTTCTTGTTTATGATTGACGGGAGTAAAATGCTTTTGCAATAATAAGTCCGCCGTATGTACAAATATTGTATTCAAAGTAAATAAATAAATATGCTCGTGAAAATACATCGTTGACTATACTTTCAAGTTGATGTATATCGAGACATATCCATTGTATTATCATCTGTAGTATAATGTTATAACCTCCTTTAGAAAGTGCTTGAAAAAGATTTGTTTGTAGTAAATTAAACACATTAAATTTGTACCATTCAGCTACATTCATGTTATATCCAGTTCGTTAAATTATTCCCTGATACTTCAGTACTGTGCATTTGTAACCTGCAATATATTGACAAATTTATAATAAATCAATCGATTCACAAACTATCACTCAATTCGATCTATCTAAAGTTTCAGTGCTATTTCTTTAACTTACGAGAAGAAACAACTTATTGAAAGCAACAAATAATGGCTTAAGTCATGTTTTAATTTGGTGTAATCTTTAAAATATTGCTAATTGATATATGCCAATGTGATAATAAGAAGTCAAACTCGCATACAGTACCAAAATATGAAGTCTGTTGATTAATTGGTTACAGGTGTTTTTTTTATACCTAGTCATTCCATTAAATAAATATAATTTTAAAAACCAAATATTTATATACAATTGTTCTTAATAAAATACTCATATTAATTTATCTTTCGTGAAAACTGCTTCATCGCATCATACACTAGCTATCATGCCCCTCCACTGAATAAAACCATCACACGATTATAACTGGTAGATAACATACAAAAATTATCAGGCAGATATAATAAAAAGTTTATCCTATTCATAAAGAACTTGCTTAATTGGTCCACTTTATCAAGGAAAGTGCGCGCTAAATATACGAGGGTGTAATTTGTGTTTATCTTCATTGTGTTCTAGATATTAATTTACATATCGAGATGTGATAAGAATTTTAATAAGTATAATAATTAGTACGATATTAAGTATGAAGTGATGATGACCTCATCGGCCAGGGAGAAGAATGTAAAATTTAAGATAAAGGTATTATGCTATATGGTTATTAGAGACCCCGGAATTTCAATTTAAGACGGGAATGATATAAAGAAGATAATATTACAATGACAAAAGGGAAAATAAAAAAATTGACACCATATCATGGAGAATCATTTTATAAATCTTAATATTTCTTTGGTTATGTCTCTCTTTTCGTTTCTTCTAAAATACTCTACCTATTATTAATCCCAAAATATATTTTCAGAACTTTACAGCTAGATTGAAAAAGAGAATGGTTTTGTGGGAAATTCCTTAGTGAATTTTCCAGATTAAAATAATTGGGATTCTTAAAAAATTTTGATATGTAATAAATGTGTTTTTGCTATAGACCAAAGTTGACAAATGAAACACGGAACTTTCGAAAACTTGTGAACATCTCAAGCGACAGAAAATCTACTGTGTTCGTATGTTCTATTAAAGGCTTTTAGAATTAGACAAAAATTAATATAACTAAATTATAAGTACCAGTATTATTCTCACCAAAATTTTATTCTACTTGTAGATTTTGATTTGTACAAAAATATTTGTTTTTTTAATTTATTATTTTTGGATTCAATTTTATTTTTAGCAAGAATCATTACACTGAATTTATTATTATTTTCTATCGAACCTTACTTTCGGACGTGTCGGACATGTCAATTTAAATTTAACGCAGCACAGAATTTAAAAAAGAAGAAATTAGAACTGCTTATCTAAATATAACCTAAACATTTACATAATCACAACCATTTTTTTAAATGCATTTTTAAGTGTTCAATTAGAAAATATTTAGAGTTAAATAAAAACTTGTTAAATGAAGCTAGTTTTTAAGAATTTTAAATACTATGATAAATAATTGAATAGTTCAAAATTCGAAATGTAATAATTCATTGAACAATTCAAAATTAAACATAAGGATTTCTGTATATAAAAATATGACAAAACAAACATTTTATGCGATTATTTCTTAACTTAAGACATTAAGATTTCTTATAGATACGCGTCTGTGCAGTTTAAAATTCCCCATTGTAAGGTTTTTTAAGTATTATTCTTTAGGTTAAAATGGTACCTTCTATCAAGATCTTTTGGACATCAAAACCATTTGTTACTTTATCACTTTTTATATTTAAATTTCGTCATCAATACAATTTTACAAATTAAGTACAATTTTTACTTTCAAAAATTCGTTTAATAATTCCACAAGAACTTTTTTCTATTTGTAATTTTAAACAAAAATAGCAACAGGTACGAAATTTTACAATATATTTCCGCAAGAATAGTACGTAAGTTAATATAAGTTAGTTAAAATGTTAAATTTGGGGCTATTTAATTTGCAACATTCGAAGGTTAATTACAAAATAAATATTGAATATATTTGGCGTTAATTTTGTAGAAATTCATTATTCACAATTAAATGAAACTACGTGATGTAGTATTATTTCTACTATCTTTAATTTCTTTACCACGACCTAGGAAAGATTGAATCTTTGCTAATATCCCACCTGAAGATGTTGTAATACAACGAAACCTAGGTCGTGGTAAAGAAATTAAAGAGAGTAGAAATAATACTACATCACGTAGTTTCATTTAATTGTGTACAAAATAAATGTTATTGTGTCTTTGCGTAGTGTCCAGTACATTTTCAGATTGTGTAATGAATTTGGAAACAAACAAAATTTATTGGGAATGTAAAAGTCCTTTGAACAGAAATAAAAAGGAGTTGTGATCAAAGTAAATATATGGTCAAATATTATTATTTACGCTTCTATTACATATATTAAAGGGTATATTGCAAATTTCAGTAATTAATTAAACGTCTTAAGGTTTTACTTTCTCAGATTCGTTTCTTACTTAAACGTAAATACTTTTTTATTATGTAAGTAAACGATGTTAAGGATGGCGAGAAGATTTGCTTACATTCCCAAAACTTACAAGGTCAAAAAGACTGACGTTACTTAATTCACTTTCCAAAATTCTGAATTAATAACTGGAAAACCTTAAATGGGTCCTCGTAGAATTCGCTATTAGGGAGATATAATGTTGATTACAATTTCCCTAAAAACGAATACTACGCTCCATATTGTATGTGATTTTAAGCTGTTTTTTCGTCTTTACGATTAACTAAAAGTTTTTACTCGTAAAGAGTTTTTACTGGTACTCCTTAAAGTTTTTCATCTTTACGGTGTATGCAATATATACCTTGTCTATTTGGATTTCCGCTACGATATGAGATAAGGTTGAGGTTTATATATATATATATATATATATATATATATATATATATATATATATATATATATATATATATATACTTGCGTATATACTTTTGGATTTCGAACTGAACTAAGAGTTTGTTACTATGTATTTCCGTCGATGAGTATTTCACTATCTTAACAACGATTTTAGCAAAAGATTCAAAATATATAGTATATTTTTTTATAGCACATATCAGCAATAAAATCAAATACATATCGTTCATTATGTTTTTCGGAGGGCGAACTACTTAAATTCGCTTTTTTAAAGGAAAAGTGAAATTTTTACCGAAAGTGCCGTATTTCTGTATAGAATTATTTATACACATCTGCATCTGATTATTATCTAATTGTACAATGTTACATTTTTTTCATTTGAAACCTTCTAATTATAATTAGAAGGTTTTAAACGAAAAAAGAGATTCAATGCAAGATACCTCTAATAAATATGATCAATCGTAACTTTATTCGACACATTTTTTTTGTATACTTCGTTACGTTACAAATAGTTTTTATTCAACGCATATTGTAATTCAAGTACCAAAACTATCTGGAAACTTATGAAAAAGGATTAAAACCATTTTTTTACTAGCATTTTTAAATTTCCAATTATTTAATAAACAATCTGTAGAACAAAACATTTATTCATGTGTTATATTTGATATGAAGTAAAAGTAATTTCTTTTATTTAAATCACTTTAATAAAAATATAAGCCCAAAAGTAATAAAGGAATGTTAATTAAAAAGTTAACCTTTATTATTAAATTCAATAATAAGTTTAATACTTGCTTAGTATGACAAAACCATAACTTATCACCAAAACCAGAATACGAAAAAGAACCAAAACCAAAACACGAAAAATCTAACATACCTATTCGCATGATGTTTATATAACCATTTGGGGTATGTTTATACAATCTCTGTTATCCCATAACATACACGGGGTAGTAGGACGACATGCGCTCAAGTTTCCGTTTAAAAAAATTAACAAATATCGCTCCGAAAATATATAAATAAACGTAAACATCAGCGCTGATCCAAGTGCCGCTGCCGGGGGCGAGATACGCGAAACCTGTTTGACTAGCCCATTGCTCCTCATAGTACAGGCGTTAAGAAGGCGAGGGTGGCTCGGTTTAAACGAGAGGGGTAACTTTTGATTTATAGGAATCAGCAGTACTTCAACTTACCTAAACTATTTTCAGGGATCGGCTGAGCATCGGGTAAACCCTTAATAAACCATCGCTTTTCGCGATGAAACAGAATTATCCGAGTGCGTAATTGAATTTTGCGATGTTACATTTGAATTGATAAATACGCCGGCATTACAGTCATCATAAGTCGCTGTTTGTCTTGCGACCGGAAGGGTGCCACGTCGCCGTGCTGTCTGTGATGCCCCACCCACAGTGCATAGTATGTAAATTCAGCATCCTTTCACCCCCTCTGTGTTATGAAACAGTTTTAAGTGTTGAACGTTTCCCTTTATTCAAAGGGCCAAATGGAGGGGAAGAAACACTCATTTTGGTAGATTATTTCTATTATATTAAGCGCAATTTTCAGCAATATGTATCTTTGCATTTTATTATATGTGTTTACGTGACTTTGTTGTAATTAAAATATTGTAAAACATAATAGATATATATTGTAATAAAAACATATAGGACACAACCACATGTAAAACAAATTTTTTCCCTTATTAGATCAGGTTACTTTCACGATATGATGTCTAAATATATAAAACTTGAGAGATATGATCCCCGTTTTAAAAAGAACCCATCAAAAAATTAAGGATGGGTTGTAGATATATTCAAATAGCAATTTATAGATTAAGTGTAGTTTTACAATTAAAAAAAGCAAAAATAATTAAAGAGTAACATTTCTATATCTAAGTTGATAATACAGGGAATACAAGATTAAATAAATAAATGTCGGTTATATGTTTATTCACATTGCGCGCTAGAAACATCTATTGTCGTTAGTAATAACGATATAGATATCTTAATTCTTCCTAATTAATTGAAATAAACTTTCGGAATTAAAGTGTATATAAAGAATTTTAATTGAATTTTTAATATTTAACTTGATCGACAATAGTATTTCTTAATACGAAGACATTAATAATACAAAGACGATCATTATAAAGCTTATAGAAAATACTAATTTGACTAATTAATTTATCTTTTTTAACATAATCAGACGTGCAAATTTCAGACTTGAGGAAAATGATTTATTCGTAATACTAATTTTGAATTGATCAAATTAAAGTATGTTCATATACCTAAAGCAAATGTGTGCATAGTAATGTTAAATGTATGAAAATATTTTACCGAATTAATAACTATGTACACGTAATAAGAATAGATGATATATTTCCACCCTAAAGGAGCACGTCTCTGTGTAAAAAAGGGGACGAATAAGTAACAAAGGGAGGCAAAATGTATATTTGAGAAAGTAGCATAGTCATTTGTTCAAGGCTTCCTTAAAAGTATTTATGAGCCGTATGACAAAGTAGATTAGGTGCTCTGGGATCATAAAACGTTATCCATTTGTATAAGTATATCATAAAGGATAAATGTCAGCACGCGAAACTCGATGTGTGCTGGGAATATTCAAGAGTTTTAAAATATTAAACGTGAGGAGGTGCTAGCATTAATCCTCTTGAAATTACGTAATTGATAACACTAAAAATAATTGAATAATTTAAATAGCATCTGGCCACTATTGAGTTTGAAGTTGTTTTTTGACAGGATTACTAAATTTGAACAATTTAAAGAAATGGCAAAGTGACAATTTATTGAGTTAAATACGGTAAAGCATGAATTAATTGAAATTAAATTCGTTAAAACTACTTATAATATTCAGTTATAAAACAGTTCTGAAATTTGTTGGTTATTTGAAAGTGTTTGAATTTATGTATCATTTAAATATTCACTAATGTTAGTAAATTAAAAAGGCTGAAACATTTTGTTCATTTTTAATAAAATTACTCGGTTAATTTGCAACATTAAAAACGTTGCGGTAGTTAGAAAACTTTAATAAAATTGTTACTAGCTTTAGTGAGTATTCAAATAATTCCGAAACTTAAACATTTATCAAATAAACGTTAAAAGAGCCTGGAACACTATTGTTACTGAATATTAAAAGATGTCTTAAAGAAGTTGCTTATATTCGTAACAAATAATGTGAGGTAGTGGACATGTACTTGTAAGTACGTATTATTAACAAAAGCCAATACCTATATGTAGTGTTGTGTTAATTTTTCTAATAACCAACACAATTACCCAAAAAAAAGCTTTTAGATTTACGTGCATATAATTCATGTCAGATAAAATGAGCTATTCAAATAAAACAATTTTTTTTGCGCAAAAGACGCATAATTAAGTGATACTAAATGATTAGTTAGATATATTTACTTGAACATGAATTATTATTTTTTATTATAAATTATTAATATACCTAGAATTAATTATGATAAAAACGTGTTTGATCATACCAAATAAATGATACGTTTAACCCGTTATTTTAGATCCAGTTAAACAAACTTAGAGAAAAAAACTATGTTCAATAATATTGTAGAAGATAAATAGCCATTGAAAATCACTACATATTTTTTTTTACCAAAGCAAGGACCGGTGTAAAGCCGTTTGACGAAAAATCGTTGGTAAAAAGCATTAGAACCTCGTACCGCCAAACGTGGAGGTACGCGTGTTTATGATGAAATAATTTTAATCGGTGTACACATTTCGTGCGAGCATGTATCCTTTTAGTTACAAATGTGGAGTTGTGGTATTGGAGTGTTGCTAATGTTAATTATAATAAAGAGGCTTTAAGAGGAAAACTTTTTAAAAATTACACATGTTACTTTGTACATTAGAATTTATAAATAACTATTAATTCATAAGTAAGTACTAGTTCAATATAATTTCAAATTGTCGACTTCGCAATGCCTTCTCGACATATTCACAGTTTATATGATTAAATAATATATTGTATTCTTTAGTTCCTGTATCTTAAAAACTCTTTACCGTAAACAGATAAAAAAGCGTCTCACGTAACAATATAAAACAACAAACCGAGACAATTAGTTCTCCTCACTAAGTAAGTAACTATCTAACGGCAACCTTCGCATAGTGTTACTTTAAAATACCTAGTATTTATTTCAAATAGGACCTAAGCTACAGGGGGCCAAAAGTGACTAGAAACGGTTCCCGTAAATAATGTCCGGTATGCATGTGGCCGGTATTTTGAGAACTTTTTCCGCTTACTACCGTGAGCTAAGATGATAATAGTATATTGATTAACTTGCAAAACAGAAGTTTCTTATCTAAAAGAAAAGGTAATAGTGCCTTGAAAAGTAAATATTATTATTTTTTGTTCATAGTAAATAAATAAATGTGCAGAGGGTATAAATAAAAAAAGAATAAGCAACAAAAGTATCAACTCCACGAGAAAAAATATTTTTTATTCGAGAAAAACATATTTTGAATGATACTTTATACGAACATTAGAAGACTTATTAATATAGTAACATTTTCTAAGTTATTTGAGATATTCTAAGAATATTGCCATCACTTCTGTTTTTTCTATATTAGGGACTTAAGCCATAATTATTTTACGCTTTTTGCTTTTTGCACAGGTACCAAATTCATAACTTTTTCAGCATTCAAAAAAGACGCTTTAGACCTAAACTTAGATATTACATCTTAAATAAAAATTCAAAATCTCTTACGTTCTTAATACGTTATCCTGTCCTTCAAGTACTTAACGCTCTCTTTTACTCATTCTTGTTTATAATTAAACAAAAATTGTTTTGTTTCGAAAATTTGATTAACAATTTAAAGATAATTATTTGTTATCAGAAATTAAAACATAACTTGACTTTTAAAGTCGATGTGAAACACTGCGTGGTAAACGTAATATTCTTGTTTCAATGTGATAGAGAAATAACAAATTATTATGATATACGTGTATCTTATCGTGTTACCCATTTATGTAGTTTGTCGAAATAACGAAACGTGGATTGTAATGTGTGTCGCAAATATTACCGACTATTGGATGTTGCACCTATATTGTACAGATAAAGTTAAATATATATAGTGTAGTGTCGTATTGTACAATATTTTATTAATAGCAAAATTATGGTAATATCGGTATAATATAAATAATTTTTTTATTACATTTTGTCTAGAAATATTATTTACATTGAATAAAAAAACGAACTATTGGCCAGCAGAAGTAACTGAGACTAATTGATAAATAAATAACGTCAAGTGACTTGACTTTACCAATTAGTAATGTTTACTGATAATAACTTGACATTTTTCCTTATACGATTCAGATTTTCCTTAAGTGATTCCAATATATTACTTTCCCCGTAAAATAATGTCAATCAGTGTGGAGAAATAGATTTTGAAGAGCAACACAGTACTTTCGTGGATGATTTAAGTCACAGGTTTTTGCTAGTTGATAAGTTGCCTCCCATAATGATAATTTTTCCATTTTCAGACATTATTATGTTTTACGTCTGTTACATAGAAAGTATCGAGATCAGACCTTTTAATCGGAAATAAGACTCTACGAAGATTAAATATTTTGCATCATATAAAATCAGAACAAAAAACAAGAAATTCTTTACAACTGTTGTGACCTTAACGTTTTATCGTGGTCTGACTTTAAAAAATACATTACACCATTTTTCTTTCTTAGATGGTCAGAAAGAAAAATGGTGTAATATATGCTAATATACAGAAAGATGTTTTTTTTTTAAATACAATGAGAATTCAGATTCTAGAAATTTTCAAAATTTGCGATGCAATGTTAATATATTTATACTCTTTTTATATAAATACTAACCTGGCGATGACACAATATTTTGCAATCCTTCACTGTTACCAGAAAGCTAACCCTTAACTTGACCTAAATGGATAGATAATTTTTCACTTAATTAATTAAATTTAAAATAAATTTTAAAGCAATGCAATGACTCAAGTGAATCCTGCAACCCACGTAACACACTACATAGCGTACTAAAGACCGGCGGTATGAGCGCAATAGTTCAATGATTGCACGCATTTCAATAATAGAAAACAATTTAGTTATATTTTTGTAACTAAAGGATTAGGCCATCAGATGTATCATTTAATTATAGATTACAATTTTATTCATTAAATCTACCGATTATATGAAATTATATTTGGTATCACTGATTTATCTTACCGAATGAAAATTATGAAATGTTTTTTGAAATGTCGGTAATAATTGTACACTTTCCGATCAGCACATGAGAATAATATGATATTAATGCATTGTCGATTTAGTTACCACTTCATGATATTCGCTTTTGTTTATTAAACGCCAAATTTTTAGGGTTGAACATATAAATGCAAATCACAAAAAGGGAAAAAACTGTGATCGAACAGTTAATATGAACTAAATAAATATAGTTAAAAGATAGCCACGATAAAAAAAATGTTAATCGGAAAACAACCATGACAGAGAAATCTTTTTAGACCACTTATATTTATTTGCTGGATTAATTTATTTTAATTTACACGATATCGAAAAGAAATCAAATATATATAAAAAAAAAATATATATATATATATATATATATATATATATATATATATATGTGTATATATATATATATATATGTATATATATATATATATATACATATATATATATATATATATATATATATATATATACATATTTATATATATATAATTTATAATTTTACGCAAAACAAGGTATCCAAAAATACATTTTGCAATTCTTAGATAGCCATTAATATTCAGATAGCTTTTAACTAAGCTATCTGAATATTAATGGCCACCTAAGAATATTAGTCTGGGTAATATTTAAATTACTACGTCAAATAAAATATTTTCGCCTTAATATCTTCTTCGATGTGTTCAAGATACCATATCAGCCAAAGAGCTTGGAAAGTTCTCAGACTAAGCAAGAATTAAACTCCACGACAAACTGGATGCTATATAAGGATTAATTGTCTCCTTGCATGATCGGCGATTCTTCCAAAAATAGTATTTTATTTTAAAGGGTTAAATTATAATTTCGAATTTGCTGTAAAAATTAAGTTATTGACAAGCTAATACTAAGATTATGGCGTAAAATTACATGTAAACAATAAAAACTGTAAAGTTAATATGACATTTTTTTTCTTTATTCCTGAGTCAATTACTGATCGAGCGTATGATATTAATATACCAGTATACTAGTTCTAATGATTTCAAAACCGATCGGTTATGATCGGAAATTAAAAAAAATTAAGCTATTTCATCTAAATCTTCCTATTTCGGAAATTGCAAAATAGTTTAATATCATTTCATTCGAGAATTGTACTGATTAGACGACTACTGTAAATCTCTCATCTAAGTTACAAGTATATAAGAATTGCTATACGTAAATACATATAATAACGATATACCAAAAGTCTTAGAAATAATACAGTAAAAGACAATAGGAATTTTTTGAGCCGGTTTTTGAAAAGTGGCGGACAAAACCCAAAATACTTTTAAATTATAGTTTGATTCCAGTTTTCATTATCCGTAATTATTTTATTTCAAGTAACGGGAAAACTGAAATATTTAGTAAAATGTGTGTCATAATTATTATTTTGGCAATTTTTTTTAAATGAAATTAAAATAATTAATATTAAATAACCACTCAATAAGTTAAATACTACATTGTGGCACTTCACGTAGGCTTTTTTAAGCAGCATGTATAGGCCGTCTCATTCTCGCAAGTTATTGCCCAAAACTAGTTTTATTGCGCTCGTGCACCGATCGCCCTTCCTCGCCTAGTCCTTCGTCATCCATCTCATTATTGTGTTATATCAATTACGGCTTGTTTAATGGAATCCGTTTGCTTTTGGATTGCAATTTCATTGAAATGGAAAGACAGAATAATTTCGTTTCGTGTAGATAATTTTGTGTTACGCCATAGAACACACAAGCTAAGACAATTATTTTCCGAAGTATAGTAGTAGGAATTATTTCCTATTATTATTATAAGAATTAATTCCTTGAGGGGTAATTCTTAGCATTTTAGTGAGTACATTAACATAAAATATTTCAATCCTTTTTGTATGTCATCTCAATAAATGTTTTTTTTTTATTTTGTGCTTGTATGGCCGGTATGGCAGTGATAATAAGATATCTTGATGACCGTGATATCTTGATGAATAATAACTACAAAAATCTATTACAGATTCCTTGGATGGTATATAATTGACATGCCACCCATGCTGGCAGATATTTAATCACTCATTCCAAAATCAGCGACAACAAAACTCGTTTCCCCAGCAAATACAAATATCGTTACTCCAGTAAGTACAAGATCCATTACCCTAACGATCCGCTACCCCAACAAGTACAAGGAGAGGTAGTCCGAGAAATAGCAATTGAGGGTGAACAACAACAAAGCTTTACTTTTTACTATTCCCGGATATTGGCGCGTATCTAATACAGTGAACGCTGTATATTTGGAACTGTAAGAATGTAACTTTATATGTTATATCACAATATTACAGGCTACCTTTATTTCGTAATAATTAACTCTTCATACCAAAACTTGCTCGATTTTGCCAAATCAATTTCGTGAAAAATGATTTGGAAGAACTTATTAATATTCAGATATCAGTTCACTAAAACTTTAATAGCGCTCATTTTATTGAGAATCAATTTGTATGAATAGAGATTGGAACAAGAAACTCAATTGAATTTTTACAGTAATAGTGATGACAACGAACCGCATTATTATACAGCTACGAACACAAATAAGTTAAACGCTATTTTGCATAAACACCATTTTTCCGTGGCAAATTCAACCATCCTGCTACTGTTTTAGGAGTTTATGTCATAAAAATGAGAACTAGTGAATCAGACGAGCGCTTGGCTTGTATGTTTAATATGTCAAGAATAACGGTAGAACGAATGTTACAAATAGTTCGGGAATGTTTGACGGAAGAGTTTATTTAACCTCACTCGAAATTTATCTCTGTCCTGAGTCATAATTTTGGCGGCAACCAAAACAAGCCTGCGGCCATTATTATTTGTGATGGAACGTATATATATATATATATATATATATATATATGTATATTTATAAATATATATAAATATATATATATATATATATATATATATATATATATATATATAAATATATATGTGTGTGTGTATATATATATACGTATATATGTATACTTGCAAAAAAGTGTTATCCTTTTCCAAAAGAAACAAATATCCGAAATTTGGTGAAATCATTTTTTTATTATTTACACAGATAGCTATATAATAGACGTGATAGGATTATAGTCAGCTACTACTCAAGATGCTACAATAATGAGTCACATGATGCAAGATTACGATTCTGCTTAGCATTGTTTTCTTAACGCCAGCAAACTTTTCATATTAGACCGCAGCTTTAAAGACTCCATCCCTGATATCTACCATCATGATAAGAGTATAGATATAATCTGCACATGCCGCCATTAAGAGCAAGAGGTGAACAGTTGAGCATTGCAGATGCTAAGAAATCGAGATTAGTGCCATTGTTTCGTTGAGTGGTTGAGACTATTAATGCTCACTTTAAAAAAGACGGTTTTTAAAATGAGTATTAGGCGATTGGAAGTAGAATGATTGACTCCGAAATAACTGCGGCACTGATTAATGCAACTTATCGACCATACGAAGATAACGCTTGCGCTGCATTTTATTGATATAATAAATGAAAATATAAATAGAGAAAACGAATTAGCGCAATACGTCACCACAAATAACCTGAACAGGCAAAGAGTGGAATTTATTCCCCTAGAGGCAAATAATCCCGAGTTTGAAGATTTCTCACAGCTCACATATGAGAATTTAATTTTTTTTACTTTGGAAACACAACATTTATAACCGGCGAGGTCATATTGCACACATGGAACCAAATGGTGGTTATATGATGGAATTATATCGCCATGGATAATTGATACAATATAAAATATTAATTAGAGGCGGAATCCACTCCCGTCATATACGAACAAAATAGTATTCTACACATACATTTTGATAAATCCAACACTGCATGGAAGAGAAAGTCTAAATGATTATTATTGTTCCTGTAAACACCAGCGCCGAACAGTTGGAAGTAGCGCGCCATCGCCAGCGTAGTTTTTTATCTTAGTCTATATATCCGGAAACATTTGACGCAACTGCGGCCCGTTTAGTTGAAATACCGATAGATTTAAATCAAGCCGAATAAAAGTAAGATAGAAAAAAGTTGTAATTCTCCTTTGTTGTTCCCTTATATATTTTTTTTATTTTCATACACGCATGTAACACATACAAGATTAGTAAAAAAACCTATCGAATTCGTTTCTTTATTCATTTTCAACCTTGATTTTCTCAATATTCCCACAACCCACAGAAATGCGACTCATACCATTGTAATCTATAGGTCATTACCTACTCATTTGGCCATATTTTATTTTTGTTCGCCATGAGTCATGGTTCTATAGTAAAATGCCCTATATCCTTTATCATATATAGAAATAAAATTTTACTTTATTTCTATATATTATATGAAGTAAAAAATTCAGAACTATTTTGATACCAAAGTGATAAATTTTATCACCAGAATAGATATGAACATTTTTTCTAAGTATAAAATAACATGTAAACCAAGGTTAATTCATTTAAAATTAACAACTTAATAAAAAGTTGTTAATTTTAATTGCTTTAACTTTGTTTTACATATTAACTATAAAAACCCATTTTTTCAGTTACCACGGGAAATGCCTAGTAATGGTCGAATATAAATAGACCAAGCGAATAGCAATTTGAAAAGTTAGCATTGTCATTCACTTCTTTTTTCAGAAATCTTGTTGTAAGCCGTATGGTAAAAAGAATTGATGTTGCTTTATGGTAACGTGTTTCTCTGAAAAACTTCGTGAAATCTTAGCGATTTGTGTATTTTCTCATCTCGGTTAAACTTTATATAACAAATTTTGGTGTGTCGTTAATTATGTATATTTTTAATCGCAATATTCAATGTTTTACAATTTAGTATAGAACTTCATTTCTGGTAATCCAAGCATGCACTTTAACGTAAAAGTAGGGACCAAATTTGATATAACACTGTACGCGCACATAAATACGCGCATATATATAAGTATGTATACGAACACACGTACACATGTGTTCAAATTTTTCAATCATGTAAGATACTTTTAAAGCAATAAATGTATAATTTAATTACGTATCTTAAGGTTTATAAATCAATAAAATATCTATTTATGAAAATGTCGTCTTTATGTCTGTTCGTCCAACGTTTTCCATATTAAAAAAGCGAGTGAATTCGGTGGTAAAGAATATGGGTGATAAAAAACAACGATGATAAGCTTTTCTTGTACAGGCATCCGTTTACCAAATTTTAAACTTATAAATGGTAATTTCTATTAGAGTTAGGTGTCATCGACCCTACCAACTAAACCACTATTCTTGAACGTATTCATAGCAAACATAATATCTTAAACAATTCATAGGAACTCCATACAGATTATTTAAATTAACTGCAGGAATAACATTTTATTTTAAAATGTTCATTTATTATGTATGTGAATTTCAATATATTCAGGTATTTACAAGGGGGGAATTAACATTATTTAATTATGTACCATTATTTAATTATGTGTTTTACGCGTATGAAAGGTGTAGCAGGCAACGTTGTAGAAACTTAATATTTGTGAATAAGTTAATGGAAATACTATACACTTTTAAGATTTGTGAGAGTCCAAAATGTTTACGAAACCCTCGTAATACGAGTTCTACTCGCACTTAACAGGTTTTTTAAAAACAAGACTACATCATTTAATACATATTGTTGTACATAATTAATGGTTAATATTAAAATAATACAAGATAGTGAAAAATCTAAATTATAATTATTTAAGGGTGATTCAATTAAAACCATTAATTAGCTAAGGTTTACGAAACGTAACGTCACGGGCACAGTTGAATTCGCTCGGACACGCTGGCATTACTAAATATCATTTTGGCATTCGATGTGCTACATAAAACGGTTTTGCTTTCGATCTAACAGATTTAGAAGTGTAATATATTTAGTATTAAATCTAATATATTTGGTATTAAAGCAAATCCCCCTACTATTAATATGATGGAATAAATTCGACGTTCTTTTAAATACAACTTGAGCTAAATTATCATTTTCTAAATATTGATAAAATACACACTTCGATTTACTTCATGCGTATTGATACTAACACAATTTTTGAAATGCGAAAATAAAATGCATCCTATATATGAAAGTTCAATTATATTTTAGGCCATAATGACTGATGATATGCCTGGTCATGAACAACACCCGACTATCTGACTATCTGTTTTTATATTATTAGACTTTAGTAATACATTCAAATCTGTGAACGTTGATATTTTGATACATCGAGAGATTTAGATATTTAAATCATTAAACATGTCGCATATTAATGATTAAGTATAATAATCATGATTGATTTAACTCCTATCTTCGTGGCCGTAAACAGGCAACCAAAATTACCATACATTGTTCAAAGTGGACTAGTTTCATTGCTGGTGAACCATAAGGTAGTTTTCTTTCTCCACTTTTTTTCTATTATAATTAATCCCGTAGTTAAACTACTGTTCTCCAACTATGGATGATCTTCAAATATATTCTCATGGCAGTGTTGACGAAATTTTTTTATGCATGGATATATTGAATGCAGATCTATATTTAGTCAATCAGTAAGCTAGTAGGCAGGGTCATTGATTAATCCAATTAAAAAGCAGGCTATCGTTATCGGTAATGAGAGATTTCTGTTGAAAATATTTATATCTGATTTACGGCAGTTATTGATTAAGCGTTATGTTATTCCTTTTACTTCAACTGTAAAAGATCTTGACCTACTAAATGACCAACACTTCAAATAGCATGCTTAATTAAATGATGTTAATAGTGAGATTTTCTTCAAAATACACAATCAAACGGCTGCAAAATTTTCTTCCATTTCAAATTAAAGTACTTATTTGTCAAACGTTACTTCAGCTTATTCTTAATAATGGAAGCGTATGCTGTTCTAATCTAAATGAAAATTATCTCAATAAATTAGAACGACTTGAAAATCGATGTATTCGATATATTTTCGACCTTAAAAAATTTGTCCGCAAATCCGAGTATTTGGAATCGACGTAACCTTCATTTTGTATATAATATCCTCAATAATTCCATTACACCTTCATACCTCACATCTACATTCCAATACTTGTCATTCCATGACCTCGGGTTAGACCGAGAAAAAATAAATCTTCTTTTTCCCTCAGCTTAACACTTAATTTTGTGAAGAATTTTTCACTATATATTCTATTATATTTTGCAATGAACTTATCACCAATATATAAAGTGTTCCCTTGTTGTCTACTTTCAAAAGTCATCAAATTACGTTACTTATTATAAACGGCAAATCGTAATCACTTCCATCCATATTCCTCTACCACTAAAAGTTCATTTTATATTTACTTAATCTTATTTTGTTACCATTTTATTACCATACATTATTAGTTACTTATATTATAAGTATCATTAATTAACAAATCACTCTCAGTCTGCCACGTCACTTATTGTTCTCATTAAATTCGTTGTGGTTGTTCGTAAAACATTTCTTTTGTAGCAATAAGTCCGCCATTATTTATATTCTATTTATATTTTTTAGGCTTGCAGCACAGTTTGACAAATAAATAATCAGTAAACACCAAATAATTTTACTTTTCCTCCTCTCATTCGTAGATTGATTATAACATATTAAAAATTACTAAATATATCCAGAGGAAATCATATAAAATCTTCACTCTGCGCTGTTTTGCCAAATTTTTCTTAAATATTTTTAAGTAAGGAGCAAATTCTATTTAATTTTTAAATAGGCCGTAAAACAAATTGGTAATAATGAAACAAAACATAACGGTAATTACGTCTCTTCCTAAAGTAAATTGGCTTCCTCATAAACACAGACAAGGCAGTTAAAATAACCATAATAATTTACTAGTTGTAATCGTGTAGAAATGGCACTATTAGAAACGGCAAATAGATAATCATAATTTACAAAGAAATTCGCTTCATAAAGTTATGTATCGCATAAATTTTAAATTATAATCCATCAGCCCTTTATTGTTATCGCCCTGAATAAATCTAATCCTCAAAAAAATTGTTTGATTAAGATGGAAGTAACGAATGTGTCTTAATGTAGAATTTCACGAATGAAGCATTATATTAAAACTAAAACTTATTTTTGGCAAGTCTTTTTTTCTATATATAGCTCGTAAGTATTTATTGAATCAATATAAGAAATAATTATCTCATTTCTGAATATCGGATTTATTTTTTACTTACAAATATCATATTTCGAAAACTTTGATTTTAGTCATAAAAGGTATAAGCAGACGAAATAAAATTAAAAAAGCAGAGTGCTGGAATAAGTTTGTTCTTAATCTTCTATTGCAGAAGAATCATTGGGTACGGAAAATAAAGTTACTTCTACCAAGTTAAAAAATAGGATTTTTATTTACTACAGGAAAAATACACGTAATTATTCTAATATTATTCAGATTAAAATCATTCCCTTAGACCGTTTCTAACGCTTAAGTGTTTAAAACCTTTGTTTCAAACATAAAATCGTCCCGTACCGTATAATGAAAAAGGGGACCCTTATAAGATCACTCATGAGCTCAGTCGTTTTCCTCAGAAACCGATTGACATAAAAACTTAATAAAACCATTAAATTGAACAGGGGGAATAAAGAGGTCTTAAAAATTTCATTTTATTCACTTTGCGAAATATTATTAAAAGACTAAGAGTAAAGTGCTTGTTATGAGAAATAAAAAATATTCTTTTTTAATAATCCTAAATTGGGTATTTAAAAAGATATCTATAGAAACTATGCGAATTGCTCCTGAGTCCCGAAAATATTGAGCTGAAAATCACAAAGAAAATGTTGTTGATCAAATCTGACTAAAATAAAATCATATTACTGGGAACCTATGGCGATTGTTACAGATCTTATAATGGTTTAAATCTATGAAGGATATAGATATAGTTTAATAGAAATACTACGTACCTTTTAATATTTGTAATAGCCTAAATATGTACGGAACTCTGGCAGTGTAAGTTTTACGCGCGCTTCGTTTTCTTGTTTATCTATCTGTTTATGTTGAAATATAAAATAAATAAAACTCCCATAACGCGTGTACTTAAATGATTGGCCAACCGTCATTACAAAATTTTTGTCAAGGTCAAGATTTTTGTTGCAGAAATCTATTTCAACACTTCAATTTAAAAGTATAATATCATGTAGATGGTACGACAGAAAGTTTACCAGTTTTCTTTATAATTTGTCAAGAGAATCTCATAACATTTTCTATTAATGGCTGAGGAGAAAGCCTGAGCAATGTTCAAATATAAATAAAGTAAGCAAATATTTGTACATCAAAGTCGGCGCCGTCCTTCGCTTCCATTTTCGTAAAACTCAACGTAAAACGAAAATTTGTTACTGGGTCATCATCATATTTTTCACAGAAGACCTTACAAAATATTTTAAATTTGTTTAGTTAGTCATTTCTGATAAAAGGTGACGAGAAAATGTTACGTTACTGTTATGGATACTCACGGCTCTCAGATATTGAAATGAACGGACACTTATTTACTGAGTTTGAAATGTTACAAATTTTGTAAGGAAACCATTCTATAATTATCGTAACTCAATCTGGATATTCAAATTCCCCTTAATCGTTATTCATATCATAATCTTAGATATTTGAATAATTTTGGGTTAAATGAGATTTCAACGAAAAAGCTCAAGCTAGAGATTTTCCAAATGCATAAAATGTGATTTAACTTTATCTTCATTTACATGTTTGTTTGTGCTTTTTCAGAAATTTATATATGTATATATATATATATATATAAATATATATATATGTGTGTGTGTGTGTGTGTTTGTATGTGTGTGTGTATGTGTAGTAATTTGAAAAAAATTTGGAATAAGTTATTATGGAAATCCCAAATACCTTAATAAAATTGTGTTGGTAATTTTAAAACCAACCTCCTAAAGGTAATTACTGAAATTGTAGAAACCAATCAAATATAAATAGGGAATTAGAGAATTAGTGTCCACAGCAGCAAAAGCACCCAATATACATGTATTTGTACTATTTATTGGTTTCCTACAGCTCATTGCATTTCGGTTATGTCCAATGACTGTATGCATCGTATGCCATGATACATTTATATCAAATAAATAACCCGAATGCATCGCAGTGATTTTCAAATCTGTGGCCCTGTTGCACGTAATACAATGTCCGTATGTGAATGCAATTAATGTAGTACGGCACGTATAAACCATTTTTTATTTAAATAGTGTCATGGTCTAGGTAGTAACTATTAAAGGCTGTAGCCGTTCTATTTGATCGATAGGTCTATAAAATAGGAAGTATATCGTTCTATGGGATACAAATGCAGAGTATACAAATTATACCCCGTTCAGTTGGTCACTGTTCACACGTTCATTTTAAATTTCAACATGAACAGATAAGTACCTAGACGAAAAAAAACAAGTCTGGGTCACTCGCATTGCGAGGGTTACATACATATTGAGGCACTTACATGTATTTAGGGGTACATTGTGTTTCTATTAAACTATTTACAAATATTAGTTATTCACAACCTAAATATGTTGACAGGCGTAATATCTTGTAAATATCGTATTATTTTTATAGTTTTCCAGTGATCTACTAGTCAGATTTCATGAACGCTCTTTCCCTCATAGTCGCTGGCTCAATAGTTTCGAATATAACGAGGAATACTGAATTTCCGAATATTTTTTTACAATATCTTTTTAAATATGTAATTTAGTATTACGAAAAAAATATTTTGGTATTTCGTGTAATAATCCCATATAAATAATATTTCCAACGGTAAATAAAATCATTTTTTTAATAGCTTTATATACTCCCCTCTTTAAACCATATATATATATATATATATATATATATATATATATATATATATATCGTTGTATAAAGTTAGCTAGGGAAAAATGTGTGGCTTAATAAAATATATTACTATGCCAAAGTAACATTTCCCTGTCACATGGTTTCTAAGAAAGTCGGCTGCGATTATAGAGAAACTTAAATATATTGCCTACTATATGCTTCCTACTATATATTGTTACTCTCATAATAAAATATGGCAAATTAATTATAGAGACTAACTTTAACTGACTTGATTCACAATGGATACAGAAGTGGGATAGGATCTTTTAGTTCATTTTATTAAGCATTCCTAATAAATAAGTGAAGGAACACGAACGGACAATTAAAAATTTTCACGTGGATTAATTCAAATAATCCTTAAATTTTGCGATTTAAGGAGAACACCGATTTATAAAAGGTAATAAGATATGTAGAGTCAGTAAAGGCCAAATTACATTTTATGACGTAACCAAAGTTTTAAACTTCTAAAAACTTTGTTTATATGTAACATCTTTCAAATTTCTAACCGATCACTTTAATTGCAATATTAAAATTATTTCGTGTGTTTTTACCTTAGCACAAAAATTTTCGACTGTTAAATATAAAAAATTATTTTCAGTGTTTCAGAAAGAACTCTTATTTTTCGCTTTCAATAAATCCTCAGCCTTATAAGACAAATATATTTATTTAGAACTTCTAAAACAAATTAATTTCTCTTTCAATTGTCCTCTTTCCCATGTTTTAACGGTGCTCTGCATATATCATTTTATAAATAAAATTAATTAAATTTTCTAAATTTGTTACTCCTATAATTATGTCATTAAAAAATATATCCGACATGTAGAACTGAAATAAATATTTCTAGTGTAGTTTCAATAAATAGTTATGAGTTACAAACTGGAAACAGACTTGCAAAAAATGTGTTTTAGTATTTATATAACACTTCATTCATAAAATTATGTTTATTACAAAACATTTCATTATACAATTACACTTCATTTATAAAATTATGTATTTATTAGACATATACTTACAATAATATTTCCTTACCTTTATTTAAATCCTACAATTTATTTGAAAAATAGAATTGTAAATAACAGCGGTAAGAAGAAAGTGCTGATAGATACAAGTTAGAATATAAGTTAGTTATTACTAATCGTGCTTTGAATAAATAATTAGAAATTTAATTATTTTGGTTATTTTAGCCGCCTGGTTATTTTATGAAAAAGCAAATTTACTCTTTTTTAAGAGACAATTACCATTATGTTCCTCTTATAATTAGATATAATTTGCGTTTATCTTGTTTTCATAATTATGTGAAACCCTTTTTCAACCACACTAGTAACAAAAAATAATTCACACTTTTGAAAATAAGAGTAGAAAATTAGTAAAAAACGAGATAGCTAGTCGTTTTTAACGACACCGATTGAAATAACTATTTTTATAATACACAAATCTCGTATATTATTTCTTTGAAATCTATATCGGAAGACATATAATTCCATCTTAGGAATCAAACCTCCTTACTCGCAGACAATTGCTCCAAGCAGCTTAACTCTCCGTAATTACGCCGTCCTTCCCTTTCATTTTCCATTTACATTTCCTCACAATAAGACGCATCATTGGTTGCTATTAGAGGGTAAACTGTTCTATACGTAGATTATCAAAGGTGGTAATATACATATATCCTATTGACACAGTAATGTTCGTATGCTTTATTATTGGAAAGACTTTGAAACAATAGTGTGGTGTATTTAGAAATACATTGTTACGTGTGTAATGGATTTTTAGGGTTTGTTATACCAAAATGGTCAAAACGGAACCTTTGTAAATTGCTGTTCTTCCGTCCTTTTGTCCATCAGTCATGGATGTTATTTTGGAAAACGTTTGACGTCGAAACTTGAAATCTAGCAAAATCATAAAGCTAGAGTTAAAAAAATTAAAAGGCAAAACTATAAACGAAACTGTTAAGTCAAAATTATGTATAAAAGAGTGTTGCTAGAATTCTATGTAAAGCTATAGAGAAAATTATAGCGATAAGTTTAAATTTTATAGCATATTGTACTTTGCGAAGCGTGAATTAACTCATTGTTATGAGAAGAAACACAGATCAATAATATAATTAATTAAATAATGCACTTTTATTTTTGTTCATTCTTTATTTTTCATGACTTTTACATAAATTGACAATAAATAATAACTGAACTTGCCTATTAAATTACAGAAAATAAAATTCTGAACAATTTTTACGACACAATATGCATTATTTTTCTTTTAATTTACCCATCTTTGAAGTGTTGAACAACACGTGAAAATAAAAAATTAGTAATGAAAGTTGAAGATAATTCGATTTCGTACACATAATTTCTCTCCAAATTTTTATAAGACTTATCGATGCCAAGATGTAATTAAAAACTAATTTTTTGTAAAATGGAGGACATATGGGGAACTCAAAAACTTGTTTTTATACACCTAATCAATAACTTAAATAGTAATTTAATGAAAATAAAATTATGGACCATTCTCAAAACAAATGTACATTATTTACTACCGTTAATATTACATCTCAAGTGTTGTACAGCCCTTAAAAACAGAGATAATTTAAAAAAATAAGCAGACTAAATCGTTTATCTAAAACTCTACAAAAAGGAACTTCTTTATTTTTTCATAAATTAAGAAATAAAGACTTTATAGCACCTTAAAGGTTTTACCCAAAATAGAAAAGGGGGCCTTTTCCATCTCGTAGCGTTGTAGAAGTTAATTTTATTTGAAAATGTTATTAATAAAATTTGTAGGTCATTCGATTTTTTGAAACAAATTTCGGACATAAGGCTACTGAGATGCAGAGATAAAAGTAAATGCCCTGCTTTTATAATTGCGCCCAAATATAGAGATTGCGTGTTTTAAACTCTCATTAAACTGCTATAAACTGTCCCAGCGAACACAAAATGTACAGCAACACGGGTAGTGTGTTTGACTAGGATGACACCGTATATCAAACAAATTTTATTTCACAATTTATCGGCTTGATTTATATGAATGGTAAATTCCACGAGGAGACAATGGTTTTAGAAAGGTAAATAATTACGGTGTTTTAATGGAAAAACTATGGCGATAATTCTTTATATTATCAATTTCGCGATATGCACCGTGTTAACGTCTATGAAAGATATAGTCGTTTACGTCTGTGAAAGATATAGAAGACAATACATTTACATTGTGAAAAATTTATATTTGTAAATTCATCCAAAGTTACAGTTCTATTTCAAATTTCTCTTTCACTTCCTCCCTGGCTAGTGAGTAGCGATCCCAGATATACAAATTCGTTGTCAAACTGTAGGTCAAAAAGCTCTTATTGGCCACCCTTATTTATGATTATGACCTTCATTTTAGCTCTGGTTATGATTATGGTTTATGACCGAGAGTCGGACCAGCTTGCTCTCATATTCCACTCCTTTGAACACGTCAGCTAGTTCTTTCTCTGACGTCGCAAATAGAGTTGTGTCATCCAAATTTCTTAAATTTATAATTTTGGTTCCACCTACTGAGATACCGCCCTCCTACTTTTTCAAGGCGATATTTGATAATGAGGAGGTTTATTATGAATTTGCCATATATGTTACATCCCTGCCGTACACCTTTGCCAGGCTTAAACGATAGAGATAACACATCATTTACTCTTTTCCCGGAGGTGTCGTCTTCGTAAAGGTCTGCTACCAAAGTTATTAAGTGCACAAATACGTCCATTTCCAGTGGCATAAATAGTTCCACCTTACGCAATCAAATGCATCAGCATAGTCCATAAAGCATAACAGTCTAGTAACGTTGAACTCCCGGCTCTTTTCAATGATCAGGATCACAATTTTTTCTCTAGTGTCAGGGTCCTTGAAAAATCGGCTTGCTCGTTTGTTATTTGCAATTGCAAGTATTATTTCAGTCTCTTATTGACTATGTACGTCATAATTTTACTGCCATGAAACATGAAGGCCAAAGTCCTATGGTCTCTAATTGCTGGATCGATTCTTATGGATTGTTACAAGTGGACTTTCTCTACTTATTTAGACTTGGTTGCAAAGCGAATAGTTAATTGAATATACTATATACCCTTAAGTGTTTTAAGTATATGAATGTGTACGAATCCCTCATATAATTGACAGATTAGTTCATAATGAAATAATCGCGGCTGAGCCTTATTTTATTAAAAATTTTGTAATTTTGTACATATTCTTTGTTTAAAAAAAGAAAAGCGAAATTTGCATTTTCACTGTAATAGACTTGTTCCCTTTCATTAACAATGTATATTACATACATACTATAAATGTACGCTTATCTCTATTCATTGAAAACAGTATTTGAAGTTAAAATTATACTTCAAGGGGGCTCACAGACATGTACAGGCATAAAACATTTTCTTCTCGTCATGAGCATGCGGGATATTGCGGAAAAGTGATGTTTGAGTAGAACATTTGGTAGTTCTGTTTTTTAATTGTTCACTGAGAAAGAACTGGTATGGTGTGATCTCAAAATCGCCTTTTTATTGTTATTGCTACCAGAAATTTTTAAAATCGCCATTATGTCAAAAGTTACAATTCGGCTATAATATTTTTCATATCCTGTATTTAAATAACGAATACAAATAAATACAAAATAGCTAAACTAATAATAATAATAAAAGTATGAGTAATTAAACCACAGTATTTTTAAGAAATTCGTGATACTTTTAGGCCTGCGGACGATATGTTAGGTGATATATTTTATATGATAAAGATAATATTAATATCTATACATAGTTTAAAATTAATATTATGCACCCTTAAATATGCATATATGTCTAAATGTGTAAAATCCCCCTGAAGCTAATAATAATAAGCAAAAATGTTCATACCTAGAAAATTTGTTAATGGAGCAAAAATTTGGTTATTGGTTGTTAACTGAATGACATTTTAAAATAGTAAGTAAATATTAACTTGACGAAGATAAAAGGACCGTCGCAGTGGAAATCGAAAGTGGGAAGTCGAATCCAGAGAGGCCCGTGATGATTCGTGCGTTATCAACAGACCGGATAATCAGCCGCTAAAATTATTAAATACAGGCAATTTTAGGAATATTTTTCAGGTTAATTACATGGAGCTACGAACTTCTCTCCAATGGGGAAGTCAAAGAGACATTCACAGTCGACGACAAAAGAAATATTTATATTGTTTTTATTGTCGTTTTAGTTATTGTTGTTTTTGGACACTCATTTATAATTTGATCGTGGCGTACTGCGTTTATGTTCGAAATCGTAACACAAATACGATATTATGGTGTATTGTGCAGTAAAATTTTGTAAAAAAGATTATTAATGAGGAAAAGAAAAGGAAATCTATCTTTACTTTCGTCATATAAACCTTTTAATTGTCATAGCAACGACTTTCATATGGAAATTCCCTTTGCTCAAAGGGATGTAGCCTATAGCTCTTAAAACGTTATCTATACTTTTCCTGGTTATTTAATATTTGTCATAAATTATTGTCAATTTCCTTGAACCTGTACAACATCCAATATTCCTATGGGATTTACTGGATGCGGTGATGATGATAAAAATAAGAGAAATCTCTGAAATCCACTAAAAATTAATATATGAGAAAATTCAATTAAATTCGCGAAACAAAATTCTTATATATCTCTAAAATTTGTTAAATAATTCTACGAATTTTCAATATCCTAATAACTATTATATATGCGTAAATCAATTTACGTATGTCACTCTCAATTCAAGAAATATTCTACCACATAATAATCTTATATATTAAATGTGTTATATTCGCGAATAACCAAATTTGAAAACAAATTAGGCTAGACATTAATATATAAATAATGCTGGTTCCAAATACATATATATATATATATATATATATATATAAATATATATATATGTATATGTATGTATATATATATATATATATATATATACTGCGACTCGAAGGACTGCATAATGTTATGGCGAATCGCGTGTAAATAGCAGAACGTATATATAATACAAATACGACACATAATCTCAACACTGTTGAATTTTGAAGTTTCGCGAATTTTGAAGTGAATATTATTGTTTAAAAGTGGGAAAACCTTTGTTTAATTTCAAATTAATCTTATAAATAAATTTCAATTTCGTTCCTGTGTTACGCGAATATTACTTAAATATAAAATAAAATATTTGCGGACAAAAAAACAGCACGGATTTTTTTAGTATTTTTTATGCTCCTAAAACTATAGACAATAGATAATATCATTAAGTAAACTTACTTTAAAATTATATCCGTTTATTGGAAAATAAACGAGATCATTTTACATACTAGAATTTAAAAAAAAATATATTTTTAAGATATTTTCAAGTAAAACACATTTTATCTATTCGTGTTTTAATTATACTAATTCGAAATAAATTTTGACCTTTTTGAGAAATGACTAATCGGAAACACTAATTTTCCTTGCGGATAGGCTATAGAGACATAACGAAATAATGCATATCCGGATGACATCACTTACATCGTATTATTATTAAGTTTTTCTTTGGACTTAACCATAATATTTCTATGAAGAATTTAGTGACATAATTCTTATTTACGTACACCTCCACATATATAAACAAAAGTGACCTCCTGCGACATTTCTAATAAGAAAACAATTGATTGTACTTGGAAAATGATGAAAAATGCTTTATTACTTATTTCTTTTGCCGATTGTGGGTAGATTTGTTTACTCCACGGCGAATAGAGAAAAGACGATGTTTGTAAATGTTTACCGTCCAGTGATAATTGAATTATTTCTGGCGCTCCAAGGAAAATTTTTCCCCGTATCTCGAATGGTGCTGGAGTCTTAGAATCCTGGACGAAGTGAATTTATTACTGAAACTAAAAAAGTGCACAAGTCCTAATTATGTATAAATGCACGATATACATATTGACCGATAATAACACATATCTCAGCAATATTAACACTTTAGAAACAATCTAGAATGGACATCACCTACAAAAATTAAAAGTAATTTAATGTCCCTATTTTAGACTATCTTTAATATATGTCTAAATTATTTACAAATTTTGACACACTTTTGTGTTGGTTTAGATGCAATAAGCCATTATTCTTTTATTTATTGACCTGTTATAAATATATTTTTAACATGGCTTACTCTTTAGTATTTATTACATCAGATGATTATATATTCTAAAATCACAATTTTTTCGTGACAAGTAAATAATCTTATGAAAGAAATAGTGCGCTTTTTCTAAAATTGTTTCACTTTAGCTGGTGTAGTTAAATTTTATTGAATTGCTTTAGTGTTATGGCATATCGATTCCGAGTTTAAAAAGAAAACCCGAAATTTCATTTGCAAGTGTTCTCACTTATTTATCTATAATATTATAAATATATAAATAATATACATACATAAACTCATTAACGATAAAAATATTTCTAAGACATGTCCAGAAAAAATGATTATTTCGATATCTAGAAGAAGTATATTAATGTCCTGAATCTTCCTTGCAATAAATTCTTGCTTTAAATTCAGTGGAATAGTATAAATTTTAATAATAGATAAAATAAGAGATATTCTAGCTCTATCCTACATTTATATGGATAATTTAAATCTTTCTGCAAGTTATGATAGCCACAGGAAATTATGTGAACTATTTCATACATATTAGATTTTTAATAGTCAAGGGACAGTAATAGTACAGAATAGTGACTGACAATAATAGTACAGAATAATGACTGACAATAATAGTACAGAATAGTGACTGAGTGGAAATTCATATTAGAAGATGTGGAAGCTAATCAAATTTAAAAAGCCCCTGATCTTGAAAGAAGAGGAAACTGATAAACGAGAAGCAATTTGCAAAATTTCCTAAATTAAGCAATTTCGGTAATTGTTTAAAGTCAAGTGTTTTAATGATTACACATTTAATTATTATAAATGAGATGGGACTAATAGCCTTCTTGTAACACTTTAGTTAGAGGAGATTTTTAATATAATAGTATTAATATAACATTTATATAGGTGTACTGTAATATCTCTGCGGACTTTTTAAATCATTATGCAAATTTGTAAAAAAAAAATGGCCATTATAATTCGATTTTTAAATTTACTTTACACGTAATAAGACAAAAATACTATCTTAAAAAGCGGATAAATAGCAAGCAAAAACAAATGTTTAATTAATTTTTCCACATTTTCGTATATATCACATCCATGTATTCGTTTCCACCAAGCTTTCAGATTGAATAACTGAAACTCTTACTTTTTATTTTGTATTGTGATGATAAATTGGATCAGTACGTAAAAAAACGTAAGATGGACATTGATCTTATGTTTTTTTATGTACTGATGGATTTCATGTACAATGAAATGTTATGATTGAGTATACTTGAAAAGTATTTATACACGTCAAGACATGAATGATGTTTTTACTTTTGTTTTTCCTATCTACGTGACGTAATTTTGTGTTTCATAGTTATTTTTTCTAAACTATATATAACTTTCCTTTACACTTTGAATTACTAATTTTAGCAAACCAGGCAATGTAAACATAAACGAAGATATTGTAGAGAAATAAGGGAATGTTATGACATTTATCTCACCCACACTTTCCGCGGTATGATCAGCAAAAAAAAAAATTAAATTAAAAGTGCTAAAGATAATTTAATAAATCAATATGGGTTATGTCCACTTAATATACTTTAATCAGGCAAAAACCAAAATATTAGTGAGACAAAAATCTAGATGCTCAAATAAATGTCAGTCTAACTGTTTTTAAAAATCTTTCACCCAAAACCTTAAACTGAAAATTGTTATTCTAAAACTATCAAGAATAAGGTTAATATTTAAAAGTAGTTCCAATGAGTTTGAATTTGAAAAAAATATCGACGTATTCTTCATGCACCTTTATGCAGACGCAAGTTTTTTGAAATGTTTTAATATTTAAAACATAGTCGTATGAATGTCTGGTGACCTACGGGGTTTTTAGTTTTAAGGAGATCCTTCAATGACCATATATTTAAACACATTTGTCGATTATACACTGGCCTGAATGGACTGTAGACCCAATTTGGTTAACAGTAGAACGTATATCAAGTTAATAAAAATAAAATTCTGCAAAAGTTTTCGCATTTCCGCTTCTTATTCATACACATTTATTGTTTTACCAATATTTTAGTAACGAAAGCTGAAGGACGAATAGTGAGATGTATACAATAAGGCACAATTTAATTTTATTAATTTAATTTAGACCAATTACTGTTAACCATTACATTAAATCATGTATCTTAAATAACCAACGCTCACTACATGCCGATAATTTTAACTTATTTACAGGTATGTATTCTAAAGAACACAATATCCAAGAAAACATGAAAGTTATAAGCAAATATTTCAATCTGATATATAAATTTTAAAATACTTTCTTTAGTTTATGTATTAGATTTATTTCGTCGTATAAAGGTCGTTTATTTATTTAAAAAACGTTTGCAAACACATGCAAAGACAAACGTTAGCGAAAAGTAAGAGGAAAAAGTATAAATAGTTCAACTTTTTTTCTTTGTTTTTTTGTCGGATACCACCGAACACTTTAAACCAATGATATTATATAGCCATAACCTTAAAATTAATTGCAAAATTCTCACGTAATTTTTTTCCGTTACATTACTTACATACTTTCTTTAAAAAAATTCAATGAACGGAAAGGCTTCAATGAAAAGTTATGTTATGTTGTGTTCTAACTGTTTACTTCTTTGTTTTCGTGGTCCACGGAATCAAGGATGGTTTTCAGCTTCTGTGGAATCTGTATACAATCGGTAGTTTATACGATTCAGATTCTTTTTGACATAATCTGGATCACCTATGGCGTGATGGAGTTACTGCAATTTTGAGATAATTTATTGTAATATTCATAAATAGACTTCAAGTATTATTGTCTTCGTAACATGGTTTTGTATCGTTGAATTTTCGTCGTTTTAGTGTTGAATTCCTAAAGTTTCCTTCATCTCTCCCTGCACGTAAAGTATACAATCGAATGTAACGATTTGTATCAATTGAAATATTCATAATTTTAGTTCCAGATAACTTAGAACCAGATACAGATAAAAGTACGATTTGGTGCCTAATGATCTGCAACGTTCATATTTATGACTAAAATTTAACAAAATGATAATAAAAAAACAAAGTGTTATTACATATTGTTTTAAATTTGTCTCCATCCGCCTCAGCAGATATTAATAAAATAAAAAAGCAGTCTTCACTTTTCTTAATGACTATTTTAATATTTTTTATCTTAAATGTACAACATTAGAACTGGAACAACACCAAAATATACGAAGTATAAAATTATACGTTCACAAACACCAAGTTTACGCTTGAATTAAATCTCTACCTATTTAAACAAAATCTTCAACAATTTTACCCGCTTGAATATAACTTTGGACAAAACTGCCCGATTTCACGTAACAACGTAACGTAACCAACGTAACAAAACCTAACGCTTCTTAATTACAAATTCGTAATTAGAGTAAATTTACTTTCCAAAATTATCGTTCGGTATCCATGCCGAAAAGATGAAGAATAACTTGATAAATGATAATATTCTCAAAAGTTAATTGAAATTTGTGTCCGTACTTTGCTTTTTTCCTCTACTGGAGACTTAATTCCTATCAGGGGTTTTGAGGCGACCGCAAGCCGGCTACATAAATTTCACGAATTTCAACTACTCGACCGCGGCACGGCGTAATCGAACTTTGCGAACTTTTTCGAAGAATTCTCTTTTCACGGAAACTGTACCCTCGTCCCATAATCTGACATCCTTCAAAAGATGAATAAACAGATATCTCACCTATCTGCTTTGAAATCTCGGGTGATTTAAGGGTATTAAGGCCGCAGGCCAGCAATTGGGATATGTATACATGTACGTTACAACCTTTTTGTTTCATGTCATGAATTGAAATAAGAATTTTGATGTAAAACATGGGCTTGGGAACTAAATTTGATATTCGTATTCGGGGTACCATATTACTTGGTTACTCTTGGTTTGGACAGGTGTAGCATGTTTAAATATATAATAGCAACAAATTAATATTTTTAAATGTTTACGTAATCCTCTATTACTACTGAAAGTAATGCTTAATTACAGTAGTTAATAGTAAGGTTAGAGCAATAGTTGCACCGTTGATGTTTTCAGCATGCTTTGTGTACAGCAATGTTTAAACAAAAACTTGAGGTTTTCATTAGATCTTCCAAAGAACTGTGAAAATTAAGGCCCAATAATTATAAATTTGTTTCTAAATTAAATTTTGCTCTCAATATTTCTTACATTAATTTAAGAGAACAAGTATGTTTTACTTTAAACAAATATGTTTTAATTTCAGAGCGTATTTATTATTAAATAAAGGGTCATTACTATCTTCCAGGCTCTAGAAAGCTTCCCTGTGTACACATCAGAAAAAGAAAGATCTACAATTTTATAACACAACTGGGCGAAATACGACAAAATTGCAAGTTAATGAGAAAATACCGTAATAAGTAATATGTAATAAAAAGTAATTTTTGCGGTAGCAAGTTAAACTATTAACGGTACAATGAGTTTATACTAGTTATTGGGGGGATCTCGGGTAATTTAGTGGTATGAAGGCCATAGAGCCTTAAGTATGGCTACACCTATACATAAACACTTGATATAGTTTCTATACTGTCAAATATTTTATTAGGATAATTAAGTTTTTTCATCTGTTGTTTGTCGGACGTCTCTCAATTCTAGGTATAATATTTTCTTTACGTTAACACATACATAGAAATATATTTGTTCTTAGTGTATTTCCGGGGCAAAATAGCCAAAACGTTAATGGAGTCACTTCTGTGTTCGTCAATCCATGCATCTGTCACAGGCGATTTTCTCGGGAATTATTCGACGTAAAACATTGAAATTTGGTACAGAGATAGAGTAAGATGGCCTTGTTAATGGAAAATGAATATTTTACATTTTGTTTAAAAACTTCAATTTTCATTCGGGGGGTTAATGTCAGGAGGTAAACTGGGAAATACATATATGAGATATGGGAATATATATGATGTATATTTTTAAGAATTTTTTCAAAAATTTTTTGGAAAAAAACCGCTTAAAAATTAATGTCCCTTATCCTATTACCAAAAGTATCGTTCAGAAAACCTGAATGAGCTCTGAAAATAGATATAGATTGAACCATTACGATGCTATTAAAATTCTAGTGTGATCAATTGTTACAAATAATTTAGTTGTTCGTTTCGTTTAAAACAACAAAACCTTTTGTTTTAGGTATTTCTTATTATATATAAAATATTTCTGACAACGAAACACATAAACTTTTTCCTTACACGTTTTTTTAAATTTTTAATTTAACTCATACGGAACGTCTCCTACTCAGCTCCGCTCATGCGCGATGTTATTTAGCACTGGTGCGGTCGACGACTGATAGAACACCTTTTGAACATAGACTCCTGCATCGCTATTAAAATTTAAGGGGGGGGGTCTGAAGACCGGAAATACTATTTGCGCAATTCAACTTACACTTGACCGATTTTTTATTTAATGGGAAGTTGTTTGTGTCTTAGGCACTAATTTTAAATCTAGTTAATTTTATGCTATCTTTATTGATGAATTATATATATTGCTGCTTTGTCCTTGTGATAATTGTGAAAGTCTTATTAAAATATGGAATAATTCAGTATACTATCCATTTTTAATTCTCGATAACGTATAAATATATATCAAAAATTAGAAAATATTTAGTAACTTTGTTGAAGCTGAGGAAATTCAAAAATTTTGAACTAGTTTGCATATATACCACGCAATGAATCTCTGTCAATAATTTAATTAGAAATATTTCTTACGATTTTGATTAATATAGTGTTAACTTATTTTGCCTTCATTCATTCATGTGAATATTTGATCGTCGATAAACTGTCAAATCAGAAATAAATTTAGAGTTTCTGACCAAGTTTCTGCGTAAGTATCATAATTAAGTGAACTGAGACATTCAGTTGTAACAGTTCTTTACATGAATAACAACTATGTAATATGGTTTAATGACCTTCAAATCTTGAAAAAATGGAGGATAATATAAATTAACATTTCGTACAAACAATTTTTGTTTTGAAAATTTAATTTGATATTTTATTATTATTTCATTAACTTAATTATTATGTAATAATAACTCAATAACGTTTCGGAATATTAAATTAATATGTAATAATAATTAAAAAATTGTGTAACTCACTTTTTAACTCGGTCACTATACTACATATATGTTTTACCATGTACTAACAGTACAACAGTTCTTTCTCACATCATTTTTTCTCACATCAACAGTACAACAATTCTTTGCTAATATCCCACCTGAAGATGTTGTAATACAACGAAACCTAGGTCGTGGTAAAGAAATTAAAGAAAGTAGAAATAATACTACATCACGTAGTGTCATTTAATTGAGTACAACAGTTCTTTCTCACATCATTTATTGAAACCAAAATACGAGCCTTCCACAACAACAACAACTAAGTACAAATAGGATTGTAGGGTAATATTTTGTAAGAAAGCATTACGTTCTATTGTAGTCCCAACCTTACACACCAATAAACAATTTTATCCGAAATTCGTCTTTAATGTAGTAATCCGCTCCTACATACATTCATTGTCATACATTCATGTTTCATTGTAATTCTTATTATTCAATTTAGCAATATCCTTTGCACATTTTATTTTAACACACCAATTAGGGCGAACTACGGACCATAAAGGGTTTAGAATAGGGTTTAGTGTATTTTTTTATTATTGCATTGTATCCTATTTGCGGGCACACCTACACACCTACACATCGTTGGTTATGAGCGCAGATTTGGAGTAGTTTGTTTAGTTTTACGAAGTAGAAAAATTGCTTTTTTGAATGCTCATTAAACATTTCTCTATTAAAGGTGAAGAAATGCCTTTGATCATCAAAGGTGCAAAATCAAACTTATTGTAATTAAATGCAATATTGGTAACATACTTCTTTGTTTAATTTAACTGCAGATATTGTTGCTTTGTATGTTTGCACTTGCGCAACATAATATATTACATGAAGATTGATTACTTATTTATCACAGATATGGTGACACTAAAATACAAATATAATTTTGTTTTGACGCTGATCTTGAAGTTTATGTTACGAAAATTTAGTTAATACTACTTTTGAAGCACACTGTAATTTTAAAGTAATTAAAGGCATCAAATTTGCAGTGCCAAATGATTTGTTTTTCGATGTTTTCAATGTAGATATACACCCAAAAATAAATATGAGACTAAATTATTCAGTTATTAATAACTGAATAATTTAATATAAAAGTCCCATATGTCAGGGTATCTTTATATTTAATGAGTGAACCTAGATATTATATATACTAAGTACTCAGTATGTCCCGACGTTTCTGACCGGTTGCACAGCCTGTGGTCACGGGAAGACTGACGATTTTTAGGAGTCACCGCTGCGACGCGGGAGTGTTTTTTAAAACTACCCCCACTTGGTTTATTGTAGAAATCTAAGGCGCGTTCACACTAGACCTACACACTACACTGACGGTGTCATGACACTTGGATTTATGTACGCATCGCGAACACCTAGTTGCAATCACTGGATTCCAAGCCGCCGAGAGTTTGAATCCGTCTTCACGGTTGAAATTTGGATGTTTTTTAATTTCAATTCTCTTGAAATAATGAGGCTCAGAAGAAATAACCTTGGGGTCATGAAGTTCGATCCAGTGATTGGGCCCCGAATCAACTAAGTGTTCTGCTATAGCAGACTTACTTATCTGGCGGTTCTTCACAGCTGCTATGTGTTCCTTGATGCGTTGGGCGATTGTCCTTTTTGTCTGGCCTATGTAGGAAAGACCGCAGCTACAGTCGATTTTATAGACACCTGGCTTCTGCAATGGAATTACGTCCTTTGGTGTCCGCAGCTGCTTGGCCATTGTTGTAAGAGGGGTGTATATCGGTTTTATTGAAAACCGTCTGAGTAGGTTTCCAATCTTATCCGTCACCCCTTTTACATAAGGTAGAAAAGCCGGTTGTCTGATCGCCTCGGCGTGTTTAATTCCAGTGTGCTTAGCATGCAATCTCCGTGTTCATATTTAGTACCTCCTGGACATGCTGTAGCTCATTCTGTAGATGTTCAGGGTCACAGAGGTCATGAGCTCTGCGCGTTAGTGTGGAGACTACTGACTGAAGATGAGCAGGATGGTGATGTGATGCAGCGTTTAAGTATCTGTCTGTGTGAGTCGGTTTCCGGTATACAGTGTGAGCCAACGTTCCATCAGGTCTCGCCATTACCTTTACGTCCAAAAATGCCAACGTCCTGTTCTCCTCCAGCTCATAGGTGAACTTAATCCGAGGATGAATCGAGTTGAGATATTCATTCACCTCGTTAGCACTTCGGATCCTTCTGTCCAGGATACAGAAAATGTCGTCCACGTACCTCTTCCAAAGTTTTATACCACAGGCCGCACTGTCGATCAGCTGTTCGAAATATTCCATCCAGATGTTGGCAAGTGCTGGGGCCACCGGACTACCCATAGCGACACCATCGATCTGAAGATAGTACTGACCCTGGTACAAAAAGAAGTTTCCGTCCAAACAATGTTCCAAAAGTCTCCCATATTGGTCTGGTAATTCGAGATCACACAGCATCTGTCTGACCACATCAAGACAGTCTTTTAACGGAACATTGGTAAACAGTGACTCGACATCAAAGCTTACCATTATGTCATCTGGTTCCAACCTTATGTCCTTAACAATGGCGACAAAATGCCGGGAATCCTTGACGAAGGATGAGGTGTTTCCTATATGTGGTTGCAATATTTCAGCTACATGTTTGGCCAACCTGTACGTCGGCGAATCAATTTGACTCATTATAGGCCGCAAAGGAACCTCGGCTTTATGAATCTTAGGTAATCCGTACAATTTAGGTGGTTGAACTATAGCCGGCCTGTGTAAATATTGGTATTCATCCTCCGTAAATAGATCCTGAAATTCGTGTATAGCTGCCCTTATGCGTCTTGTAACTCTGGCCGTTGGATTATATGATACCGGCTTATACACATTACTGTCATTCAACAACACACGTATCTTATTATTGTAGTCCTTGGTGTACATCACCACGGTAGCATTGCCTTTATCGGCTTTAATAACTAACAATTCCTCATTTTCCCGTAGGTTCTTAAGTGCTTCAATCGTCAGTCTTCCCGTGACCACAGGCTGTGAAACCGGTCAGAAACGTCGGGACATAGTGAGTACTTAGTATATATAATATCTAGGTTCACTCATTAAATATATAATTACCGCGAAAAAAACCCGAGTCAAATCAAATAAAATATGTGTTCGAATCGCGAAAGTTTGAAAAAGTCTATCTTTATATGTTAAGGATTAAAAGAAATGATAAAGGCAATTTCACAAAATTTATTTGTCCCCGGTAATCATACCGAAATTAATATTTGATTAATATGAAAATAATTTAGTATTACGTTCTTGAACAAAACCCATTTAAAATGCAAAAAACGATTAAACTATATTATAACTAACTTTTTTCATTTGGGCAAAATGCAACTTCATCTTATACTATAACATCACATTCTATCAACGACTCAATAAAAAGACTGCATTAGTGAACAGCTATTTGAAAAATTAGCATCGTCATTCACAAGAAGTGTTTTAAAGAAAGTTTGATGCTGTGACATCATACCATTTTTCGCGATAAACATTAAGAAATGTGTATTCTATCAGCTTGCATATAATATGGCAGGTGGATGTCGATGTGTACTATAAATATTGACTGCTTTCTCGTTATGAACGTGTGTTAACTTTGAAGATATATAACATATTATTATTGTAAAAAATACACCTTCGTGCAAATTTATACCCATTTAACTTTTAAACTTCATTTGGGAACCTCACAATTGCGACCGTGCATATTTGGCATAACGCTAGCTATTAAGATTTTAATGGAATCACGACTGAATGGCCATGTTTTAATTATTTATTACCCTGGTTTACCATGTTATTAATCCTGAATGGTATTTTAAGAGGACTAGAGATTAACTATTAATTAATTACGCTGCACTAAGATCATTTACTTAATTTATATCTGTCGTCATATATAGGCACTAAATGGCGCAAACGGTGAATCGACCTAATTTAACTACAAAGAGATAAATTTATATGTCAACATAAGGTGGTCAACTTATAAATATACGGATCGCATGACTAAGCTTTCACACAAATTCCGTGATCTGCCCACACACACACACACACACACATACATATATATATACATATATATATATATATATATATATATATATATATATATTTAATTACTGTAACTAAGATAAATCTCGAAGCTACAAATAATAAATATAACAGCAATGATCCGATTACGATGCATTTAATTTAAAGTTTTCAAAAAAAAATAATTTCATCAAATAATGTACTTTAGAAATGTAATGTAAAATTTCATGTTATGAATCTGTGTCAATCATATTAATTGTTATTTATGGTATTTTGCCAGCTTATCTTTGAATTCAGCTCACGTAATATTTTATATGTGACTGAAAGTTATGAAGTTAATTATAATTGCAGCATGTCCGTTTAAACACATAATTTATTGGAGAGTAATCAATAAATGAAATAGTTACGCTACTCATTATAGCCTGTTAAAGTAAACCCAATAGACTATGATGATAGATGCCCGTCGTCAGGTAAATTTGACATACAGCTTCCTCATTGTATGAGAAATGTATTAGATTTAAAATTTGCTTGTGAACGTCACCTAATTTGGTGAGTCAAAAATATTACTCAATATCACCATACTAGTTTGGCGTTATGACTGATCAATATCTGCATAAATGATTCAGGGAAGGAAATATGATGATAGGAGTATTTAACAAGAAAACATGAAGTAACAAAAACTTCTTTGTAAAAAATAAAAGAAAAATATATTAACTTGATTTTTCAAATTCACTGAAAGATTGACTCAACAAATGGGTTTGAAATGGATAGAGAAAAATAAAACTAAAATTTAAATAAAGTTGAAAAAACTTTTTAAACCCATCAATTTTATTCTACACTCGATGACGTACTAAGAGACCGAATACTTATGGATCATCAATCTGCGGCTTTGATCAAACTAAAATAAAAACGGAAATCAGACTAAAATAAAACCTTATGGAGACAGATTCATCAAACGTGGTTCCTTATTATTGTTAGCAAATCGTTTGTTATAACATAAAAATAAAAACGTTTGACTTAAACAGTTTTTTTCAATTTTATTTTCTTTTTAACCTTCTAATATACTTTATTTACTGGACCTAATATTATTACATTTATTCGATCCACCGAAAGGATACGGGAGTTCTGCCTTTGGTTTCCCATAGTTAAATATTTAGTTTTTAAAGCGCGTTATTTTTAAAGCAATTATTAATTTGTAGTAATTACTCCAAATTACTAATTGCTTTAAAAATAACGCGCTTACTTTTGGCTTTAAAGTTTAGATCCTATTTTACCAATTACCAAACTATTTTTCCAATTTCAAACCAACACATCGTCTAGTCTTATGATCAATGTAGGTCGTACCATCGCAGCATTGGAATCAAGGGGTTCGAACACGGAGCTCAATAACAAAGTCTGAGCTTGAAACGAACAATAATAATTTAGGCAGATCCTCAAGTCTCACAGTTTACCCTGACAGTATTCCAGTAACACCTACACTGAGAATCTAACGGTTAACTTCCGTTTTGATAGTTAATTAATTTATTGCAGAAAGAATCATCAAGATTCATGAAGAATTACGACCTGCAGCGTAAACTCATGAAATCATACGTACAGATCACAAATTAAAAATAATGCCTTTTTTAGAGGGAGATTTTTCTTTCAAGCACTTTCAAAATTACCCGAATTGTAATTACTTCCATCGTTAAAACTCGAGGCTGCTGCACGAGTCGATAATAAAGCAGACATCCGCGGTGTGTGCCATATTAGTAAACATTTTAGTGTCAAATACCTCAAGTCAATAGTTAATTTGGTAATTGTATCTTTGCACGGTTTCTTACTCTTCTTTTTTGTTTTAAATTATCTTTGTTTACAGTAGTTCTCTTATTAACAGTGATCTTCCACTGAATATTTAAAAAATATTTATGGATTCTTGATAGAAAGCAATGAAGAGTGAGAACGAAAAATAAATATTTGTTGGACGACAAACCTTTTGAGGGTTTTCTTTTTAATATTCTTATATAGTCGAAGTATTTTGTATCCTATTTTGATTGTTTCTCTAATGTAGTATCGATGAAGTTACTTTTGCCCTAATCTCCAAATGCGAATGTATAAATATTTATTTCTGAGTTTAGCATTAATTACCGAAGTTTTACTTGGCAAAAACCACGACTTTTAAATGATTTGCATTGAGAAGTGTCTACAAAAATTTCGTAACTGCACTATTTGAGGAACAATGGTAAAATAAAATATATTAAACGTGTAAATTTCTTGTCAAAAAAGAATAGAAAAAATAAATATAAACGCAATGGACATGAATAATGGCTACGCAACTCCCCGAGTAGTAACACCTAAGCGGTGATGAGCGGCGCCTGAGATCGCTTTTATCTCGTAAACAAATGAAGGTAAATGTACAAAGCTTTTTTGTTTTTGTTGAACTCTTCAAAAGACAATAACATTATATGATCGCCACTTCGTTTATACAGCTACTTCATCTTACATTCCGATGAATGGCGAGAAATGTTACGAGATAAAACAAATATCTGCGAGGGATTCCTTACTAAAGTTTACGAAATATTTTATTTATTTTTTTAATACCAGTGATTTCCTTGCTCAAAGTTTTTTATTAAATCTTACCAAAATTTGTTATTATTGTATAATTAAAAAACGTGCGACGTATAAATTTAAAGAATGGTTTGCTAATTATTAATTTTTTATAGTTAATTATTTATATAATATGTAGAATTCATTGCAGTATGTCACATTGTTTTCGATGTACATTTATATTTCTCTTTAAGATTTCTTTAAGGTACTAACTTTTTTTAAATCCTGTAATATTAAAGTGGGCCTTATTAACATACATAGAAAATAGAAATTAATATGAACATTTCACTTACTATAATCAAATTATTTATTGATTCATCTACTTTAATGTGTCTAACTGATACATATTGAGAACTTGTTGTTACGAGAGCAATATATTATAGCCAACCAAAATACCAGTGCAGCCACACCCGGGTCGCATTGCGATCAATCCAACACACTACAGCGACGACATTTATGATGATTCTGTGGCAATTACGTCAGATCAAATGTAGCTAGACAAGATAAAAAAGAAGCTTTCATTAATTTCGAAAACAATTTTAACATTTCAAAACTGATAAAAAACTATAATTTTATATACGAAATAGAATTAAATTGATTATTTCCGATAATGTAACGTTTTTCAGAGTGTTTGCGAACATTTTAGAACAATGAAACGAAATGGGATGTATAAATTTAAGTAAACAACAATTTTTATCACAATTTTGTTATTTAGTACCTCCTAATTAGCAATGTATTTATTAATACCACATTTTATATTTTACGCTCAATTATTCCACGTTTCGTATCCAAATTGAACAGTAGTTGGCAGTACTCTAACAACGTTTTTCAGTATTTATTCCATAATAATTATGTAGGCGTTATGTAGGTGTATATGTGTGTGTATATATATATATATATATATATATATATATATATATATATATATATATATATATATATATATATCTATTTAATACGGCACAGCCTCGAGTTTTAAAGATGGAAGTAATTACAACTCGGGTAATTTTAAAAGTGCTTGAAAGAAAATATTTCCTTCTAAAAAAGGCATCATTTTATATTTTTTCTTTAATATTATCATCAACTACATTTGCCTTTGAAAAATGACATGCGTGTCCATTCGTTGATTTGTACGTTTCATTGCATGAATTCTGGCTACAGGCCGTAATTCTTAATGGATCCTGATGATTATTTTTTCAGTCAATTATGTAACCGTCTGAACAGAAGTTAACTATTAGATTCACAGTCTAGGCGTTGCTGGGATACTGTTAGAGTAAACTTTGAGAGTAGGATTGAGGATCTGCCTAAATTATTATTGTTTGTTTCAAGTGGAGATTTTGTTATTGAGCTCCGTGTTTCAACCCCTTGCCCCCGATGCTGCGATGGTACGGCCTACATTGAGTATAAGACTGGTCGATATGTTGGTTTGAAATTGGTAAAATAGCTCATATACCAAAACTTTAAATCCAGTTACTCCAAATTAAAAATTGATTTAAAAATAACACGATCACGTCATCGATTATATAATAAAACTGTCGGATTTAAAAAGTTCTTTCAATTTTATATAAATTTTAATCTTGTTTTCTCTATTAATTTGAAACCCATATTTTGAATAAATCTTTCAGTGAATTTAAAAAATTACCTTAATATACTTTCTTTTAATTTTATTATAAAGTATTCGTTACTTTGTATTTTATTGTCAATAGCTCTTATCATCGTGTCTCTTTCCGTAAATCATTTATGCAAATATTCATCAGTCATAATGCCAAACTTTTATGATCGTAATGAGTAGTATTTTTGACTTAACAAAATTAGATGACATTCAGCCAGCGGCAATGGTGATTGGAACACTTTAAATTAGATGCATCGTAATCTAGTCATTGCTGTTGTATTTATTATCGACAGCTCCGAGATTTACTATAATTATAGAAACTAAAAATATGTTATGAAACATTTTCCTATTATAATTTTATTAATTAGTACGTTTCTCTTATCATAATTTTAAAAAAAATAATAAAAATATTCAGTTCTCAAAACTATTGTCCTATATCCAATTGCTCTAATAAAGGCAGATCGCGGAATTTGAATGGAAGCTTAGTTATCTGTTCCACGTATTTAAATGTTGATTACATTATGTTGATATATGAATTCATCTCATTGTAGCTAAGTTAAGACGATTCACCGTTTGCATCATTTAGTGCCTATATATGATGTTAGATATAAGTTAAGTAAATGATCTTAGTGCAGCGTAATTAATTAATTGTGAATCTATAGTCCTCTGAAAATATAATGCAGTGTTAAAATATGGTAAATCATGGTAGTAAACAATCAAAACATAGCCATTCAGGCGTGATTCGATTAAAATATTAGTTAATTTTACGTTATGCTAAATATGCACGATCGCAATTTTGAGGTTTCGAAGTAAAGTTTAAAAGTTATATAGGTATAAATTTACATGAAGGTGTATTTTTTCCAATAATAATATATTATATATTTTCAAAGTCAGCACACGTTCATAATGAGAGAGCTGTTAATATTTATAGTGCACATCGACATCCACCTACCATATTTTATACGAGCTGACAGATTACACATTTCGTAATTCATCATGAAAAATTGTGTGATGTCACAGTGTCAAATTTTCTTTAAAATACGTCTTGTGAATGACTGTGCTAATTTTTCAAATGGATCTTCACTACTTTACCTATGTTTGCACATTTTTAAGTCTTTTCATTGAGTTGTTGGTAAATTTTGCGGATAATATATTTCTTGAATAAATTGTTAAGTGAAATTTTACTAACTTTATATTATATTTTATTTTATATTCCTAAATGAAAATGTTAAAGTGGGTTTTCATGATGAAGTGTATGACCTTAATATTTTACTAGCCCCCAAACAAAATAATGATTTGTCTCATGTATATCATTCTTTAGCAAAGGGCTATTTAAACTGTGTATATTTAAAGAATGTTTTTGTAAAAAAATGTAATTTGTTTTCCCCTGGAATCACTGTTTTGAGAGTGATTTTTGTTACAAACAGTCAAGAGTCGTTATACCATTCCTTAATATTTTCTATTCAGTTTGATGTATATTATCACATCAATGAATAACAGACACGTTTTTTTTACACTTTTGTGTGAGTATAAAACATAACAGAGAATGTGTCTGTTACTCGGTCTTGTGCATCAAAATGAGTATATATAGTATTTTCATCCAGTTCTTTAACATTTTCTTCTTAGTTTGATGCACAGATTTGCTTAATAATAACCACATTTTCATTTCCAGGTATTTACACCATATTTGATAGTAAGAGTTACATTTGTATCGCTCAATTTATACGAACTACTATACTTGAGCGTAATATTAATATTTAGTACTTAAATATATGATATTATTAATATAGGCGAAGAATTTCAAGTAAATTCCAAGTGTATACATTACAGATTTCATAATTTCTCACGTCATATTTCGATGAAAAAAATTGAAATATGTTTTTTCCTAAGTTTAACAGGAAAAACAACTTATCCAAGTGACATTGAACTTCCACTGTCCTATACCTTATGCTGTCCAGATGAATAGGGATTATATAATAACTATTTTATGACGTGTGGGCAATCATTATTTAAGTAAATGTAGGCGACGTATACCGGGTGCTTTCATTTAAAGTTTTAAACTATTTTAGCTACAATAAATTAATATACGAAGATATTGAACGTATTATGTATAAAAAAGTATTACTAATTATAGCTTCCTGATCTAAAATCAAATTATCGAGATATTTTTGATTTAAAGGGACTTATCCGCTATAGCTATATCAAAAAAAATTTGGAACGATTGTAAATGAAAATAACGTCTAAAAATGTCGCAAGATAAACCTATCTAGCTAATTATCAGATATTGTTTGTTGACAGCATTTTATATTACAGAATTGAATTCTGCAGTCCGGTATCCGACTAAAGCATAGAATAAATAACAAAACCACTGAAATTACGTTTATAAAAGTGTCATTTCAGCTTGAGTGCCGCTTGAATGCAGCTTGAGTTGCTCAAGTGCCATTTTGCTCATCAAAGTGACTTTTAAATAAAAAACATACAAAGCGAAACGCAGTTATAATTCCCTTTTTACCCGAGGGGAAAGGCCAGCATTGGCAGCTAAATTCTAAATGTAATTGTGTTTTTGATATAAATATAGATTAGATTCACAGACTCCAGTCTAGTAAACTGGTGTGCATGCAACGTACAAATACAAGTACTCAGGAACCGGTGAGGACAATTCGAAATATTTTACCCGATTCGAACTGTTCAGCCATTATTACTAGCAATCGTTAGTTTAATTTTCATGAAACGTGATATTTATTATTTTTAATTCATAAATTTTATTCTATAGGCATAAATAAAATTGAAAAGTTTTTATATATCCATCCCTAAATTCATTTTCAAAGTTTATCGATTATTCACCAGATGCATGTAATAATTTAGCTCAATTTATATTGAAATGAATATAATTTTCATACCATCAGCGTAATAATAGGGTAAATAAAGCCTGTAATAATAAATAGACACTAAATACATTACTGTATATATGAATGAGAAATCCTGCTATAATAAATACTTATACAGGATACAAAAAAGAAACAAAACGGGAGAAATCGTATGGCGACGATTTTGGCGACGACCAATTTGGATAACCAAGTTCCATGAAAATTAAGTAAGGATCTTACTAAGAAAATGGAAAATCTACCATAGAATTTTTCTAAATTAGACAACACTGGAGCCGTGATCGAGTTTGAATGATATATGTCGAAACAATTGCGATGATCCCACGAAAATTTGGTTAGAGTCTAACCATGAAAATTGAAGGAAGTGAATTTCTCAACATTGAACAGAAGAGGTGCCGTAATTGAATTTCTAAGATTTAGGTCTAAGTATGCTAACATATAGTATGAAATAGTTAAAAAAATATTTTATACTGCAGGACTGACGCGGAACTAAAAGAATTTTACTTAATTTTTTTAATTATTCCATTTTTTTCGCTTTCTAGAATTTTATACTTTCATTTTTTTATTAGGTACATAAAATTAAATTGATAAAATCTAATTTTACTAGGGTAAAAGATCTACTATAAAAAAACCTTTCAATTCGAGTTTAAAGAAAGGAAAAGTTAGGATTTTTCAAAACGGTTTGCCACATTAGATCCAACTGTTCTTGGATCATCTAATCATCTAATTCCAAGTCGGTCATAGAGCCTTAAGAATACTCGGAAAACTCGTTTCTAGTGCTACGGTAATAATACGTACCACTTCGTATACTGTTTAATGCAGTATATATAATTGATAACGTAAACGTATATGATATGAAAGTATATTTGATCAACAACTCAGCGGGCTAGAGAAAGAGGTTCCAGAGCTCAAGTATAAGACTTTGTTTCATATAGAATATGTGAAGCTTCTTTTCATGAACTTACATTACTCAATATTAATAAGGAATTGGAATTCATTATAATTCAAGATATAATCGGGTTAGAAAGCTCTTCGTTTAAGATATTTTCTAAATGTTGTCTTTAGAAACGTATTATTTACATGCACTGGCAGAAAATAGAATGACTTGAAAACAAAACGTAAAAGAAAATATATTTTTTACATTCCAATTTGAAAATTGTATTTATATTTGATTATACTTGCACTTAATTAACCGTGATATTTTCAATCACAGCCATGAAAAGTCTATTTCATTAAGTCAACTCTACTCCAAAATAATTTTCAACACGGACAAGGAACGAAATTTATATTAAAGAGCGAAATTACCTTATTTTATGTTTATAGAGTGGCGCACATGCAAGTACGATTTGCGAAGCAATATTTTATTTGTGGAATTGAAGTGAGATAAAGTGAACAGGGCCGGGATAAGGGCTATTGACACGTCTCGGTCGGATTTCAGTATCCGCTCCGCTTTCAGTAATGACCGCTATTGCATTTCTTTTAAGCGAAATAAAAGAACACATCTGAATATCGTGCTGCGATCGCTCTTGAAAAGGTAATTTCCTTTGGCTAACCTCCAATTTGTGGCAAATCGCTTTAAGGCTCCATCGTTGGGTATTAATTGTGTGTTTTTGGTCGAGTGTTGAACAAGACGTTACATTTATTATTTTTTTTTCCACAAGAATCTTACGTATTCATGTAAGAAAAGGCTGGCAGGATGTTTTTATAGACGTTTAGTTGTTGTGTTGAACATGTTGTAGTGTTTATTTAACAATACATTATATTTAATAGTTTTTCTTATTAATGTTACGTGTTCATTTAAGGAGAAAGCAAGCTCTTCTTTATAACGTTTAGTTGTATTACTGCTTATTCACGTTTGTTATTCACGCTTGCGTAGAATAAAATTTTCTGTTAACCTTGGTACCCAGTAGTATACCACCAAGTTCTGAAGCGCTTTACATAAATGCATATATAAGTAGTATATATATATATATATATATATATATATATATATATATATATATATATATATATCCAAGTATATACTCGAATATAATATTTATTCCAATTTGAAATTGGCCTAGAAACTAAATTCCTTTGCTTTAAGGCTAGTGGCGCACCTCAGAACTTGAAGGTGTACTATGGAGCATCCAGTTTCATAGAAAATGTAGTTATACACAAATTTGACTAGCACTTTGACTTTACAAATTTATAACCAGTAATGGAAGTAAACGTCATTGAAAACATTCCGTTTTTTTCTTAATTGAACACGAACATGTAATATTGTTAAGAAAAATTTCTAAATATAATATCCTGTTCAACACTGAATATTTTCGAAGACTATTATCGTAATGAGAAAAAAGTTCACATTTTGAAGCAGTTGAATTTACGTACTAATTTTGCAGTCTAATTGTAATATGAAAATAAACGACTAATACGTTTTTCGTTCATTTTACAAGATAGATTTAAAAAAAATAAATAAATGACAAAATAATAAATAAATAACTGTATCAGTAACATCGAGAATGATATACACGACTAATTAAAAAATTTACGTTAAAAAAATCAATGATTGTCCAAACGTGTAGGTCTAGGTGGACACTTCTGTTTTACGACTCAGGGCAATTCGAGAACGTGGTAAACTTTTAAATTGTGAACGTTTAACATTTTGACCCTTACATAACTTTTTAGTCTGAATTGCTTCAGATATCCTAAAGACCCCTCTATAAAATAAATTGGTTTAACGCCACTGCATAAAAGAAGAGATTTCCTAAAAAAATAGACAGACTTTTCTTAGCACACTTTTTAGAGCGTCCATCCAATAATAATAGTCCGGTAGAAGATATTTGTATCCAAAAGCAGTTACAATTTATAACTAAAACTATTACTAAATGTTTACAACCCATGTCACTGATGAAATGACAATATACTTGCGTCAATTGGAATGGAAAACATTTTCATGACTACATAGTCGTGGGCATTGATTTAAATGGTGATGATCTGGCAGAAGATATGTAAGCTCTTGTATTTCTAATTAAGGCCATTAACTCAATCTGGAACTCAAGCTCTAAAATAAGTCTAAATTATTTATTTTTCGGGATTTATAACTATACATACATGTTGTCACTTAGTTTTGTTAAATGTTTATAATAAATATTTTTGTACCCATAAATATTCGAATTGAGAATTTATTTTTTCTCAATTGAAATTAAATTGACAATTGCTTCAGTTCGATTATGTGGTCAGCGAACCATAAATGTGTGAAAAGCACTAAAATTTTAGAAAATTTCTTACGAGTAGGATAACTATAAGCCAATCAAGCGTGTAGACATGAGAACGCATTTAACATGATAATTTGTGGTAGGGGTGAGCGCTGCATTGTAATTGGCGCGATTAAAAATTATTATTTTTCGAATTGGCGACTAATGTTTTCATATTATTTCCAAAACATACCACTTTTGCCCTGCTTTATGTTCTTTGAATTATTCTGATTAAGTTTAGAGACGTAATTATAACCTTGACTCATTTCAGATACTGTATTACATAAAAGTAAGCAGATCATTTTGTAAATTTCTATTAGATATTTTTATACTGACTTGGAATAATAGTTATGAATTTATATATTATTATTTTTTTTTAACTGACTTTTCCAAAACCGTATATATATATATATATATATATATATATATATATATATATATATATAAGCTACATTCTTTGTGGCGATGCATAGGCTTGTATTCGATATTTTGCACCGATTTTGACGATTATTTTTTTACGTTCCTGGTAGATCTGTATAAATTTCTGAATTTTCTCAGGCTCTGAAGATGCATTCCCAAAATGGTCTATGGAACTCCTTAAGGGCCAAAGTATACGATCTGTGATTAAAATAAAATAATTTTTGGACGGTTGTAAATAAAATATTAGGACGCAACCCTGGCTTCAGGGTCTAAAGATGCAGAACGAAAGTATAACATGGAAACTCGTCACTGGTATGTAGTAGACTCATTGAGCTTGGATTCATGTAAATGGATTTAAAAGAAGTAGGTTCTTAATTCGTCGCGATATTTCATGTGTCTAATTCAGAAACTTTATAAGGTCGTCTGTCAGTTCAAAATAACCGTTTTTCTCAGAACCCGCATATTATTATATCTCAATAGTTTACATTTAAAAGTATTGATATCGGAAGTTTATAGGGGAAAACAATGTACACGAAAATTTTCTTTTTGAACTTATACTGCTTTAGGTGCACTAAAAAAATATGACAGTGAAATTTCACGGTGCGCTCATACATACAATTAATCAAGATATTTAGTTATTAAATGATAATAATTGTAATTCTAGATTAAAAGATAATTGTTTTTCCTACATTGCATGAGAAAATAAATATTAATTTTTAAAATTTAATTATTTAATTGAATTTATGTTATCACAAGCAAATCTTTTTTTAATTTCATGTATGTGGTGTGGTATTTTAAATTTAATTTATAGAAATGTTGTAAGGATTCCAAAAATATACTTTCTTAATTTTATTTAAAATAATTCTAGAGATGTTTTGAAATTGTGAAAAACGTCAGTGCTAATAACATTGTAGTAACATTGAACTTTATCTAAATTTATTGTAAGTAATATAAACGAGGTGGTACACCTACCCGTATATACGCGTATGTACCTACGTACGCAAATACGTGCGCTATTCAAGTCGAAAGTGAATTGCGGTGGTTGATGAGAAATAGGTATTTTGAATAAATGCTCGCTGTCTCGCTTCTTTCATACCCACACGGATTGTGCGAGAGGGAAAGCTTCACCTCGCAGGACAATCTGCCTATCATTTGGCCGTAAAATTGTCCTTCGTTCGGGATATTTTATGAACCATATTTGGTTTTCATATGCTAATAAGTATAATTTTGTAAATCATAATGTACAAATAAAAAAAGGTCAATCGTAAACTACAAAAAACTACGAAATTATTTGCACAAAATAACCAGTGGAGTTGAAAACACTTGAAACTTTGTACTGAAAGTAACATTTAGGAATGTGAAGTAAGCATTTTAGTGTTAACCCATCCTGTAGAAAAGCGAAACAAAATATGCGCTCATCAAAATATTTCCTTATCTTGACCCATTTTCTCTACATGTGCATAATTTTGAAATAAATGCATAATTTTATATTGGTATAGTTTTTAAGGAAAAATCATGTTTCGTAACAAATAAAACATATATTTTAACCGTAAATTTTTATTCATACCCAAATAAGTAATTACTTCTGATCTTAGGTGCTAATGGCTTAAATTCGATGAGATAAAACTAGAGCACAGAGATAAAATTTGAGATAAAAATCAAATTTCAGCTTTGGGAATAAGAGAAAGTGGTATAATTTGTGTCTTTAAATTTTTAGCGAAACGAAGAATTGAGGATAATTGTTAATAACCTAATGGAAAAATTAGCTTTTGAGTTTGGGCTATTCACTCAAATATTGAACCTTACATCAATTCGTTAATGTTATAAAACAGACCAGGGGTAAGTAGAACTGGTACCTTCAGTGTTGCGTACTATTATGTGGAACCATAGGCTACATTCGTACTGACAGGCGGTTTGCTTAGCCCCTATAGCCTAGTGACTTACATATGGTAGGATACACGGTGGCCACATTGAAAGATGGTTTGCGTGTCGGATCGTTAGATGCCTTGGTCATTTGCTTGTTGGGTCGTTGACGAGATGTCACTTTCAAAAATATCGCTAAAACTGCTACTTACAAAAAATTCATCTTTACAATATACCATTTCACGGCCTTATCCATCACGTTGGGTTCATGACATAAATAAGTCAAAGTTAAGTCATGGGGAGTTTAAAGTTCTATATTAAAAATTGCGTAATTTTGACATAAATTTTTAAGAATATTTGCATATGACCAGAGAAACATTTCATCTATTTCTCAGTAAAGTTAAAGGACAATCAAATAAATCGGGTACTAATCTTAGAAAAAGTACATCAGCTGAAGAAAGACTAGGGAAAATATAAAGAAAATAACCTACACTTTTTTATTTGAATTCATATTAACGGAAAATATCGTATTTTTCAATAAATGTTTCAACGTTTTTTCGATGTCATTACGTCGAATCATTTTATTACCAGAAACAGAACCTTCATGAAAAAAAACTTAAGAAAAACACTGATAATACCAGCACAATCAATTTTTCATCGCTTGCGATAGCGTTTCCATAACGCTGCGTGGCTAGTTTAAAAAATTTAAAACATAAGAAAATTATATTTATTACGATAAACTTACTGTGAACTCAGAAACACAGAGAAATCGTTTTGTTATATCAAAATCGCATTATCCTGTTTAAAGCAGCCTCGTTTGAGGGTTCCGTACCTAAAAACGAAAAAAATGGAGCACTTGTAGGAGGAATTATTTAAAAGAGTAATTTATAAAAACTTCAAAACTATATTTTTTAGAAATTCACGGAAGTTAGATAATTTTAGAGATATTTTTGAAAATGTTAACTTAAAAAATATTTAATTCTAAATTATGAATAGAAATAAGATTACTAGAAATTTACCTAAAGTTTATCGGAAAATAATACCGATAACTCAAAATTTCATATTTTTGATATATATACAATAATTCTTGGGCTGTGCAAATAATTTTAGGCAATATATTTACGCGGTGAAAAATAATATAATTATTTCTAATGAGTTCATTGGAAAACTATATATATTTATCGCAAACTATATATATTATTCGCAGCGCGAGTTCTACATGCAATTAACAGGTTTTAGTAGTCCTTTGGGCTTTATGAATATATATAAAGAAAAATCGATTATATGTATGATTATATAAAGGAACATCGATTACAAAAAAAAGGATAATTACATAAAGAAACATCGATTATATATAATGTGTATAGAGCGATACTCGACATCATCCCTCATTTTCAAATAACGACCCGTATCGTTTTGAGAAACGGTACTAACTCTACTAAATACTTTGTATATTTAAATCGAGCTTTAGTTGAAATCTTCTTCTAGTATTGAATAAGTATGAAACAAAGAGACGGTGTGAGAAATAAATTTTGAAACAAAATTTTAATGTTTTAAATTAAGCAGGTACGGTGATTTTAATTTTAAAGATTGCACGAGAGTGGCTCGCGTATTTCCAGACTTCATAGATGGTTACCTCACAGTTATCACAGTTCTCTTACTCTCATCATACTACTTCCTTGGGATATTTGGACAGCTATATACTTTATTCAACCATGTAGTTGAACATTTTACAAAAAGCTCAGCCTTAAATTGTTTATCCAGGTCAGCACACATATTGGTTTTGATAAAAGTTTTTATGAAATATGTTATATTTTTAAACTGTAATATACATGTAGTGCCAAAAAATATAATCTTTCAATAAATAGTAGTTGGATTTGAGCTGGAATTATTATGGTACTCTTTTTTTATGAAATATTGTAAAATTATTTTTACTTAATTTTAATAACTGAAAATTGCAATTTTTTTTAAATCTAATAGTTCCAACTAGTAATTTTAAATTATACTATGGTAGACGTAAGGATAAGGCGGTGGTAATGGATTAATCACATCATTTATGCTGTCCATTATAGAGCTGACATTTATAATTATGTCAATATTTAAATAATAATGTAGTATATTTGGGGAGGGTGGGTAATAATCAAGTCGGATAATTCAGTCGAATTCGTAAAAAAAAATGTCCTTGGTGGGTAACCGAACCTGTTGTAGCACTATTCATCTCCTCACATTTACAGCTCTGTATAGGCCGCAATTTACAGAACAATCGTCTGACTGTTGGCTGGTTGGACAGGTGAGAGCGCAAATCCAGCTAGGGCGGATTTTGCGCTCTGGTAAAAAACATCCCTGGTAAAAAACAACAGTTATAACGAATTTTAGCCAACGAGGAACTCTACGACCTACACCAGGGACTGAACATTAACTTGGTTGTGCAAACAGTAAAGCAACTCTGATACGGATAGGACTAGTAGTGGAGAGAATTGACGGAGAGAGAACCGAAATATACGGAGAAAGTTTTTTCTTTTACTTTTTTTTTTAATTGTATGTTTTAAGATACAAATATTTGCTGTTAGTTTTCTTTACTACTAATAATGATTTCAATGTTCATTTCCGATTGGCTTTTGTAATTTACGGTTTATCTTTTATTTTAACTTCAGAATTCATGAATTTGTTCAGCACATTTAAACTACATTTGACATAAATTTTTCACATCGAAAAAACAAATTATTCTAGTAGAAATAATGAAAATACCACTTTTGAAATCATTTAACGCATCACATACGGAAATTTAGTTCAATGTTGTCTGTTGGAGCTTTCACAGTTACACGTCATTGTATTCATATACCCAACATACCCCTAATTGATCCCACTTAGAGCTAGTATAACTACTCATGACCTTAATATATATCGGTGGAATTCGTATAAGTATTTCTCTATCTATTGTTGCGAGTTATTTTGATGCATAAACATGGAATAACTCCCCTAATCAACTTCCTTTCGAGTGCGATTAATATACAAAACACTGGTAAACTGCAGACATGGTATACTTATATCGATTATACTTGTAGTCGTTGAGTTAATATATAAGTTACGTTGAGTAAAGCTGTTTGAAAAATATATTTGTTTAGATAATTGTCGATGTATTACTGCAAGATCTTCGTTACATTTCCGATGTGGGTCTCTTTCAAGAGTTTTTCTATTGATCCCTTAATAATATTAATTAAATATAATTTGTTCATTCGTAATGAGTTCAAAAAACATTTACAAATATATTTATGCAATATTTTCCAAAATATTTTTAATACCATTAATTCCTTAATTTTGATGTAATATATGTAACTGTTACACATGCACAGTGTAACAGTTCAACTATGGAATAAGAGTAGAGTTAGCTGCAGTTATTTAGGAAAAATTAAAATGAAAACTGTTGTAAACTTAGATAACTTGGTAACCTGGTTTTGATCGTCGTTATTTGAGGATGGTTAATTTTTGCTGAAAAAATTATTTTCCCATCTTATCTTACTCAGGATGTTACGAACTGTCAAACATTTCTATAATACTTCATGTATTGAAATCGAAATTTGTGAATTTGATGAACTTGAATATATTCATGTATGCTTATATACACAAATACATATATATATATATATACATACATACATATACATATATATATATATATATATATATATATATATATATGTATATATATATATATATATATATATAAATATATATATGTATATATATATATATATATATATATATATCTGTTTATTTGTTTGTTTATAACTCTTGCGGTGATTTCAATGAAACGTTTGATGACTTTATCAATGAGGAGGTAATGGAAGAAAAACACATAACATTCAACGCTGTAATAAATTATAAATTTTCAACTAAAAATAACAATGTAAAGAAATACTTTTAATTAAGTTTCCATAAATATTTATTACAATTGGTTTTTAATATAGAAAAACCTAAAAATAAGAGTATCAAACATTTCTCGCTGCAAGTGTTAAATGGTTTCCCATTTTACAAGATCGCTGTTATAAAATTTGTTTCCCTTCATGAAATAATGCTACTCTCTAGTGGGGGGAATTAAATTAGAACGGTTACTGTAGCTCACATTTATTTTAGTTTCTTAAAATAAAAAAATGCCCGCAGCATTATTTTGTTTTAAGAAACTAGAATAAATTACAATCTTCTCCGTTCATGAAAATACGGTATTTAGGTATTAAAATGAAATTCACTTGCTATTTTTAAGTTCAAAATTGACTATTTTTTAAATGTGTTTTCGTTTTTATTGAAGTACTTCAAAAGTTAGAAAAGAATGGAACTTTTATCGGTTTTTAGTTATCGCAGCAGGGAAGTCAAAACGGAAAACTAATTATTTTGTTAATTTTTTGATGATATAATTATTTTTTATTATTTTACATTTCATTTTTCAACGATGTTTGCTTTCATTTGAGATTCCTCTTTCAAAGATGAATCGATTTTCGTTCATTTGAGTTAATCCGCAGAAATTACACAATTGTTTCAGGATAAGATATTAAAACTACCCGAACCTATCACGAGCGTATTGAAAATGCCCATAATAGGTTTGTATAGCCTTAGACATATGTATCAGACGTTATAAAATCACCTTTAACCCGGTGTCATGGCGGTGAAAAGTTGTTACACGGACGTGGTGGCTGCGTCATTATTATCTAGGTAGGCAGTGCAAATATTTCAGTATATATTTGACGAAATTAAAATTATTTGATGCCTACATTAATTTGCTGTTAATAGGGTAATAAAACACCAAAGAAATAATGAAATATGAACTTCTATTCATAGAAACGAGAGTTTGAAAAAAATACTTTATAAAGTCAACAAATTCGGATTCATGTAGCAAAATTTAAGCTATTTATATTAATTATCAGTTATTAGTTTTTAGTGGTACTTTTATAAATCTATTAATATGAAAAAATAACAAAACACTAAAACGAATCATCATCATTAATACGATTGGCACAGAAAGTCATTATATGTTGAGCACCAATATGTTTGTTACACGTGAGTAGTTTTGCGGTCTTTGCTTGCAGGACATACCTGACACCTCTTACGAGCATTTGGTTTTCTTTGTTGGAGCCTCCTCTATAGATTTTCCAGAAAATTGGGCGATTTTTTTATATAGTTCTCGTGGCAATCTTGGAACTTTCCGGCGGACTTTCGAGTGCTCACTGACAAGGGCAAGGCCTAGATTCTTCAATATCCGCATCGTTTTAGGCTTGATTAATTACTTATGCGATTTATTATGAGTTCGTTAATCGCCGTCATGTTCAACATGGCATAAAAATTGTCGGCGGCCATTTCTTTGAGTTAAGGCACACATCATACGTACACGCTCAATTCATCAGCGATATTAACTCCACATTTGATTGTATTGTAATAGGTGTTGATCTCCAATTTTTTCTTTTCACCAGTTGAAATATCAATAGTGTTATCATAGTGCAAACTTGAAGTAATCTGTCTTGATCAGCAAAACTATCTTGTTCTTTTTAGGCGTATGAGAAACAATAGTTATATCTTTTTGGAAAGAAAATCGGGAGGTAAAAACACCTTTATGCGCTTTTGTGAATTCAGGTGGGATTTGCTTTTTGTTCTTACGTAGATTTCCAACTGACGTCAACTTATGTTCACTAAGTAAATGCTGATTAAGTTCATAACTGATGAACCAGTTACTAAAAGTCACGTCACGATTTGTCTTGGAAACGGGTTGTACGATTCTATCTACTACATCAAATTGCTCATTACTTGTAGAATATAGGCCATCAGGCTGCTTTCCAGGATATAGTTCAAGGTTTTTGATATAAAAGTATCGATTAACTACTAAGGCAATAATTTTTGAGCCGTCCTTAGCAGGCTGACGCTTGACGGTGTGTATAGGTGAAACTTACAGCGACCTCGGAAAGCTATGAGTATTTCATCAGTTGTTAGACAATCACTTGGCATGTAAGATTTCTTGCAATTTTCGACAAAGGCTTCAAATTGTTCTCTAATTGGCGCTAAGTTATCAAGTAGTTTCCGTTCGGCGCGAGTAGAAATATTGTCAAATGTGGCGCAGCTTTGAATGAAATGGAAACGCTGTTTAGATATCACTAATCCAAAAATGTCTATTCCAGTGCCATCAAATTGCTCAAGTCTGCCTACCAGAGCGATTTAAGCAATCAAGGCACAGAAAACCAATAAAAACTTTCAACTCTGCCATGCTATATTATTTTATGTGTGTATTTTAATAAGTTATTGCATGATGCAATTTTACGTCTAATGCGTTCGTTAATAAATATAAGAATGTTTTGCAACATTTCATCAGTAAAAAATATATGCTAGCATTCAAATTCAGACAAAGCAGCCTTAGCTTCTGGAGCTACATCCGGCAACTATTAAATTATATTTTCACCTCTATTCTGTCGAAAAGGCTTACGAAACCAAGCCGGTACAATGTTTAAATATTGCCGAATGTACTCACAATTACGACTCGAAGAACTTGCTGATGCATGATCCTCCTGCTGCAGTAGTTGATTTGCATCAGATTATACTCTACGTCTATTTATCGACAGTGGAACGTAATCACGATCAGAAATCTCTTGCTCTGTGTCGCTAGGTTGACTACGCTCTCTCAAATGGTCATCATGCTCTCCAGACTCCTGAACAGACGGCAGAATATCCGAGTCCGATTTTTAAGAACCGCTAAAATTCGTCGTCTTTCTACTTTTTCACCGTCCACTATTACTCATGCTACTGAGAAAATTAAAAAAAAGAATCACAAAATAATGCAGTAATACAAATAACAGGCATCAAAAATAACAACAAACTACTTAAACCGTGTATAAAAAATGGCGTCACTGAATACAGGCATGGGTCATATTTACCTTTTTCATGTCACTTGTAGCTCCCAACGTCCAACCATTGTAGAGGAACACAAACGTGTAGAGGTACTCAATAACCCCAGCTACTGAGAAGAGCAGCAGCGTTGCATGAATCGTTGTAAAATTATAGGCAAACTAAAAAAGCGCGGGTAATTTTGACCCAGCCCTCATGACGTCGGGTTAAAATCGTACTAAAATTTTGTCATTGTATAAAGACCTCATTGAGATAATTCATCCAAAAACACACACGATGAGTTTAATGTCAACCATTGAAAATTTCCCATGACCACCTCTTTCCTCCATTACCGGATCCTTCTGATTACAAATGGTAATCAAAAGACTCATGTTGACGAATCAAAGGACCCCACACTCGGTTTGTTTACTGTCAACCATTGAGAAGTTCCTATGGCTGCTTTCGCCTCCATAATTATGTCAGCTTGATGGTACCATATAATGTATTGTTATCAGAAGTTTGCAAAGTTTAAATCTATACAACACTCAGAAGTCGGCAAAAGTCAACTTGCTAGACGACATACCTACATAGTTACATACAATTTAAACTAATAATGATGCGCCTTTATTTGCCTTCGAATTCTTTTTTTCATATTTCACTATAATTTGAATGAAGTTTTTTAACGTTAACGTTTTTAACGTTTTAAATAACGTTCTTTAACAATTTACTTTAGGAGGTCGCCCCTGAAGAGAATTATTAGAGAGATCAAATTTACTTTTCGATTTTTTGTAACCAATGCTTGACTGGATCATAGGAAAATCAGTCTTCATCTTTCGTTGTAAACATATTGCGTGTAGCTTCGCTCGCATTTTATCCTAAACGGAGTTTATTAATCAAATATCTATACCTTATTTGTTCAATACCAATAACTCAGTTGCTAAGTGAATGGAATTGAACACCCCACTCTATCACCTCACAGAAATGTTCAAGAAATTTCTATTAAAAGAAGTGGGTTTATTACATGCCAAGCTAATACAATAATAAAACAAATTTAATGAAATTATAACTCCGCTTGAATTATTTACTTTGTCATTTCTGCAACGCAATGACGTATTAGTATTTCCCGGTAGATGCAAATCATTTTGACCAATTACAGATTTTAAACACGTATCAAAATTTTAACGGAGTCTTAATAACGTTCAGCCTTGTTAAATGTACCGCTTTGAATTTAAATTAAAAAAAATTTTCATTGAAATTGTTAATATTATATTTCAGGATAGTGCACGGGACTATTTATTTTATGGCGTACGTGACTTCGCACGTTTTTCTTAGTGCTCGATTATCCAAAAGTAATTAGATTAATTTAAAAAATTGTTTCTTATATAGAGGAAACAAAACCATCACGTAAAAAAATCATTCGGGCATCAAGAATGTTCCAGCAAAAATAATTTAGACGGTTCATGTATTCACATATTTAAAATACATGTTTTGGAAATCCAAAAGTAACCAGTTTTTTGCTTAGATTGTAATCGATTGACGAAATTTTAAATGGTTTCACTTGCATGTACGTAATGAACTCGTCTCACTCTAGACTAATTGAAAACAATAATATGTTATTTGGGCATCAATACTAATAAGCGCAGGATAAAAACAATTCGCCTTAGGTGAACAATATACGAAATTAACCAATAGCTTAGATAGATAATATTTATTACGTAAATACGTGTGTTGCGTTAACTTTATTTTCATAATTCGCCAATATATTGTAAAGATCAAAACTGCATACGTATATAATCAAATGTACAACTTCAAATTACCAGCATTCACAAAATTTTGAGTCAAGTTTACAAAGAGGATTGTTTCATATACAGGTTCCAATAAAAATTCGAATTTAGATGAAACAAATTTGTAAATGATTTTTTTATAAAAATTATAAAAAAATAGTTTACAACAGAATTCGAATAAGCCAATGCACAAGGCCGTATTTAGCTTTATTCAATTAGGCCAAATTTTATGCCCAGGAATTAGACAATGTTACAGAGAGAATTACGTCAAGAGATAGTAAAAGCGCTTGTAAATAAAGCCAGTTTCCACATAATAAATATGCAACATGTGTAACAACCTAAATATGTTGTACACCAATTTCGAGCAACAGTCAGCTTACTACATGCTTATGCAAACATGAAGGAAATATTTGTACATAGAGGCATTCGCAACCTTTTGTTATGACGGCTGTTTTGTTAAAGTTTATATTTAACGTGGAGATACCAATTATAAACTAACTTAATAATAAAGTACCACTTAATTTGACATTGTTTACGGTGCGTTTTAAGTATCATATTAATTTAAATAGCATGTCTCTCAAACTTTGAATTGGAAGTCGGTAAATTGATGGTTAATATCGAAAAGTTTAATTTTAATTATAACTTCGGATAAATTAATAAATATTTATTTATTTTTATTATGTAACGTAAATGTTTGTATTGGTTAGAATTAAAATAACATGCCTTACACTATTTTAATGTCTCGAGTTGGTTAAATGAAATCGACAATTTAAAACACTGTTGAAAAAGAAAGTTGTAATAAAAAACATAAAATTTTGACTATCAGATGTGTAAATATGTAATGAGCATTTTTAATATAAATAGTGATCGCCCCTTGGTCTAAATTCGACCTGATGTACTTTACTTTTTGTACCTTTACTTTTTTACTTACTCATATTACTTACACTTTGTTGAAAACACTAATAGGTAGATGAGAGTAACTCAATTCAGAAAAAGTTCTTTTTGCAACAGGTATATATTAAGCAAGCTGTATTTCAATGATATATAAAACAGAGATATGTATTACACAAAATATAAAATAAACGTTTTTCTGCCTTCACATATACTCCACAGGCTATTGAAAAGGAATTTATGAAATCACACAAAATTCACAGTTCGAAATTTATTAAGTTAATCTGACATTTTAAAATTATTTGGCTATAATATTTTCTCTGTGCGACAGTCAACGAATAATATTATGTGTTTGACATTGACAGTATAAACGTAAACACTGAATGCACTTCTTCTCCATATAAACTTAACTACGATAAATCTCACACTCCTCCATGCACGCAATATACTTAAAAAGGGGTAGACAGTTTTCTCTTCACCTATTAATGTATAGGTAATTTAATGTGTTTGTAACACGAAATGTTATTTTTATAAAAAAATTATAAAATTTTACGATGCGTGTATATGCACTAACGAGGCAATAAAAATCGACAGACAGGGTAAAGTTTTTAGCGCCGTATATTTACATGCGTGTGGTGATACTTTATTCATGACAATTTTGGTATAAATGCTGTTTAGTACCAGGAACATTTTGACAATTTTTTTATTATATCATGTGAAAGCATATACATTAAAAACGATATATCTGAAATATAAAAAATTAATATAAAAATAAGAAAATATAAAAACGATATATCACCAATATTTTTTTTAAATAAAACCAATTTGAAAAATGTTGTACCTGAAGTTTTTGTTTGCCGGTGGAATATGTTTTAACTTTTTTTTCCTGTTATTTCGCTTTTTCTTTTATCACTAAGGATTTACAACACAATTAAAACCACAAGTTCCCATAAATTATTTAGTACTTATAAAAAAAATATAAATAAATTTAAATATCAACCTTGAATTTTCTTTTCAACCTGTCAATTTCAACTATTATTCATTTATTTATTTATTTATCTACTTTAACGTATCTAATTGATACATATGGCGGACTTATTGCTACTTGAGCAATCTCTTACAGCCAACCATAACACCCGTCCAGCCCCGCTCGACGAACGGCCGAGAATCGAGCCCGGGTCTCCGCGGCGCGCCGCGTCGTCACAGGCCGTATGCCTTGTGATCAACCCAACACACCACGGCGATCGACGTGGTGTGTTGGGTTGATCATTGTTGATATTACATTATACTTATGCTTATACGGTACCAACATTTAGGGAACAATAAAGTCTATTTGTATTATGGCTTATATTTTTCTGGTGTTTTTAGGGCATACACTTAATTTTGTAGTTACTTAATTTTTAGTAAAATTGTTAATATTGATAACATTTATTATTGTTTATTTAAATTTAGCCAAGACCAGCCCAGCCCAGCCCAGCCTTGGGCTCAGCTGGGCTGGGCTTATTCTTTCGAAATATTAAATATTTTTATAGAAGTTATTTTGTTTACATGTATCACTTGCATTGTTTCTGTTATATGTAGTATATTATAAATTTATATCTTAAAAATTATTTACCATAATTACACTTTTATAATAATGGCAAATGCAAATTTGATAGTTTTACATTAAAAAAAGAACCCTAAATTAAAGATTTAAGATAATTAAAACATAATAAGTTGGTTTGATTGACAACTTTCTTATTTGACGTTTAATGCTGTTAGAAATTCCATTTTACAACGTAATTTTAATATGAAATTAATTAATTTCATTAAATTACTTTCTAATGATACTTACTGATTTACATTTATTCCGTAATTTTTAGTAGTTGAAATTTAAGTGTGGTTCATATTAGAAAAAACAAACATTTATTAATATGAATATAAAAAGCTTTTTGGCAGATGAGTGTTCCACCATTTTATTCTTCTGCTGGCTTTTCATTGTAAGTTAGTAATCTGCTTGGCCGTTTTTATATACACTTGTTTATATTAAATTGAGTGCTGAGTGTCCATTTCAAGTTTTATAGTAATTAAATTTAATTTAAAATTAATATTAATACCAATTTACTAAGTAATACTATCACTTATTATTAGTAATGATATTAATGATAATAATAATATCATATTAAATTATAATCACTCTAATTCCAGATAAAAGTATAATATTTTTTATTATACTTTATGAGAAAAAAATGAAGTTGAAGCACGATAATTTGGAAACGATCTGGGAGGTAACTGCCTTACAATGGAAAGCCAGCAGAAAAATAATACGGTAGACCATTCATTTATAAAATAAATGTTTAATGTTAGTTTTAAAAATTTAATTATTTGTGACATATAATTTATAGTATAATTTTAGCTTTCTATACTTCTCCATATAAACTGTACGCGTAAAATGCTTAAAAAGGGTACAAAATTTTCCCTTCAAATTTTAATATATAGATATTTCTACAATTTTTTAAACACAGTGAGAGCAGACTATGGGTAAGGGTAGACCTATATATAAAGAGCTGTTAAAACCGATATGCATCACAATTTGCTTTATGAATTTCAATCAGGAAGCCACACGTAGTATATACGATATTTCCAGTAATTCCAAATCGGCGAAATCGTTCACATTAAGAGACAAACCCAGGTCAGGTCTATATCATTGACTAATATTGATGTCGACAAAATCAAATAACTTACTTAAATCCTAAACTTTCAATGGGGCTTTTTATACTGAACATGAAAGTTCTTACTGAACGTGAATGCTCTCAACAGTTACATATGTTAGGAAATGTTATAACTCTCATATTTCCGATGTACGTTCAATCGGCTGAACCTTATCACTGGGGATGTGAAGTGGATTGTGTCAAAAACCTGTTAAATACGAGTCTAATTCGCACTACGTAGGTTCCGTACATACTTAGACGTATGTAAACATTTAGGCGTACACAACTAAAAAAGTATCAATGACATACCGCCAATATCTTTAAAGGTCCGTTTAATCGATCGGGTATGGTAATGAAAAAAATTGCCACACTTTACATCTAGGTCAGGTATCCGAAATATTTTTTTGAAACGATTTTATTTTATAACTTTGTGGACATTGTAAATACGTATAACCCTGCTAATTTTGTCAACTACAGCTCTCACTAATATTCTGCGGGTAAAACTACTGTGACATATTAGACTGACTGAGGGATATGGTAAAGCTAAAAGTATTCCTAGTTTGAACTAGGGAACCTTGAAAATGAGCACTGCCACAAAAAGATAATGAAGTGGGTTTAGTGAGATATTCATTGGATCTCGTATTTGAAAACATTTGTCAGTAACATAAATACTTCCACAATGGTCCTGCAGTCAGCTTCAAAATGTGGGGTTTTGACGCCATCAGAAACGGTCACAACGGAATTGGAAATAATTTCACATTTCCCTTATTTACTAGACCTGACCGACCTTCCGAATTTTTTATATTTATGAAATTAAATATGGCTTTGTGTGAAAGAAATAATTATGAGAACCATCTCCTGAAGTCCATCGACTAATTTTTTGTTTCAAAACCTGGAGGTTTCTATTTTGATGCTATCCGTACATCGCCAAATGAATACCGACGAGAAGTCGTAATAGCTACAATAAACCGAGATATTTTCGATGCTCATTATTTAGTGACTATTCCAATAATAATTACAATCACTATTTCTAAGATTCTTATTAAAGAAAATAAAATTGACATCAAGGCCTAATCCATCTAATAACAGCAACAATATAAATAAAATTATATATAATCAAAATAAATAATTTGTCCTGTAAGTGAGATATCAATTGAAGTTTTGTCTTCGAAACATATTTTATAAATCCTTATTTTTCTTTCTAGTTCTGGTGGATATTCTGGTGACGTTGTTTGAACACTTATAATATTGCGTGTATCAAAGGTATGCGGAAGTTCAATGCACTTTTAAGTATTGAGATTGTAAGAGGAGTAAAGATACATATTTACAATTTTTTAAAGCTTGTCACTAAATTATGAAAATACGTGGACTGGTTTACTCAAATCCATGGATTTTATTTAAAAACATAAAAATTTCGAAGAAAATAGACTAAAAATGTTGAATAGATAATCAACCAATTGAAATTTTCTCTTAAGAATAAGGATATAGTTGTTGGAAAACTATGCAAATGAGTACTATTCCAGTGGTAAGTCTATATCCTATTAGATTTCAATTACGATTGTGGTGCAGCAGGAAAGGCATTCCGTGTAAAATATGTTAGCCGTAACAGAAAGTGCGACCAATTTTTATTTTACAACTTTTTAAAGTACAATTGTGTCGTAGGAGATGATATAAAATTGTATCAAAAAAGGTTAATTATTGTAACACGAGAAGACATTCATTTATTATATTAATTAAACCTAATCAGACTGAGTTTTTAAATTGTTATTAACATTAATGAAACTCGTTCTTAAACTGATAATTTAAAAAAAATAATCCCACACGGTATTAAATATCACCATACATCCCTGATATACATCAAAATGAAAAATATTTGCGAACATTTTTCCATTACGTCGACGTGAATGTGAAAGTTACATCGTAAACTCGCACGTAAAATCGCATATACAATTTTAATATACTCAAAAATATAATTTTTTCCATTTGGGATTTATATTCCTGACAACTTTTTTCTGAGGTGGAAGAAAACAAATAGGAGAAAGGAAGTGGTCCATTGGCATTGTGAAAGCAGTTAATCTCGGTAGCTTTGAGAGTTCTCTTTCGAGCAATACTGTTTAATTTAACCGTAGCATTTCGTAACTAAATTAATAATTAGCACTAAGTTTGTATTCCGCGTCGATGTTTCACCGCTGTATATGGCTTTTTGGCCTTCATAGAGGTGTATCGCTATTAATGAGGTTGCATGTTGTTTTGCGAGTTACGTCGAATTTAGTTTTAAAAACTGGTATTTAAACAATGGCATATAATTGTATTAATATTTATAATCGCGTATGTTTAAAGAGATATATTTTATAATTAAAGTCATATTTTAATTAAGAGCTAAATTTAATTTTTGGCTCCTAAATTTAAATAAAAATATCAAAAAACAGAAATTTATTCATAAAAAAACTATTTAAACTATTAATTTCGGCCGAGAAAAAATAGAGTTCCGTATATTTACTAAATGCCTTAATAATAAAAAAATCTTTTTAAATTCGTAGTACATTAATTTCTTTTTTTTAATTAAATTGTAAGAGTTTCCTCTATTCCCAAAAAAATAACTTAAATTTCTTAAATATATTAATTTTTTTCCAATAAAATTATATTTTAGTACAAGTGGCTGATTCGAATCCAAATTGTACTAATCAAATTTTGTGAGAAAGCCTAAGGTAAGATGTGGAAAACAATGGGCTATATGAGCAATTTACTTTTAATTACGTTTTCTTATGGATGCGGGCGAGGTAAAGTCAATAAGTACTAGTTATTAATAAAGGGTCATTAAAGTGGTATATTCGTAGTATATATAGTTCTACACTGTATAAAATGGAATAAAAAAATATGAATAAATGATTATTTGACGCAATTTTAGAGTCAATTAACTACTGATTATGTGAAATCTGTTTTATATATAATATTTCAATTCTTTTTACATTGATAATGAAAGTTTCTGGTATAAATGACATTGAAAAATGAAACATGAAAGTAATATTCTAGAAGTACAAGGATATATTTTGTATATTATGTTTGGTAATATATAAAGGATGAATGCAATGAAATATATTCTAATGTTGTAAAGAATATTTTTAATACCGACCAGAATAGCAGAGCAAAGAAATAATTGAAGCGACAAAAGTTTTGTACAATCACAAAGAGGTTATGAAAAGTTAGTGTTTAAAAATGTTACGAAAAATAGAAAAAAACGGGAGAAAAATAAAGACATTTCATATAATTTAAACGTTTTAGGAACTTTCAAAGCAATGAAAGAGAAAATTAGGTAAAATTGTTAAGGAAGTGGTCGTATATCAATACTCTACTGTAATCCTTAAGAGAAAGAACGGGCGAGACAGAATAACAAAAAGTGTAGTTCAGATTTTGCGTTTATTTTAACATGCAATAAATGAAAATTACCTAGTTTTAATTGGATTTGTAATTTACATGTTTAATATTAATGGAAAAAACAGACATAAATTCCATTTAAATGCAATAACGGAGATTCTGTGATATTAGGTAGACATTTGTCTTAACATTTCTATATTAAACTGTTATATATAATTATTCATCTTTATACATATTTAATCACAATGAGCAAAAATATGTGCATATATATGTGTGTGTGTGCATATATATATATATATATATATATATATATATATATATATATATATATATCTATGTATGATTATAGTAATCCCCGTTTTATACATTTTATTAGTAGAAATATTCTTTCTAACCTGGACTAAAACCACGTTTTTATTTATCCTTACCGTCACATACCCAACATCATATTCCTACCAAATATTCACAGTTTAAATTTATCATTTAAAAGTTTTTCTGCAATGATGAAAGTGAATGTGAATATGGTGTTAATTACCAACCGCATTCAAAGTGTTTTAATTCTCATTTTAATTTATTTCTAACTTCACTCAAAACATTGTTTTGTATGTCAATTTTATGTTATTATGAAATAAAATAATGGCTTCTATAATGGTTATATAAAGCATTATTTTATTTCAACGTACTTCCACAAAAAAAAATTCAACATGTAATATAAAAACTTATTTTAATGCTTCACAATATTGTATAGCTTCATATTTTACATCCCTTTCTTTCAAGACACTAAATTTATACTTTTAACGTCAATGTTCTTGTGCAGATATCTCGAAGTTTATTTGAAATATTTGTAAGTGATGGAAGTAATGAAAAGTAAACAAAGAATAATAGTGTGGTTACATATTCCTTTGTACACTTCCATATTGACATGAAGGCAGGAAGGATTACGTGATGGACCATCGATCAACTTCATTCAGTCATGGGTAGCAAGGTTCAGAGCTACAGGATCAACATTAAATAGGCCCAGGCCAGGACCTACACCATTAGTAGTCACGGATGAAAATGTCGAGCTTGTTATGGTTTCTGTCGTTGAAAATCCCCGTTTATCACTGCGTACACGTTCATCGATATTGGGAATTCCGAAATCAACTTTACAGGCAATAATGCAAAAAAAGCTCAAGTTCCATCCATATAAAATTCAAATTGTTCAAGATTTACACGCTTCTGACTTTCAATTAAGAAAAACTTACGCGGAGGTGATGTTGTTAAGATTCCCTACTGCTGCCTTGATGGGCAACATATTCTTTAGTGACGAAGCTCACTTTCACATTGGAGGATATGTGAATAAGCAGAACTTTCATTACTGTGATGTCCACAACCCAAGACAAATGCATCAAGAGCCTTTACATAAGCCTAAAATAACAGTCTGGTGTGCCATGTCTGCATCTGCAATCATAGGGCCTTATTTCTTTGAAAATCAACGTGGCCCAACTGTAACTGTGAATTCGAAGAGATATGCCCCGATGTTAAACGACTTTTTCAGAATAGAACTACAGAATAGTCCATCCTTCAACCAAAACACATAGTTCCAGCAGGACGGGGCCACAGCTCACATTGCTAATGTGTCCATGGATGCAGTGCGGCAGTTATTTCCAGAAAAAAACATATCCCGAAACGGTACCGTACCGTGGCCACCTAGGTCACCCGATTTAAGCCCATGTGACTTTTTCTTATGGGGATACTTGAAATCCGTTGTTTAGAAAATAAATCCGAGCACTGTGACACAACTTAAAGAAAATATTCGAGCCGAATCAGTAGGATACCCCTGTCGCTCTGCAAACGCGTTTCTGAAAACGTGCGTGCTAGACTCGAAGATTGTGTCAGACTCGATGGCCGCCATTTGGAAAACGTGGTTTTTAAAAAATGAAATCCGCATTTGTTGTTATATAGTTAAAATAAACCTACTTTGTATTACAGGTGTAGTTTTTTGTTTACAATTTTTCAAACATTGAAATCTGCCACTGGACACCTGTATATGATATTCAATATATCTAGATGCAACAACTTATTTATTCTTCTTTAGCAAAGTGTTGCAAGAACTTATCTGCTTTTATCTCATTAATTTTGAAAATGTTTTTGGAGTAATTCATTACATAAGTCTGAACATAAATATAAATACTAAAAAAAATATGGTACAGAAGAAGTAGACAAAATAAACGACTATAAATTTATTAAATTCAAAATAATACAAAATTCCATTATAAATTGTAATCCTTCCCTTTATCTTTGTTTAAAAAAATATTGACGTAATTTGAAAACTTTCGGATTATAATACTTCAGAAATACTTGTAGAAACAGAGTAAAAAAAGTTGTCTATTCGGTAAAAATGTGACGTGGAAGAAACCATAGTGTTACACGATACCGTTTTACTTAAATTTGAAAACACCAATTGACTTATCACGAAATCTTTAGAACTGTGAAGCCTACAAACTTGAAATTAATTCAGAATCAACATATAAGAATGAATTCATTTAAAATTGAATAAGTATAAAATGAAATAAAATTTCCATCATCATTTTAATTATAATCCCCTGAAATAAGAAAATATTTTTCGTCAGTATATTTTACGAGAAAGAAAAGCCTTTTAATTAACTCGGTTAAGTTGAAATTGCGCCTTGAAAATGGTTTTCGACGAAAACTCAGTTTACTCTCGCAAAATATTGTCACAGACTTACCTCATTATAATTATAATATCTTTTTATATAGCTATTACGTAGTGGGAGTAATCTCCATACTTAATTTATGGTAATATCCAAATTTTACGCGGTAATCCATCCGTATTATACGCGAAAAACTAAATGGAAAGTTTAATTCAGACAGAAATTAATTTAAAATATCTGAAATTGAAAAAAAATGAAACGTCTTCTACAATAATTAGTTCAGAGAATAGACTAGGTTTTAATAAGTTATAGTTTTCATTTTTTTGTTGATAGTAAGTTTATTTTTATAGAAACCGGTTTATGACATTAAATTTTCTAAATAATTGGATCAAAAAAACGACGATGAATATGATGAAAAATAAAAAGTTTCAACAAAAAGTTACAAATAATAATTCAGATATTTTGACGTAATACGGATTACGGTTAACGTAATATTTTATCATTGCTTATGATGTTTATCATGGACGCGAAAACAACTTACACATATTCCTACAAATTTATGGCTTTGACCATATACACAAAAACAAAAAATTTTACCCTCTTACATAATATTTATTTGGAATACTAATACTTTTTATTCACATTAGTTGCTTTTTCAGCGCCGCTTTTTGATCACATCTACATAATATACTAGATACGATGTGTACTCAATGCTTACTGAATTTCACCCGAATCGTAGCATGGAAATGATAATGGGAAAAAACAGGTAATATAAACATTTTGATGGAACTCGGTTATTTTCGGAAAATCCGCGGCAGGCAAAACAAGAGCGGCGCTAAAGAATCGCGAACGTCTTTCCAAAACAATTCATATGGAATGACAATGCGAGAATGAATTATTCACTTCCATGTACCCACCGGATATGAGGATCGTCTTGCTTTCAGGAAATGATTTATAGATTTGGGCTGAAGTTGAGATGTTAAGTGAGGATGACTGAAATTAATTGTTTTTGGGGAATTTATTCAGTAAACACTCGTGGATAATTTTATTGTGTAAGTCAAGCCGAATTGAATAGATGTACCAGTTTGGTATTTTGTTTTGTTAAAATTTGATTTCCTATGGTTTCAGCTTCTTCCATCAATGCATTGTGACTAGATATACTATATGGACATACTCTCCTGTATTTATAAATATTTCTATTGGTTTGATAATATAAATTATGTTTTAATAATTTTATTACATTTTCCAATTTCTATCAGGAATTTACCAGAACCAGAGACTGATATAGAGCGCGGGCCGAAACAGAAAGATCCACACTCATCCAAATTACTAATTGCCGTTTTGGAAAGCATATTTAGGAAGTTGAACTAAAAAACATGGGTACAACAATAAATTGTAAATATCTATCAGATTCACAGTTAGCTAGTGACATAGTTATAATCTCAGAAAATGCAGAAAATAGAACATATGATAGTCTATAGCAATAAAGTAAGGCTGTGGGTTTAAGAGTAGACCGGGACAAAATAGAGGTGATGACAAAAAAAAACAAAATAACCATTGTTATTTATTAAATTCATCTAGAATATGTACATAACTATTCATACCTTGGCTACCTCATTTTATTCAAGTTCTGTACAGAAAGGGAAGTACATAGAAGAAAAAGAAAACCTGGAACAAATATTGGGCTCTGAAAAAATATTTAAAGTAACTCTACCAACGATGTTAAAAACGAAAGCTGTGAACATTTGCCTAACAAGTTATTACTTAGACTTAGACCTGAAAACGTACATCAGAGTGCAGGGAAACCATGGTCTATGAAAGCAAGATACAGAAGAGAATAGAAACTTTTGGAGGAGGCTTTTATCACCGAACGCGATCCTTAAAATAAGAATAAACTTCAAACATAAAATAAGATTTAACCAACACATTAACATTACATTAAGTGCACATATTACATAAATTGTACCTATGTATTTGCACATATAATTGTACCTATATATTTTAAGGAATAAATAAAGCTATCAGTATTATTATAATTATCAATATAATTTCATTAGATTTCTCATATCATGTAGCTTGATCTTATTAAGTCTAATCATATTAGATTTTGAAATATCGTGGTATGTCATTAAAATAGCTTATATAATTGAAAGTTTTACCGCCTTATAGCTTGTAGTTACCAGGTAGACTTGTATTGTCTATTTACGATTTTTGAGTGTCGAGCAATAATGGTTTAAGTGAATGGGGTGAAAGTGTGTCACGGATAATTTTGATATAAATTTTTGAACATATATACAACTGTGTATATAATAAATTATTGCACGTCTTATGACCTATTTTAGGTTGGAAAATATATGTATTTTTGAGTTAAATAAACTTAACCATTACAGCTGCGTCAACCGGTCTCAAAAAGAACTTCTCATTTTCCTGCAGCTATTCGCTCCACTCTCTCCACTTAGAGATGTCTGTTCTTTCTAAATGACTTTCCATATATTAATATACATAAATCAATTGTATACACAAAATGTAACTGTGTGATAAAGTATGTGCAAAGTTTACACTTTAAAAGGTGTACCTTACTAAAGAGGCCATTTAAGAAGTTTACGCACAGCAATTATTACATTTAACATTGTGTATCATGTTCGTGACGATGCTCGATATTACTTAATAACTAAAATGGGATAACAAATTTCCTTTCAACATTTTAATTTATTTTCCGGTATTCTAACTGAAAGTGAACGTGAGTACGCATAATAGCGAAGTGTCGTACTTGTTTAGTAAAATATCGTCCCTGTTATAATCTACATATATTAATGGTTTTCAAAGAAAAGTTTTATTGTTTAAAAAAACAGATACTTTATATTCAAATAGACTTTATTATAATGCTAAATCCAACAAAACCTAATTAAACTTAAAATCAAACACTTTGAAAAATATAAATATTTGGCAAAGAAAAATATTTCGCAAAATTTTGGTATTTAATTTTCTAATAATCATCTTCTTTATTCAGTCGTATCTCCCACCTCCATTTCTTCATTTTCACTGCAGTCGAGACATAGAAGAACCTAATGGTCTAGACAAATCCATTTGTTACAAGTATAATATTGTTTCCTGGTGAATTTATGGCGCGCTCTGCCACAGAAAGAACATTTTCCAACTCGATCTGTATCAGGGGATTGTACTGTATTAGGGTATAGCTCAGATAACTGATTTAGATCCAAAAGTACTTTTCCTTTTATTTTCAAGGACTTTGGAATACTTTTAATAGTCATTCTGTGATTTACGCATGGGGCCACAAGGTGAAAACCAAACTTCGTACAAATAATCTTTTCTTGACATGTTACTATAGTCCTTGTTTATTGAATGTACAATATACTCGTTTATAGCACTAACATTCATCATATCTAAGAATAAAGTATATGGTACTTTGGCATCGGAAAGCTACAAGCTGTTCATCTAATGTCATTAAATCCTCTGGAACATAGTGTTTTTGATAGTTGGCGACAAGATTCCTAAAAATATCTCCCACGGGAGCTAGTTTATCATGCTGTTTACTTATCTCTCTCTCTCTCTCTCTCTATCCCAGAAATCCTTCATCGCTGCGTCTTCCGAATTTTTAAATTTTGATTTTACGTGATAAATATAGATGTTAGTTGAGTTTACTAAAGTTTCTATGATAGACTGATCCAAATACAATTCAAAACATTCTAGCTCAGACTTTGCACTTCTCGCTGCTTCTTTGGGCCCCCAGGCTGCATACAAATACTCTGAGAACGTGTTCTTGTACTAAGATAAGGATATTTCTCACACATTTTTGGACGTATAATATTGGTTTCTGAGTGAACTTAAGGGAATATTATATTCAGATTCTGAATCTGATGATGGAGTGCTACTCGTGATACCTTGTGCGCTATTTTCCAAGTAGAACTCCGGGCCATTTCCTTCTTGTTGTTTATTCATATTATATGAAGATTCTAATAGCCAGTCTTCATCTAATAACAGATCTTCAGTATCACTTTCTATTATGTACTCACCATCAGTGCATTCTTCTTCCGACCATCTACAATTTCTGTCTTCTCCGCTACGTGAAGCCATTATTCTGAGAAAAACAGTTGCACTAATTACTACAAAACTTTGACATAACAATACGTCTCACAGTGATATCAGTCTAAATATAACATATATACTAACATTAAAAACACATCAACAGCAGTTCACGAGTAAATTATAACGCGAATACTCGTGCGCTATACAGTTGTAGAAATTTCGTTTTAGCGCAAAATTTCTCCAACGCGGGGACGCGTTGGTCGCCGCAAGGACACTAATTATGTTCACAGGCCAGTTGTGGAGGAATACAAGGTGTGTGCGGGGCGGGGACCCTGAATCTGCGTTCAAATTCTGCGAAATGCAAGTACGTTCTACAACTGTGGAACACGCGTATACTGGAGTATTAATAGTAAGTTAGACTGTTTTTACAATATACATTATGGCAGTACAGTGAATGTGTCTTTAACTAAAATACCACTTCGAACTTAGTTAATTCGATTTTCCGTAAATGTATTTTTCTTATGCGTATGAGCGTTTGCACGATCATGTATGCGAACTTAAGTACATGCGTGCAGGGATGCCTGTGTGCATATATACTTAGTGCGAGGATGAGTGCGTGTATGTGAACGTTTTCACGTTTTCGTTTCACATATTATGTGTTATTCGATATTGTTTATTCTTACAAAATCATTCCAAAAGCTATATAGTCGCACAAATCACACGTTTTTATTATATGATATCGGCATTTAGGCAAGCGTGGAAACGAAAAAGAAGAATGTAGTGATGAAGTGATCCGTATAAACACTACAGACGTAAATTTTTTTGAAAAATATTCGTGAAAAGTATATGTTTTCCGACATTTTATGGATAAAAAAAGAGCGGTTAATGATTTGGCTAATTCGTCGAACAACTTGTTTGCTTTTAAGTATGTCAATATAAAGCGAAGGCACTTGGGGAGGATACGAAGATCGTATTGCCTTCCGCGCATTTAGTTGGCGTTACGTTATTCAACATTAATTTGCTCTGACAAAGGAAAGTTAATAAAGAAAGTTAAATCGTTTTTCATGTGCCTAAAATGAAATCGTCAAATTATACACACACACACACACATATATATATATATATATATATATATATATATAATATCTTATAATTTCTTTATTCCAAGATGGAATGTTATTAATGTTTATAGTTTATATTTGACGCCAAATTTAATTTAATGAAACAACACACACAACAACATTTTGTAATTCTTGCGAAGCATGATATTGAAGTTATTTATCAATATTCTTTAATGAAATATTTGCAAAAAGCATTTTCATTTAAAAGAAAAGCGTTGTAGCAAATGCTATGCAACTTGCGTCCAATCGCTATGAAATACATATTGGATTGGTATAAACGCATTTCAATAAGACGATTTTCAATCTATACTGTTGTAGAACAGAATGAACCAATTTGTATTACTATATAACAAATTTTACATTATTATTTTATATTTATCTTTAGACCTCTGTCTTATAATATTCGGGATATTCGTATTAATAGACACCACAAATTTAAATCGGTTTCAATTGATTCTTGGTTTAACAGTATATGTTAGTAAAAACTGGTCAATTGCATGTCTGGTTCGTGCAAAGTTCTGTTTCTCATTGGAAGTGAAATCATCATACCTAATATAATTAAATCAAACTATGACATGTGAAATCATCGTTATAGTTCTCAATAACCTTTAGCTAGGCTTCTAAAAACACGTGTTCCTAATCTGTGGTTTCGAAAATAGGCAAAAAAATATATATTTGTTGTATATTTTTAGTATACCCCTGGACATAAACTATCTAAAATCAGGAAAGAAATATTTTTGAGACCCTTATAACTAGTCCTTTCAAACGATATACCACAATATATATTTTAGTAATTTATTTCCCCTCCAACCCAAAATTATCCTATTAATATTTTGAGTGCTAAGTGATATATGTGACTTAATTTACTTTATTTCTATTCCCAATTTCAAGCTCCCATATTAAACGGTTTCTGAAAAAAAACGGGTTAGACAAATGAGCATGTGAGTTTTTTTCGATGGGTTTCATTTTTCCTTTTAGGGCTTAAACCTTAAAAATTAGAGATATTGTGACCTTTCAAAAATATTTTTATAAAAATATAATTAAATAATAGGTGTTAAAAAATTACAAAAATTTATGTTGCGATATGTGTGTCAGGTCTATTCCAATTTATAGAACAGAGTTGCGGATATAAAAGAAGAGGTGTTTGTCTACCGTTCTGAAATTGTATCATTTGTATCTATTGTAGTCTGTACATATCTAAAACTAACTATCTAAAATCTAATGCATTGTTTATCGTCATATTATTAAAAAAGGCAGCACGTTGGACGTGCAGAAATCATTATGAGTAAATGAAAAAATACCAGAACTATAGTCACGAAACTATAAGTCGGGCTGTACTGTCTTGACTATAACGCTGACTATACTATTGGGACTAGAGCTGACTATAGACAAATATTATAATTTCAGATATTGTATAAAACATTCTTCCGTGCTTATATTCTGAATTATAACTTTTGGTACTGAAGGCTCATTATATTTTATAAAATGAAATGTTTTCAAATTTCTCGTTATTTAATGAACATTTACTGTTTAGGCTTCGAACTCAGAGTTCTTGCACGGTTATCTAGAAAGTCATAAAACTACATTTTATCTGAATATTATTCAAATAAATGATTCATTAGATACTAATGTCATAATTATAAAGTCTTAAAAATAATCGTGCAAATGTATAAACATTGAATTTTATTATTTTTCGCGTAAACAATTTTGAAAATTGAAAAAAACCAAAGTAACAAGAATCATTTATTCTAATTAATTTCTTTCAGTATCACGCAAAATTTGCGCGAATGTGCATTTTTTATTTTACCAAAGAATTAATGCTGCATAAAAATAAGTACTAAATATTTGATGGTTTAGATTTCGATCAGCAATTGTTAAATTAAAACACAAGGTTTTATTTTCTTTTCAACATTCATTCGTTACCTTATATTTCACTGTTGATTTTTCTTTTCACCGATATGATTCAGGAAGGTCTGAGTACAATTGTTTTCATTTATAAATCGCTTAAAATATTTAGGAAATATTTTAAGACTATTTTAATAACATTCGGTTATGTTATATAAAAGTCAGTATCCCATATAAAAACAAGCCGGTTGTATTGAAACCGATATCATATTTATAAATTTGTGTGGGCAAAACAGTGGCAGAACTGTTCCATGAAACGACATGATGATTACACTGAGCAAAGGTGCATTAAGCAAATTTAATTTATTTCCAACATGCACTAGGGAACAAACCGCAGGGACACAGGTACCATTCTTTACGGGGCAATGGCCTCACTCCCTCTACCCCGAGATCGTATTTATTCCCTTAAGCCTCAGCGTTTTATATTTAGCCTTTCATACCTGATGCTTTTATTGATCTGTTACGTACCTGAATATTGTGATTGCGTCCATAGGGACGGCTTAAATGTATTTTAGTTGATTGTAAATTTGTAAATTAATCAGACAATAATGTATTCTATATATGACTTATTTTTGTGCTAATTTTACTTATTCCAAAAAATGTATGAATAAAGTGTAAATAAGTATGTATATTTCAGTGATTTATCTTATTAAAAGTATTTGAACGATCGTCTTCCGACTGCTTGGCTTAATTATGATAATTGCCAGGAGGATATAAATTTTCATGTAAAAATAAGTTTTTTTGATCATTTCAGTTATCCTGATTACCAGAATACTTAGAGTGAAAAATGAATAAATTCTTAAAATTTTAAAACTGTGCATTTCATCGCTCTTTTCATTCGTGTGGACGAGGAAAAAATACTACCCTTGCTTTTATCTTTTATTTATTATTTTGCGAAGTGTAAGCTTTGTTTATTTCTTTGTAACATAATCGAGTAACAAATACCTAAAAACTATTCAATCGGTCTCACTTTTCGCATTTGAGACATTTGAGGGACTGTTTATTTAATATTATGTTTCTGTACAAAGATAAAAATGCTTCCAAATTAATTGATTTTCTTATCTTTTTATTTATATAGTAACTGGTAAACCGGCATTAGATTTTCTTATTGAGTTACATCTAATACTTACTGGTCGTCAATTTCTGTCATTTTATTGTTTTAGTATTTCTCGATTATTTAACAATTTAAAACAACCTTTTAAGGGGAACCAATTCCTTCCTTGTTTTTCTGGCGGGCTGCAGTTTTATCCAGATATATTTTACCAGGGCTGTAACTTTGTGCAATGTAGCATCGGCATCAGCTGAAATCGTAAGAAATTGGCCTCACGCGGTCTGCGTGTATTGGTGAGATAAACATGTCATCAACTCAGTTATTTTTACCGGATTACCGCATATCCAATGCGAAATAAGTCAATGCGCGGAATGTGTCGATTTTGAATCCATATAATTTATGTACATTAATATTTATTACCTTAAATTAATATCTAACCAATGTCACCTGTGAATTTGTAATTATTTAATCTTTAATACTCTTTACGTGTTATTTCAATACATAAGCAAGTTACATTTAAAACCTTATACGTGAGTCGAAAGAATTTTTCATACTTTCTGAATGTCTTAAAGCAATATGCGGAAAAGAGGACTCATGTGGGAGACACATATAGCCTATTAACCCTTGATGTGTAGGAACTGATTTCTATAGTGGTTTCATTAACGACTTCCCACGCCAGTTTAATGAGATTTGCACGCGGTTGCTTTTATTTTGGATTAAATAAGTTATTCATTTTACATTCATTCAAAACTATGTTAGAAACGGAAATGGGGGTAATGTGGGAATATCAAGACACCGAGTGTCATCCTACAGAGATTGTGTCATTCATAAAACCATCCTAGGCGTGATTAAGTAACAGATATCCGAACGCACCTTACATGGTATTAGGATTCGGCATGAAAGAAGCCGTGAGTATATTAGTTATCCTTACAACCAATACGCATGCCTATTTTGGTGCCGATTCATTGTTTAATTGTAGAGTTACTAGACAAAAAACAAAAACAATTTCATTTTTATAATATTATTTAAGGTTGATAACGTTATTATCGATCAAAAAAATTATTTATTGGATTTCAGCGCCTGTACTATTTAAAAAAGCAACTAAATAAGTAAATAGCAGTAGCATTCGAATATTCTATTCCCTTTTGAAAAATATTAGATTTAAATTCTATATATATTGACACCATCATAAATAAAATCAACATAAACGCAATAAGTTTTACTATTTTTGAGTCCTAATCGTACCGCCAGTTTATTAACATTTGGAGCTTATTTGACATAACATACGAAGACATTATATTCGTTATCGATTATTTTGGTAAATACAAAATAGCAAATAAAAGCCGGCAGCAACCCGCGAATAATATTGCACACCTCGTGGGTGTGTGCTTTATTGTCGACTAGTCCGCCAGCCTCAAGTTTTGACATTAGAAATAATTATAGCTCGGATAAATTTACAAGTAATCAACACTTCGTACAGTTTTTTTGGAAGAGTAACCCGTTCTTCAGAAATAGTGGCACAATTTACAATGGTGTCAATGTACAAGTGGCACAATTTCAAACAACAAAATATTATAACGATCTAAATTAGTTTTTGAAAATTGACATACAACTCTGTACGTTAGTCTGTACGTATTATTCGTACATCTGTACGAGGATACGATACGGGTCGCAATTTTTTACCGATTGGTTCTTTTTTATACCAGTTAATAAGAATAGAAGCCTATATTTAAAATGATTCGTCGAGTAGTTTAATTTCCATAAACAATTTTCCACAAAAGTTTCTTTTTTTCGTATTCGGCGATTGTTCCAGGCCTCTATTTTCTTCAAATATTTTGCCCAACTGCTGTCCTTAACTTTTTTATTATTCATTACTTACCAAAAATTTCCGTTTTTTATTATATATTTATTAAACAATGAAAAGATGGGCTTGTACTTTTGGTTTTACTAATGATTTTTCATATTTTCAATTACTCTTTGTTTAGTGGCCTTCGACCTCATCTGAGTTTGACACGTAAGTTTAGCATGTTATCCAAAGGTTGGCAAATTCGTTCGCTTTTCTATGAATTCTAAAACGCATCGTTTATTTGGCTATTGGAATCAAATTATTATTCATAATATCAGTGATCAAATATTTAATATATTTTATAACAATTTTTTCAGTAACAAATAAAAAAAAGTACCTAAATATTTTTTTATTACTAAAAGAACTTCTTCATTTTTGACTATTTTTTTAATGTAAAACATTGAAAACTGTGTTATTATTTTTAAAAAAATTTCTTATAAAAACAGGACACATGTACTTATTTGGGCGAAAATCCGGTCAAAGGAACAAACATGGTTTGTATCATATGGTCATGGCGTTCCACATATTATTTCAAATGTATATTTGGTAGTTTATAAAATAATAACGATTGTAAAAGAAAAACCGCTTCCATGATTAGGTGTCTTGATATTATTTAACGTATTAATTAAACAGATTATAAAATGACATGTTATTTTTTCATTTCTGCCCAAGAATTTACAATTTTTACCCAGGGATAAAAATGAGAAAGTACATCAGGGAATTCTGATATACTATAAATTTATAATCAAATAAGTAAGGAAAAATAGGACAAATGGTAATCGTGAAAAAATAAAAATTGAGATTTTAATTGAAATTAATTTAAAAAAAACTAATTCAGTAAAAAATTGCGGATTTGGTTACGTATTCGTATACCGAGCCTAGAATCTAAATAGTATGCCCCATTGCGATGGAATTTTATGTGTGAAAGTTTTTCATACATATTTTCAGATTTGATCCCTCATTTCACTTCTAAAATTTTGGGTAATTGCATAAAAAAAATAAAAATTCATAGTTTTTGAAAAATTAATTTTTGAAAAAAAAATTTTGAAAAATAAATAAAAAGAAAATTATATGTTTCATAATTTTTGAAAAACGGCTCAAGTAGTGTTTCCTAAGTTCTTTCCTAAAACAAATAATATGTCATAATTTGTTTTCAAGACAAAAATCTAATTAATTTACTTATAGTACCACACTTAGAAATCTAGTAAACCACATTATAATATGTTGTTGGTGTTACAAAAAAACATTATCGAGGACAGAACATCGGACAAGAAAAAAAACGGAATTCTATTGTAACTTAAGTCTACCACACGTATTTTACTAGATCAGTCGTACAACATGTTAAACGTAATTACAACGTTGACGCGCCGACAGACGAACAAAGTGAAAGCGAGTTTCGTTATTCGTTTCGTTATTTAAATATTTAAGTTTACGAGCCACCTGTGACTGTTGTTGGTTACGAGATTAACTGACGGAATAACATTTGCAAAACGTGTCCTGGAAATTTTAACAAATTTCACCTTTATTACATTAATTCGTTAAACCGAATAAAAGCGAATGAACTTTATACAAGATAACTAGAGCTGCGACATAATTTTAAATATGTTTACTTAACAAACGGTCATATCCAGGCGGATACTCGTATCACGACAGAAAATTTATAGATTTACATTTCTGTTTATGAATCTGTAGAATAGCAAATATATTTAAATCGTTGTTAGAACAAAAAAAGCACATCCGGCGTTCTTTTTTTCTTTCATTAATATTATTTTAATATTGAAATATCCAAATATTGCGATAAGCTTACTTTAGTTCATTACAAATAATAGTTAGTTAAAAGTCGATAACGGCACCTTCGGTTTTATACCTAATAAAACAAATCTATGAGTGGAACTCGCACTACGCACTTACACATTTAGAAATTTATAAACAATTAAATATGCATAGTATTTGTGTGAAAATATTTACAAATATCAATTTTTCACAAATAAATAAAATATTTAAAAATATAAATTTTTTACCTTTCCAAAAACCATACTTTTTCCAATTTTAATTTGAATATTTTCGGAAATAAGGGGATGAATATATTTATTTGCAATTTTTTCAGTATAGTTATAAAAAAGCATATTTGAGGTCGTTGTTATTAGCGCTTTTAAGTGATCCATACAGAATTAAAAAAAGTATTTGGGCCTTTAATTTCCCCGCCCCACTAAAATTTTCATTTTATTTACGTAAATAAGTTTGAATGTTAGCTATTGAAATATGTTCTGGTTCATTGTAATATAACAAATTTTAAATTTTGAAGACAAGCGGTTTCTGAAAAAAACGGCGATAACAGACGGACAAATAGACACGCGAATGATCTCATAAATACTGCGTATTTCCTTTTGAAGCAAGTAATTCCAAAAGAAGTAAAAAGTTTAAAATTTAAATTTTGTTTAAAAACAACGGAAAACAGAGAGCTTGTAAAAATATATGAAAAAAGCAGATGTTCAGAAAAGTTGCCGAGCTTTAAAAAAAGGAGTTTTTACACATTTTTTATAAAAATTAAATCATTCGATAAATTATTGTGAAAACTAACAAGCATCTATTTTGATAGTTAACTAATCGGTCGATAAAATAATAAACAAAACCGATTAATATTTGCGATCTGTAGTGTGAACAATGGACGGAGACGCATATCATATTTCAAAAACAAATTTAAATTGTCATGAATTTTTATAAAAAATACAAAAAATACGCTGCTTTTTGAGAAATATCTCCATTTTGTATCAATTTACCCGAGTTTTAATTATTTTTTTCACGGAAACTCAAGGCAGCCTAGCTAGTTCATTATAAAATACTCATACTCGGGATATGTGATTTAAATACTCATTTGAAATAGATATTTCGAGTAAAAATATTCATGATGCCCCGTTAGAATAAAAGGACTTACAAAACGTAACAAAATTACAAGTCTATGGATAGTGATCAATTTTCTGTTTAGTGTAAAAATTACGTAAATATAGAAACGAGACTGCATTTATTTCATCAGTTTCGCGAGAAATATTTGTCTTTAAATGGGAACGATTCATTCTATGTCAGAGTATCCTCGTTCCGAAATTTTCCATCTTTATGAATCCGTAGCCGATCGGCAAAAACAGACCTCTCATAATTTCATCATGTCCATCGGTATGACACAACATAATCAATTTTTCAATTTAAGGCAGCCAGTAAAAAGTTTTGCACAACGACGTAACAGAAATAATTTCACATTAACACGAGGCATACTGAAACTAATTATCTACAAATACATGGCTACTGAACCCTAAGTTAATACATATTCTTCAAGCACTATTTTCAGATCAGATAAATATGTCATTTTACATAATCAAATTCATAAGATTTGTTGAGCAACAATAGCTTCTAAATAATTAGTTGAATAAAAAAACAAAATGTCGCAAAGCCTTCAATCTATTTTTTCAAAATAGAAAAACCTGTAAAGCGCGAAGAGAACTCGCACTGCAAGAGATATTTACTGTGTGCTCAAAGTATTTATACTTAACTCTTTATGCATATTTTTCACAACGTAAATATATTGCAATATATTATATACCATATATTTCAAAGTAGTGAAAACATGATGTAAAATTTAGAAGATCTACTAAATTTGTTTTTTCACGGTTTTTGGCTCAATATTTTCGTAAGGGTGCTATAATTTTAAATGGTTTCATGAATATTTTTTAGATATATTGTGAAAAAAAATATTTTTGTATTTCTTATAAACACAATTTTCAAATGGTAATCCAGATCATATATAAAAGGAGAAAAAAATATTTTTTAGCACTTTAATTTACCTCCTTTTTCAGTCTTATGCGAGTAGTTTAAAAAAAGTCAGTGGTGCAAAATAGATGGATTAATAAGTTGTATTAGTATGCCAACTTATAAGTTTCTACGCATGGTTTCTGAGAAAATAAAAAAAATGCAAATGTATTGCCTGCTACATTTTCAACAAGCATAAAAACATGGGGAATATTGAAAATTATGTCAATTAGAATCAACGCTTTAGTTTTGTAACAACCTTTGCGTGGGCTTAAATGCTAAATATGATGCTAATTATGAGGGATTTTTATAATTATAGTTGAGCAGTTTCTTAAAGAGAGAGAGGGGGGGGGGGGTTATCTATATATTTTTCAGTATATCTGAAACGATCTGAAACCTAAAGCTATGAAACAAATATTTTTGAAACCCTTATAATTAGCCCTTTTAAAACCGCATTATGTATGGAATTTAAAAAATTCGAGTACCTTATTTATTCACCCTAAAATTTTCAAATGAACATTTTTGAACTTTAGCTTTATTGCGATACGTGCAGATTAATCAGTTTTGTTACTGTAATGAATTTAAAATTTATGCATCAAGTGGTTGTAGGGCAGAGCTCTAAAACAATTTATAACGGCATCCAGAATTAATTACGTTATAAATCTGGAATTGGAAAATGCAAATTTTCAAAATTTATATTTCATTTATGTAAGTACAAAACACACTTTATATATATATATATATATATAAATATATATACATATATATATATATATATATATATATATATATAAATATATATACATATATATATATATATATATATATATATATATATATATACACCAATTGGATGAAAAGACATCAAATGGCATCAATTCATACAGCTGTATACAAATATCACAAATAAACGTCAAATGAGTTTAATATGCATACACATCTGGTATAAGATAGTGTAATTTTATGCCAGGATGAAAGAAATGATGTAAAATTGTTGAGTCATTGTTCACCATCCTAAAATACTCAGCAATGGAAAATAGGTAATATTACATCTGAAATTTGAATTGGGATGTTACATAAAATTCCCACTGCCTAAGCTTAAATTTGCTCATAGCTTTTTCAGCAAAATTATTTTGTGTTTGTTGTTTAACGGTTCGGTACGGTTTACGGTACGGTTCTTTCAACGATAAAGCTATTGTTTTAAATTAAATTTTAATTATTGTATGGTAACTGTACTTTCATTTTGAAGATACTAAATATAACTGAACCAATAATATAACCAATCCAAGATCTTTTTTTTAGTAAAAAAATACTGACGAAATGACGACATAAAATAGCTGCTGAAAAAATTAACTGACGTATTTTTAATAATACGTGAAAGAGTATAATACGCACATGTCATTAGATTTTGCTGAAGACTTACTTACAGTAAGAAAGTTTCTTGTTCAACGAAATTATATGTTTAGCTACATATATTACCTAATTATAAATTTATTTTGATTGGATGAATTTAACGAATTGGTATACTTGATTTGCAATTTCCAATGTCCTGTTAGGATATCATTCATGCGCTTTTGAGGTATGAGAATCAAGTTTAAAATATGTAGAGTTGACACGCAATTTTACTATTTCTTTAAGTTCATTAGTTTTTCGAACTCACAACAGTGGATTACACAGGTCAACATGAATTTTGAGTGTGAGTTCTGTACCTTGATTTTGATTACTTATGCCTAACTAAAGAAAGAAAAAATAGTTTTATCTAATAAAGTTTGCTTTTGTACTTATCAGAACAAAATTTCAAATTTTATGAGAAAGCTCTATTTTTGAATTTAAATTATATTTAGAAAGAAACAAATTTTGAATTATATATTTTTATTAACTTTAATTATAAAAGACGGCATACATAAAACCCAAAAATACAAAAAATAATACAAGAAAAACTTTAAAAATGAATAGTTTTAGTATTTATTTTGTATTCATGTCGCTTTCTTTGGTCACTTATTATAACATCGTTCTTGAGCAAATTCCACTGTTTTAGCCGTGAAGCTAATATTTCTGCTTTAAGTTTAGGTAGGTTTAAATCTCTTACTAAGTCATTGGAAAATTTGCACTGTGGGGTACTGGAACAGACGTACTGAATTTTTTTGGCATTTTTGCCAGCGCGACGCTTACGTGGATTAACAATACAAAAATAGCAATCATTCATGTGATCAGCTGACTCCCTCCATAGTCTTGGTACTGCAAACTTCATACATTTTTTTTCTCCTCGGTGCCAGGCTGACAAAAAAGAACATCATTCATTAACGAATGACACATTTAATGTATTTGTTAAAAATATATATAGGTATGTTTTCCTTATAAATGTGATGTGTTTTCTTACCTTGTAAAGTGTTTTTGCAGTAATTACATAGGAAATGAGGTGCCCATATTTTATCTTGACTTCGTACAGGTAAGTTAAAATAAGCTTCATAGGCTTCACAAAGTTTTATATTTGATGTCAAACAATATTTTTTGGCTTTTACTTTAATGAATTCGCCGCAAATATATCAAAAAGAGTCCACACCATTTTTACATTTTTTGGAAGACATTTTTAGGCCTCGCGACACATAAAATACGTTATTCCTTTGTAATGCTCATGCGCACAATACCATGTCAGTCTGCCACATTCCGCTTCACACCCACAGTCCCCCCTTAGCCCTCTCTTGCATCTCAAATGGAACGGCTCCTCAATAAAATCTGCCAAAACACCGTATATATATTTTTCATTATATAAAGGTACAAAAGCAAACTTTATTTATTATTTATGGAATTTCTGCTTAATTTTTGATGCATACAAACAGAAAATATTTACTAAAAAACAGACTCAAAAAAATAATTTTTTTTTGTTGACCTGTGTTATCATATCATGGGGGGTATTGACAAACATAATCTTATACTGTTTACTTTTACGGTCTAAATCCTTAAACGGAAGTACAAAGTTAAGGCAATTTTCCAAATATTTAAACGCAATGCGCCAGTAGTTAATCCAATAACGATAAAACAAAAATAATGCTACGTTTCTAGCCTATAATCAGCTAAAAATCATAATAGAAAAAATCAATATTTCAACACATCTGTTAAATATTTCGTTTCTTTTAGTTATCCTATTATTTCGGAATAAAAATTATGTACAATTTAATTGAAATAAAAGTATTGTGCTTAGGTGGGTGTGTATCTAAATAAAACCTTTTAACTTGCATATACCTCATTATCTAACATTCAAAAATGTTCAAATTAAAATTGAAAGCACCCTGCTTTCAAGAAGGCATATTAAGGACTCGAAATCGTTGTTTTCAATTCCACGTACAGTGTGTTATATCGTTTGAAAGGGCTGGAAATAAGGATCTTAAAAATATTTCTTTCATCTTATTTCAAACGATATATAATATGAATTAATATTTTTAAAGCCAAGGGAACGATTCTTCTTAAATAAATTTTCTAAAAGATTTCGATTTAAGTTTCTCAGAGGAAAAAAAATTACTTCATTGAGTTAAAAATTGTCTTAAACGAACAAATTCTTTCCATGATGTAACTAATTTTTAGATTTAGGAAAGACTTAATACTATTATAATTAATAACATTTAATCGTTTAATGGAGTCTAATAAAAATGTTACGAATAAAATATTTGTTTTAAATGTTACCGTTGTCCTTAATTTTTCTTGGCAATAATTTTGAGAGATATTAAAATTATTAAATAATTTATCTAAAAAACCTACTCTATTTGCGGTATCAGCAACAGTTTTTTCATTAATATCCTGTCTTCCAGTTCTAGAAACCAAAATTGAAAGAGAGACAAGAAATTAAATTTACACACAGAAATTATTTTAATATATCTTGTATTATATAAAGCAAACAAATATAACATTTATGTATATGGATCGAATGTATATATAATAAATTATTATTACACAATATTCCTTTACAACATAATTAAAATTAAAAATACAATTATAGAAGAATGTATATCCCAAATTTTTAAGGAAAATCGCGTGATTATTGCCGTGCACTTCTTGTTGCATACAACGAATCGCACCACTATTATTTGCGGACAATATCTGACAATCATCCTAAGTGTTTTACTTGGATACAATGCTCATCTGTTAATTTGTTCATCATCCGGAAAAACTCAATTGCATCGCCTATTTCGTAAACATGCAAAATGTACTTCTATTTTGTACTCATTCGATCCTTATGGACAGGGGTACCTTACTTCAGCAAATCATTTCTCAAACTTCTTAAAAGATGCGGTGAATAAAACATTGTAAATAAAACTGCGTTTGAATTCCTAACAATATACTCTTCACATCTTAACACGGCCAGAGTATTCACGGTATTTTTCTATAAATAATTGACACACACAGTGGTATACTGATAACATACTAAAGGTAACAGATGCAAATTAAAGGTTTTCAAAGTTTTCGTTACTGATTTTAAACTAATACTCCAATGACGGGACGATGTGTGTCTTCGCAGAAATAATATCCAAACACTTGCTTGCACGATTCACAAATGTATCTTGACACAAATGTAATAAATAATTTTCAAATCTGTATATTGAAATTTTCTGTCTGTGAAATGTCAATATCGCTCCATTCCCCAAAGACGTTTTTGGAACAAAGTGCTTTGTTGCCGTTCTTCACTTTATTTATAACAACATACTAGTTTCACTGAGAGATGTATAGTGTATCGATAGTTTATAATGACTTCAAATAGTGGTAAGGGAATAAACGTGTGGAAACACTGGTAATTACATAACAACAAAATAGAAAAGTTTTTTGAGTCTTGTTACATATATATATATATATATATATATATATATATATATATATATATATATATATAAATATATATATATATACATATTCTGATCAACTATTAAAAAAGTAATATAATAATGTCTAAATACACTAAGCAATCCTAAATAAAATGATCATTCAATGAGCACATAAACTTTTTCAGAGTTTTATGTCATATTATTTTCTAATTACTTAATTCCTATATGTATTATATTTAAAAAGTTATATAATTAATCACAATTAAATGAAACTACGTGATGTAGTATTATTTCTACTTTCTTTAGTTTCTTTACCACGACCTAGGTTTCGTTGTATTACAACATCTTCAAGTGGGCTATTAGAAAAGATTGCTAATAGCCCTTTAGAATCTTACCCTATAGAATATTTGCTAATAGCCCACCTGAATATGTTGTATTACAACGAAACCAAGGTCGTGGTAAAGAAATTAAAGAAAGTAGAAATAATACTACATCACGTAGTTCCATTTAATTGTGAATAATGAATTTCTACAAAATTAACGCCAAATACATTTAATATATAATTAATAAAATGTTATGTTGCTTTTTTTATTTTATTAAACAACACTTCTCTATTACAGGATATTAAATTTGTGGTAATAATTATTTATTTTAAATATAGTTAAATGCAACCAAAATTAAAACAAATATTTGAGGAATTTTTATTGTTACATGAATATTATTAGACGCATTGAAATAGATTTTACCAATAATTAAAAACAATTGCCATTCATTGGCCGTAAAACATCCGTTATATCATAAATATTTTTATCAAAATAATCCGTTGATATCCATATTTGTCATCTAATTAACTTAGTTTATAAAATTATATTCTATATAATATTAGTCGCACAAGAAGATAGGTAGATGAGTATAATATTTTCTAATAATTACAACATATCTTCAAAGTTTGATCACATTTAAAGAAAAACTACCATAAAAACTTTTGACTAATAAACAAGAAATTCTCAAGATGTCTCAACTTAACAATATTTAACTGAAAAGAAAAGTATGTTCAAAGCATAGTTACCATAATATATAATTAATTTTTTTTTTAAAAACCATTGTAAACATAAACGCAACATCTGCCTTTTTTTCTTTGTTTGCTAATAACTTGAGTTACGTTATAATTTGAGTTGTATAGAGACAAATCTTTTATTTCATGCATAGCCCCATATTCGGTGAAAGTGAAACGAAGAATTGAATAATATAAGAATCTCAATCCAACACTGCCTTCGTAATTCAGAGTAGAATATAAATATTACCCAATAAACTTTCCATTAAAACGTTGGTTGTTCCAAAATATTAGAATAACGCATAGAATTATGCTAGAGGGTGTGGTAATATTATGTATTTTTCAGGATTCCAATCGAATCAAACCAAAATTACTAAAATCCCAAATAAAGCGCGATTCAAGTATTATATCATCGGTTTGAGGTGCTGGTCAAGACGTTATTTATGTTTTACTATTTGTGTAAATTCTCGTAATTATTAACCCGCTGTATTTTTTTATTGAAAATATCCGTCAGTAACAACTAAATATGGATAAAAGTAATATTTTTGTTGATCGACAATAGAGTCCCTAATTTTTGAAAACTTTAGAAAGATTTTTTCAACTTAACAAAGCTCTCTCTTATTTCTTTATTGTCCAACAATTTGTTAATTCAAACTCTGTTACAGAGTTTGAATTAACAAATTGTTGGTCAATTTATAATAGGATTTTGAAACGCAACAACTAAGGTTTTAGTTTAAATTGCTTTGTCTTTTAATTTATTTGTGAGCAATAATGTGGAATTCCAAAAATCCTGTAAATTTTTTGACTAAAATGTATCTAATACTCTTGTGTGTATATGTTCTGGCTCGATAACTATATCTATGCAGAAAGTCACGTTGGCCTTTTGGTCCGTTATGACTTGAAAGAAGTACAAATAAACACAATTTTACATTCATGACATTAAAGAGGATTATAATATTACTTGAAATGATATTTCTCAGGACGAAAAGTAGTTTAGGTCTTTTCCTTCGTCTAAAATTTAGTATGCAAAAAGGATTACGTAAAATAATATAAATACAAATACAAATAGATATAATAAGAAAACAAAATTTACAAACATTGAATAAGCAAAAAAGCATCACGTAGAGAAAAATTGTAAATACGAACAAACAAGAAATGCTAATTAAAAAAAATCTAAAACATTCTAAATTTTACAAGCAAATTATGTAAAAGAATATATAAATTCAAATACAAACTGATATACAAAAAAAACCAAGGTGTCGAAAAATGTAATAAGCAAATAGGTAATATTTATAAAATCTTAAAAGGGATAAATATTTATTTTGAGTATCGCGCTCATGTCCGATATTTTTAATTTGCGAATATTATATATTAATTAAATATTTTTTGTGCGCTAAAAAAGGCTAACAATGCTCTCATAAAATTATATTTGTCAAAAATTAAAGTTTACTGAATGATTTAAAGTTATAGCTGGCGACCTTAAGACAATAACGCTAATAGGTAAATTTTCAGAAAAGCAAAATTAGTACTAGAAGTATTTTTACAAATTTAATCTGGTTCATTATTCCATATATCTTGTGATACATTTATTCTGACTATTTTTGTCAACAGTTTTACTTGATAATTTACTTTACTGAAGTTTTAACTTCACTGGAGGTCGATTAAAGAAATCAGGATAATAAAATATGACCCCACTTTTTTAAGTCTTCCAAAAACTTATTCATATTTTGAGTCCTTATCGATACTTTATAATATTTTCTCCTGCCCTCACCAATTTTATCTCTCTCTAAGTATTCCTAAATTATTTGATGATTTATTAATTACTGGGTTAGCTATAAAGTAATAGGCGTTTTTTCCAAAATTATTTAGAAAATATGGGAAAGTTCTAGAAACTCCCATGACCGAAGATAAAAAATAAAGGCCCCGACAAGCTCTCACCGATTTGTTAGTAACTAGACGCTGCACTTTTAAAGCACAAAAAATGTGGACTAATATAAGACGCAAGTGAGACATTGTCTACTCTACGAGTACCAATCTGGCCACTCTGCTGCTGAAGCTACGCGTAACATATGCCAACGCGTTTCTCCTAAAGTTACTGCCGAACGATGGTTCTAGCCAATTCGCAACGGCGATTATTCTCTGAGTGATCGATCATGCTCTGGTCGAATTGAAATAATTGAAGAAGACAGTCGATTAACGACACGTAGGCTAGCAGCTGAGCTCGGTTGTTCCACGGAACTATAGAGAATAATTTACATCGCTTCGGAGCTTTGCTTAGATCGCTCAGCAACGGCTTACGAAAAAAAAACTTTGATGATGAAGACAACCTACGACAGTTCATAGGCCATTTTTTCATTACAAGAATTTTACTCTGACGGTATCCATTCCCTGCCAGTGCGTTGGAGATATGTAGTAAAAATGATGGTGATTAATATATCAATAATTCACTTTAAATTGGAAATATAATAAAAAGTTTTAACATTAATGAAAGCTTATTACTTATTAGCCAACCCAACATATTGTTAGATTTGATAACGTTTATAAATATTACGGGCCATCTATTGCAATCATCTATAATATCATATTCTCAATATTTTAATTTTAAATTGACTAGGAAAAATTATTCACATGGCACTAAGTTTGTTTAATGTTTGTTGGAAAACATCAATATCTACAATAAATTAACAAGTAATGTAAAAAAAATCTGTGCTAATATTTTCTTGTAATTTTTTACATTTTTATCTTTGAATCTTTAGTCTAATATATTTATTAATTTTAGATATTAGATCCATTTTCTGACTATATTTTATTCTTCAACAAACTTTTTTTGCCGTGTATTCTCAGTTTGGTAGGTCAGTGATATAAATATGTAGTGTTTTTAGAATTTTAAGTTTTTAATAAATAATGTCTAAGTTCCTTATTTTATAAAGTTATTGGCAATTTTACTCGCCCATAGCGTGGAAAATTTATACGACATTACGCATTTACAAATTTTTGAAAATTCCTCCTCGTGGAGCAAAATGATATTGCAGTTATTAATATGTACAAAGAAGTGTATTTTTAAATTCGAAAGACTTATTAAAAATAAAATAAATACCTCCATCCAGCGTAGGATTTCAAAATTACTTTTTAATATACTCACCCCAAGATATGTCAATTTTTTTATTTGCAGTGGATATAGGTACAGCATGTATTTTGACAAAATGAGACAAAAAATGTAAACAAGTAAAAATAGTTGAGGAAATTTGAAAGGGGGTCATTATAAAAAATCCTTTATGTTATAAATACGATTGTATGTCCTAATTTACTTAGTTTGGGAAATGATAACCGAAATTAAAAACGAACCTCATATGATGAATTGAAAAAATTAATACAATGCTCGCGGTTAAGAAGAAAACGCGATTATGTCGAGTTTTCATTCATTCTTATTTCTTTATTTATTTTTATTATTCTTTTCCATTGTTCACCTCTCAAATGATTTGAAATAGAGTACAATTTCAAAGTTAAATAATCATTAAAAAAAACTGTCTTTATAAATACTATCTATTTAATTTTCTTTTTTTTTTTAAAAGTCCATATCAATAGGCAAAAATTTAATACTAACAGAAAGTTAGATCAAAATTAATCAATTTTTTTATAAAAAGCGTCAGTCATTTAAAATAAAACGAAAAACTGTCCTGAAGCTACGTTTACCATTTATTATGCAATCTGTGCTCAATGCAGCAAACTGTACTTAAATGACGTTTATATTGATTGAAAGTTTGTTTCATTTAATGCTGCCTGAAATCAAATAAAAAATAGTCCTTTTTCACGCTTCCGATACGTATACGGAATAAACTAACAGAAGTATATTACAGTACTAAGAGAATTAACATATAATACCGGGTGACCAAGCGTTGCGTGGTATATTTCGAGTTTCCCAAAAGAACCTGAAATTACTTGGTTCATGGTATTAGATTTTCTTTCCCTTACCCTTCCCTTTCCTCCTCCCCATTTGCTTTTGCTTTCGCCTTCGTCTTCGGTAGTATGTATATATATATATATATATATATATATATATATATATATATATATATATATATTCCCAGCTTTCTTTGTATCTTCATTTAAGCGTTGAAATATGTACCTAAGATTTCAATATCAACAGAAATCTATCCCATTGCGGTGAATAATTACTTGGGCCACACACCTGTCCACACATCAAAAGTATCTATATTTGGACAATTCCGGATCCAAATAAATTATTCAAATCCGTTTTTCATCACAATATCTAATTAAGATTTCGAGATTAAATGTAATAAGCTTCATAAACAACGTCAGGTTTTAACGGCTACAAATTTGGAATATTTAATTTGTTACAGTACATATCGTCGTCATCATTGAGTGTAAAGTAAAGAACCGTTATTTCTTTCAAAAGACATTTCTTTGGTACTTCCACTAATTTTCTCTTAAACCACTTTTAGGCGAAAATTGCCTTAAACCAGATTTAGAAGAAAATTGGTTCTTAAGTTTTTTATTGCTGTTGCCTTTAAGAAAATATATTTACTTATCAATAGGATATACTGTTTACTTTGTTCAGGGTTTTAAGTGTATTCCCCTACGTTTGAGATCGCTTATTTTCTTTACAACTTGAAAATATATGTATGTCGTCTATATTCAAAGCTGACATTCAGTGAATAGTAAATTAAATTGATTTCATCAGAAATAATTGTTCTGATAGTTTTAAATACTTTTGAAACATTTAAATGAAACTTTTTGCAAAATATTACACTCAAATAGTAACATCGTGGTAATTGGAAAACGACTAATAAGTCATCACATTTTGTACAATGCTAATTCATGAAACAAATATTCAATAAACAAAATTGCTATTAAAATATTGCTTTTGTTTATAAGCGTTTGGTGTGTGATTTGAGCTTCATCAGTCCAGTCAGAGAAATTTTTCAAGAAAGTTATTGTTAGGACTTTAGCTGATTTCGAAAAGACGTCAAACGTAGAAGACAGGTCGACATTTAAGCAACAAGCTTCATTTTATTATAAAAAGAAACAAAAGTATAACGTGTGATTGATTACGAGTCCCGATCGCGGATTTATGCTATAACCGGTTCTATTCTTCCCGCGTTTTCAATGTTCGAGACCTGAGTTATAGTTTATGGATATCTACTTCTCATGGGGTTGTGGATACCTCATTCTTGTTTCATAATTACGATAATAATTTTGTAAGTCTGCATTAAGGATAATATGATTTATCATGCGGAACTCCCGGATATTTTGGGATATCAGTTCCATTAAGTCCCTTGTTGAATACTCCTGTTCATATTTAATTGAAAACAAAATCATTATCTGATTTGATTATGAGGTGAGTTACATTCGTATGTTGTACAAAATATTAATTATATTTCTTCACTTAGATAATTATGGACGCTACATAGGTGCATATTCCCTTCATATTTAAATTTAGGAATTGTCTATGTCTTTGAAAGTGAGTTGTGCCTGGTCCTAATTTATTTAAAATGTTAAATGGTTAAAGTGACAATTCATCAATGTTAGAAATCGTGTCTCATTTTTGCATGGGTTCTTATGTGTGAGTATGAAGATATTTACTATTTCACTTTCCATATGCAGGTATCTAAACGTGATTACAATCGCACTAAATTTACTTATCTTAATAATGGAGACATCGCCTAATTTTGCATTGTTCTGTTGTATAATTCCTACTTCAGAATTAGAATCTCGTAGTGACTATTTGAATGGCCTACGACCGGCTGATTCTTTTTAGTTATAGTTTATAGTTTTATTAACTACGTATTATCCTAATAATACTCAACATATTGGTATCGTAGCACTTCTCCTACTCAAATATTTTGGAATATTATAAAGGAATATTGTGTGTTTTTTTATAAAAATATAATTTACTAAAGAGCTTTATAATCGGATAACACACTCGAATCAGTCTAACAACGAAGAGATCAATTAAATTGTTTGTTAGAATCGAGTAATACTACATTAAAACATATTGTATAAACCTCATGTTATGAAAACATGATATATTATGTTTTATGTACTTCGAAGAATACATTATGTAACAAATGATCATACAAATTCCACAATTTCTTTACACAAAAACGAAATCATCACATCTTTTTTATTATCTGTTCCCCTTATTATTACTTCTTCATAATATATCCCTTATACATAGTAAAATAAGGGCACAAGAAAACATATTCTCTAAAAAACGACTGCAAAACTCATAGTTTATTTTAAATATTTAATTAACGAGCTAAAAAAATGAATTAATTTTTATACCCACTAGACTTGGCTTTCTTCGGAAACTTTCACCGAACTGCCTAGCAAGTTCAGATTTATAAAATTGGGAGGAGTTAACAATAATAATCATTGCTATGAAATATAAATAGGTACTTTGTGCTTTATATATCTACTATAGTCCATTATTCCGCAGCAGACGTAAAAACAACAATTTTTCCTCATTGTTAGCCTTTGTTCATTTGTTGTTTTAAAGTAAATCGTCGGACTTTTATCACTCAACAAATCTTTATTTCATTTGACGATGGAATAAATTATTTAATTAAAAAAGTTTTAGTCAATAAATCTTTAGTATTTTTTTATGTTTGATAATTAATTAAAGGACAATTCTTTAGGAGAGCTGATAAAAATAACATGTACGTGATGAAATTTAAAAACTGAAAGATAGTAGTTTAATATAAATTTAAATTCGCACAATTAATATCCCTGAAAAATAAAATAGTGCTGAAAATACGTGTGTTTTACTGATTCTTTGCCATGTTTTACTGGTCTCAACTGTCCAATGTAAACAGCTAATATTTTTCAGAGATCTTTTTCAGAGATTAGAGATTTTTCAGAAATAAAACACAATTTACTCGTCCGGCATTCTTTATAAAAAAAATCCGTATTTGAAATTTTGAAAAATTGCATTGAAAAAATACAATGCAATTTTTGTGTTGCATTGACTATAAATATTAACCCATTATAACCTAGCGGTGCCGTTTGGCACCCAATTTCATGTATTTGAACTTTCTCGCGTAATGTTAATTTGAAATTTTTGTTGAAAAAAAATGTTTACTTTTTTCTTAGCGCTAGAGGGAGATAGCTTTCATTTATAATACTTTGTTTCAGCTTGCTGTAACCTGCAAGAAAGGTAGCTGTTTTGATAGCATATGAATATCATTTGATTATGCCTTTGTGTTTAGATTCTCACATGTGCAACATGACGGGTACCATTCAGCACCCGTAGGTATTTATGGAGTCTTTCCTAGTTACGTGCCATAAGTTTTTTTTATTGTTTTAGCGGTTATACTATTATTTTTTTTATTTTAGGGATTGTACACTGCAAAAAACATTAGCTATACTAGAAGAAACAAAGAGCTCGAGCCTCATTTGTTATTTGTCTAGCGCCCAGATCTTGCAGTTCATTCAGATGGAGACTCGGCCGATGAAGACGAAGGCCAGGTGCAAAGTAACACCGGTATTTACATCTTATGAACAGTACTAGGTTGCTCCACTAGTCGCAAAAATCTACAAGCAACTGCTGACATTGAACCTGAAGCCGGGACTTCTAGTGTGTCGTCTCGCGGTTCTTGTAAACAGTCTCGTCGTTTTCGTACGCAATCTCGTCGTGGTCTTGCTTCACGTGGAAGTTGCAAAACTGACAACAAATATCCAGGTCAAGATAAATATTTTTTAAATGTATAAGATAATTAAAAGAAAGACGAACGTCACCCGAAGTTATTCAAAAAAGTCTCTCGGATCTGGTTGTCAAGGCAAGCAGGCAGTACTTTAACCAAATTTTTTCCGTGAAATCGTCTAAGCGTTATCTTATATTTCAAAAATATACCACGCATTTGAACCGTCCAACGGTTTCAAAATCATCTAAAACTAGTCGAGTCAATGATACATACGTTTTTATGGTGTTAACCATTATTGCTTCTCAGTGAATCGCATCATAAATGTGCTTTAGAGACTTATTAGAATCAGACTAGGCTACAACACATTAAATGTGACATAAGGCTTTATGCAACCTGTAATTTACAATTTCACATATCAGAAATAAATACTCTAAATGTTTGCATATTTAATAAGTAAACTTCCAGTTAATAATTTTGAAATCGTACGTCTAAGACTAATTGGATGGATCAATATGAGACAAGGCATAAGCCTATCTAATATATATTCTTTCAAAAGTAATAACTAGAACATACTTATAACTACCTAATATAATAAAGGGTGCCTACAATAACAATATATTAAGCAATTCTCCAACCCTAAAATAATTAAAGTCATCTCGTAGCCATCACATTAACCCATAATGGGTTAATAAAATTATGAAACTCATATGATATTTAGTCCTTTTTTTCATATTTTGTGATTTGAGTTGTATGTAAACATATGTATATATATATATATATATATATATATATATATATATACATATATATATATATCTTTATATATATATATACATATATATATAGATATATATATGTATATATATATATATATATTTATATATATATATATATTATTTTATCTTTAAAGTTATCGTAGCACATGGTGGAAAAAACAGTATTGAAAATTATAGAATTTAATATTATTTTCATACGAAAACTTAGCTTTTGTTTTATGAGATACACAACAACAAAATTAATATAAGTTGGATATTTTCGCGATTTTAATTGATAATAAGAGAGAGAAACAAAACTATTATACGTTCTCGTGTTTCAATTGTGTTTACATTTATGAATCTCTCTGATAAAAATGTTTCAGCAGGTTGAACATATGTGCGATAAATTTTTTTGTCTTGATTACGAATATTCAATCTAACTATAATTACGTTAAAAGTATAAAATATTTTCATTCAGAGCGGTCGATACACACAACTAGTCACTAGCGCATCTCGGCGCACAATGACTAGCCGATGTGTTGTAACGTAGTTCTACAACGTGCGGCGTGGCTACAAATGGTTTAATATGTTTTATGTTCAGATAATGAAAAATAGAGCAAATTTTAAAAGAATCAAATGTACTCAATGACAGTGGTTGCGTAATAAAAATGGTTATTGTAACTTTTGCATTTCCTGGATATATGAATAAAAATATAAAATCTACAAAGTATTTTGGTGAAATATTAAATTTGCTGAATGGTATTACAAAACTGGATAAAATAAACAGAAAAAAAAATTGTGATGAAGAGGGATATTAAAAAATAATATTGCAAAAAAATGTATTCAAAAAGATTTTTGTCGATAACTTGAGATTTCTACATATCTTTGCTAATAGGCCACCTGAAGATGTTGTAATACAAAGAAACTTAGGTTGTGGTAAAAAAATTAAAGAAAGTAGAAATAATACTACACCACATAGTTTCATTTAATTGTGAACAATGCACTTCTACAAAATTAACGTGAAATATATTCAATAATACCTATCTAAAGACATAAGCCAGAGTCAGAACAATTATATCATAGTTGTTACTGTGCATAAATAATGCCAAAAAAAGATAAAACCAATAATGATATTTACAGGTAAAACAAAGACGGATTTAGAATAATAAGCCGCAACCTACAATAAAAAGAAATTAAAATCATGTTAACTAATAAATGCGTAAAATTTTAACAAAATTTCTAAAATCGAAACTATCTTAAATTAGTACAGGTTGAGTAGATGTAAGAGACATTAATTTTATGAGTTTGGGAGTTAGATTAGTGGGTAGCTTTAAACAAACTTAATTTATGTCCTACGCGGAAGAATTGCAATGAAATAATTTTCCGATATAGAAGCAATTATTGAAATAGAAAAAAAGTAGAAAAGTTGTCGATAACTGTCTTTTATTGGAAGACTAGGGTTTAACATTTGCAATTGCTTTAGTGATGCCCAATGAAGAAAAATTGTTGCAATTCATCTTAACTGCAGTGTAACTAGAAGTTCCATAATAGCTTGTCATGTCTCGATAAATGAAACTAATTTCGAACGGAATAAGTAGTGACTTAACTGAGTATTTAATATTCAAAGTATTCACTTATTCCCATGTATTAGTAAATTCGCTACTTATTGTCTCCTTGCCAATTCTCTAGATTATTTAACATAACAAAATATTTATAATAATAGAACAACAGAAAACCCTAAGTGAATTCGTTAAAATTACGTAATCTGTCAATTAATAAAATTGTCTTTATCTTACGACTTGTATCTTACTGCTGCCTGTTTGTCTTTGTGCACGACAAGCAATTGATCTTAACACAAAAATAAAAGTAATTTCTTTAAACAAGGAGATGTATTTTAGAAATATTAAGACCTTGTATCTGGAAAGAATTAATACTTGTCAAATCTTAAATAAATGCAAAACCATTTAGGATATTTAATTTGATTCTAAAAAACTTCATTTCTTTGTGTAATCGTCAGTTCGCTAAGGCAATTCATAAATGAATATTTATGTCAGGAAATTCAAAGGGCCTACATGAAAAAGTGATCCTTTATTATTGCGTCACAAAAGATTCAACAATGACTCTCGGATTCCGCGATACGATCCATGAATGAGCCCGGCTTACTATTATTTCTTCTAAGCAATTTTTCTTAAGGTAAAACCGCAATTCCATTGTGACTGACGCGTATATTATATTAATTTCACCCTCCAAATATGATAAATGAAACTCTAGTATTATCAAATATACCTTATTTTTTACGCAATTACAAGTCTGCAGAAGCGAATTTCGTTTTTCGTGGATTATTGAAATGTCGTTTGTTTTCAGCTTTAAAACTCTTGAGATGATGAAGTAACAATAAATTAATGTCTTGTTTATTTTACGTGATATTTATATGTTTATATATAGTATTTACTTTGTCAGTGGTGATGATATATTAATGAAATAAATTTGATATTTACATATATAAGGCAGACTATTTGGGTAGATAACGTGAGTGAGACGAAGAAGAAAATTATTTAATAAGAAAACCACAAGCAATAATGAATCCAACTATAAGTAATAAATAATTTTTCTCAAGAAAAATTAACCAGAACAAGCTTATTAACTAAGAATTAATTGTAAAGAATTATTTTAATTGTAATTTATTTTAACTTAAAATTATTTGATCGTAATTTATAAATATATATATATATATATATATATATATATATATATATATATATATATATATATATATATATATATACGATATTTATTTAGAAAGGTAAAATACTTTTTTAGAATAAATCAAATATAAAAGGAATTTTCTTGTTACTAATCAATTACATCATTGGGAATATTTCTTAAATATTAACCTCTAATTCATCGTGCAAATTGCATGACAGGTGATTCGTGTTATCAAAGATGCTAACAGCAGTTCAATAATATGCGTTTTAATAGAAATTTTTCTTTAAGAGAAAACCCTAATTTTCTTAATTCTTTCTCCTCCACTTGCTGACTATTTTTGAGAACAGAAAAACAAATATATGGGAGGAGATTGGGACAGGGATGATTTGGGCGTTGAATGTTTTTTTAAGACTATTCATTTGACGTATTGTATTGAATTAGCGGTAAGCTACATATATGAAAAATACACATATATATATATATATATATATATACATATATATATATATATATATATATATATATATATATATATATATATATATATTTACAATATATTGGTATAATTTTGATATCAAATTTAGTTAGGTAAAGTTTTTGAAAGAAATATATTAACTTGTAAGTGTATGTAGCCACAAGTTAATATATTTTAGTGGCTTACGTAAAATTATTTGTAAAATTTACTTACAATTTAAAAGAGGGTTTGAGTTTAAAAAATTCACATTCGTTTAGTTTACTGTGATTATATGTATCTCGTTTTCTGCCCTAATAAATTTTTTGCAGAATCTTTGTTCATATGCCGTTACGATAACTCTTAAATTATTTAGGTGCTGATTGTAATTTTGGTATTACCCTTTTATTTTCAAGGGTTCATTCATTAATTTTGGCACATTTAGATCAGTTTGTCTGTTCGTATATTTGTTCTGTAAATACTCTGTACTCATTTTTTTGGATTTATGCACTGAATCCTTTTAAATTTATTAATTGTAAACATTTTCTTACCAACTTATTTAATATTTATAATATGAGTTAATAACTAATTGTCCAAGATCAACTAGGTATTAAATAAATTCGTTTATTTAAATATTTACATTATAATAGTTCCAATGCTTTTACGAGGGAGACACTGGGTAAATCGGAAAGACATAAAAAATATTTCGTTCATTTTAGGGTGCATGGTACTTATGAAGTCAAACAAAATTTTGTGTGGTCTCAAAAACATAAAAGCAGTGTGACAACTTACGTTATTTTTTATCTTTCAGTCCAGAAAAAACTGTCTTTTTCAATGTATTTATTTTTAAGTAATTTTTTATTATAGAGGGTAAAACGGTGAAAATGAAGACTATTATTTTGACCCATTCGTTGCTTCAGTCATACGTAGTACGAATGGTACGAATTTTACTAACGGCTCACGGTCGTATTAAATATGACTAGGCATCAGAATAGATTGTACCGGAGAGAAAGTTTGGCATTGGAGATGCTGAACTTTGCGGGATTGGATACTAAGGAGCGCCTTTTGTACAACTGAAAATTATGGCTTCTTTAACATATTGTTTTTCTAAACAATCTACTCAGCAAACCGGAAGTAATTTTTAATCAGTTGTAAATTTGTGAAAAATGGTTGGACTGAAACGGAAAAAATATAATTTTAAAGTTTTTTTCTCTTTAATGCATATTTTGAATATTTGGATCCACTGTTTCTAAACTTTTATACTGCCCGACGGGTTTTCTTGGGTTTGTAATAATATTAATAGGTTCTTACTTTCTTTTAGTCGGAGGGGGGGGGGTTTAAAAATAAAATTATTTAATCGTCAATTACAACGATCACATCTGTCGTGTTTTTTTAAATTTTTAATTTTACTTTTTATTCTATTTATTTTTATTATAACGTTTACGCAGAAAACCGTGTCTAAATCAATTAAACCATTATAGAGATAAATGGGAAAATTCATTTGCAACAAAATGTTACAGTGCCCTGATGAGCTAACGCCATTATATTATACATGAACTATAGCAGATTAGTCCCTAATATTTTACAGAAAACCGTATTTAAATCGTTTAAATCTCCCACGTATCTCCGTTTGGGAGATACGTGGGATATTTAATTTGCCACAAAATATTTATTGCGTTGCTTCCTGGTGAGTACTCACCATAGCAGCTAAGAATCATTGCCAATGAATCACAAACATTTTACAGGAAACAATTAATTATTAAAAATTATTAAAAAAAAAAAACAAATAAATAAAAGAATTGATTAGAAACGCTAGAAGCTCACAATAACTTCTAATACTTGAAAGTCAGAAACTCACTATAAATTCTAGTGGTTTGAGCTGTTTACATATATTTAAAACTTTTGTTTTCAAGCGCTTTTAAGTTTTGTTAGTAAAATTTAGAGTCCGTTTACCTTTACCGTTTAGAATTGTTTTAAATAATTCCCATTAATAATTCTGAAGAATCCTACGTTTTGATTATTCCAGTAACCCAACGCATAGACTCTAGCTTAGTTACTGGAATAACCAAAACGGATGAAAGAGAAGCATTTCATTAAATGTCTGTCCATAACTTGAATATGATTATTTTTAAAAAGACTTATATTGCGATAAAGCATAAGATAAAAAGGTGGTTGCGTTTCGCGAACTGGGAGCCCTTTCGTGATCGTTAATAGCTTACTCGTAAATAGGAAATTCAATTTGGCATCAAAATAATAGAAAATTATTTTTTGATTAAAAAATTAGCCGTTGTTATTAATTTTGTTCAAGTGAATTTGAAATATTTTAATCTTCCATCTACACTTTAAAATGGCGCTATTTGAATATTTAACATTCCGTGATACGATATTGGTCCAGAATTATAAACCGAATGAAACTTTATTTTGCTCTTAGTTTACACATCATCATTTTAGACAACAAAAATGAGTTAAAAATATTATGGATATCTTGATAAAATATATAATTTCGTAGCCAACATTTCTTATTTTTTCCATAATATAGGTAAGTTTGAAAACATAATTTGTATAGATCCTTGAATTATTATTAATGTAAATGAAAATAACTAATATTCCTCAATACACGTTTATAAATAACACTGAAGCATCTATTATTAAAATTGATGTAAAAAAATATTCAAATACTTTTACCTTGGTATTGATGGTTAACGAAATATTTAAACTTTATTTTTTTTGCAAAGATGTCACGCCACGAGACCTGATCCTTAATAATATTCTCATTTTCTTTTCTCAATTTACTTAAAGTGACCTTGCATTACTAACTGATATTTGTGAATATTTTTACCTGACCGTAATATTTTGTGTGGATATTTAACATTGTGCGGCATCTTGATTAATGCGGGAATACGCTCCAGTGCTATTCGAATGTTTGATTTGGCCTTTACTTCTTTTTTTCATTTTTCCAACCTTTTTATAATAGGTAGTCTCTGCTCTACATGAGCAGAAACGACCTATTACAAGACAATGAGAATAAGCTAATCATGTTCGTTCAGCTATTTCTTATTAATAAGTAATTCTTGCAATAACTTGTTTCTTATAAACGAGTTTCCTTTTGTCAACGTTTCTCAGGAAGAGAAATAAATACAATCCGAAATAGTTTATATTTAATTAAAATTAATGAAACTATTTGTTTTTGAGTCTAAATGGTTAATTATTTTTTTCATGGTAGAAAGTTATTCTGAGTCAATTTATATTAACAAGGTCAAGGGATTGTTTTTGTTTCGAATTTCACTTTAAAAAATAACTGTCGTCAGGATACTGCAGAAAAACCTTCCCATAAACATATTTATGTATAAGTCTACTTAACGATTATGTTAATATTGCGGAAGACCGTTTGCTTCAGGATAGTCTTTTATTTTACCCAGAAATATGGTATTATCTCTCGGGTTATTAACTTAGGGTATCGTTAAATGTTCTCCCTCATCTTTCAATCATTTTCTTATTAGTCTATTAGTCAAAAAATATGTTGAAAAAGAAGTTTTCCCGGTATCTCTATTAAGCTTTTATATATACTTAGGATATTTCTCATTCTTAGTGAAAGTATTTCCAGTTTTCGTAGCAGGCTAACGCTAAAATATTTGTAACGCAGTTATATTTTTTATATCTTTCGGTAGTGCTGCTTCTCATCCTTAAAATTTTATTTACGTTGATCTTATCAAAAATTTTACCCAAAACTTTTGATTTTGTAATTTTTTTATAACTATGAACATATGAGTTAAATATTTCGTCAAGATTACTGAGATTAGCCAATGAAGGTAAAACGTAATACATAAGTGCCATAAGATAAAAACATAAATTTTAAAACATTCAGAAACTCACTATCGACGAAGAAGTACTCAGAAAAGTTCAAAAACACACTTACTCAAGAATAGTGATAACACACGAACTTGCGTGTAAACAAATTTTGAAAGTAGAATATAAAGAAGTAAAACCAAATATTATGTACATCCGTTATAATAATTATTAATTATTTCCTTTAAAATTAATAAGGCATCTATTCAAAATAAATAACCTTTAAAATTGTCTTCGTATATGGCTCTAAAAATTTAGTTTACGAACGAACACATTTTTGATTTTATTTGATTTTAATATTATTTCTACCATGTGAGGCCTGATCAGTTTAAATAGTAAAATTTAATTTACCAACAAGTGACATTTTAAATAATTTAAAAACAGTTTTTATGGACAAAATAAACTCAGTAATAAAATCATTAGTTTTGGTTCTTGGATTATATTGATGTAGGGATTATGAATTGCGTTTTTGTTCTGTTACTTCATGCACCAATACGTCAAATAAGATTATTCTAAATATTGTTATAAGTTGTTGTAAATATGCTGATATACGGAAAGGTATTTCAACGAATAAACGTCATTAAATTCCTATGAAAACATCATAAAGAAAATCAGAATCATGAAGTAAATTTATTTGATTTTTAATAGTAAAAAAGTAAGTATTAAAAAGTGAAAAATAATTATCTCAAAAAAGATACCTACTTCTACGCAATAAATAACTAAGTTATAAAGAAGTGTAAACTTTTTTATTATAAATAATCTCTTCAGGAATATATTTCGTACGGTGAGTAAATTAGAAGTTAAGGTTTTAAATTTATATTAAAAATTAAATTAAATTATAAATTTCTTTAAGTTGGTCGACAGTGCTGGAACCGACTTCAAAAGTAAGTAACTTATTTATTTGTTACTAATAAGTAGATACATATTTTGAGACAATAATTTTTTACTTTTTAGTACCTACGTTTTTGAAGACGATTTTTTAAAAGACAATTCATTTTAGAATTTTTTGGTGATCAACATATTAATTTTAATTATCACAATTATTTTCTTTCTTAGAATATTGGATAATTATTCAGTCACGGGCTAAAGCTAGTAACTAATTTCCTCATTGTCTAAGTAGATTATCAAAAAAACATAGAAATGTAGCGATAGTAATAGCCGCCAATGGTTATCTGTTAGTTGTTGAGGAGTTCGGTTCTCCATATCCGAAGTCCAATATCAGATTTTGCAAATTAAAAACTACCACTTGAGGAGTTCTGTTCTCCACATCCGAAATCCAATATCAGATTTTGCAAAGTAATAACTGAAGTAACAACTAACCAGTAGCATATATGTTTAATCACGATCGATTTACTACTATCCGTTAAGAAGTTACATTATTCATCTTTAGAACTCATCATCACACATTGACTTCGTCGATGGTGCAGTTGTTTTGCAAAGTAAAAACTACCAGTAGTAAATATCGTGAATTACGTTTGTTTTACTACCATCCGATAAGTTGTTCCATTGTTCATCTTCAGAACGCATCATCAGAACCTGACATGATCGACAGTAGTTATTTTGCAAAGTAACAACTACCAGTTATTACTTTGCAAAATAAGATATTTGCTATATCTTGAATTACTTTCCATTTATTGCCATCTGTTAAGGAGTTCTATTGTTCACCTCCAGAACTCATCATCAGACCCTGACCTCGGCGGCGGTGTTCTTAGTTTTCATAGTTACAACTACTAGTAGCAAATATCTTTAATCACGGTTGATTTACTAATAGTCGTTAAGGAGTTCTATAGTTCATATCCAGAATTTATTATCAGAACCTGATTTGTTAAGTGATGTAGTTATTTTGCAAAATAACAACTAACCTTACCAAATATACCACCGTTTAATTCCGGACCTCATCATCAGATCACCATCATATTTATAGGGGACTCCCCTCCTTTCCTACCCTCTTTGAAAAGAAATATCAAAGTCGGTCCACTCGATAAAGAATTATCATAAAAACATTCCGACTTACATAAAAATTCCATCTTACATAAAAACATTCCGACGCATTGAGGACCTCCTCCTTTGTTGAAGTTGGTTAAAAAGATATTTGGCAATTCAAATATCATGTAGAAAAACTTCAATACTAGGAAATTAACGTAATTGGATGCATATTTCGTGCGTATAATGTAATGTTCCAAATATTTCTCTAACATTTCCACCGATTATTCACTGGAGCGTGCAAACAATGTAATTCATGTAGACGATGATAATATTAATCTTAATGGAAGAAATTTGTATTCCCAATAGTGATATAGAACTTTCAACTTGAGCACTTCTGGACGTTCAATTATTTCAGCCCAAATTCATTTTCTGCTAACAATGAATCAAATTATCTATTCAGTTTTGTCACAATTGTGCGAACATTTTGATTTAAGGACCAGACGTCCCCATCGGAGCTGTGCCACTTGATAACAAGGTCGAATTAGAAACCTTTTCGAGAAGGGTTCGAGCGTTAAATTTAAAATGAAGGAGTATCTGTCCAATATTTTTCTCTAAATGTATAAAGTAGAGACAGAACATTTGATGTACGTAAATATTAAAATTAAATAATTACGTAAATATGATACAAAAAAATGTAGGAAATCTATGAAAATATGAAGTAATTAAATCTAAATTACACTCAAATAAACTTTTTTTTTTCAATAAACAAAATAAAAAAGTGAATGCTTTCATTGGAAGTTATGAATCTACGTATGTTATTAAAGCATAAACAAATTAAAATGTATCATCAATTAAGATGAAACTAAAGAATGTCGTTATTTACTTTTTTATATTTATTTTAGTTTTTGGCCATAATTATGTAAACCTATTTAAAATTTTCTAAGGTGTGCTGAGTAAAAAAGTTTTTCTATAGAAATTTAAATTTTCGTCATATTTCCCAAGAATTACTACTTGCAACTGTCATATATTTTTAAACATGATGGATGTAATTGCCATTAACTGTACACTTTTAACAAAAACATTCTAATTATTGCATTTGTAAATATATTGTTCGCAAGACATATCTCAGTGAGTAGATGGATTTTCACTTCTATAAAATCACCTAAACAAGAAAAGAAAATGGAACAAGTACTAAGATAAATGTTATTAAACGTTTTGTAAAACGAAATTGTATTGCATCCACAATTTTATGATCGGCGGATTCCCAAGTATTTTAGACATCTCTCAAGACATTTTCGGACTGGACGATAATTATATTGAAAATATGATTTATTGACAACGATAACATTACTACCATAATTTATGTCTGCTATTGCAATATTTATTATCATAATTGATGCTTGAACTTAATAACTTGCGAAACAATGACTGTATAAGCCAAAATGTCGCCACTCATGGAACATCTTGTTGTAATGTAGACATGAAACATTTAGATATCGAAAAAATGAGAGTGGTCTTGTGTAAAATCGCGCATGAATCAAATCTTGCGTGTTGAAAACACTTTAAAAAAATCTTATAGATTCATATTTGAATATTGACGGGGATATGTTTATTCAGAAACATAAACTCAGCTAGAGTGTGGTATATCATAATGAATGATTATGATAATCGACAACAAATTTTAATTGGTGTTGTACTGAGCATAGCCTATCATTAGATTTCAGAACTATAAGTACTATAACGAGAATCATATATGAGTTTCTTTACTCCCGATCATTCTTCAGAATCGGTATATAGTTACGGTTCTTGAGGGATCATTCTTATACATATTAGCTGGATTCTATAAATTATTCGCATTCCAATTTTTGATTGCCTGTAATAAAGGTGATAATGAACAATTAAACCATTTATAAATAAACATTGAATGTAATGTACTCTACTATTTTTATATAATGCAAAATGTTGATAAAGAGAGCCAAAAAGTGAGCGAAGCAGGAATTTTTAGCATTACGCCAAATAAGCCCTTCCTATCCCCCACCTTGTTCAGATCTGCTAAAGAATTTTTGTATGGTTATCTTAGATGGAAAAAATACTGGAAAACCCTAAATAAATCGTAATTCTAGGTTTATTTATTAAGGAAATGTAATAGAATTATTACAGTCGAAAACCATACTTGAATATTTATTTATTCTTTTGCTTTGATATTTATTAACTTTAATGAGCAAATTAAAAAGTACATAGGACTTGTTGACAAAAACCAGTCTCAGCCTGTCAACCAAAGACAAATAACTTTAATTTTATATAAGTAAAATACAATAATGGGGATATCACAAAAATACTATAATAATTAGATTATTTGCAAATGACACACCAAGTATTATTGTAATAATAATACTTGGTGTGTCATTTGCAATCGACTAAACAGACTCTGACGCCTTAACAGCTAGAAGTAATTGAAGCATACTTATTTAATCCTAAATTTTGTTAGGTGAGGTGGAGAATAAATATTATTTGAAATATAAAAATACGAAAGAATACTATAACGATAAAATTAAATTAACGTTTTGCTACTCCACAGTCATAAGCCAAGAATTTTAGTGCTCCGTCAAATAAATTATATTCATTTTTGTTTACTTTGAGTGGAGAAACTTGAACGCATTTTGTGTTCATTGCCAGGACATATTCAAGTTATCAATTTAATTTAAACATATTAGCGGTTAAATATAAATTGCAATGATTTCGTTTAATGAATGTCACGTCGATTTTTGAGCCACGAACCAATGAATGCATAGCAAAATGGTAAAGACTCGTACTAATTAAGGGATGAATTCCCAATCCGCATAATGAACGGAGTAATTTTTTTATCGAGGCCGGCACACCGAGGGGCCGAGGGGAGTTGACCGGAGGGGAGCAATGCAAACAATATTAATGACTTGAATATTCATGAAGCAACCGTGTAAATATGATTCCTGCTGATATGCGTTATTATCATCGAATAGATTACGCCCCCGGGCGAATTAATATTGTTATTTGCTACGATTTGTGCGTTATTAAAACTTTAGGTCTGAATGGTTCACATGCGAAGTAATTGAGGTAATTCAATATTGTATATTTCTATTTCTGTTATCATATATGAATTTGTTGGTGACTTTATTGTTGGATAATAAAAAAATATTGATAGGGTATAAAAATAATGTTTGTACTAAAAGGGTCGTAGGTATTAATTTATATTTAATTTGATGCTGTCCCATTAAATGCAGAAGCTTATAATGATCAAATAACCAGACATAAATTTTGATAATTTTTAAACAATCAGTTTAGGGCAAAGCTTTACATCAAACACTGCATAAATCACAAAGTAAACTAGATTGAATTGTCAAATTAGTTGATCTGCTCAAAATAATACAAAAACATTAGTCAATAGAGAAATCAAAACCTTATTTCAAAATTAACATAAATTAAGAACTAAATTGATATGAAAAAGATATGTCACTTGATTTTCAATTCATTTGTATCGTCTCAATTATTTATAATATCTCAACTATCTTATTTCTCAACTTTAAACAATGATGATTATTTTCTTAATGGAACATAATTAAATTTAATTATAATTTTTAATAGCGGATAATATTCACAAATATCTTTAGTAATATAAGTATTTAAAATTATTCGTGTTTTATTTAAAATTTGTCTATATTTGAAAATTTTAAACTTTCCGTGCCAATGAATTAAAATATTTGCAAACAAAAATTATTAGGGAAATTAATGATAAATCGCATTAAGATAATTTTAAACGTTTGAAATTTATATCTTTGCGCATGCATTACATAAATATTATTTACCCAATTTGATAGTCTTATTTAATTTATATCGTCATATAGCGTAAAGTTAATACTTTGAATAGTATCCATAAAACTTATCCAAGGTTTATATTAAAATATTAAATGAATAATTTTAACGCATGGAGGGGGTAAATCCTTACCATGTTTTACCATAATTGGGTAGGGACATAAGTGTGTACTATACTTATAGCACTTCCAACATGTTTTACTTGCTATTCTCATCGATACGTAATTCTTCATTTGCTGTATCGAGACCATAATGATGTGGCAAATGATAAAGTCAGAGAAACTTTGCGGTTTGTTAACACGAAATGAGGTAATGTATATCTGACTATAAAATATTGATAAATGATATTATTATTTATATACAGCGTTACGTATTTTATACATTCCAAACAATCGTACGTATACATTCCAACAAATCGGGGCTGACACGCCCATTTTTTTTGTATGTAATTTGATTAAATTTTATACGATTTTGGTGTATAAAAAATGTCGTTTTTCGAATTGGTTTGTTGTTCGAATTTTGTGTTCATAAATATGAGTAAAACAAACGCTTTTTTAATAATAAAAATCACTTCCATGTAAGTAAAAGAAATGCATTACAGTCGTAATTATGTTGAATTAAATTGGTATTACTTTTACAGGTTTTTTTTAAATTAAATGAAGCATATTAGTGATATATCGAGTAACATTTTAATTAGGTTATAAAAATATTAAACAAAAAAACCTATTTTAATAACATAGACGATTTCTGAAACGGTTTGACATAATATCTTTGACATATTTTGTGATTTTGCAGATTTTTCAATTTTTTAAAAATTACTTTTCCTTTACAACTTCAAATAAAAGTAAAAGTCATCAAAAATATATAAATGTATTACCTGTCTGAAAACACAAATACGATCATATGGAAAATTACTAAAATGATTGCGATTTCTCTATTCTTTAATTCATTTACGAGGTGAACGTTTAGTGAGTAAAAAAAAGTGTTGTCCAAACCTTGATTTATTATTTAAAGTTTAGGAAACATATAGAAGCGATGCAAAAAGAAATATAACTACTAAACTGGTTTATAAAAATCATAAGTTTATCTTCTTAAAATATATTCGATATTATAACAAAACTAGTTATATCAGTTATCTTTGGTTTTTGGATTTCATATCTTGGACACAATCAATATTTTAGAAATAACCAGCTGAAATAAAAATGGCATTCAATTTTATAACGCCTGTCATCCTGAAATTATTTTGGAAATACATGCGAATCGTGTTCCACGTTTTAAATATTAACCTTTTTAAAGCTTATTCCCTTTTTTCGCCAACCCCTATAGCTTCCAGCAATCTATTCAAAGTATGGCGCTCACTATCTTCTTTGAAACCATTTTTTTTATATTCAGATCTATTTAAAAGATCTTTAATATTATACAACTGGTACGTGAGAAGGTTTTTATTTCGTTTCAAATTAAAACCTTCTCACGTACCAGTTCTATAATATTGAAGATCTTTTAAATAGATCTGAATATAAAAAAATAGTATCTGTATATAAGAAAAACTATAAAATTATTGAACTTTACAATAATTTTTGGTAGTCATATTAAAAGTGCGACAACCAAAAATGCTATAGTTAGTAGGTTAGGTATCTTCTGTTCTTACTTAAATTAAGACTCAATAAAAAATTATCTAATTCATAAAATCAAGTTATTTTTTAGGCAAAACTTTCCTGCCAAACCTGTATTTTTGCAACGAATAAAAATCACACATTCCTACATCACCCATTTCAAATATATATTTTTTTCTCTTTTAATTTCAAACAAAATTATTAATATAATAAAATAAACAGGAAACAAATCGTGACAGAAGTTTTATTTAATTTTGGTACCTAAAGGTTTTTAATTACTAGGAGTTAAAAGAACTTAGTTGTGTACACTTTAACCCTACAGTTACCCGTGATTCAGTAATATATTACCGATTAACTTTACTCCAATAAATGTAGAAATTTCAGTTTTTTAATTACTTTACTTATTGTCGTTTGTGTTTTAATATTATGGCGTGACATTAAGGAAAACATAAAAAAATAAATAACATTTAACCGCTAAATGGATTTTTCCCGGATTTTTGTAATTTACACCAAATTATGAATTGAAATCAATGCGTGTATGCGTGCGTGCGTGCATGCGCGCGAGTGTGCGTGCGTGCGGGCGTGAGTGCGTGCGTTTGTATATGTGACTGAGTGTACTTAACTTTGTCAAAGAAAATTCCAATTTTCCCTTCATACACTTTACGGGCTTAAGACCACCATAATTATCGTTATTTTTTATTTAAATTAGTAACTTCATGAAGACATATTTAAAAAATTAGAATCAAGTCATTTATATAACTAAAACCTACTTGCGTATTCATCAATTTCTATTTATATATTTTTTATGCCCTTACTGATACTTTAATCCTTATCGGAAGTGAAGTTCTTTTCGCTCAATACATCGCTCAAACTTGCACATCTTTCCAATTCTATGTAAACTTTCTCATTATATTAAAATTACCAAAAATACGTGAAAACGTACTATCTCATGATATCCGAGATTATTGCAATATTACTAGTGACTATCCCAAATCTAGCAGGTAAACTAAACGTTAAATCTGTGCGCTCACGCAGCAGGGTGGGGAGAGCGACACAGGGAGGTTTTTTGCTTAAAAGTTGCAATGTATCCAAAAGTTAGTTTTATTGTTGAAATTTCTTTTTAATTTTGTTATTTATTTGCCGTTTTGAATAGTTGACCTTATATTGATAAAGATAAATGAAGCCGTGGATATAACTAGTTTTGTTATAATATCGAATACATTTTAAGAAATTAAACTTGCGATTTTCATAAACCAATTTAGGAGTTACATATCTTTTTGCATTGCTACTCTATGTTTCCTAAACTTAAAATAACAAATAAAAGATTTCCTCAACACTTTTTCTTTACTTACTAAACTTTCACCTACTGTAAATGAATTAAAAATTGTGAAATCGCAGTAATTTTAGTAATTCTCCATATGATCGTATTTGTGTTTTCAGACAGGTAATACACGTATATTTTCGATAACTTTTACTTCCATTTGAGGTTGAAAAGGCAAAATAATTTTAAAAAAATAGAAAAATCTGCAAAATCACAAAATATGTCAATTAACTCGTATATTATGTCAAACCGTTTCAGTTTCTATACTATTAACATACGTTTTTTCTATATTATTAACATATGTTTTTTATTTATTATTTTTATAACCTAATTAAAATGGTACTCGGTGTATCATTAACGTGCTCCGTTTAATTTTAAAGAAAAGCCTATAAATCAACATAATCACGACTGTAACGCATTTTTTTGAAGTGATTTCTATTACTAAACAAATTTTAAATTTTTTAAATTGGATGAGTAGTTTCGGAGATTACCTCCTACATCCAAACTTACAAACACTTCTTTTATCGCTCTGAATTACTAATTTTAGTCCTCATAAAACATCATACCGGGCACTATATATGGAAATTGGTTCTTAAGGAGTGAAGTTTTAAACAAATAAATCACGATTTTACCTCCGTGGTTATAAAAAAGCTCATTGAAATTGAAGGAAGGGCTAGTGGCAAGAAAATTTGACGTAATTGCAAATATTTATTTATAAACTATACACACGTTATAAATTTTGATAAAGCTATTATGAAAATAAAGCCGACAGTTTTATTACCTGAATTATTCTTGTGTGATGAACTCTTCGTCCGATAGTATCATAAACTATTATGAATTTAATTATAGGTTGGTTGATGTTTGAGTCGCAAATATGACCTGTGCTGGAACATTAACAAAACTTTTATTTTTATCGATAATTCTAAAGTATTGGGTTGGCTAATAAGTAATGAGCGGTTAGTACTTTTATAATTTTTTATTACATTTCCAATTTAAAATTAATTAATCATTGATATAATAATCATCATCAGCAGGTAATGGATAGCATCCGCGCAAAATTCAGGTGGCTTCGAATGAAAAAAATGTCCTTAAATCTGTTGTAGGTGGTGTTCACCATCAAAGTATTTTTTTCACGTAAGACGTTGCTGAACAATCTAAACAAACAAGTCAGTGGGTGCAAGTTCTGGGAAATATGGAAGACGAGGTATCTGTATTCTATCAAAATCAAAAACTTTGAGACTGGTGTTTTTGGTCATGTGACTTTAAAGATGGTGTTTTTGGTCATGTTACGGTTACGGCTGGTCTAGGTTAAGTTACGCAGTACCCATCCACCGTATTTGAAGCTTTGTCCTGAGCTGTGTAAATTATTCTCTATGGTTTCTTGGGAGCATCCGAGCTCAGTTGCTAGATAGCGTATCGTTAAGCGGCTATCTTTTTTAATTAACAATTTAATGTCGCTTTTTCTATCGCTACCCTACTCCACTGATCGATAAGAGCGTGGTTCATCACGCAGGGAAAAATTGCCCCTACAAAACCGCTGGAACCATCGTTTTGTAGTAGCTTCAGATATTATTTCATGAGCTACGCGTTGGTATATTATGCCTAACTTCGACAGCAGAGTGACCATATTGGTACTAGTAGTGTAAACAGTTACTCACATGCATCTTATGGTCGTCCATATATTATGAGTGTTAATAATGCAGTCTTAGTTACTACTGAATTTGTGAGAGCTTGTCGCCATCTTTACATATCTTTGATCATGGAAGCTTCTAGAATGTTCCCATATTTTCTAAATACTTTTCGAAAAAATGTTCATCACTTTTTAACCAAATACCTATTATAATATTTATTTACACAAAAAAAATAAAAATAAACAGAGACCATCATTTTTTTGTTAATGTAATGTTATAGATTAAATATATTTGTTCATGCGAAGCCAAAGAAAAAAATAACAGCCAATTTAGGAAGACACATGAATAAAATTAGATGTTTTGACTATGAGTTTGAATCTGAAAATAAATTTTACAACTGTGTCATGTCATGAATTTTAATCATATCAGTGTTTTGATACGTGATAATAGCGAAGATTACTATTAAAACGCGTTTGCATTTAATATTAGAAATTAATCTTGCCAAATTTTTCAGTGTTAGCCTGATTGAAATAAACATCTCAGCTTATTTATAATATTCCCATCCTTATTTTATTTTAATAAACTTACTTTGGAATTGCTTTCGATGGAAGAAAGCTATACTAATTAGGTAATTCATGCAAAATAGCTTGTTTAAAAATTATAGTACTTTACTAGGAATATTAGCAAAGGAATTATAATGTCCATTTTTGTATTTCTCACTCAAATTATTTTGAAAACAGGCAACAGTTTCCGTTTCTTTCCATTCCAAAATTATAATGTGCATTACATGCTTATAAACATTTATTATTAAAATATATTAATTACATTTATGTATTCGCATTTTTCTTTTATACATTTAGACCATATTTAGGAAGTACTGTAATTACCACAACGCAAACAAGAATACGTTCGCATGGAAAAATTTGTTAAAATATTAATTATAATCAGACATCTGGTGTGTTACATTATAGTTGAATTGTGCGAGTTTTGAGGCAGCACTCTTGTACCGGGATATCAGTCTGCAACATATTGATACTCCAAGCTCCAGCCACTAAATATATGTTTTTGTATAACCTAATATTTTTGGACCCTAATATTTTTATCAAATATGTGTTGTATTTATCAATATCAAAATTTTTCAAAAATTTTACTACTGAACTGTACAATAATTTTACAAAAATGCATGAATATATTTTATGCATCATTTAGGCTGCGTACTAAACTATTGTATTTTACAGTCTACGGACTCATAGATTTGCTCAAAAAATTATAATAGACTTTTTCCCTATTTTTAAATTTTCTCTGCAGATAATCTGTAGTGAGAAATGATCTGAAAGTATGTCATGATAGGGCGTCAATGTCACTAACAATAAATAGGAACAATGACAAACAATTATGTATGTAGAAATGAAAAATGACAAACAATTATGCATGTAGAAGAAAAAAGGATATTTATTGGGAAAAACGTGGAGCTTTTTACTTATATAAGAAGGTTTAGTTTGTCAACGGATTATGCATCTCACGATATTTCTTATATTTTTCAATCCTATCCGTAAATATATCGTATTCGAGAAATATGATTATGTAATAATTGTATTATTACTGCGGTTTCCATAATTCCTATTCATATATTAGCTTGCATTTACGAATTTTTTTGTTATTTTAATTTCCTTTTTACTATTCTACTCGACCTGAAATTTTATTTTTAAAGAACAATCTATTTTAGATTTCAGGTATTGTACATGCTTTCTTTAGCTTATTAATAGAAATAAGACCACAAATATGTTACAATCGCATTAAACAATATTAAAGTAGATCTGATCAGCAATTTATGGTTTTTCTCATGGTAATTTGGTATGAGAATCATTTTTAATTTATTTGCATTTCATTACATGTATTTTTTCAGTTGGTTTATCGTGCTACATAAAGTGCAAGAAAGAGACTGTGAAACCAACATATCGATAAATACAATCTTAATTAAAAATAATTACAATGATCGGTATTTATAATATTAGATATTGAATATATAAATATTTGGATATTGGATCTTTATGTATCAGAGATATATACTCTTTAACTTTATTTTTCTCTGTTATTATATATCTGTAGTATATTAGTGATAAATGAAAAAGGTAAATTTACACTTATTTTATGTATCTGTATATAAGAGACACGTCCTCTTAAATATATTATATATTACCCCGAATTATCCGTTTTTAAATTGATACAAGGTTTTAAATTTCAATATAATTATTATTAATTTATGTTTAATGTTTTTATTTAATTGAATACTAGAGGATTCATATTTTTAATCGTGATTCTATTTATTCGAAATGTTTATAAATAAATAAGCTCAAACTTAATATCCCAGAGTTACCGTCATGAAAAAAATCTATAATAATTTCAGATGCTTTATATATGATTAAATAAATGATAAAATCCTCCACGTATATAAAGAACTTTTATCCGTCCGTTAATGCTCTTTATTACGTTAATTTACGTTTAAACATAGTCATTAAAAAGTTTTGCTATGATATCAGATTGCGCTAAATAGGATAAACTAATGTAACATTATACGAAATTGTCTGAACATTATTTTTGATAAGCTGTTTTATTTGGGTATAATTTAAATGCTTTAATTGGTTTACAAATAATTGTAATTTTGTACCAGTAACTAAAAATAATAAATTCAATGTCTTAACAAATTTAAAAGCCTTCATAGCTCTTTAATGGTTATAAATCAAAAACCTCTCAATGGAAATATCGTCATTCACTTTTTGAGTTTTAAACGTTAGCTGATTAATTGAGAGTGTTCGAGTATGGAATTAATACTAGATGAAAAATATTTTGCTCATTTTACTTTAATTATTTTTAGTACTATTATAATTTATTACTTATAATAACGAACTCTTTCAAAATATTATGAATACCAGATATGTCCTTTACCGGGACATCCATATTTATTATCGTAATTTGCGAGCAATGGGTCGAATTCTCTTAACAATTCCATACATTACGAATAATTTTCATTATTGAAGCAAAGCTTTGCAACACACGTTTTAGGATAAGGAGTCAGCATAGAAAAGCCAGTGACATGAAATGGAAGTGACATCACACCAGCGCAGGAACGTCGATGCGACAGCCTATATCTACGAAGGGGTGTTTTTAAGTTCGCGGAATGGAAAGTTAGGCTATTTAGTTAGTAAAGGTGATTAAAGGAATGATAGCTGGTTAAGTAACTCATTATTAGTATAAATACCAAGTTTTATCATAATCGGATCATTAGCCTTTGAACTATCGTCGAACAAACGACTCAATCTTGAAGAAAGTCTGAACTGTGGAAAAAATCGTATACCGCGCCGTTATAAAGTTCCTTACCAAGCAAGGAATGTCGGTTTAAAATATACTGAAAGAGATGCCATTTGTTTACGGGGAGTCTTGCCCGGATAAAACCATGGTTTACAAGTGACATAGTCTCTTTAAACAGGGTAGAGACTCACTTGAAGACGACCTACGCCCCGGTCTGCCGATAGAAATTACTACTCCGGAAATTATTGAAAAAGTTTAATAATTAGTATTGGAAGATGCCAGACTAAAGAAGAAATAGCTTGCAGAGATGCTTGAGTTATTGGATATAACAATTTTTAAAATTCGCCACGATAATCTTGGCATGACAAAGGTCAGAACGAGATGGGTGCCGAGAATGCTCACACTGTTTCAAAAACAACGCCACATGGAGTGTTCTCGCGCGTTTTTGGACCTCTATAGTGAAAACAAGGATCGACTATTGAGTCAAATTGTTACTGAAAACGAAACTTGGGTTCATCATTATGAACTTGAGTTCAAACAAGACTCAATGCAGTGGCATAAAAAAGGCACACCACCACCCAAGAAGTTTAAGATGTCACAGTCGGCTGGAAAAATCTTGGCGACAGTATTTTGGGATTCAGAAGGGATCCTGTTGATGGATTATAAAGATAAAGGTGTTTCTATAACCAGAAACTACTATGCGTTAGTTCTAGAGAGGTTGAAAGAAGCAATCAAAGAAAAAAAGGGGGAAATTGCCAAAGGTGTCCTGCTTTTGCACGACAATGCGCTCCTTCACACGAGCCGCGTTCCGCTGACCGCCCTGCACAAGGTGGGCTTCGATATTTTAGAACACTCACTCTACAGTCTTGACCTGGCTCCTTGTGATTATTATTTGTCTCCAAACCTTAAAAAATAACTTCGTGAAAAGAAGTTTTCAAGCGATGAAGAAATGAAGAATGCCATTTCAGCTTATTTTTCGGGCAAGGACCAAACATTTTTTTATGATGGTATACATGAACTAATCAAAAGATCTGAAAAAAATGTATTAGAAAAATAAAAATAATTTTGTATTGTTATTCTCACTCCTTATCCTCCATTCCACGAATTTAAAAACGCCCCCTCGTATACTCTTTTAAACCGCGTTTATAAACGTGTTGATACGGAAGCTGCACACCGGTATCGACAGTGCCCCGTCCGTGTTCTAACTCTGTTGCTGGGTCATCTGTCTTTTTTTAAAGAAATTATATGTAATAGAGTGCCTTTGTTCTTATTACATTTGCATGTCGTATAGTAAACACCTTATAATTTTATTTAATTTGAGGTTTACATTGTCGTGATAATTGTAAACAAGTGACGTTCTTAGAACAAATCCTTTAAATATGTGGCAAATATTTTTTAATTAATTTAGTTATAAATTATAAATCATTATTTATATAATTTTTAAGATTTTATTTTATTTCTGTGAGGGAAGTAAGAGAGAAAGAGACACTCTTCTAAACATGTATAGAGAAAAGCGTAAAGAGATTTGCTTCTCTCGTACGCCTGCTCATCGTCGTTTTTGCCCGTTGTCGTCGCAAAACTGATGTCCTATCAATCTTGTAAATTATACAACTGTCACAACCTTATTTAATGCGCTTTCTAGCAGTCTAGTCGACTCGAGTAAACTGCTAGAAAGCTCACGAAAACTGCGGGTAATAATCTGCATGTTATTCCATCGTACGAACATAACAGGTTACAAACTAATGTATATATTTATAATATTAACAAGAACGTAATAATTATGTGCTTATTATATCCCGTAGTTTCGTTAACCTATCCAAGGTTTTATTAAGGCTAAACATTTTACCAAACCGTTCATTTCTTATTCATAAATCAAGAAAACTATTATTATACTGCGACTTTATCATGTGTTCATGTTCTGCTTTAATATTCTCCTTTTAGCGTTTTTAAAATCACTTTAAAGTCAATTTTTTGTGCGGAGTTATTAATGAAACGAAGGTGACGTCATAGTAGTGAAAACCGAAAGTATTCTCTGCTTTGCCTTCTTATAAAATTTCCTTAAATTGCGTCATCTTGGGGCGGGGTTGAATTGAATTGCAGAAACATTCATAACTCGTAGCAATATTTCATAACTTTTAGGTAAACATAAGTGAATGGAATTACACGGCCTTTTAATTGTAGCTTGTGTCATGGTTCTGTTGTAAAATTAATATTTATCAGATAATTTAGTACTTTTTTAAAATTGGCCGTTGCTATCTGTGGCAATATGAAATAAAATAAATTTATGGTACTCTACTTCAAAATAACTATATTTAGGAAATGTTATAATAATTTCGTTTCCTTAATTACGTTGGTCGTAGAAGTGAATAGCTTTAAAGCAAACGTTTTGCCACGTGTATATGTGATATTATTATTTACTAGTTGCGCCGACGCAACTCCTTTCGCTTGGAATTCGGGATAAAAAATATCATTAGGAATTGATATGTATTTTTTTTTAAATTTCTTTATCTCTTTGAACTTTATGAGCATAAAGTTTACTAAAAACTCCAATAAATGGCAGTACCATATCGTAATATATCAATCAGCGTAAAGATACAAATTTGAACAAGGGCTTAGAAATAAGATTTCAAATAACAGTCATATTTCAAATACAAAAATCTGACACATATGTCATAAATAGTGAATACAGGAAAATTCATAAGAAAAATACAATTTGTAAAATACCAACAAAATTTTTAATTTTTCTCATGGTCAACAATCTTCAAATTGAATTTCTATTAACAATATTGAAAATGAAGTGTTATGAGAATCTTAGGCATTAATAATGATTGCGTCACATATCTATTTCATACAAATTATTATGATAAACGATTGAAAATATTATGTTATTTCATTCTGTCAGTATAATTAAACTCATTATTGTGAAAGTTTAACAGATATTTTTAAAAAATCTTTCTTTATATTCCTAAAGATTATTTGCTTATTTACAATTTATCTCGTGTAATGAAGTTCACAAGTGAATATCTCCTTGAGATTTAAAATTTTTGTACGTATAAATGTTAATATAAGATACACAGACAATCCCAAAAAAGCGGTTTTATTAAGTGGAGATTAAGGATTTTAATAAAGAATTTCAGATATTGAACATTATTAAATCGATAAGTATAATAATTCCATTAAATCAAATAATAGTACTCTATTGCCTTAGAATATACATAGGTTGTTTCATTTTTACTTCATTTATTTTTTAAACTCATCATGCCAGATATTTCCATAAATAGGAAAACTTGGAAGACGCAAAATAAAAAAAGGAATTACCCGGTTTATAGGTCCTCTAAAACTCTATTAATTTTATGATTTCATAAGTGATTCTTCCCAGATTCGAAATTATTTGTTTGTCATATAAACATGTCTAGAAACTAATAAATCTCTAAGTACGGGTAGAACACGCACTACGAGTGTCCCATACGCATTCAGGTAGTTTTATTAATCTTTTTTACAAATGTTTATTTAGTTTTGTCACCATATAAATACATTGCCTAGTATATCTTACTTGCAGTAGCATTTTGGTCAAGTAATTAAAAATAACTCTCCGGCAAACTTTAAGTAAAATTCCAGTAACGCTTTGCTCATAAGTGTGACTTTAGGATTTACTTAGATAGACGACAGAGATATAGTTTGTGATAAATTATAACAATACACCTAGATATATTTTAAGTAAAGTTTTAAACAAATATTAATTTTGGAATCCTTATAAACTTCTCTTTCGATTGATACTTCATACGATACCTATTAGTTAAGTAAAAACAAGATATTCGCGTATTTTTGTCTCCTCAAATATTTGCATGTGAACTTCATTGAGGGATAACTATTGAGATATTGGTTAAAACGAGTTAACATGCTCTATCGTTATGTTGAATTTTAAATTTCTATATACATTATATGCTCTCTGCGAAAAAAATTTGGATCGTTTTAGCAATGACTCTACAATGATCTTGTATACGTTTCTAAAATCATATAATCCTTAAATTGTTATGGGTCGCACTATGAATTGATCTAATTATCATGTGTGCAAGATATTCGAGTATTTAAAGAAAGAAACCTTTCTAGTACTTTATTTGCTACTCTAAAATATTTCAATCAATATTGGTATATAGGAAGCATAAATTTCAAGTTTCTACATCAAACGCTTTTACAGAATAACTGATGTGACAAACGTGCAGAGTGATAGCCAGACGAACACGTGAGTGATCTTATCATGTTTTGATTTTTTCTTTCTGAAATATAAAAAACTAAAAACTAAATTTTACGAATGAACTTGAATTCGATTGTTTTAAAATAGCATTTTTAATTATAATGAAAGATGCTACTTTAAAATTATTTTATTAAGATAAGTGTCGGTTGTTTCTTTGTTTTTTTACTTTATCCATATTGTCATAGACGTTTCTGATGGTTACAGTTTTTAAAACAATTTATTCTTAATTTTTATATAAACTGATTATATAATTTTTCCACCAAAGCATGATATAAAAGTTGGTTACGATTTTATTAATCTCCAAATTAAAAGTTTTACGTAATGGGTTTCATTTTAATTTAAGGAAATATTTGACAAAATATGTATCCAAATTAAATAATGAATTATTTACTTTCTTGTTGATTATGTAAAATTGCTGTTTATAGTCGTAATATAAGCCTTGATATTTTGGAGCTTTTGCCATCGGTAGCATTTGACTTATGCTAACAAAATCATAAAAAAAAATTAAATTTAAAAATGTTTACAAAACCCACGACGGATAAATGGAATTGAAAATGTTATAATTAAAAACGATTAAATTTTTTTTTTAAATCCCCGACTAAAAGAAAGTAAGAATATTTTAATATAATTACCGACCCAAGAAAATCCATCGTGTTTGCCATTACCATTTCCGTTCCCAATAACAATTACATTATAGCATCACAGAAAAGCTATTTGCGCACCAAAGAGGATTTTAAATAATTATGAACGCATAAAACTTCAAAATTTTACGCATAGGCAGGGCTCCCACGTTCCGTCGTGGGTAAAACTTCCGTGTATATTCAGAGCTCTGAGAATCACCGAATAACTTGAAAACTCGAATCCTAAATAATATAATGATGTCGTCTTAAAATTCATTTCGGACTGCAGGAGACATCTTTTTTAGAATTTCGTAACTGAATGATAAAAATGAACTCTCATCATTTCACAGTCACATTGGCACGTAACTCTTGCAGTTTGAGACTGATTGTGACTAAATTTTACAGGAATTTGTGTAATTAAGTTACAAAATAAATAAAAATAATTTTTTTACCGAATCCATCGACCGTATATATGAAAATACTCATTTTAGAAGTCTTTTATCTAGTAACAAAAAATTACTAGTACTATTTTTGCGTGACTATATCTTTGAAATACATGAGTTTTAAACGATTGTCGAAGTGTCTACAAATTTCTAACAAATTGATCACGTGCATAATAATCTGAAAGAATCATGATGATGACAAATATATCAATATTTTCGTACAAAGTCATTTTGATCAAAATGCATTCATAAACTAAAGAAATGTAAACAAAGTAGTAGTTTTCCCGCCTGTAAAAGAAAAACAAAGCATAGTATTTACATAGTGAAAAACAATATGAATGTTTTTAAGGATTTCATGTAAATACTAGATACCATTGAATATTTAAACGTGGAAAGGTATCTAAGAATGCAGGAAGTCCTCGTAATGCGAGTTCGTGTAATCTGGACTGGTTATTTTGGAAAGAACGTAACAAAAATAATGTAATAAAAGATGATATAAGTGAAGTAATCAAATTAGTAAAGCAATGAAACAATGCAATTTTAAACCTCAGACAGCTGAGTGATAAAAACTTTTCGAAACATGCTTGTAAAGTTTCATATACTTTCCCCACTATTTCCTAAAAATTGATCATCAGAATGCTTATGATTGCCCTCAGTATTTAGTTATTAACCAGTGAAAATACCAAATTTAAAGCAACTTTAACACAATTTAGTATTCAGACTACGTACAAAACTCAGTTCCCCATCTAAAGTGAAAAACACAATACCATTGCTGTTAAGCAAGGATATACACCAAGTAATTCATGTATCTCGGAGTATCATAAAAGAAATGAGAAACTGAAGATGGCATCCCTGTCTTACATATTATATTTTCCAAATATAATAGCATAACACAGTTGCTAACAAGCACTTGTGAGATTAAATAAAATGCCGAAGTGGAATTGGATTCTCAATGAGCTTCGCTTCGAAGAAAATCCGTTGATATTGGCATATCTTAAACATGCTCCGAATTGGAACACTCAAGACAAGAATGGGCTGGTGAAAATAAACATTTTCTTATAACGGAAAGATTTAAAGTGAATTGAAATGTGATAACTGGGATCAATCGGCATGGTGAAATACCATGAACGTTCTTTCAAAAATAAAAAAAACAGAATAGTTTCCAACATCTTAAATATTTGCTACGGCAATAAGTTTATAAAGTCATTTTAAATTTGAATTAATTTTCCTTAAAATGATTAGGCAGTATTTTTAAACGTGTGTTTATTGTTAGTGTTGTAATTTTTAATAAATCATCAATTTACTACCTTATTGGATATTCTAAGGCTTTTGCGTACTATTTTAACTTAAAGATACTAAAAATTGGTACTGAATTGTACGGAAAATTTCATGAAATGAAGGAGAAAACCGCATTCACGGTATGCATTAATACTGATGTAGTTTTTTTGAGGCAATAAAACTTGACTTTCCTGGTTCCAAAAAAAATTGAGGTTCAGCGGAAAGGTTTAGTTTGTTATAAAGTAAAAGTGGTTATCATTTAATTTATATCTAATTTTCTATCTTGGCTACCAGAGCACAAAATAAGTTTCGATTATTTCTGTAACTATGTAATATTAGCATACAAAACCCAAGCCAACCTTGATGAACTACATTTTAAACTTAATCGGAAAAATGTTCATTGAATTAAAACTTATTCGGTCGACATATAAATTATTTCCTTCTCTAAGGATCAAATAATAGTTTAAAAAACGATTAGATAGTACTGAAGTATTTAAGTAATTTTCCCAGAAAATCATGGAAAACTTGGCATTATAGGAGTCCTGAAACATGCAGATACATTTTCAACAACAAGGTTTAGCAACTAAATACTCTTGCACTTTGCCACTTTTATTAATAATATCGATTTTTTAATCTTTACTTACTGTACAAAGTTAAAATTATTAACTAAGTAGTTTCTGTATTTAAAGACAGTTTTTATCCGTTTTGTTTTTATCCGTATGTAAATACTTTTTTCGACATTGATAAGTGTGCTTGCGTGCGCACGTGTGGGCTGGCGTCCAAATAAGTATGTAATTTTTATCAGACAAACCAAATGTTCATTTTAGTTCAAATCATTTTATTTTATTTACATATTCAGTACAGTTTTATCATAAAATAAGTGCTAATATTTAATGCCATTTTTCTAAGTTCTGAGTAACGTCGTTGCGGTCATAGGTACTTTAATAGAGAGAAAGATTATATTAATTTTCCGCATTAAAGTTAATATTTAAACAATACCAATATAATTCCATCTTTTAAGACTAAACTCGTTGTTAAGAAATGTAAAATTCTCTTAACATTTTAAATTTTGATGTTCAAATTTGACTATTTATTTTATTACAACGATTCTAACAAAAGTTGTTTTGGTTCCTACTACACACGCCCTGGTGCGATACTCCCGAGACAAAATTTTAATATATAGTCACCATTAATATCGTGAGCAATTTAATTTAACATTGTTGATAGTTGTCCATTACTGTATAACTTTTAGCCAACATAATTCTATAACTGAACAATATAGAGATCTAATTTCAGTAGCCATTTGTCCTTATTTATAATTTAAGTATAGCTTTTTTGGTGACTTTGCTTGTAATTTGTAATTACCGATTTGAAGTTTGAGAAAAAGGAACATAATGGGAGACAGGAAGTCTGAAAACTTAATGCTTCTCTTTTTGTAGGAGTATAAAATACAACTAATAACGTTTTAGTAAGCGTCAATAGTTAGGCATAATGTTTAGTTCTCTTCATCTTTCACAATACATAAGAATTTGTGCAATTATTGTACATAACTAGCAACTTTTCTAATAATTGATTTGCCTTAATATTACATTTTAATTTTCTCTCTATTGCCAGGTTCGTAATATTCCATGGGTAACCTATAGATTTTATAATTAAGTTTTATATATATATATATATATATATATATATATATAACTTTACGTTATCATTTTACTTTGATTTGGTTTCGAATACCAATTGCAGGATCTAAGAAATGGAGTACATGTGAATACGACAATTGAGAAGAATTATCATGTTCTTTCACATATTACATTTCTTAGCACATTATTTGCACACTTAATATGTGGTTGAGCATAACAGAAAAGTTCTTAAAAGAATAATGACATTTTTTTTCAACACACAAATATTGGATTGAAATTAAATAAAAAAAGTAATAAGAAGATAAGTTTAGGGAGAAACTTTTAATAGTTGCATTTTAGCATAATTTTTAATAAATGAGAAGGGACCTTTCCAGGAAAGATCATCGCAGTTGTTCCCGAGTTTTACTTTTATTAGATAAGTCTTAACTCTAAAAGTAAACTTGTGTAACTTCTTACAAATGTGATGGAATTTATATCTCTATAAGAGATTTTAAATGTAATAATTCATTAATATACTAGGATTTTACCTTTTTAAAAGATTTTGCTTTAAATAAATATATACGTTAGTTACGCATAAAACTTAAAGTAAAGAAAAAAATACTAATTAAAAATTAAATCGGCCAAGTGCGTATCGGGCATGCACATAGAGAGTTCCATGGTAGTCTAATGCAATTTAACCGAAACAATTTTGTGAAATTTCTTATCAAATGCTAAAATATAAAATTTATTCACATTTATAAAAGTTATGGTAGAAAAAGTAGAGCGTGGTATGCATTATGAGTTACTCTGAAGTTTAATACTTCGCAAACGGAGTTTCAATAAAAAAACTTTTAAATAGAGCCCTAACATCATTTTAAGATCATTGGCTGTCCATTAGCAGCATATAAAGCAATTTGGCGTACATTTAAAGGTAAATAAATATACCCCTCACTCTTTTATTATTTATGGAACGTTTTAAAATCTACAGAAAAAAAAACTAAAAACAGAAAAGAGGACGGATACTCTATTTTTACCTAAATGATATGAACAGAGTATTACCACAAATTGTATTGAGCCAAAATCGTATGCCGCCTCAATAATTTTAAATGAAATTAGAACGATTCAGTAAGTTGTGTTTTTTTATGTTAATGTTTTTAAATTTTAATGCTTTTATGACGTAACACGTGTCATTTCTCCTAAGATAAAGTTAGAGACACCAGGGAAAACAATGAGTAATCGAGTCTGGAGTTTTAGAATTTATCCTCCTTATATTGAAGCTCACTTTCTTGTAAACAAAACAAAGCTCATTAGCGCTGTCGTGGGAAAATAATTGTTATGATGGATTGCTTTCGTAATTCCCGTCTGTATTATGTCATTCTATGGAGAGTATGTGAACTTGCAAAATATTATTTTTATCATTTGTTTTTTAGTCACCATAGCAGCGGGACAAAGAAAGACGGCTACAGTTATTAAAAGATACCTAGAATTTAAACTCGAACATTGAACTAAGTATTTGAAATTTCGTGAGATCAATTATTCATATTAATCAAAGATATAAAGGAGGGTCGCTACAAATACATTGTAAGTGTAAAAATTTTATTTTATTGGATGGAAAAAAAATGTCATTAATGAGGCATGATAAGAGCCGCCAGGTAATGCGAGTTTTATTCGAATTCAGTAGAATATAAACTTATCTTATTTGACTTCGTTTTATTAAAATATTATGAAGAGAAAACGATACTGCTGTTCTTATTTTGAAAAACATACTTTGGAATCATCATCATCATTATGGCGGATGTCGGTATATTAAAGATATTTAATTTAATATTAAGAAATGCAATTTATTTAAAAATAAGGTTTAGTTTTTGATGATAGTTCAATTATTTTTACGTGTACATTTAAGTATATTAAGCTTTGCATATACGTGAATAGTAGACATAACAGTAAGATTTAATTTCCTGTTTTACTGGCATACACAAGCGTGATTATATTTTCTGTTTATTAATCGACGTTGTAAAATTATGAACCACGATTACATGATGAAGAATGCTAAGCCAAATGAAATGCGACCCGATTTGATACAACTTTACACCACAAAACTAAATTAATTTTTTATCTTTGGCTTGTGTAAAGAAAAATAAATAAAAATAAAATTGTTTAATATTTAATATTTAACCATTTCACTGAACTTATTTTATTGGTTTTATAAGTGTCATTAGTATTCAACTGCTTAAATAATTCCATTTTTGGATATTACGTGATTGAGAAAGATAAACTAATAAAATTTTTGGGTATTCCGTTAAATGATAAAAAATTAATCTTATCAATATTAATAATTCATTACATCTTTCACATTTTGATGAGAAGTTTAATACGTCCTGAGGAGAAGTTTATTATTTTCCTAAAAATGACTTGCGGAAACTATTATTTTCCTAAAAATATAAATATTTCTACACCAAAATGTAATGCAGAAAAATGTTGTGTGTTATTGATTCCCATAAGAAATTGTTATTACATTGTATTTAATTTTGCATGTAACAAAATTTCCTTAATCTACAGCAATTATTTTAGTATTATAGTAAGTATAAAATATTTAGATTTTACGCAGATTAACCAGTGACGTCAAACGTCAAAAAATACGTCAAAAATATGGTCAGTAATATTGAAAATGTTTTATAACATCTGAGTCTAATCGCTAATACATTCACCTTTCAATTAAATGAAACTACGTGTAATAATTAATTTCTACAATATTTCATAGTTTCCATGTCTGCGAGTTAATATAAAAATAATAAAATTTGTTCACTGAAGAAATTTATTTCAATCATTTCTGATTGAACACTCATACCGGACTAGATAATTTAAATATCTTTTTAATTCCCACATGATATTAGCAAAGTAATGTCCATCCCGTTGTATAAACTTAATGACATACGGTTACAACATAACCGTTGTATTTAAATAAAATATACCTTCCTATATTCCATTAGTTACACCATGCATCTCCTAATAAGTCCCCATCGATATGCCCATCGTAAAGGATAAAGACTAATAAAAATGTGCATAACAAAGTAAACAGTGGCAGACATTCTAGTGGTTTTCGTTGGAGCACCCTATTTGGGATGGTTTTACGCGTTATATGGCTTTGGGTTCCGTAAATTAGAAGTATTGCGACTTTCAGTGAAGACGCTGTTTGGTTATAAAAAATAAAGTGGGGTGTCGACGATAATGGCCGACTTACTGTGGATTTCAAAAATTGAGTATATATCCATAAACAGTTAGATATTATACAAAAAAGTGCTGAAATCACCGGATTCCAATATTCTTCTATATAAACCTATACAGGTAGAATGTAAAGTTTCATACTGTTTAGGATTTATCTGTTATGTGTGTGCAAAATTTAGATATATACATACGTAAAGTAAGTATATATCTAAATTTATATACATACATACGTAAAGTTTTATAGGACAATTTTAATGGCCTAACGAAACTAATTCATAATATGAAATTTTTTTCGAAACCTAAACCAAAAATCAAATTCATCTTGTTTTCTGTTTTTTCGTGCCCGATATTTGTGATGGTCAAAATATTTCAATTTCATCGTTTGTGTGTCTTTTATATTATTACATGGTTTTACTTTGCATCACATTTACTCAAAAAAAAAAAATTTAGTAAACAAATTGCTCCTTCACTTTCAATTTTTTAAACAGATCTGTATATTAGGTATGAACCTGCCTGCATAATAAATCATGTATATTAAAATTCATTTATTGAGCATTATTTTGCAAATTTATTTAGTAAAATAAAATATACCTTCAAGTCATATTTCGATTTTGTTCATTCCTATCAAGTAATAAAGAATGCATGGAGCATTCAAACCACTCTATCACACTTTCTCCTGTTTTTTCGTGCACGATATTTGTGATGGTCAAAATATTTCAATTTCATAGTTTCAATCAATTAAATCTTATTACCAGGAATATAACCTATGGAGTCTATCACACTTATTTTGATCGAATTATAGTTTAGAGTTGTTGAAAAAAAATTGCTATATTCTTTTCTCTACGAAATTAATATCATCCGGATATACTAAAATATGACTAGGTTGACTTCTAGTTGCGATAGATTAATGATGTATAGCTTGAAATGTGCGACAAGTCTCTCCCTAACTATCTGTCAGACGGGCATTAAAAGTAACGGTGTTGGTGAATTCACTTTTAAAGCATAAATTAAATATATAAAATTATTATATAAGATTTGCTGAAGTAAAACGGCCATTTTCTGCAGGTTTAACATATTTGCATTACTAAAATAAAAAAAAATTGGATAGAAATCATACACCCGACTATGTCCAAAATGAACATAAAAATAAAGTATTTAGTGGGATGCAGTAGGTAATCTTATACACAGACTAAATTACTATATGTGTTTCAAACTTACAGGAAGTCTTAATACAACGTACATTGAGAGCCCTACAAACATGCGCACCAACTTCATGCATCTATATTTTTGTTTTATTGAAGCTAAATTTCACTTTCTGAAATGTCTTCACAGTTTGTTTCCGACTAAAACGAAAATCTGCCTTTCTCAATACTTTCTGTTACCACAAATTGATTATAAAAATGTATGCTATACAGATCTCAGTGATGAATATTGAAACAAGTAAGGACGCGTTTAAATGAGTACATTAGAAATATGACCAATATTATGTTCTTTACTGAATGCAAGACGCGTCTCAAATAATTGAAGATTCCCGATCGACACATACCTACGCTTCGCTTTAATATGTTTAAATGTCCTCAGAGTCCTAATTGCCTTATTGACAGATTTAAAGATGTGTCTGCTTACTGCCTTGGATTACGTTTAGAAAGCTTACTCATACCAGCTATTCTCAAACATGCCTCCTAATCCTGCTTCCAAATCCAAGCTGCAAAACTTTGAGATCAATTAAATCTTAATACCAGGAATATAACCTCGGTAAATGCTTACAAGGACCTAATTATCAAGGATGAAAGTCCTATCACGCTCCCCCCACCCCGGATATTTATCCTCGTGCACTTTTCTCCTTTTGTTTGTACAACCTAACTCATTACAATATTTCATAATTTTTTACCCGTTTCTTTTTTCTCCTTTTCAATTGCATTATTAATAACATAATATTGCAGCATCTTTTACGGAACAAAAGGTTGCTCCTCTAGCAATAAGCCGTGTATATATAACAACAGTAAAGTTATGAAATGTGTAATAAATCAATCAATTTGTGGGGCTGGAATTACACTTAATTTTATTAATGATGTACAGAAATGGTCTGTCAGGGTTCAAATACTTTTGAGTTTAGTCCGCAATTTCATGTGAGCTGATGAATATGGTCTCAGTATTTAGAAATATAGACGATTCTCCACTGAGACCGATAGCCAGATATTCATAGACCCTTAGACTATTATTAAACTTTGTTTCTAATATTTGCGGATATAATAATTAACTGACCATAGTTAAATTACAAGATTTAGATCAAATCTCTTTAAAGTACGTAATGTGAGAAAAATGATTAGCGGAATATTAAATTTATTAAATGATGTTTTCAATATTAACGTCTGAATAAACTACGTTAGTCATTGTTCATCCAAACAACTTTTGCGTAAAACTATTGAATAAAACAAATAATGGATATTAAAATAATTACTGGTGTTCCCGAACTGAGTAATTCGCTTCTACCAGTTGGATCGATTTTCTATAGAAAGTTTCCTCATTGTGAAATACAGCACTATTAGAGTCACTAAATAATGCGATAAAATAATTATACCATAGAATTCTATCGCCTAATCGTCTCTTTCAATCTTCTTAAGTACTGTTGGCGTATTTTATTATTAGGATGTAAAAGTAAATACAGAATCTCATATGCTTCATTTGCAATTTTTCACATCATGTTTCTAGAGGTATGAAGAATGAGAGTTAAGACTTATTTCTTTTATTTTTATATAAACATATTTGATAGCTGATAACTTCAAAGTGTATAATTTTTATCGATTTTATTGAACTATGTCTCAGTATAGAACTAAGACGTTAGATTTATTGAGGGAACTCTATGATATTTATTGTATCGTGTAGCTAAGAAAAGCAAAACTCACATCATTATTAGCGAAAAAAGCTTTCGTAGATAGAAATTTATCAGACAAAGAAAACCTTGATTTATGTCTTGAGGTATGTCAGTTTGACAAGAGTTATATGATTGCTATTTTGTTTCAATTACCGTTAACTGTGATTTCGTCAAAGCTATTCATCTTCTATCGATTTACAAATCACAAAGTCTGAATGGAAGGCTCATTACTAGGAACCTGATCGGCGTATAAAAGCCCAAAACACAAAACGATTGCCTAAAACGTTCTTTTAAAAGACTCACTAATTTCTCATAATTTATGTTAATTTTTTTAAAATAAAATATAAAGTATTAATTAAGTCCCCACAGTTTTCCTGAATCTCTAGATCTAGCCTTTTAAATTTAAAAACTATACCGGAAATAATTTTATTTTCAAAGGGTAACTGGGTATGTTCAAAGGGTAACTGGGTATTAGCTCTTTACTTCTAATCGGTTGGGGTATCTCCATCTGCTTGGGTGCAAAATTTTAATCCAGGAGGAAAAAGCTATCCAAATCCTGTATATTTTAAAAGTTTACCTAGATTGTTTCAGCAATGTCTAATAGTAAATAGATTTTACAAAGACATTTAACAGATATATTAACATATTACACCCTTACATTTCATTAAAGATGTAACAAGGTTATTTAATTACTACAATGACCCATTTCTAAATACTTTAGTTTGTATCACAAACTAAAGTATCAATTTAAAGTGGCAAATCAATGCATATGTATATAAAATTTTGGCGGCCCTTAGACGACCTTGACAATGACGAATGACAAACAATTTCCGTTTTTCAGCTCTCCTGTTACACTCATTAAGCTCTTTGCCAGTTATTTCATGACCGACGTCAATTTGTGAGAAGTGGGTGGTTTACTTCTAAAGTCTATTATATACGCTCGAAAGTAAAATCATTTCGTAAAGTTGTTTTTAATATATTTAGAATTATAGTGATTGAGCTCGTTTAGACAGTGGTTGGCATATATTTGCTTTTTGCAGATGTCTTTGAACTTTTCAGTATTATCGATTTTTTTGAATTTTGCTTATATTATGAGGTGTCGCAATTATTTCAATATTTCCTGAATGTGGATGTCCATTTAATATAGACAAATATTCAACGATAGCATAAATAAATACGTATATATTTTAACGTTAGCCAGAGTTTATGAGTATATTTGACTCGTGCCGTACTAAGTTTAATATCTTTAAAAGGTAGAGAATTTGCGGGTCACTATGATTTTTCAATATCATAACATTATAAATCTGATATATTTTGTAAAATATGAAACTTTTCATAAATAATTTTACGATTTGTTTTTAAAAGAAATTTTATGTATTCCGTTCAAAAACAGTGTTGGTATTTTTAAAACATATGCTTTTACTGTTTGTTTTCTTGAATAATAACACCTCAGATCGATTAAGAAATTCATAAGGAAAAGGCAAAGGATGAGGAAAAATGACCCAGAAATTAAGTTATATGAGCGGCCAATTTATTATATTATTATTAAAGCCTTTTCTAACTTTTTTGAAATAAATATATTTAGCATTAAGAATAATCAACGAAAATATACATTGAAATAAGTAAAAGCTCAATTCTTATATAAAATAATTATTCGAAAGTACGTATTAAATTTACAAGATTCACTGGAAATTATTCCAGTACCAATACTTATTTGAAAAGAAAATAATATTCCACAATGTTTGTTAATTATCTAGACGCTAAATATAACATATGTACAGCTGTATATAATGCATTCAAGTCTAGAAATATAGCAGCGTAAGGTCGCTATTTCACGAAATTTTTGAAATGCCCGCTAATTTGACAAAAAATGGAGGATCTTTACCGTGTGAAATTTTACAATTCACATCAGTAATAATGACGTGTAAGTCCTTAGTATTTTTAATAAATTTAGCCTGAAGAGTTTGTTTTAAATCATAAAAGATCATAATGACAATTTAAAAAAGAAAGAAGTAGAAAAAATCAGAGAGAAGTTAAAAATTTTAGAAGAAAATAAACTTTGACTTTTCCAGAACATAAAAACACAATAATTTAAAAATTGGATTGCAGGGGAGAAAGGAAACAGAATTTTTTTCCTAGAAAATGTCTTCGAAATAAAAAAAAATTACCTCATTTTAACGTAAACCTTCGCTATTATATAGAGTATTGAGGGAAAAAAGTGAGTAGATCGCAAAAAGAATAAAGCCTTCCTTTAAGAATTTCTCGTCAGGCACTATCAAAAATGAGACGCTAATCTCATTTCTTAAGACTGATTATATGCAAAGTTAAACGTGATAGATAAATTGTGTTTTTATCTGAAACTGACTAACGATCGGTACTAATTTATAATAAAATTGATATGGAGCAATTTCCTGTCTATTTTTTATGCCTTGTGTTACGTGCGTATTAATTTATATGTGCATATTTAGGTATGTGTGCGTTTGCACATATATGTTTGTCTTTATATACTGTATGACAACTCACAAGTTTAAAAGATCGATAAATAAAAGAATCGTTGATAATTCATAATTGAAATTAAATCCTGGATACAGGATTATAATATTTATTTGCTATCCTAATTATTTCTTTCAAAATTACCAAATTATTCTACTATTCTTGGCTTTACAGTTTAACAAGACTGAAGTCTGTCTAAGATTTTTTCACTGTTTTATTCTTTAATTTTCCAATTTCTTTAATTATCATCTTATTTAGCTCATAATTCATAACGCCATCGCAATATTGAAGCTATCGATATGTCTTGTTCAAGATCTGAAACTATCCATATCTGTATATGAGCTCTGAATTCTATACATGTCCTCTACTTATTTAGGCTTGTAATTATAAAAAAACATATTGAAAATATGAAATTCATCACAATATATGAAAATTATGGTCTGTAAAGGTTGGTTGGGGCCGCCAAAGATATTTTTCTTTCATTTAGGCTTCCCAATACAGAAAACAAACGCGCAATATAATACCTGCCCGCATTAATTCAAAAATTGTTTTGCATAAATTGACTTACCCAGTGATCTGAATAATTCAAATATTGAGTTTAATTTATAGACAAGTACTAATAAATTGTTATGAAAGAGGAAATTGTTCAACTAAGTACGAATAAAATAAAATTTCACGTACAAGATAATTATTAACCTTGTTAACAACGAACATTAACAACGAAGTCACTGGGCTTATTGATGTCATTACAAATGGGCGTAGATTTTCGTTTATCTACATAAGCCTACCTACCATAACAATATTTTTAAAAAAGTCGTTAGCGTTTGACATCAATTTGTATATCACAAATAAAACGGCGATTTCTTGATAGCTACTACTTGGTCCTTAAAGGCAGGCTGTTACGAATTGGTTAATTATACGTTCATGTAAATAACAAAATACATAGAATAGTATGCAATTTATGTCTAAACCTTTGACTTATATGAAATTTTAGAAACTTTTGGCATTTATCTCTTTAATTATTATAAACGAACTAATATAGGAACTTGACATAAACAATTTTGTGTTTTAGTGTTAATAAATACATAGATGATTATATTTAACAAAAACAACGTCAACGCGTAATATTTTCATTCACCGTAAACAATCCCGATTGTACAATCTCTGGTAATACAGGGATTAATTGGTTGACCAGGTAAATTAGTTACTGTATTATAAAAAGATGACGACCATGTGAACGGAGAAAGTAATAGATTAACAAAGAATGGAAATACTTAAAGTCTTTTCTATAATTCAGTGCATTAAAATCGCTCTACTGTTAACATTACAGCGTAAAGAAACAGTCACGAAAAAGGAATCTCAGATCTGGAGCCAGAATCTGGGGACTCAAAAAGGGGCAACCCCTTTTGAGACTCCAGACTCTGACTCCAAATCTGAGATTCATTTTTCGTCGCTAGAGAGACGCCACAGAGGATAAGAATAAGTGAGAACCGAGTAAATCTCAAGCTGTTTTATGTAGCGAAAGTTAGAAATCAGGAAAAATTACCAATTAAGATTTCGTATAATTCATTTCGACAAGTATTTCCAGAAACTGTACGTGTGAAATATAAGACACTTAAAATTTTAACAAAATAAATTGATAATATTTTTCGTAAAAGTAATTTTAAGGAAAAAAATGTGAATTCAAATTTGAGAAATATTTAAGACCGAAAAAAAATTCGGATGATCCTTAAGTACGTTTATGAGTGTTACATTAAACTAGTCTGAGTGCTTAGTTTGATTAATTAACCCTAAAATTGACAAGTATTGAATTTCCATATTAGAATTTAGATAATTTTTTTTTAAATACATGAGAATATCGAATTAAAATTCTATGAAAATTTGGGCACAATGTAAGTTTTGTGTTTTCCTCTCTTTTTATTAAAAAGTTAAATACCGTATAGAAAGTATATTTCATTTTCCCTTTCCAAAATCAAGTAATTTAAATATCTGAATAATTTTTTCACATGAAATGACACGCAGTATAGGATTATTAATTTCGTCCTTAAATATAAATTAGTTTAAAGTTATCCAAATAATACAACTTTTGTTAGAGTGAAATCATAATCAGCCGAAGGATTGCCTCTTCCGATTAAATATTTTTTCTTTGAAAAGGGAATTTTTTTCGCTTATAAAAAACATACGTGACTCCATAGCCCATAAATGAACATTAGATTCAATGTTTTTTTAAGATTTTTTTCGTCTATATTAAGGCTATTTTACTGATCACAATTTTCAACACGGCTATAACGTCAATCTGTTACGGTAAATGTAGAAGTCTACCAGTCTTTCATTTTATTTTCGTTTAGTTATTTCGGTATTAAATATGTTTGGATCAGGACGTTTAACGCTTAGTTATACATTCTGATCTGAACATATTTAATACCGAAACGGCTAACCGCATAGTTCACCATTTAAGGTTTCACGTTCTATCACGTTTAAAATTGTAAAATAACTCATCAATCTCGTATCTCACGTTAAGTATATGTATTTATTATAAAAGAAAGTTACATATTCTATGTAACTTTTTTTCGTAATAAACACATATACTTATAAAAATTTCCACCAAATTAATTTGAACAACGTTGGTAGATTTCATAACGGTTTGCTCCTTTTAAGTGTAATTGGAAATATCAAATACGTAAGAAAGCTATTAATCTAGGGATCACCTTTACCTCAAAGTTAACTCTATATAACAGCTCGATTAAAACTATACTTTGTCTTTTTTTTACACATAAATATAGAATACCTCTTAACGTAAATGGTCAGAGCATCGCCATTGTCAAAAATTGTGCGAAACCTACTTTCATCTCACTGCAATGGTAATCAAAGTGGTAATAAAACGATTAAAGATTGTATCTACTAATAAATATAATTTAATGGAAATAACAAACTTCGAATACTCGTTAATAAGTGTAATTTCAATTCATTGACTTTTTTAAAATTTTTCTTTAATATTGTTTTAGATTAACTATTAAGAGAAAAAAATTACACATCTTCACAGTATTTCAACATTTTAATACGATAGGTATTTTTTTACCCTCAAAATCTAGTTCCTCTCAAACAACACAAGTACTTATACTAAAATATATTAGATCAGTTAAAATGCATATATAAATTATCAGCGTATCTGACAAGACTTGGGGTCAATAAATCTCTTTACAGACCGTCTCGACTCCCGCCGTCATATAAATTCCACCCATCTATTTCAACACATTCTTTCTCGCTAAACTAATCACAAAGCCAACGTCCATTTGCGCACACCGTAAAAGTAAAAGTAAAAGTTTGAAACTCGTCCCTTATCACGAAGCCGGGTCTGGGGGAAAAGTTCAGTTTTATTAGGAACTTGCCTCAACGATCGCGCATGATCACATTACGCGACAGCAATATTGGGAACATATCTTTATTATTCTTTTAATAAAGATATGTTCCCAATTTTTCTTTGCAATTTGCATTCCCTAAAAATTTTGTTAATTGACTATGGGGTTTTTTCTATAGTTGAAATATATGAAATTATTTAAGGGTCATAAAATATTAATTATTATATATATAATATCAGAAAATATTAATTAACAAAAAATATTTCGTCCAATTATAGTTATAATTGAAATCATGAGATGCCGCCTCAAAAAATATAATACATTTATATTGTAGAAATTTTATCTTTACGATTTAACTCTGTAACAATACCTGTAACGATGCCGACGTCGATAACATTGGAAAATAAAGCAGCTAAAATAGAGGATTAAGTACCAGTAAGGAGAGCATTTTGAGGATTAACATCATTTGTGTTTTATGTTCTTACGAAATGCTATGTATTTGTAACTTTGAGTATGCATGTAGAGCAAAATGAAAATTGCTATCAAATTGAAATGAAACAAAATCATGTTGCAAGCTCAGAATTCAAATTCAACTGAATTTTGGATTAAGTTACAGAGTAAACGTTGTAATAATTACAATACATTAGACTAATTTATATGAATGAGTTGGAAGGAATAAAAAGTACTTGCAAATTACACAAAAAATAAATGTTAATATCCTGCGATTTATTTACAGATAAGACAAATTAAAAATTTTGGAAATAAGTGTCTAAAAAATTTTTAAAAATTTGCTTCCAAAAATATATAGTATAATTTATACTGGTTTAAATATATTTAGTATAGGTAACGGCTAAATAACCTATTCATGAAGAAATAAACGAAATTTTATTAATGATAAGAATTATTGAACTTTAAAAATAATAATACAAACAAGAAACCAATAAACGTTTAAAAAAATTAATTTAAGATGGATTTTTGTTATTTTTGCTGTTTTTAAACATCATTTATTAATTGAAAAGTACGAATATCTTATTTTCATTCATTCCGTAAGCAAATATTTAAAGAATATATATTTATTTACGTCTGTAGGTTAAATTATATTTGAATATACATATAATGCAGAAATTTCCGTATTAGGATTATCCCATTTTTTTTGCTTAGTGGCATTTTTAGCGTTGATAATTTTTCATCGTGATCAAAGTCTTAAAATATTTGATTTTAGATCAAATTAAAAAAATGTGCAACATTTATGTAAGCTGAGAATACACTAAATAGTCTTTGGTACAAGAATTGTTATATTTTTAATTTTTTTTCCAAATGAACTCACAAAATTAATTTAGTTTGTGTGGAAATATTAATGTTTTTCTAAGTTAGACTAGCAATAAAAAAGCTGCTGTATTTTCTGTTGATTGAATTACTTACACATTATAATGTAAAATATTTCCTAATCAAAATAAAAATGTAAGTTTAATTCCAAATATTCTAGAAAAATAAATAACGTATTTAATTTAATTTAATTTAAATGTAGCATGAAAAGTGTTTACCCTATTTCTCGTTAATATAGGACCGCTAATGATAGGGTTAATTCCATTTTCATCCATCAAATACATTACAAGGTCAAGATAAACAATCTTATTTTCCAACTTGCCCGGTGTGGAAATGTAAAAAGCGAGAAGGCATTGTTTTTGTTGATGGCAATTCCCTGGTGGGTTGAAATTTTTAATGTTACTCATTCATAAATAAGGCTAAATGGTACTGCAAATGACTGACAAATACGGAATTACGAGAACGTAATATCCTTCAATTACATTTCCTGTTAACATGTCATTGCTACTGTTATTACAAAATTGTTTCTTTGATTATTATCTAAGGTTATATTATTCTTGTTGTTAATTTTTTCTTATTTGTTAATTATAAACTTATCTTTAATATAAATTTCTTATTTAAAGTCATATTCATGTTAATCGATGAGAATTGGTGACAAATAAAGAAAACAGGTAAAATCTATCCGTGTTTGGGATAAAATGTCAAAAATGAGCTTGGCTTAGAATTTTAGCTTGTAGCACTTGTTACATTTAGTGTCAAAATGTATAAAGAATGCTGATTTCAGGGCTAGACCAAAAAATTACCAACAATAACATATATTTGTTTTTTTTCCTCGAATAAATTTATAAATATTTGTTTGAGTGAGAAACGAAGTGGGCCCTTGTCAATTTCTGTTACTATTGCTGCGTGTGCGATATGTTTTCTTTACATTTTGCGCTTATATTTATGGAATATTTAAATCGTTACGAGATAGCAGACTAAATTCTATTCAAAGCCCAAATTATGTAATAGATAACTGCGATATCAAATTGAATCTCTTCGAACCAATTTTTCCGCGAAAAGAAAATATTACTTTTGGCGATAATAAAAAGATAAGAATAATTTTAACACTAAATGATCGGTTTTTTCCACTCAATTTGATGGAATACACAAAAACACATTTACAAATATACCACGTTGGAACAGGAAGAAAAAAGGGACGGCAGAGTCTTTTTCTCTGCCGTTCCGTATAGGAACCGGAAAAGGGAATTGAGGTTAGCAGGAAATTGCGGTCGAAGGAGAATGCTCTAAAACGTGGGTAAATTCAAGTAATTATATAACAGTAGGTTACATTTTCAGCAGTCAAAAAAGACTTCAAAGAACTCTGTGATAACGGTGTCATTCTAAAAAGTTTGTACAATAAATATTTATCACTATTTAAACTTAACAAGGTAAAAATATGTCGTTCAGGAAACTGACGAAGATAATGCTAAAATTAAACTAATTAAGCAACTTACATTTCGTAACTTCATTTCTTGGATTAATTTTTACTTTACTCTTTAAGCAAATATTAGTAGTAGATACTTAATTAAAATACCCCATTCCATTCCTTTATTCTATGCATTTTTTTTTGTTTTTCTTGCTTATAAAATAATTATAATCATGTACCAATTTTAACAATTTTCAGAACTACGTTGTATAAGATTGTAAAATAAATAATTTTGTAATACTCTTAACATGATTTTTCAATTGATATCAGGAATTTATCTTGTATCGTGTTGGAAAAAAAACTCGGGTACTTTATGGGCCACCTCTAATTTAGATGTAAATATTTTTGGGCAAACATTTTGTTCTTGTGTATACATTAGTATAAAGATTTAAATATACGCGGGTCGATTTATTTAATCACAATTTCACGTTCCTATCTCAAACGGGTCTAAGAAAAATGGCAATGACTTATGGATGAACAAATATGCTCTATTACGTAAAAAAATGCCACAGACATATTTCTTGAAAAAATTTAATTTCATTAAAGGAAATTTTACGGCGTTCTACCTTACGCGTAAATATTACCCTATATTGCCTTGAAGATAATTAATTCATCTGTTATGAACGTAGTAAATATTTATGTTAATAGCATAATATTGGTATCCATATATCACCTTTCATAATTTTGGTAGGGAATGAGTGAAATGAAAATTATTATTTATTCATTCATATAGTATTATAGTAATCCGATAACAAAAACTTGTTCAATATGACAAAGACTCACAATGGGAAGGTAACATTTAAGATTTAATTTTGGGGTAAAAAAATACGGAAGTAAATATACTTTATGCCAAATTTCAAGTTTCTACGTAAAAACTTTTCTGATAAAGCGATCGTGACAGATAGGCGGACCGACGCGTAAATGATCTTACGTGGGTTCCGATTATACCTTCAAAAAATAATGAAAATATTGGATTAGGATCAGGATAAATGAAACTAAGGGTTCTTGTTTTTGGTTATATGTATTATGAATATTATGAATTTTCTTACAAATTTATTTTATGGGCAATTCAGATGCGGAAGTTGATATACGTTGTGCTCACAACCCAAGAGTGAAGAGGACCATTATCCAAAAATTACAAATATTTCTTATCAAAACAACGATTTAGTCAAAATGTTCAAAATAGCATTGGATCGGATGCCATCCGACAACCATAATATTGTCATTAGAGCTGACAAAACACCTGTCGGTGAGCACACAAGAAGGTTTAATTCACCAACAATTGATGAAGTGGCTATTGTCATTGTCGGTGAAAATTTGCAATTTGGAGATATCGTGCTTCATCGTCGCATAATTTGAAACGTGTATCTGAAATGCACAGGACTTATGACACGTTACAATATCCATTAATCTTCTGGCAAGGGGAAGACGATACCATTTTAATATCCAAATGGTTATTCAAGTAACATGTAACTAGATTGAACAGGATTAAATAATATTTTTTAAATTCAATATATCTAAGTAACAAATTAACAGTTTATTACTTAGATATATTACATGTGCTGAAACCAACAAAAAAGTTAGTGCTATGAATTGTTATCCATACAGACTCATGATCCGTGAAGGTCAAGTAAATCACATTTTGATGTGTCGACGGCTTTTCCATCAGTTTGCAGTTGACATGTCTTGCATAATTGTGACTGAACGATTGACATACATCCGTTCGAATCAACAGCAGCTTCGATCAGAAGAATACATTCATCTCCGCGATGTTATTAATGCCGATGGCAACGTAAATAACGTGGGAAGAATGACAATTTTGCCGGCCACTTACATTGGAAGCCCGTGCTACATACACGAGTACGCGCAAGATGGAATGTCATATGTTAGACAATATGGCCGCCCAGACTTATTAATTACATTCACCTGTAACCCTCAATGGATCGAAATCAAGAAGGAATTGCTACATAGCCAAACTCCAGTTGATAGACATGACATCACTGCCAGAGTTTTTAAACAAAAATTAAAATCTCTTATGAATTTCATAATAAAGCATCGCGTGTATGGCCAAGTCCGTTGTTGGATGTATTCTGTAGAATGGCAAAAACGCGGGCTGCCACATGCGCACATTTTAGTCTAGTTAGTCGAAAAAATAAGGCCAGATAAAATTGATTCCATCATTTCAGTTCCCGATGAAACAGTTGACCCAAAATTGCATGCAGCAGTAACTAAACACATGATACATGTTTTCACATTTTTAAGTTGATACATGGGCGATCGGTAGTTGTGAAGGTAAAATGCCAAAATTTTGATGTAGACAATCGTTGGATTGTGCCATACTCGCCAATATTATCCAAAGCTTTTGAGACTCACATCAATGTGAAATATTGTAACTCTGTCAAGTCGATAAAGTGCATATATAAGTATGTTAACAAATATGGCGATATAGCCATCTTCGTTGTAACAAATGCAAATTATGAAGTAAATCAGTATCAGAAGGGTCGCTATGTAAGTAGCAACGAAGAAATTTGGCGCATCTTTTCATTTGCGATCCACGAAAGACACTCTACAGTAGTTCACTTGGCAGTTGATGTAGAAAATGGACAACGAGTGTATTTCAAACACAAAGCGGCACGTCCACCGTCGACCACATTAAGAAGTTTCTTCTCAGTTCGTCAAACAGATGTTTTCGCTCGCACTTTGCTGTATGCTGATATGTCATGCAATTACACATGGAACGCAGTCGCATCTACACAGTACCTCCAAATAACGCCGAATGTTATTATCTTCGATTGTTGTTGGTGAATGTTTGTGGTCCGACGTCGTTTCAACAACGGAGAACAATTATGGACATCTGTGTGCGACTTACCGTGGGGCGTGTCAACTATTACAGTTACTCGAGAACGATTCGCATTGGGATAATACGCTCAAGGATTCCGTCATATCTTCATCACCGCATCAAATTCGTACATTGTTTGCGATTATCATATCGACATGTTTCCCCTCGAATCCAAAAGATTTGTGGGTGACATGTAGGGATGACATGTCTGAGAATGTTTTGCATCGTGTGCGCTGTCAAACTTTGAATCCTACACTACAAATGACTGCAGAAATTTACAATGAGACGTTGATCAGGATAGAAGACATATGTTTATTGATGGCAAATAAAGTGTTGTTGTGTTTGGGCATGACAGCACCCAGTAGTATATGCGCGAAGCATTTAACCACGAGTTGCAAAGAGAACAACAGTACGACACTGAAGCATTGGCCGAAACAGTTCATACAAATGTTCCAAAATTAAATCAACAACAAATAATTGCGTACGATACTTTGATAGAAGCTGTGAATAGTGGATCTGGCGGAATTTACTTCCTTTGATGCTCCCGGAGGGACTGGAAAAACGTTCCTAATTTCATTGCTATTGGCGAGGATCTCTCCCTTTGGCTTCATCTGGAATAGCTATTCCAGATAAACACCAGTTTGCAATATCGGCAAAAATAGCGCAATGGCAAAGATCCTATAGGTATGCAAATTGATCGTTTGGGATGAATGCACGATGACCCATAAGAGGTCACTGGAGGCACTGGACAGAATGTTGAAAAATCTTCGTGACAACCAAAACATGTTTGATGGGGCCATGATTGTGATTTTCGTCAGACTCTTCCAGTGGGTGAACGAGCAATATTGGAGGCAAAAAATGAAGATGTCGATGATCTCAATGCGACCATTCAGAATTTTCTTCCGGGAGAGTTGTTTTCCTTCAAATCAGTTGACACAGTTATAAATCAGGATGACGTAATCAACTATGCCACGGAGTTTTTGAATTCACTGGAATTGCCTGGACTACCACCTCACAATTGCAATTAAAAGTAGGATCAATTATCGCCATGCTGCGTAACGTTAATCAACCTCGACTGTGCAATGGAACGAGGCTGGCTGTGAAAAAGCTAATGAATAACGTCATCGAGGCAACGGAATCATAAAGGAAAAATATCATAAAGGAAAAATACAAAGGAGAGGATACCTTGATCCCGCGTATACCGATGATTCCAATTGATTTACCATTCGATTTTAAAAGTCTACAATTTTCCCTGCGTCTGGCCTTTGCGATGACCATAAATAAATTGGAAGGCCAGTCATTGAAAGTTTGCGGAATAAACTTGGAGTTTCCCTGTTTCGCGCATGGACAATTATACGTCGCGTGTTCGCGCGTCGGCAAACCGTCATCTTTGTTTATTTACGCACCGTAAAACAAGACAAAAAATATAGTTTATCAGAAAGCTTTAAATTGATTAAATGTATTGTAACTGTGTGTGTCTGTCAATATCAAATTGAAACCGTATAAATAGCCAGTATTATTGGCAAACTTTATTTTGTAAGTACCTAATCGTTATGACGTCACATTTTTTATTAAAGTTGAAACATTCCGCAATTATCGTTCAGCTTTTTATTAATTGATTCTGAGGCAGTACGAAGTTTGCCGGGTCAGCTAGTACATATATATATATATATATATATATATATATATATATACATTTTATACACATTTTACACAACAGTGCTTCAAATATTTTCAAAAATTAAAGAGCAATTATTTGTACATTTGGTATTATGTTAATTTTCATCGTGTTTTTATGGAATAACATAACAATTAGACTCTCCCTTCTAAATGTGGTTTTAGGAGAAATTAAATTAAATTCAATAACATCTCCACAACATCTGTTTCGTTTTTTATCAGTTTTTTTCGCAAAAAATCTGAGAAAATAGCACTTTCAAGAATATCTTTTTCGTGTTTTTTAATGTATTTAACATATATAACGAGGAATCATTACCATATTGATTTGTATTTTCAAGATGCACAAATATATCCATCCGAAATCATCTAAGCTGTCATTTTATTTGACCTATAAAAAACAAAGTGGAAATTTTTTTAAAGAAATCATAAGTCAAGTTATTTCAATACTCAATCAAAAATATTTTATTGTTTTCTATGTACAAAATGTACAAAGGTGTGTACAAAGTACAAATATACTATGTACAAAGGTATTTTTTGTGAAATTCGTATAAATGTCAAGAGTTTATAACATGTTTTGGAAAAAGGAATGATAATGACACACGATAACTATTTTTTCTCCTTAAGAGACCATATGTGGTCATAATATGCAGCAATTATTGTTTACAGTGTTATTTTATACACTGAAGCCCATGACCCGTGCGTTCTGAATTTCTAATTATCTGTATTAAAATTTATTTTTCTGTTTGACCCGATGATTTCTTTATGATTCTATAGCCAATCTAAACATCCTTTTAGTTTAACCATGTCACTGTCTGTTGATCGGTCAGTATGGTACAACAATATTGTTCGCAAATTATTAAAGGAGAAAGGGGCAAGGGGTGATATTTTTGCTTCTAAAATATTGTAGCGAAGTCATGAACGCGTCTTCCATACTTTCACAAAATTTTAAGCTTTAAAGTGGTAATTTTGAATAAACTCACACTTTCCCACCCCACCGACTAAACCTCTATTAATGAATAACAGAAAAGTATTCTCAATTGTGTACATAACGGAATTAAAACAAACATTTATTTACGTCTAAGTTGACACTATTATAGTTCATGTGTAATAACTAACTAACTTATGATATGTAGCTGGGTCCGTAAAAAGTCATAGAAACTATATAAACAACTTAAGTCAACTGTAAAAACAACTGCATCTGTCTGTCTATTTATTAGGTCTGTGAAAGCTATATTAAGAAATATATTTACATGGTAATAAAAACAGTTTATATTTATAAATAGTTTAATATACATACTATGTACGCAAAAATGTTTATATGCGTCTAAGTGTGTACGGAATCTATGTGGTGCCAGTCATACTCGTACTTGACAAGTTTTCCTAATCTAATGACGTCATTTTTATATGTTATGAGCGCATTGACATTTCGAATTAATATTTGAAAACCTGTTATGGACTTAAATTTCGTTCATCGTTATTCATACGGTGTGTTGAAAATATCTCTTTGCCTACATTAAAATAAATTGTGTTAAACTATTTAGTCAAAATTGATCTAAATTGCTAGGTTATTTAAATAGAAAGATGAAAAATACCACATTTTCACTGTCTTCTAAACAAACATCGATTTATAGCAACTTTTCCGAATGTATTATATATTCTCTCCATGTAGAAACTGCAAGTATGTGAATATGGTAACTGACTTCAAATCCTGGAGGTTACTACTTCATTAATGAAGCCTTACTTGTTTAACAATAATTAACCTGTTATTGAATAAGTTTATGTCGCCATTGCATAGCTTTGGGCGGGGGTTATTTATCTGTAATATCTCTGACGTCAGGATGCCTGATTTTTTTCTGCTTTAATGAGGAACATAATTATAGAAGGGTGCGTGACAAGAGGCGAGTTATCATGCAGATGGTTACTAAAATCCAAGGTTATAAACCTTATAATTTTATCCGCCTTTCTAAAGTATTTTGTTAAATTTGTTTTATTTCACCTTCTGAAATTGTAAAAATTACAAAAATAAATCGTTATCTATAACGTGCTTAAGCATACTCGTAGTTAAAAGTTCCCTTTTATGACAATCAACTTTTATAAAAATATTGGGACATGATTTTATAGAGAGAAGTATCTATTCCAAAATTATTTTTCGTAGCAGCCTTAAAGCTATACAGGAATTTCTAAAAACTATTTTATTTTCGTGGTTAAGTCAATACCTCCCTCTTACCAAACGAGCTATCTAAAATTAAGGCGGTATATTTAATACAAAAATGGTTATTCCTTTTTTTTCATTATAATATTTTAGATTAATACAAAAATATTTTCGTAGACCAGAAGATGCTTTTAAGCCTTAATTTACGTTTTGGCTTATTTACTGTAGAAGTAATGATTTTGTTAAGTATAACTTATCGTAGCTACTTTGAGTTTCAAATTTCATGTGTTTAAGACAACCTCATAACTTAAACGTAACTTATAATTATCTCGAAAAGTTTTCCAACTTTGTACAAATTTTCTGAATTTAAACCTATACTGCCTAGTTATTACACTAATGATTTAATTTGAAAGCTCTTGTCTATCGTCTTACGCGCCATTAGAAATCAAAACGCATGCGTGGGCTGAATTAATTGCTGCAAGATTAATATTAAACTAAGGAAGAAACTGAGGTAAAACCGTACGTTTTATGTGTTATATAAAAGCTCCTGGTTAAAGTCGGATTCAGTTATGGCAGATTTGACTTGCCCTACATATTCGATGTTTGCTCACTATTAAATTCATGTAACATCCTGTTTGAATATTTTATATCCAAAATAATAAAGTTCTTGTTGGATAATGCTTTTATATTGGTACCCACTCGTATAGTTTTCATCGATTTAATGTAAATTATAAAAACTTTAGTCTGGCCTGCCTTTTTTATATTATATATATATATATATATATATATATATATATATATACACACACACACACATACATATGTATGGAATATTTCTTGGTCTTCATCGTTTAACTCGAGTTTTTAATAGTTCCGTACTTAAGAGGACGTAACCATTAAAAACAACTAAAAAGCCACAAAATAACCCTATATATACATTATGATGAGACTGGTCTGTCTCTTTGTACGTCACGGCTGCTTTTTTCAGGAATTACCGTCGTTATAAAACTAGAATTTCAGCACAATTATTAAATTTTCTTGTTTGCGTGCACTACCGGTAACTGAATTTGGAAGTGTTTTATTTTTAATCAAAATAGGGTCCAAAATGAGGGGTTACAATTGGTGTAACAAATTGAAATGGGGTATTATAAGAAAGGATTTATATGTTGCAAAACTACTTTTTTTATTTAATTTTAAACTTAATAGCCAAGGACTTAAAACCAAATCGAGGACGAGTTAGCCAGGGTGGTTTTGAATACATATAGGAGAAGGGTGCTGAAATGTGACTGTCTGCATCAGATGTCGTTACGAATTGTCGCGCACATTAGTGTTTTTCTAAATCGTGTTGAAAGTTTAAAAATTATTTGGTTTTTGACTGGAACTTAAATCTTAATTGATTTGCTTTTTATTGTACTTTCGTAATCTACTTGGTCCGCTTAATATTTATACATTTTCTTATCTGTAATTATTCTTTCTGACATATAATACATGTAATTATTTTCATTACGTATGAAATTAAGGTAATAAATTACATTGTTTGAATAAAATGTGTAAGGAAATACTTAGAATTGTATTAACTTTATGGCTATTTCCAAAACTTATTGAGTCGACGGTGTTGGGCGCGATAATTATCGACAATATTTTTTGATATCACATACCGTTTACAAATGAGTTTGACTGAAATTTTTGCAGTCACTGTGAACAATTTTAGTTAAGATAGACAGATGAATAATAGCTTGCGAGTTTCACTTGTACTTGCGGTTTTTATATAATTAGGATATAGGTTTTATATCAATGTTTAAATATTATTCAAATATTTTAAATGCACGTGTGCAGAAGTGATAAAAATAAGAAAGCAATTTCATTTTTATGACAGTTATAATAAATTAATATTTTCATTTAACCATCAAATTCTTATGTATATATTGCCGTTCGCAATGAGCTGTTACATTATAAAGAGGAAATCGTAGATTTCGTATGTGAGATTCCATATATCTCTGAAGCATCACTTTCAACCTTCCGTACATTTAGATTTATTGGGTATCGTCGCGTCAAATCCTTTTTTAATAAATGGATAATTCATAGTAAAACGGGAATTTATCACTATTATAATGTAAATTATTCTAGAACCTAGGTATTGCTTTCTTACACCCCTATAGAGGAACCATACGGTTACTCATTTGCCTCCTCCTTCTTTTGTACATCAGTTTTCTTTAGTATTAGTATTTTTATCCCTTACACGATACATTTTCGTTGTCTCGATTTCTGAAGGAACATAACATTTAATTCAAACACTTTAATTCCATTTTCAAATATTTAAGTAGAAAGGTTTTATATTTTATAGTATTATTTTATATATGTTTCTTCGTCCAGATCTCTGTAGATGAAAGCTTGTGAAAACACATCGTATGTGATACCTTCGAATTGATCTATATCTAGATATTTTCACTGTATCGTGATGTGAAATATAGTGTTATAGAAATATAGAAAGTAACTGAATATCGATTATAGTAAATGAGAACAGACTGGACTCTTGTTTCATTCTATCCCTGTCATTCCGTTTGATTTATTTTATATCCACTTTGTGCAAATATACCACGTTACTTTATCATTACGCATTTTTAACCTGTAATATGTCGCTAACTTTGCAACAAATGAATAAATATAACTAATACGATTCACGGAAATTCTCATAGGTATTTTTGGTTAATCTGTGGAAAAATCTCATTTAGAACTTACATTGTAAAAAATAATACCATAGGTTACATTTCTTTTTGTAATAAATGCCAATATATTACCCATACAATGTAATAATAAGCCAGTCAGAGTTACATAAAAATCATTAAATCATGGTTATTTTGTTTGATGGTTACTTAGTTGCGATTTCTTCATTTATTCAGTATTCCATTAAATTAGTATAATTTTGAAAATGCAAAATAGATATTAACAAAAAAAGTATATTTCTCATATTTTATCAACCTATTTTCATAAATTACCGCAACCTACATAGAGACAAAATGAGAAATGCTTCTACACTCAATAAAACTACCACGTAATTGTAACAATACAAATTTATTTTTTCAGTTGATCAAATTCACATGTATAGAGATTCTATACATTTTTGATAGATCCCAGCTACATGTGATAAGTCGATCCACTATTACTCGGTGAACTACTCGATACGCAATCTACTTTAACTGTGATAATTTTCTTTTTAATATATATATATATATATATATATATATATATTATTTTGAATACCTTCAGATATTCAAAAATAGCTGTTTAGTTGGTAGAGGGTGTGGGCACGAGGTAGGGGCGCGGGTTGGTAATTGAGTTACATAGTTAACCTCAAAATATGTATCAAAATTTTATGTTGTCTATCTTAGAGTCAAATAATTTAGATTCTTCAAAATTTTGATATGCAATAAAATTTGTTTATTGCCAGAAATGGAAACTGAAAAAAATTAATGTAATATCGCTATTTTATATTAATGTAATAGAATCTAAAATGCTTTTTTTAAAAACGTCTTGCAATTAAGTAAAAAATTTAATAAGAAAATTATAATTAACACTATTATTTTCTTTCACTTTTTAATCTATTTAGAGATTTTTATTTCCACGTCAATATTGACAAACCGAATGGCGTTGTTTGAAATTTCATTGTGATAATTGTAAAATAAAATAGTTTAAACTGTTCAAAATTATTGATACGTAAGATAATTTGTTTATATCTAGTTTAAGCGACACAGAATTAAAAGCGCTTGCAAAAAGTTATATGTAAAATTACAACTATCGCCATTATTTTCCCTTAAGTTTTTAATTGATTTATAGATTTTTATTTGCATATCAATATTTGTTTCTGGGATTTATTATCCCTGAATTCAAATTAATTGTTTGCTAGATGCGTTAGACTGAATTTATTATTATTTTAATGAAATAGAAAAAAATTAGGGCTAAGTATCAAACTAAAACAATAACCGAGGGATGCATATGAATTTTATTTCTTCTGAATATTAGTTCAGAGACATCTGAAAATAAAGAACAATTTGTTAAATAAAATATATTTTTTTGTATTTTAAATAATATAATCAGTAATTGAATAAACATCATGTTCATGAGCACCATATTATACAAAAATCTAGCAAATTCACTGCGACTAATTTTTAAGTTAATACATTAAGATATCTCACAGCTTTGCGGTAATGCAGTTTAAAATTCCCCACTGTAAAGTTTGTCAAATATTGTCCTTAGCTAAATACGATTAGTTCTATTGCTAAGCACTTGGGCATCACAACCAATTATTACTTTAATTGTTCCTAGGAAATTCACGAGAGTTCTCTTTAAATTTAAATTTATCTGTTTGTAAATACAATTTTTATATTTGAACATTTGTTTATTGATTTTACGAGAGAAAATATTTCCATATTATTTTAAATGTAGACTTTCAAATATTTACATAATATATTTACGTAGAAATATTACCTTAAATAATTCTACATGTCAATTAAAATATGAAAACATTGGTTTTTTAATTTGAAAATTTCTAAGGTCAATTACGGAACAAAAGTATTATTGCCTTTTTTGTGCTCTAAAATATCATATATGATTGAATCCTTAGATTTTGTAATCGTGTATACTTGGTAATGGACAAGATTGAATATTCATTAAAATGAATTTTAATCTTAATAAATATATTGTCAAATATGTTTTTCACATCTGTATTATGTTTTGTAAAGAGTATATTGTAAATTTCGGTAACTTATTTAAGATTTTAAACATTTTAATGTCTTATTTAATAAGGGCGAGAAAATTAACTTAAAGTCCAAAAATAAACATGAAAAAAGGTTCAGTTACTTATTTCAATTTTAAATTAAAATCCTGAATTGATAACCGGAAAACCTTAAATATTTTCTTATAAAATTCTGTGTTAGGTAGGTTTTTATGCTGGCTATATTCTACTTATAAACAAATACCACTATGTTATGTGTGATTTTAAGAGGTTTCTTTTAACTAACTTTTAAGAATTATGTATTTTTACGATTTGGGCAATTTAAAACTCGTCTATTTGTAGTTCCGCTCGGATATGAGACGCAATATTCAAAATAATTAAAAAGAATTTAAGTAAAGAGTGCATTTTACTTAAATATATTTGCGGGTTTTATTTTTTTACATTGGAAAATGAACGACGAATTCGTTAAAATGTATTCTTAATAGCAATTTCAGCATGTGATTCAAAATGTATATTTATAATTTTTTATAGCCCCATGTATGGCAAAAAAATTAACATAAATCATTATGTAGTTAGAAGGGTGAACTAATTAAAGTCACTTTGTAAAGCTTCTGAGTAGAAAACTGTGTATCATGTAGATCCATAATTTAGGGGATCTAAGAAATTCATAAGTGATCTGATGAGAGATTAAGAGAAACTTTCTCATTTTTAGAAATGCTATCTCTGCTTCAATTTCCGGCAATAGAATTGGCGACTCAGTGTTGCTGCTATCCCACGAAAAAGATGTTATGCCCGAAAGGGTGGGTCAGATACAGTTTTGCGATATTATTCAACTCAGATATTGACTTGTTATCCATATATTCAATGTGTACTTCAATTTCTTTACAAATGGCTTCTAGAAATTAGTTTTTATCTCAGATGTAACTTTTCTTTATCTTCAGGCTCAAATCTCCAAATGGCTGTGTTTTATCAGATTAATTGTTCATTACAGTTTTCCGTAGAAGTTCCTGTTTTATGGCGGCATTTGTGATCGTGGCTCTATTGATTCCTTATGGACTTTTTAAGGCTTAACGCTATCCGGGCATTAAGTATTATGTGGCCTGACCCGCAAGCGGTGCCTGAAATGATCTTAATTTTGAATACTAACGATCTCTAGCGAGCGTTTATGATGACATAGATTTTAATCTTACCTAATCAATTAAAATACTCTTTTAGAGTTAAAATATACATCTATGAATAAAGACTATTACTGATTTTTTAATATTTAGCAAAAGCTTCTGTTCATGATTAAGACAAAAACGATAACACAACAAAAAGGTTGATAATACGAAGACGACCGGTGTGAGACTTTGTAGAAAATACTTATTTTACTAATATATTTAGCTTTGTTAGAATTAGATAGAAGTGCAAATTTATCCATTTCTATGGTTTGGTTCTTTCATTATATTATATACGTATTTGTGAATATTTCGGTACATGAAATACATAAAACGTGTTAATATTACTAAAATATTGCCATTTTATTTTTTATTTGAGTATAAAAATTCTAGATTGGTTCATTCAGTATATCAAATTATTTTTATAAATTCATTTTTATTGGAGGTGAATGTACTTATCATATCCTTAATAAAATCACACCAATAAGTTAACTAATTAGACTATATTTATTAAACTTTCCACAATCGTTATCTATTCTAGTCTAGTTATAAGAGATAAGTATTAAATGAAATCAAAAGGGTCATCCAATAAATACTAAAAACGTTCAAAAAACAATTATTCGGGACACTAATTTGAATTACTTAAAGTATATACATACTTTACTTTTTTTCTTGTATATTTAAGCATATAAGCGTATTTCATTGAATTAATAACTATGTACAAATCATAAGTAAACATCACAAACTTCCACCCTAATAGATCACGTATCTATGTAGGAGAGGACAAATAACGTACAAATAGAGGGAAATGTTCAAGGATTACTTAAAAGACTTTATAAGCCGTATTGCAAAGAAAATTTGGTGTTCTGACATTATAACAATTTCACTTTGTTCTTAACAAAACGTCATCCATTTGTATAGTTTATCAAGACGGATGAGTGTCAACATGTGAAAGTCGATGTGTGCTGTGAATATTCTGGAGCCTTAACATATTAAATGATGGAAGGTGCTTATATCATTCATTTTAAAATTACGTAATAAATAATACAATGGAAAATTTTAATAAGACCTGCACAGACATTAAGAAACTATTAAATTCTGAACTAATTTAGGAATAAATTTAGTAAAATAATTGGAGAAATTGTTTGTATTACTTAATATGGATAATTTTACGATGTAAAAAGTAACATGTTATTAACATAGGAAAAAAATGACATAAAAACGACTATTAATATACAGTTACATTACTGTTCTAGTTTTTTTTGGTTATTTGAAAAGTGTACAAAATTATTCCTTCATCTTGCAGTATTGTGGTCAAACGTTACGATAGATAACAAATTTGCATAAATTTATAAATGAGTAGTTTGATTTAAAATAATTTTTATTAACATAAAAACCAATACCCGTATGTAGTTTTTTTTCATTTTTAATAAGCAATACAGTTAAGTGCAAAAAAATTAATTTTCTAGAAAATCATTACAGCTTAATTTTTATTCACAACTAAGTAGAACTACATGACGTAGTATTATTTCTACTTTATATGAATTCTTAACAACGACCTAGGTTTCGTTGTATGACAACATATTCAGGTGGGACATTCATAAAGAGATATTTACAAAATACCCACCTGTAGTTGTTGCCATGCAACGAAACCTAGGTGGTGGTTAAGAATTTAAATAAAGTAGAAATAATACTACATCACATAGTTTCATTTGGTTGTGAAAAAAAATTAAATAAAAACCTTATATTCACGAGAATGTAAACTTTATCCGATAAAACAACAAATTTTTAAATTTAAGATATAATTCTTTTTTTTTTAATAATGGATAATATGATGATTAAAAATGTGAATGCAGATATATCTATATTAAAGTAAATTATTATTTGGTATAAGTAATTAAAGTACAGAGTAATATTATTAACAATATATTTAAGCATCCAAAATATGCGAAGCAGGTTTAAGTTGTGTTTATATTCACAAGCTTTAGTAAGTTAAATTTACTTAGAGACAAAGCAATATTTAATAATTGTGGGGAAAGTAAGTACCTATCGAAACTGGTTATCTATTTCGTTAATCTCAAAGAAGAATTTTACCATTTAAGTTTATGTATTTTGTCAAAGTCCGATGTATACGGTACCTATACACTCAAATCATCACACTCGTGTTTATGACGCTACACTTTTAAGCGGATTTATGCGTTTCATGCGAGCATAAATTCAATTCCAGAAATGAAGTCTATGAATTGGAGTATTGCTAAAGTTAATTATATTGAAGGCGCTTTATTAGCAAAAAATATTACAAAAAATTATTTTCCTACGTAATAATTAATAAATAACTAATAACAAATATCAGCAGCTAGTAATAATTAAATATAACTACAAATAGAGACTACAAATGATTACGCAAGGTCTACTCGACGCATTTACTGCTTATAGGATTAAATAATATTTTCCTTTCTATAACAGGATCCATAATTTCCATATCTCAAAAAAATCCTTCACATTTCTACGGATAATAAACCGTGACACGACGAAACGGAATTATACAAAAACCAGAATAATTAGCTCTCCCCACTAAGTGAATCGTGTGGTCTTACGAGAGTGGCATAATGATAAGGGTTAAGACGAGGCTGCTAGCTATAGATCGTCGAGTTGAAACAACATTTACATAAATGTAACGTGTTAATGCAATGTGCTGGATTTGAGTTAATATTGTTTGATAAACTTATGTTAATATATAGTACTCTTCATTGGTAAGAGGAAATGTATTATTAGTTGAAAGCTATTTAAAACATAATGCTTATTGCAAAAATCACAAGTTTCGAACTTTTAGATTTTGATGCGATTTAAATATATTTTCGTTTATCATGGTTTCCACACACCAAATCTAGTGCCAACTTAAAAGTTTACATATATATATGTATATATATATATATATATATATGCGTGTATATATATATATATATATATATATATATATATATATATATATATTTATATATTTCGTAATTTTTATACGCTCTGAAAACCGTATTTCTATTATTAAAATTCGTAAAACTTTTAGATAAAAATCTATCTATGAATTTAATAGATAGACCAAATTGGTCTAATATTTTGAACATGGCGGCGGTTAAAATTTAAAACATTTAAAATATTAAAAATGTTGAAACACTTGAAAGTATACATATTATAAATTGTTAAAAAAACTTTTAACATGCTACAATTTTTGTCCAACAAACTTTTCTTTGGAAAGACTTTAATAAGACGCTTTTATTAACTTTAGTTGTATGTATATAAGAATGAGTGTAATGGAATCTTTTATTTAAATGTTCACCTACTTACAGGCGTCGAAACAATTTAAAATTGCACACGTATCAAGAACTAATGATAATACATTATTAAAAAAATTATGAAAAAGGATACAGAAAAAAAAATATAGTTAATGGGAAGCCTTAGAGCGAAATAGTATAATATTTAAAAAGATGAGTTAGCAGTCGGAAAATTATTATTAATCCTCTATGTACTTTTGTCACATTTGTATTATTTATAATTTTTTTTTATTTATATTTCGATCAATTTGTTATAGCATAAATAAATTTTCTTTTATTTTTGTTTTTCTGTTTAGCTAATTTTTATTTTCAAGCAATAGTGACATATATTAGGAGTTTAATCTAGTCGGTGTTGCCTAACCAACAAATCTAAATTGGACACTGACAAAAGTTCTCTCTGGAGATAATAATCGCCACATAATAAAATAATAACTTACGAATACAAACGGCAAACTAAAATGTCTTCAAACAATTCATAAACATCAAGAAAAATGGAGGAAGTATACTTTAGAACCAGGAACATTTCGACAAGTTTTTTGGAATCATATTAAAGAATATACCTTAGACATTTGACACACATATAGGAATTAAAAAATTAATTAAATTAAATCACTTAAAATAAACATTTAAAATTACCTTAAAAAATATAATTTGTAAGTCTTAAACGTCAAATAAAAAAATTATGAATCATACTAACTTAATGTTTCAACATCTTAAAATTTTTAATTTATGGTTCTTTTTTTAATGTATGACTATTAGCTTTTTATTTGCCATTAGTATAAAAACATAATTATAGTAATTAATTTTTAAGATGTAAATTTATAATGTACTACAAAGGAAAAAAAGAACACAAGTGATTTATATAACGAAAATAATTTCCGGTCGTAACGAATGTATTAAAAAATTGTTTAAAAAATAACTTCCATAAAAATTTACATTTCCCAAAAAAAATATTTGTTATAAATATTTCAAAAGAATAAGAAAAAGCCCAGCCACTAGGCTGGACTGGGCAGGGCTGGGCTGGGCTGGCCTGGGCTTAATTTAAGTAATCAACAATAAATGTTATCAATATTAAACTTTTTATTAGTAATAAAATTGCATTTAATTGTTAATATTGAAATGAAAAAAATAGTATATGAATTTATAATATATTTAAAATGAAGCAACTACAAAATGAAATAAATGGCATAAAATATCCAAAAAAGATATGTGCCATAATACGAATAGACTTTATTGTTTCCTGAATGTTGGCACCAATTAAACATAATGTAGTTGTTTAAATTTACAGGTTAAAAAAGTGTTCAATATTACTAATTATTTTTTGTTACAAATACTTAATAATTCATAACAAATTATGCTTTTAATTGTGTAACAAGTGGTTAGTGATAATAAAATAGGTTAAATAACTGTTAAAAATGGTTAAAATATATTCTATCGCAAACATAACATCAGGTACAAAATTTTTCAAATTAATTTTTTTATGATAAATAATCGTCAACCGCATAATTTGCTTTTAATATATATTCTTTCATATGGGATCAAAAAAATGTCAAAAAGTTCCTGGTTTAGACCGCATTAACGGATTGCAATCATTATTCCACGTGAAGGTTTGCCGTAAAAAATTATCTTCAATATGAGGAATTATGGGAATATCTCGAATACAGTAAAACAGTTAATTTAAAAGACAATTTAAAGGTGATAACGAACATAAGAACTAAGAGTCAGTCATAAGAACTGACATCATTCAATATGACATTAAGACCAGAAAATAGTTGCTTGTGGTATGTTGAAAGTTTGGCTCACCACACGCCTGGTTCGGTCAGAGACAACAAATTGTGGTCCTGTCTGCTATAATATATAAGCGGAATTCGTAGTAGCCTATGCAGCCACACCCAGAGAGGTAGTATGGTTGAAGCAGTTATTATGTGACCTTAGTTTATTCATTCAAAAGACTGTGTATTGAAATATCGATAACAAAAGTGCAATATGTGTGAATAGTATGAAAAATGTAGAAATCTATGTATAATACTAAAACTTAGGTAATGTAAAACGTAAAATATAATGTAAAGTGTAAAACTTGCAAGCAAAGCTCAGGTTTGAGTAATGTAAAAGATAAAATGCAAAACGTAACATGTAAAAAGGTTAAGTTTAAGAAGAGTTAGTTGCATATCCTTTTGTGCAGTTTTAAGTGTAACATTTTAAATGTTATTTTAAATCTAGGTAAAGTTAGTTGTATATCCTTGTGCGTCGTTGTGAATGTGAAATATTCCTGTAAAACTTGAAATTGGCTAATATTAGTTGCATATATGTCAAAAGTCTTCAGTGATATGTAAGACACGCGATGTGTGAAATACTAGTAAATAAGAATTAGAATTAATACTTATATATTTTGAATAATTTACGTAATGTAACTAGTATAGAAATGTATATTTATCGAGAAGGTTCTGTATGATACATATATTTTATGATACAAGCCGCAACTCCGTCATCGCATTTCCACTTTTCTCTATACGCTGATATTAATAGCGGCGGTGGCTATTTGTCAGGATTCCTCATCTTGGAATAGTTTAACAGTTAACCACGCGGTTCCACCAATGCAAAAATAACTAAACAAATACAATACTAAAAGAAATGTGAAACAAATCGAAATAATCTTCTAATTAAATTTTCAATCACTTCCAGATGTCAGAATTACTCAGCATTTTTCATACAACACGGTTATTTCATATTTATGAATTGGTATTCTTACTAAGTTCAATGCATATTAAATGGTTATTTACACTAGGTTAACAGAAACCTATATAATAATAGATTAAGAGAAAGATTTATAATCCTTTTTGAGGAAATTGCGTGCATGGAGGAGTATGAGGTTTAGCATAGCTAAAAAAGCTAAAAGTTATAATATATTTTACAAATACATTATATAATATGTTACAAATACATTTAGAAGCTTCATTGTTTACTGTCAATGCCAAACACATAATAGTCTTTAATCAAACCGTTGAACGTAGTAGAGGTTTGTCATCAAATAATTTTAAAATGTCAGATTAACAATGAGTTTCGAACTGTGAATTTCGTGTGATTTCAAATGTTCTTTTTTCTGTGGAGTATATGTCAAGACAAAAATCGTTTATTTTATATTTTTTTAATAGATGTCTGTGTTTTATATATTAGTGGAATACAGTTTTGCTTAATATATCTGTTACAAAAGGAAAAATGTGTCAGCTTGCGTAATATACACCAATTGCAAAAATAACATTTTGTAGCAGGAACCTGAATTGACTTACTCTAGCCTTTCTTTTAGTGTTTTCAACAAAGTAAGTACGTAAGTATATTTTCATCTGGTGACGATAATAGGATTTGATTTACAAAATAATAATTTAGAAAGAAAAATGTGATGTTAAGCATTGAATTATTACTACGTTATTTAAGGCTAGTTCACATAAAAAAAAATTGTAGTTAAAACTGATAATAAATAATATTTAAACTTGAATTCATTCAATATTATGAATATATCACATTTACGTTACTATAAAAATGAATTTGAAATCTACATAATCAAATATTGAGAAACATTCCGGGGGATGAATGACAAGAGGTTGGTTAAAATGTCATGTCGCTAGCGTTACCTCAGGGAATAGAGCTCAATCTATTGTATAACAGCCTTACGCCGCTATTAGACCTCTGGCAAGCTTGACCAATTACTTATTCATTAATTGTAGGAATAACAATAACGAAAGAAACTATAAACTAAGTTTGGCGGAGAAAAGAAAGAAAACTAAGATTGGCGAAAAAAAACAAGAAAACAAAAATTGACATGGCAAAAGGCTTACTAAATGGCAATATGGCTTTTATTACTGAAATTATCTAGGCACTCTTCCGATCTAATTAACTGCATGATTCAGACATTCCATCGGACTGTATTGATTTTGGCACCGATGGTGTACAATAGAGCTATGTACTGTTGGAAGGCGCATGTTTCCATTTATCCTGACACATCCTCCATGCAGAAAATGCAAGGTTGTACTATAAATTATGCGGTTATTTATTTAGAATTGCGTCCCTTTGCTGCCGGATAGGCTTATGTATCTATCAGATGCTTAAACTCACGAAATATAGCCTCATTTCACAGTCTTCAAATAGAAGAACTTGATTGTTTGAAACTAACAAGGAGAGTTCCATGTCATGATTACGCGTAAAATGAAATAGCCAGGTTACGTTAACAGAATAAACTAATTTTATTTTCACACCTAAACTCCTAGGATTCTTGTGTAAATACATCTAACTTTAATTTTATTTTAAATCTAAAAAATAAAAATAAAATTATAGTTTAAAAAAACTAAAAAAACACGCTTCTGTATCAATATGAACTAAAAAATAAAAGATCTTTAAATATGAAGTTTGGTCAGGAGCCAAAGGACGTCTCCAATGATAAAAATTTAACTTTATTGTAAAAAAGGAGCAGAGTGCTAGATATTAGTCACTATGGAAATGTAAATCGATATTCATATTTAAAATTAATTTAGATATTTGAAGATAATTTATTTTATATGAAAGTTATTTTTTTGTCATTCGAGATATCCCAGGGCTCTTAAATAAAATTTTGCATATTTAAAGATGATTTTGTATTTATTAGTTCATATTGATAGAAAAGTACATACTTTTCTATTAATATGAACTAATAATTACAAAATCATCTTTAAATATGCAAAATTTTATAAAAAACATTTTTTTAATTATAATTTTGTTTTTAACATATATTTTCTATCGTAATTAGAATCTTTTCATATAACGTCATTTCATTTTTATAAGTATTCCTTCAAGAACATTTGATTCCTTATAAAAATATGGGATCATACGTACCAAATTAATGATATTTTGAATAATGAATGTACATCCATTAGTAAACATTTCACCAATTTATGCAATTTTAAATTTTTCTTGTGGGGCGTAAGTAGCCACTCCATGCTAACTAGATACAAAAATAAAGTCGTAAGACAAAATTATTAAGTTTCTACTGGAACACTGCTTTGCGCTATTTCAATATGTAAAAGAACTAAATTCAATTTTATTAAAATAATTATTAGGTTTCTACTAAAAATTAATTAGATAGCCCTGTATTTTTATTTTCATATTTTTATTTTTTTTACAATTTTTTTGGCAAACAAGTTGTAAATTAAAAAGTGTTATTTTGAAAATGCAAACTATTTTCCATATATACTACGTATCTGAAGACCAATTTTTCATTATGAATATAAGTAAAAAACTACGACGTATAACTTTCCGACTGTCATTTGCCATCAGATTTATTATATATTATTGAGATTAAAAGAATGAATGAATTATGAAGACAGTTCGCATATAAAGACAATTATTACAATCAATTTTGTAATTTGAAAATACTTTTTCAACACTTCAGGACTAAGTACTTACTAATGTTGAAAAAAAATCACAAACCATTTATTTATAATGCAACTCTGCTTAGCTATTGTGACATCGTCAGCATGATATTCCGAAATGTATGTGCATTATTTTAATTCAATTGTTTTATAACCTTAAGTTAGACAAAGAATTGGTTTAAATGCCCCAATGTAATATTTTCATTTTCGTAACGTCGAAACCGTTTGAGAGAACATGACGAAATAAGAACTAAATTAGTTCCGGTTACAAATAGAAAAACATATCGTTTTATATAAATACAATATAATACATTTTATTTTTTGCACATATCATAGGAAAGCTGAAAAAGCAGTATTTTTACAAAAATCTTAGACAGATTGTAAATATATTTTTATTGTCCGTTCTGTGCGTCCAACGCATAATTTAAGAATACCCTATTAATAAACCAGAAACAGACATAATCAGATCAAAATATGCAGTCACAAAAATGAACGTTTAAACTAGCTATTCAGTATTTACGATTTCGTGTCCTCGTAAAAGGAATTCGAAATATTAAATAATCCTGAAATTAACGAGGATGATCGCCATTTTCTTTGTTTGTTGACGATCGTCCGTATAATTGTCATCTTTCTAGGATTATCACAATAATTATTTCGCCATTCAATTATCCTACGGCATTTATATTCAACAGAATTTCTGACATGAGTATTTATAAATTTACATATGAAAAATCTACTCTATTTATTGTTGTTTTAACTCAAGGGTTTATCTTTTAGTCTTTTTAAGTTTTTTCTTTTAGAGGGTATTGATACTGCTTTATCTTTAAAATATTTTTTGAACTTCATTAATGCCATGCGAAATTTTAGATCTTGCATTATATTTTGCAATTACAAATGTATATATTATGAACGAAAGAGCGACTATTTTTATAGTAAGTCAAGATTTTAAATTACTGGAAAATTTTTTTTTTAAGATACTATGCTATCAAATTTACTGGATTCCGTAGTGAAATGAACAAAAAGGAACCTTTATCATTCCTATGTTAATCTGCCCGTCCATATGTCAAACCATCATAGGTCTTTTGGCTTAAAAATTATTATATTGAAATTTTAAAGACGACGTAATTAAATTTGGGTACATACTATGGACATGAATTTGACCATTCAAAGAACAATAACAAAATATTTTTACTGTTTTTTCAAATACCAGACCTGTACTATCACTGAAACGATGAAAATATTGCATTAGCATCCAGGAGAATCGATGGTATTAAAGGGAGAGCGATATTTTCAAAGAACATTTTAGTGGATAAACACGAATTAAATTAGAATCGGTGCATACGTATGTACGTACGTTATCGGTGCATATGTATGTCCGTACGCTATCGGTGCATATGTATGTACGTACGCTATCGGTGCATATGTATGTACATACATTACCGGTGCATATGTATGTACGTACGCTATCGGTGCATATGTATGTACATACGCTATCGGTGCATATGTATGTACGAACGATTTCAAAATAAAATTATCAAATTTGAAGGGAGCAACCGCTATTGGTTACTTTACGGACTTTTTACTTGATATTGTTCAGTGGAACGAAAAAAACAATAAGTTTTTGAGCAAGGAAATCCTGCTACGAATGTTTAAACCTACGTCTTGCTTGAGAAAAGCTTATTAGACTAGAACCAGAAGATTTGCAGATTATTGGTCCATAGATGAAGTTTATTATTTTTCGTTATAATCGGAAAATATTTTCGGCGGTGAAGTCAAAAAACTTAATTTTTTTTCATACACTGGAAAGTTACTGGCAGACCGCGTGCGTGCAGTATATAAAAATGACTCTCATGTTAATACAATTGCTATGGTTGTGTTCGTTGACGACTCAGATTTTAGAGGTTGTTCTTTCTGATGAGGTCGTATGGGTATCACCAGCAGCTGATAAAAAGGAATATGCGTTAGATTTCACTTATCACATAGGAAAAAACTTATTTAATCCCATTGTATCAAAGTTGGTATAAATTAGAGAAAACCAAAATATTCTGATTTCTGGGAGACTGTGATTTGTGTGATATCGATATCAATGTACGTTATGTTTTTGTTAGAATAGATACTGCATGTCAAATATTTGTGATAAAGATGGAACTCAACTTCGCATTTCCTCAATTATATTTTTTTATATTTTAACCTCAATGTGATATATACGAATATATATTACTTGTGTTTTTATTTTGCGAATTTTTTAACTCACTTTTATTTCTGATACTAAAAAGAAATGGATAAAGTATTTCAATCAATGTAAAAGAAGGCGACATAAAGATGAGAATTATCTGTGTAAAAAGTAAAATGTTGAAAGTAATAAAAGACCTGCACGACTAAGATTTGTTTCAGTAACCTACTTATCATGAGGCGGAAAAAGATACAAAGTGTTTTGACCTCGAGAATGTTGTCCTCGGACTTATTTAGAAAAGAAAGCTATTTTATAAGCGCAAGTATTTTTGTGTTTTTTCTCATATTCTTAATACTATAGGGGCTGAGGTTATATTTGCCAAACTTTAACATAGTTTATCACATTACATTTTTCAAATAAAGTGCACAGCTTCTCATAAATTGAAATATTTTAGCAGTTGCTTTAAAATCAAACTCTGGGAACGTTTTATCCAATCCGTAAAAATTAATTACATTGGTCAAATAAAATATTCATTGTGAATACAATAACTAATCGCAAAAACAAATTTTCCATAATCTCAGTAGAAAATATTAATTAAATTAATAAACGGTATATTTACCTCTTCAGTATTATATATTCGCTCAGTATTTCTATAATTACGAAAAGTCGCTCTAATCTTTGTGTATTTCTAAATGTAGTCCATTTTTTATGTACACCAATGTTCTGGTTACATACGGTTTTTACATAAAAATTAATATTTGAAAAACGAATTTTGTTTTGCAAGCAAATGGAATAATTCGATTACACAGTTTGAAACACCTAAAAACTCTTTGCTTTCTTTGAGTAAGGTTTTGTTTTTGAGGAAAAATTTTGTTTTTCCTTTATTAACTATCTATGTCATGCCAATAATTTATATTAAAATATGAGCGCCCGTGTTGTATATCCTTTTCTTCATATTTTCTCTATACTTTCTTTTTGCTTTCAAACAGTTAATAATTTAATAGATATTCTCGATTTAATTTGAAAACATTTTTAACTATGTCCCACTCAAAGTGGTCGAAAAAAAAATCTTAGTTTTGACGTGAATGTTTAAAGAAAAATTGTTTTAAATATTTTTATATTTATTTTGACACTTAAGACACATCTTAAAATGAAAATGATAAGGGGCTCTGACTTACAGAGGGACTTACCGACATGACGAAATTAGAAAATTTTTGTTTTTTCCATTTGACTACGGAGCCTAAAAAATAATAATGGTCACTAGACGAATCGATAATTTAAATTTTATTTTTAACAAATTTAGTAGCTAACGAGAAATGTGTAAACAGGCAAGAAATGTGCAATTTGTTTAAAAATGAATGATGAAATATTGCTTATGCTTCTAAATACAATTTATGAATACAATCTGCATAAAATATTTTTAAAATATGCGTACGTTGGTTATGAACAAAATGTGGAGAATAAATCGGTATTTTCCAGATTTGTTTTTAGCGGTATAAAAGAAAAAGTTTAAAAAATAAATTTACGTTTTTATTTTATTTATTTAAATTTTTGTCGCATACCATAATCATTTATTTATATTTTCATAGTTTTGTAATAGCTGAACTAATTTAGATGAAATATTTACTATTATTCGTCACGGACAAAGGAAAGGAACTGAGAATGTTTTATCTCAGTAGAGTATCAAAGACTTGCTCAAGAATAGAAAGTGTCATTCTGTTGGCAGCCATAATGTTTTTAATCAATAACTGCATATCTCATTGTAACTGCCAATTAGCTAAACCGAGTAGGGCCCAGGCATGATTCAGTGAAAAAGAACTAATATTTAGCAATGAGAAGAAGTAAGTTAAGTTATATTTATGGCAAAAATAATAAAATATGTTTATATCTCTATGTGTTAGATGTAGGAAGCTAAAATTTCTCCTAAGAATGTTCGATCAAAAAAGTATTTGAATAGGGATTTGGAATGATCAGTATGAACAAAACAAGTGCTTTCGATCCTGTGAAATATCTATTGAATGAGCAAGTTACCGTGATGCCAAGACTATTTATTTTTTAAACCATTTCAAAATCGAAATAGTTCGAAACATTGAAAGGAAATTAAAACCACAGTCATAAACTTTTATTGACTGATTAAAACCGGAAATAATAAAGAAGGTGTATCAGTTGAGAGTAAAAATTAGTGTATTCAATTAATAAGTTACATAGGTATACGTGAAAAGTAACCAAAAGGAGTTACTCGGTATATCCTATAAGCTAGGTAGTATATGGTTTATATATTATTTATCCAACGTATTCCACATTCAGTAAATAACATATAAAGCACATGCAACATCTAAAAATATTGAAATGAATGAGCATATAATATTACGTAGAAGGCAAACTACAATACTCAAACCCATGCGAAGCACAATGGTCGATGGAAAATTCAAGTACGAGCCTAAAATTCTAAGCACTAGGTTAATAATTACATTCAAATAAATTTCAATGGAGAATAACGAAGCGTTATTCGAATATCAATCTTTCGACAATGGACATTTCAAATATTAGCCACTCGTGTTAAATAATAATGAACTTTCACAACAAATAATTTAATCATTACAAGTATTAAAAATAGGTTATGAGCTATTAGATTAAGTACATCAATTTTATTTATACTTTATATATTTTTCTTAATATTCTAAAGGAATTGAAACTAAGAAAAACAGAACAACTTTGCGAAGCAACAATTTAAACTATACCACATTCAAATAAACTAAAATGTCACTTAACAGTGCCAAGATTAATCATGACATAAGAATTTAAATAAATAACAAACTACTTCACTATGGAACGCCGTCTCAATAGAATATTTGATGGACATTTGTACTATGATTTATTGTTGTTGTGTTTTTATCGTTCTGATAAGTGACGATGAAATCATTATCAATATCATAGAAACAATATTCCTTTCTATATTTTCTCTTCCGTAGCAACATTAATGGCTGATCGTATAATATATAAACAATATACAAATATAATTCTAATAAAAAATACAACTTTATTAAGAACATGACATAAATTTTTTCCAAAATATTCATAGTTTGTGTTTGAATTAAATTGATTTAATTTTCTATTAATCAGAACCAATTTTTTTTGTTGGACTTCAACGTATTTGTAAAGTCAGCTAACTTATTCTTCCATCAGCATAGTCTTACCCTAAACCAGAAATTGATGAGTTATTGTTTTGGAAGACTTTAGACTATCAAAGAGACATTGAATAATCCAAGCTCGGTAAATATTTTTCACAGGGGACCAATATCGGTAAATCGTTTTCATATGATTTTGAACACCCTAATAGATGATACGTTTTCAATATTAGGGTGAAGTTGATTCCAGAATTTGCCAGAATATATATCGAATGAATATTCGTAGATGGTAGTATTACGTTTAGGAGCCAGGTGAGCAAGTGGGACGTTATATGTCCCTAGGAGCTTGAATCTAGACTTGAAGTAAGACAACTACGAGAATTTGCCAATATGTTGAAGAAAAGACATAGAATATGTAAATTGCGCCGATCTCATACTTTCCTTCGGCTAAAATGTGATTTGAACTTTATGAACTACTTTGCTTTGAATATTCAGTGATTGACATTGTTCACTTAAAGCTTCCAACCAAGATTTTGACGAATATATTTAGCATTGGCTGTGGTAAATTTGGCAGATAATTTTTTGGTAGATAGATTTTTGAAATAAGCCTCATATTCCCTCTCATATATATAAAAACTTGGATTAACTGAAATGATTAGCAGACCCATTTTTAAGCCCACAGATCAATAAGAAACATTTCTGCATTAACAAAATTAATATAAATATATATAAAATATAAATATCGGTTAAAAGAGTAAAGAGATCTGGGTGTAAATTTGTTAATCATCTGCATACAAATGGTAATTATAATGGATATGTTTGATGATAGTGTTTATAAATATTGAAAAGAGTAACGGGAGAAGAACTCCGCATTGAGTTACAACAGTCATCAAGTCTGAAGTTTTAACACATTCTTTACGGCCATGAAGCAATAACATATAAAGCCATGGATATAATTGTGTGTTCATTAAGGTAAAAATGCGTAGAAAATTCTTATACAATTGATATTTGCACTCTGATATTTCATATCTGTATCATAAATATATTATTATTACTAAAAGCCTAAATACAAAGGGGATATAATATTGCATTAATTGTGAATCCGTTTTGAAAGACTTAAAAGTTTTTAGTATATTTTTTATTAAGTTTTAGTTGTTATAGTATATTTTCATCTTCAAATATATTTTTGAACATATTTGAAGAAAGCAAAGTAATTTTTAAATGATACAATTATTTTATCCTAATAAACATACATAAAAAATTGCATCGGAATAGTTTCAATTTTAATTTAAAAAACATGAAAATTAACTTTTTTAAATATTTTCCCGATAGAACTCTAAATAAAGTTTTAATTAAAAAACAAAAAAACACTCAGTTGATCCATTCAAATGATTCGTAACTTGTTCACACTTTGCAGTATCTATATTGATAAACATTTTGAAAATTAAAAATAATTTTTACTAAAATTTTGCTTCTCTTCTCTCGTGTATCATTATATTTTTATTTAGATAATAAAACAATCTACAGTTAAATAGATAAATCTGGAGGGAATATTCAAACGAATTGAATACATTTCAATAAATGTAGGTATATACGTATTTATTATGTGTATTTTGATATTCAAAATTAGTTTAAGCTGATTATTACAATATATTACTACTAGTAATGAAAAACATGCTATGTTCCTACCTGTCCCACTGAAACTGGCACATGACCAGTAATAATGAAATACTCATGATTTGTTCTTTGGCTTTTCGATCCTGATAACGTTTTACAAAATATTTGAAAGTTTCCTTGTTTTTAGAATCAGTTTCCATATTTGTATATATTCAGCATAATGATTCCAGTTTCTTTACTTAGATCTTAGAAATTTACTTATAAATAAATATTAAATTATGTGAATTCAAAATTAACATACACGTATATCATCTCATAAAATTCGTAAATATTCGCAGCAAACAAAGAGTTTGTTACTGTTGATTTGAGATAATAAACTATCCAAATAAGTTACTTCCGTCATTATTACATCGTTAATTTAATAAATATAGTTTTGTAGTTTTTAATATTGTTTATATTTTAAAATATATATTAATATCTTGAACTATAAAATTAGTGTATTGATTTGATACTCAATTCCATTGCAGTCACTAAATTAATATTTACTGTGAGAAATTTTACTATTTTTTTTTAAATCCGCATATTTTTAAGGACATCAAGCGTTCATGAAAATTATTACTCCAATTATTGGTAACAATGTAATGAAATGAGGTTATCGAATTCAGCTAAAAATTTTGAAGCAAACGGAATGTGAGTGTACTCCCTATCTCCATAAAGCTAGTCTAACCGCCCCTCAAAAGCTTTTTACTTCTAACTTAATCACTGTGTCAAGTTCCGAGTACGTGTGGAAACAAAATTCTATTTCCGAACATACTAATCACTAAAGTTAAATTTACGTTTCCATTTAGGATTGGCTTTCTAAAGCATTTTAGAACGTTGATGAAGGATGGCAGGTACTTAAACGTATCCGAAATTTAAGCAATAACTTCCTGTCATAATACTAAATGTATCTGCCATCCTTCGTCAACGTTCTAACATGCTTTCGAAAGCTAATTCTAGAAGGAAACGTAAATTTAAGTAATTAGGTAAAGTCTTCTGTAAGTAATTAGGTTCATTGCAATTCGATTTGTTATATTATTCCCAATAGATGAATGTATTTTCTTCCACAGAGATGAAAAAGTGATTAATTAATTTTGCTATTATATCGAGTTCCATCAAAAATTTATTTATTTTAACATAAATATGTATCTAAAATGCTGAACCGACTCTACAGCATAGATCTAGGTAATATAAAAAAATACAAAAATGCATAAATGTTATCATATCACAATAAAATATGTTGATATTAAAAACACGCCACCAAGTTGAGCTTAAAAACTATACTACTGTATAATCCTTTATTCGGCAGTGTAAACTTCATGTCTTCGCATTGAATAACAGTTATTTGCTACATATGTGTTATGGAAATATCTTACGGAGCTTGCGTAATGTTTTAAGTATCATTTATTAAGAATTTTTCGAGAATCGCGTCTACAAAAGGGGGCCTTTTATTATAAAATTGTAAAAAAAATATTGCTGATTATATTCGACTTCGGCTCTCACAGATGGAAAGAGACGTAATGTAGAAATTTATTTTCAAGTGTACAACAATTCTTCTAGTTCCTCCGATATCGACTTACTAACACGATAACTCATATATATTTCCGGATATATTAGCTTTCTAAAGTATTTAAGAACGTTGACGAAGGATGGCAGGTACTTTTAGTATGATGACAGGAAGTTTGCTTAAATTTCGGATACGTTTAAGTATTTGACATCCGTCCTCAATGTTCTAAAATGCTTTATAAAGTAAATCTTAAATGAAAACGTAAATTTAACTTTAGTGATTAGTATGTCCGGAAATAGAATTTTGTTTCCACGTGCTGGGAACTTGACACAATGATTAAGTTAGAAGTAAAAAGCTTTTGAGGGGCAGTTAGACTAGCTTTATGGAGATAGGGAGTACACCCACGTCCCAGTTGTTTCGAATTTTTTAGCTGAAATCGAGAACCTCATTTCATTACATTGTTACCAATAATTGGAGAAATAATTTTCATGAACTTTACTGCTAATATTGATATCCTTAAAAACATGCGGGTTTAAAAAAATTATGAAATTTGTCATAGGTTATATATTAATTTAGTGACTACAATGAAATTGGGAACAACATGCAAATATCTTTTTTTTTGCAAGTATTACATTTACCAATTCTCAGTTTTGGTCTACGAGTCTTCTTTGGATAAGACATTGGTAGTTCTTCTCTCGGGAATTAGTATCATCAGTTTATTTTTGTCTGAAAGGTTATTTTTGGACCTGATAATTTCCATTCAAAGGAAAATGGATACCGGGTGGTCCAAGTGTCCAACATTATGTAAGTAAAAAGTTTTATGAGATACAACAACTTTTGACAAATTACATGCATCAGAGTGAAAAAATATAAACAAACGTAATTTTTGGCTTTTATCTGGCTTTTTCAACAATTATTCATCTGTTTATAGTTGAAGAAATTTAACAAATGTAGCGTAAAAAAATAGATAAGCGTCATACAACATATTTTGTTTCTTTTTTTGTATCCCGTCCATCTTTTCATAATAATGACAAGGTAATTTATTTCTTAGTTGATATATGAAATAGTAGTATATGCAATAAATAACATCTCGTCTCTGCATTATTCTTTTTTTCTTACTTACAACAGATAATGGAATATTCTAAATTTTTTAAACTATTTTGTTATTTCTGTTTTAAATTTTGATTATCGTGTGAAGCCTGTTAAGGAACCTATTTGAGAGAAAAGAATATACCAAAATATTTTGTATTCAAAGAGCACAATATTTGTATCATAGAGAAAAAAAAAACAAAAAATAAAATGTATGGAGAAAACGTCCCACGTGGCCTTATTCTAATTGCTAAAATTACACAAATAAAAAAATGCTCAAATTACAAAACAGTATCATGTCATACGAGAATTTTGGCAATGAGACTAGTGAAATGAGTCCGATCACTGAATTTTGTATCCTCCATCTAAGTTACATAAGTACGGGAATTATTGTACGTAAATACATATAAAAACAAAACATAAATGTGAACATTTTAAAGAATTATATAGTAAACTCTTTTACAAAATGTTAATATGTAAATTCATTTCTACCTATTTGAGGGCTACTGTAATGTTAAAATTATAAATTTGATCGCAAAACCATTAAACCTTTTAATTTCTACATATTAATTAAAATGTAATACAAAGTTAATACGATTCTACTGACTAAATTAAAATTATTCACTATAAAACACCGTTTTTACAATGATGTGAAAAAGGCTTAAAGATGAGCGACATAGAGAGAGAAAGCGCATAGCAATTTAAAAAAGCAACATTGTCATTCACTTCCTATTTCCTAAATCGTTTTTAAAGAAAATATGATTTTGCGATATTATAAACATATTTTACGGCAAGCTTTAAAAAATTGTAGCGATCTGCATATTTTGTCATCTAGGATGTCAGATGACAGGCGTATGTTAAGGGGCGGATTTGGCAAATAGGCGAAAATGAGTGTTTGGTGTCGCAAAATACTCAATAACTACCAAAATTAGACATCATATTAAAATACCACAGCCTTTGTGCTACGTTGTCGTACGATATTTTTCCTAAATTATGTTCCAAACTTAAAGAAAAGAATCTCAAAAGTAACCTCTTTGCTAAAAAGGCTCTCCGCCGTTTCGCATATTAGAACAAAATTATAAAGATATATCGATTTTCAATTCACTGTGTCTATTCTTAATTAATGTAGCTACATTGTACATGGAGTTAACTGACATAAATATGAAGCCTTTGGTATTAGATCAAAGTTGCCGAATTTTTACGGCGTTCCGCGCGCGAATATTCTATACTAGTTTCTATGAAAATAAAAATGATTATTTTCTCCGGCGCTCGCGCATATTTTGAAGTGAGGATATGTGATTTGGCCGCTCTTCGCCAGCTTGTGCCATAGATTTAACACGCGTACACGGCTTGTACATAGTGAAAGTTTTATGTTGTATGTTACGATAAAATGCAAGTTGCGTATAAATGATTGTAACATAATATTTCCATGATATATTTGAAATGCATAATATTTTGTACTGCTTTATAAATTAGCCGATAAATTTGTTGTTATTTTGTATAATTTCAGATAATAATGAGTAATCGTAAGATTTCTTACGGACGTCTGGTATTGGTAACAAAAATTTAAAAAAAAATTATTACGTGTCCTAAACAAAAGTTTGTACAAATTTTTTAATAGGCGTAATATAGAATTATTAAATATACTCGTATTTTAGAAGCAGTAAATTTATATTTTGCTTTTATTGAGTATAACAGATTACTGAGTATTATAGTACGGAGATACATTTTATAATTTCGTTGTATACGTAAAGATGTATTATTTTTTCAAATATTAAAGGTTTAAGTTTTTTAGATGCATCTGTAAGTGCAATATTATATTCTATTGAATATTGTAATGATTCCCTTTTAGTATTTTAACAAAATTTTAAAAATGAAATACTTGTTACTCTATGTTCGTTTGTCTGTATTTTACAACCATTTATCATGTGAATGGTGATTTAGAATGCTGATATAAAATTTGACATGGCTATAGCTTTTAGTAGACGCAGATATAAAGCATAAAAACTATAATTCAGGTTGATTTGTAATGAGAGGGGGCGAATAAAGGGTCAAAAATTGTTTTTATCGTGCTATTGATTGCACACCTAAAGTTTAAATGTTGAAACATAGACTTGCTATACATGTGGTATGTAATTATAAAACATTATAGATTTAACACTTTGTATTGGGTAAAATTGAAAAATTAACTGCAATAATATTTTAATAAATTATTACATATTGTGACGCTTGTTATCCGACTGGTTCACGAAACATCGTAATGGAGACATTATATGGGCTTTTTTCATTTTTAATAATTTTTTAAAGTATTTTTATTATAAACCTTTACAGATTTAATTTATTTTATTTACAAATAATTTTTTAAGTTTTCTTTCATACATAGTTTTATTATTTTAAGATTACTTTGTACTGTATAACATTAATTTATACTAGATGTCCCCAAGACTTCATTCGCGTGTAATTGGGCATTTTTTTATTTTATATGTTGCTCATGGGTATATAACAGCACAAAAATTGTAAAAAAGTTTTTCTAGCTTCTATTGTCGTTCTATACGCTAAATTAATCACTCTTTTAAAATATTTTCAATGTATAAAACGCGCTCTGTTATAATTTTGTCTATTATAATTACTTGTATCGATAACTTTTATGCTGTTTTATGTCTACAATAAACAAGCGGAAGTTAATCAATAAGTACACGAAAAAATTGGTCAATTTTGTTTTTTTCATATTTAATGCCTAAATATTATCATTTGCAAAGAAAAAAGAATTTTAAATATTCTTTAATAAAATGTGTGATATTGCAGTTATCGTATCATTATTTGCACAATTTTTTTAAGCCTTTTATTTTTATGTTAGTCTATGCTTGCCATACTAATTTACAAAAGGATTATATATAAAAATAGTTATACATTAATTTTGAAATTCCCCAAATTCAGTTAAAAACCAACCTAAACCATATCCAAGATTGAATCGTATCCCGTATCAAGAGATTTACAAAGACATTATAACAGAGAAATCATGCTCGGATTGACTTTAATAATTAGTCTAAAAAGTGTCTCAACCGATCCCATTGTGTCGAGCATGTTTGTGTAACGTACACTACTAAGAGTCACACAGCACCGCCGGGGCCGGCGCGCGCATCTCTATTAGTGCGAAACGAAATATTTCATCGCATACATCCGACCCTTAAATACCTCACTAAATTTTTAATAACAATATCATTGGTTGATTTTCCTATGATGAAACCCGCAGCAAACAATATTTAATTTTTCTGAAGGAAAATATACGGTAGAGTCCTCGTTTCGAAATGAAAATCGTACCTCGAATGTATTGACATTATAAAAAAAATTAATCAATTTCTTTTTCAATAGTCGCGATTAATGAATCAATGATGATACGGAAATATTAAATGTACTTATTTCATTAATAAATTCTTCAAATAATTTGAATATACAAACCAGATTTCCACAATCGTCTACTCTTCTGAAGCCAGTTGTGGTATTTTATTATTGGTCGATGCGTAAAAACATAAAAAAATCTTCGTTTTCCAAAATGCGTTCTAACATATAAAAGTACTGTTCCACGTTGGAGTCTATTTTTGTAAATTTTGGAAATTTGGTTAACCAATTACTTCCTTTAAGTTCTTCGACAAAATAAACACACGTGTGTCCTAGATCCATTTTAGTGCACCGCTCTGTTTCCCGTTTTCACGTTTTTGAGTCCTCTATAGTTGTTTTTAAGCAGGGATTTCAAATTAATTTCATAGGACTAGCTCTTCTATTCCATGAGTATTCATTATTATATATGCCAAATTTGAAGTGTCCATGTCGCCTATATTCTGAAGAAACCAAATGTGACATGCGGACTACAAAATGAAACCGCGAGTCATTTTCTAAGTGTTCGCTTTTTTCACTTTGAAGTACGAAAGCATAAAAATTGGAAAGTACAAATGCTAAAATATCCGAAATCTGTTTTTATTGAGTTATTTTCAAGAGCTACATTCACTATTTTCTAGATTTTTTGAATCCACATTAAATTCATTATCAATATGTACCCCACATATTGATAATTAATGTAAAAGGAAATATATCCAAGCGAAAGCAGTAAAATTTATTGACTACAAAAATTTTTTTGGAAAAAAGTTTTTTTTAAATTATGTTTCCTTTCCTTGTATGGGAGGATTGAACAATTCTTTTTAAATTTTGCTTCATATTTGGTTTTGCGTCATTAATTCTAAATCAAAATTTCGTCTGAATTAATGGAAAAATGATAAAGTATTCAGGTAGTACATACGGGTAGACAAACACGACGAAACTAAAACCAAAAGGGTTTTTGGCTTAGGTTGCGGAACCCTAAAAATGATAGACATGAATTAAAAAATATATATTTAAGTCATACACTTTTTGAAATATCTAATTCAAATGGTTTTGGTTTCAGAAGGCAAAGACAAGTTGTTGGAAAATCGAACACCGTATTATCCCTATAAATGTTTAGACATCGATTTTGCATGGTATATGATATAAGGTACTTATAATATAGTTTAAAATAAAATTAAAAAAGTTTTTAAAACCTAACGTTGCATGGACACAAATTATACGAGCCTCATGACCTCCTCCCTCTTCCTTAATAAGTTACTTTATTTTACAATATGCGACTTTGGTGTCATAATATGACCTGGATACTGGAAACTGATACCAATGGAAAGTTTATATCACCGCCTCCCTTCGCCATCATCATATCAGTTTGATGTTACCATTATACTTTATTTATTTTGTCGGTGACATCTTGTGTGGACCTTTAAAAAACGTTATTAGGTTAATGATAAGCTTAATCAATATAAAGCCATCTATTACAATAATTAGACCAGCAAGCTCTTTCAAGTAAGCACACTTTTTATTGAGATATTAAAATTATATATTTTCCTTTGTTATTTGATTGAGATGAAATACAGTCTATATGTTAAATTAGACCAAACAGTATCCACCAGTTAAAAGTTCGCTTAAATCCTTTTAGCTGTTCGTATGTAAGAGAACATGCCAAAAATAATATTATGTTCTATTAATTTTATCATGTCACCATACACATCTTTTTCGTAAATACCCTCTGTATACAAATACGCCAATTCTACAGTTTATTGTATATAAAGAGAATAAAGTAAACAAAAATCCAGTTTTTTCCTGCCAAAATAATTAAAAAAGATTTAAATTTTGAGCAATTTCACGAAACAAAGCAAGCATATGAAGAATATACACAACATTGAAAAAATATTATGTGCGGAAGACGTCCAATTCCATGTCTGCCCTTATGCGTCTGTCCGTATTCGGGTTGCCTACTTAAACACCTATACCTACCGCACCACTCCACATTTCACATCTAGACACGCCCATTTCTCTATTGTACACTAGAGTGGTAAACTTCAATGCCCAATTTTAAATACACATAGAGTCATCCATGGATCTATATTTGTGTAATTACACTACTACACTTCAAGTAGCTAGACAATTGTAAATTAGTTTTTAAAATATTAAATTCGCATACCTTTTGATTGAGTAAACGGTTACTGAAAAAGTAAAAACTAAACGTTACGTCAAGTTAACCCCTGTATTTAATGTTCATCTAAACTGAGACAGTAGTTTTTACGTGACGGGTGTTTCGACAAACACAAAAACAGATAAATATTCCAAAAACAACATTTTTGCATTCCTTTACTTTTATTAAGTGCTCTAAACAATTTTTTTCTTAAATATCTTAGATATATAAACAAGTCAATTTCACATCTTTTTTAAAATGTTTAAATTGTCATAAGAGTCGGATAAGTTTAGAAACTTGCAAATTGATACGAAAATTAGAAGTGAATAAAAATCGACTTGTTATATTTACTTACATACATTGTTACATAGAAGTGAAGCTAATAAAGGCGTATTACGATGTGCCCTTGTTCGCTTTCAAATTCTTTTTTTCATTGTATTATAGTACATTGTCATTTTAACCAGTTTTGTTCATAATTTCAGTGCTTTATTACGATTAAAACAAAAATTTTAAACTTATTTTTGTTTCATGTTTTAAATTTTTCCATCCTCAGAACCTAGTAACCAAGATAACTATCGATTATGGTCTTAATTAAATAAATTCTCTATATACATTTTTACTTTAATAAAATTAGTACATATTTTTTGTTTTTTTTATAATTATGTATGCAAGTGATTAAGACAACTTACAATAACGTCCATGACAGAAGGCTCTTCCGTTGCATATTCTAATGATTCGTTTGTGTTTTGAACACACATATTACATAAATATAGTTTATTAACTCACCTATTTTGCATTAACTGTTTTTTTTAAATAATAATACAGCTTATTAACTCACATATTTTGCATTAACTGGCTTTTTTTAAAATTATCATATACGAATTAAAGGAATATATAAACAAAGTATAAATTTTATGTATTACGTATAAATGTAAAAACATTTTATTTCATAATTTAAAATGCACGTTTAAAAATATATTTTAAAAAATTTACAAAAATGAAGCATGGCACGAACCCGCTTATTTTGAAAACTACTCAACCCACAAATAATAAAAAAACATAGTAAACTCTGACTAGAAGATCAATTAAAAACTATAGAAGTTATCCTAAGTCTTTTACGATTATCCTCGGTAATTTGAAACACGCACCATGATTTTACGTCTGTGAGAAACATAGTAGGCAATACGTCGGGAACAAAAAATATATTAAATAGTTCAAAAAAATTGCTATGTATCCTTAAATGTTTGTTAGTGCTTAAATGTACATGGAACCTTTGTAGCGCAAGTTCTACACGTATTTTCTGGCTTTATTTTTTTAAAACCGTTGCATGCGATGTCGAAATTTTATCGTAGCAGTTAGTTATCTTTGCCTATTTAATACGATTTTAAAACTATGTATTTTTATAACAACTAATACCTATAAATCTAAAATATATATATAATTCTATAGAATTCTATTATGAAAGTGTCCAACTTGATCAGTCTTATTTAATATCTACCGAGCTATTTTTATAGAGTTAATCGAATGATCAAAAAATCTATGTTGTCTTCTAAAGAGGATACCAAATCAAAAGTAGCAAAGTTATAAAATGAAATGTGTTTATGTATACACGCATTGAATTATGAAAGAAGAATTTGATAAAAAGCTTGATAAGAAAATAAATAATCTAATTTTCTTTTTAGCTTTTTTTAAGTTGTATCAACCAAAAGAGGATAACTATTTCAGTCTCTACTTGGAATAAAAATGTAGACGAATTCACGTAAGAACACAATTGAGTCGCATTTAAATATCTCATTATTTTAATTTATATTAGCTTATATAAAGACAATGATACGCTTAATACTTACTACTGTAATCATTCAATCATAATTTCCGCGAGAACATACTCTTCGCATTATTTCATAAAGTAAAACGTATATGGTAACGGTGACCTAGAATAATGGAAGCTAATTTACTTTTTGTATAATTTATTTCAAAATTGATTTAATTTCCTAAAAGAACTCTTATATTAAACCCGTTCTTTATAACTCAATATAAAATAAGTCAATTGAGCATTTTACAATAGTTTTAAGTGAAGTTTGTTTTCTTCCCATCATATCTTCATTAATTCACATCTCGATTACTACAAAATCCCTAAATATTTCACTGAAATCGCCGCAGTGTTTTTACTAGTAAATACTAGTCTATAGCATTTTAGCTACTCAAAACAAAAATCACTTTTCCCACAATTAGCTTATACTGGATTCGATCCAAATCACCGCACCCCCAAACTCGAATTCTAAGTTTTCCAGGATCTACCTCAACGTTGTCGAGCCAAAATTTTCAGGAAAAACCCAATTATCCTTTCTACAACTCAACGTATCCAAACTAATGTATCTGCATTTTTTGCACCTTCAAGCACCCGATGCAATTCGTAGAGTGCCACTTTGGTTTGAATGCGCCATGACTCATGTCGTTTCCCAAGCCGTACACCTTCGGGAGAATTTTGCGCATCCAGCTATCTAGCCGGCCAACGGTAGCTTCAAGATTTGTTTTATCTAACTTGACAGAGCTCTGGACGTAATGACTTGGTTATTGTTAAAATAGGTACGGTTTCCTGCACAGAGACTCTTATCACTTCAGCTGATTTTGACAAATATCAACTAACCATATTATTACCCTTTTTAAGAGGAAACAATAATAAATAACTTTTATAATTACAAATGTCTATTCTAATAGTCAATATCAGTGATTTGGTTAATATATCAAGAGTCTAATTCTTACATCTTCCACAGCTATCAGATTTGTAGCTCATTTGAACTTCATTTACACTGTGTAATTTAAACGAAAATGGACGCTTCACATGTATTGTAAATTACTCATTGGAACTATTCTATAAAAAAAAATTATAGCGATTTTCACTGTTAAAGTTAAGCAACAAAATGTTAAAAAATATTTAAAAAAACTTATTGCGGTATTTACCGAATTATTTTTTCGAAAATATGCGTACATTTAGTTTAAAAATGTTACATAATTTTTGAAATATTTTGCACTTCTATCAAAAGACAAGTCATTTAGACGTGCTCTTCTAGATACTACTAGATTGAATATGGTGTTGCTATGAAAATAATATCAGTTAGTGTGTTATAAATAATATTAGTTTTATAATAAAATTAAAGTAAGAAAATTTAAATAACTTGCATCTGTTAAGTCAGAAAATATACGAACGGTCCAAATGAAATATTTACAAATAAAATTATAATGCTGCGCCTTTGCCACCGCTTGTTGACTTCAAACCATAAAATTATGTTTGGAGAATTCAATTTTAAGACCGTTTCTTTGTTACGTACTAATTCAAGGTTTAAAGAAAATTTTAAATAAACATCGAATTTTCTTTCAGATTCTTTAAAAATACAACAAAATATTTAATGGAGTTTGTATAGTTGATTAAGAAGTTATGGTGCGTTATTGAGGAAAGGAGGAATAAAGGTAAATAAAGATAATTTCGAATAGAGAGAGTTCGTAAAGTAATGTAAGTGAACCTTTGTTACTGTTTTATACATAATAGGTATAATTTATTTTTCTTCACAAGTAACGAATAATTAATTAACGTGAGTCGCAAGAAAACGATGCATGAACTTGTTAAGTGAATACAAAACTCGTAGTACTGGAGATCCATACACACTTAAGCATATACGAAACTTTTAAAACCTTTCTAATGACCTATTAACAAGTAATCATATTATTTTCCATCAAGTAAATATATTGCCTTGTAAGTTTTATACAAACGTAAAATTATCAAAAATATTATAAAACTATGAAATTTTGAATTATCGCTCTTAATTTCCGGCAAACTTTAAGTAAATTCTTAGTAACGTGAGTTTTTAAATATAATTGCTAGTTATTTTCCAAAGTAAAGGAAGGAGGACAGTGCAAAAATTCTGGTCCATATGCTCACGCAGTTTCCGGCCGCTGTCAGTAGACGTTAATTGAGATTTTCAGATAAACGTTGGTATATATAGCGAGTAGCGAAGGAAGCGCTAGATTTTTTTAAAGAACGTCACATCCATAGTGGAAGGAATAAATTTTCGTAAATAATAAAGCATACTGTTGAAAATATCGTTGGCTGCCGAACTATAGTCATCATCATCTTTATATAACAAAAAGCCATTTATCCGCAATAGGCGTCAATAAAAAATCAATTCATTTCGCAATAAAATAAATCTATTACAGTTGAAAGTAAAGTTTCGATTGAGATCGATTTAAATTTAATTTTGTTTATATTTTTAGTCGGTTTAAGATAATTGCAATGTTTTGTCTTCCTCTTTTTCGTGGAATTGAATTTGAGCTTCTTTTCTCTATTTGTATCGATTTATAATGGATTGAGTAGAGAGGAACGTTTGGAAATTTTACTTTTTACGCGCGTAGACAAACATTTTAAAAAATTTACTATGAGTGACTATGAGCTGGTTCAATATTAAGTATGGCTAATCATACATAAATAAAAACGTATAAATTTAGTAGCATACCAAGTCGCAACTCGACAATCATTATATATATATATATATATATATATATATATATATATATTTATATATATATATATATATATATATATATACATATTTATATATATATATATATATATATATATATATATATCTATAACAAATTTGAGACATCATAATCGTTATTTACCAGCTATCAATAGAACTTGGGTAGTTTACCTTTTTCTGTATTTTTAAGCATCGACCTTATAATTTATGACATCAGATACTTGATAACGTTGTTAGAGTCACCAGTGAAAACTTTCCCCAAACCCCCTTTTGCACCTCGATCCTTAATTTTTTTAATCCCAACTTCAGACATATATCTATATATCTTATTTTTTGACTTGCTATGAACATTTTTTTGAATAATTATTATTTTAATTATTTATCAATATGTATCCTCTACCGTCCTTCGCTCAACTAATCATTCTCTTGTAACTGTTTCGCTTAACTAAAAGATATTGCCCCTCTACGAATAAATCCCTTACTTTGGTAAACAATACGGCTTATTATTATATTTTAAAGTGTTAAACTTAACTACATATTTGGGGCTTTTAAAATATTATTTAAATTTTTGTATTATTAATATTCATGTTTCAATGATCTTTTAACCAGGATTAAGAACCAAGAGCAAATAGACGATTGGAGAAGGGTTTATTTAAATAAGATTCTTTTTAATAAAACAACCTGGTAGCTGATTCAGTGAACGGAACAGCTTCAATAAATAATTTACTTAAAAGGCTAGGCTCATCTGATCTTGGAATACTATGTCATCTTCTTTGCTTCTAATTACACGAAATAAATTTCCATCAATTTTATATACTCCTCTTTGGAAGAAATAATAAAATATTCTAACTCAGATGACAGTGCTTCTATCTTATTTTAATACTTGTTTACTCTACTTACTCAATAGTCACGAACCCTAAAATTAACAATTTCACTTTCACCTAACATTATTTTTTAAAATTATGTTAGGTGAAAGTGAAATTGTTAATTTTAGGGTTCGTGACTATTATGCTTATACATAAACATATATATATATATATATATACATATATATAAATATATATATATATATATATATATATATATATATATATACATATATATATATATATATATATATATATATATTTGACTCTTAGTAGGAAACAAAACAACACGCTAAGAAGGAAATTCACATACCTAGCTAGTATTTTCCGCAATACGATTACGTATTTAAATATCACTGGTTGATGAGTATCTCAAGAGGGCTGAGAGTGTATTACGGTCTATATTTACGCCATGGAATGAGTTATGTCGCTCTGAGACGTTTTAATGTCGTTGTTAAAGCTTAACATGTTTACCTGTTGTGTACAAAAATATTTGACTTAGAGGAACTGCTCATAAAAAGTGACAATATATTTTATAGTATTTGATATTACATATCGATTTATTAAGTATTTTCATCATTTATTTATTACTATTACGTTTATTCAGTACTAATCTTTTCAGTAATATAATTTTTCTAGGAAAATAATAGGGAAAAGCTAAGGAAAAGTGGTTGTAAATAAAACAATTCAATTAAATTATTTGTAGGACAAACCGTACCGTTATTTTGTACATAACTAGCTTAATTACGATAATTTTCAAACTGCGAACTTTGGACGATCGGTGGATTTATAAAGTTTATTTTGAAATTTTCCTTCCTTTTTAGGGTATTCTGTAATGAAGATCAGAATTGTTAGGATATCATTAAAATCACAATCTTGAATCAAATACCCTTGAATTCTTCTCCTTGTACTTTATTGCATCCGGACAGTGGGCAGACATTTAATTGATATAAGAAAGAACCTCAATTCGTTACGGCCACGGATGATTAATTAGTGGCGTCAAAGGTCTCTCCCCCTTACTGAAGTTGCTAACGTCAGCTAACTTAATTACAGTGGAGGGTCTTCGTCATGCGCGAGAACAATTATCGGTAAAGACCTTTCCTTGATAATAGACGCCGTGAATCTATTGTTTGGCAAACAGTACACGTACGAATCCGTTCGCGGGACGAACTTTGTTAGCTGTTTGTATGATAAGAATAGAAAGCAGCTTCTCTTTGGTGTGGAATATCGAAATCGTGTGGAATTCAAAAGAAATTTAAATCCAATAATGAATTTATACCTGTTTCCTGGTCGGAAACTTTGATGATTATAAGTTTCAGCATCTCCGTGACCTTATCCAGCTAGAGCGATATTTTAAGCGTTATCAAGTTTGCGGGTGTTTTTATTCCTTATGCGTGAAGTTTACAACGAATGTTGGTATATTTTATGGCAACGAATTGACTTTTAATGTGTAAGTTTGTATTATGTAGATTGCTGTACTTACATAATGCGGAAAAACATGTCAAGTACAAGTAGAACTCACATATCAAAGGTTTTTTTAAATCTATTTACAAATATTAATTTTTTCAGTACATTGCAACATTTTGCCAAAAACAGTGTAGGCAAATATCAAAAACATGACAACTAGAATCATGGTTATAGTTCTCTCTACAACCTTTGCCTAAGTTCCGTAGTACTAAAAATGGGAATGGGGATCATATTTTTTCGGAAATTTATTTACTATATCTCTGAAGATATAATATCAATATTCTGAAAGAATATTTTTGAATACTAGTTATTGAGATATATGGGTGTTAATATAATTTTTAGTTGTGACAATTTTCAAGTGTCTATTTCAAGTGATTTCTAATATAAATATCTTTGACAAACTGGCAAACGGACAATCTATTAACAAATTAAACATTTACCGCTTTACTGTAAAAAAATTATGAGCGGACACAAATGTTGTGTCATGTGTTGCCGCAACAGCAGCTTTTATAAATTATTATTTTTAAGGTCATCTCTTTGACAAGTAAAACAAAGGTGAACTAAAATAGAATATTATTGGATATTACTATTTATGGATATGTTTTTATACAAATAATAAATATTTTGTTCTTTATTCCTATAAAGCCATAAATATATATATATATATATATATATATATATATATATATATATATATATATATATATATATATATATTGGAAATTAATATTTGAAAAAATCTATATTTTTGTTAAAATTATGGTATAACTGGTAGATATTAAATTTTAAACAAATTCTCATGCTCACAAGTTTTTTTGAGCAATGTATGCCTTGCTTTTCATTTGGACAAAAATTTTATAAATTGGAACATCATTACTATACGCGGTTTATTAGTATTGTAAAACTATAAAGTGTTTATTTAGGGATCATTAGTAGCAATTGTATACACCGCTTATATATCTGTTACTCACTGAATAACTATACAAATGTTTAACGATTGCATATCGACTTTTCTTCAATGAGACTGTTATTATATATATTAAAGAAATTATATAAGCTCAATATTTCACAAAATAATTTACATCGGTCATAAAATACTTTAAAGTTTACCATGTGTTTATTTAATATTATATACTATCTATTTTCAAAAATCCAAGGACAATTAATTGCACATTTGCCATAATGTTCATAATATTGTTATTTATTAATATGTTTCAGGTCATATAATAATAAGGCAGAAGTCTTATTTTCGTAGGTGTTTTAAAAAAATAGAAGTTAAATGAACTCAATACCGCCTTTACCTGATTGTTCCATTTTTTCTTAAATTTTTTGACACAAAAATCTAAAAAATGACTCTTTAATGGTTTTCATCTTTATATGTTTAATACATTAAAGTTATACAAAAACAACCCGAAATCATTATTGTATCATCAAGATACACAAAAATATAATCATCTGAACTCTTCTGAACTGTTCTTTATTTAACCTTTAAAAAATAAAATAGTAAATATCGTTAAGGAAATTATACAGAAAATTATTTCAATACAAAATGACAAAGGCTTAAATGGATCATTACGTAAATGTTGTTGTAAAGCTTTCTAAATTTATGAACTATTAATGTACTTCAAATAATCCTAATTAACAATGAGCTTGCTTTAATTACCTGAAATGTTCTCCAAAGTATATTAAAAACTAAATATAGAATGTGGCCCATCATTTTATTTGTTAAATTATCATGTATTTCTTTAAACGATTCTTTTATAATTTTATATATATTTTAACAAATAATCGCATGAGACATCAAACATTTCTGAAATTATGTTTTAATGGTTAGTGTAATATCTCTCCTCCACTAAACGATCTATCTAAAGTTTTATGGGCGTATTTAGTATAACAATCGTTTTAACCGGTAAAATTAAGCCATTCGGTTAATTTATGTTACATTGCAATCAATATTTAAAATATGAAATAGTACATATTTTAGAAAAACTTATCAAATAATGTTTTCATGGACTAAAAGGTACACCTAACTAACATTGCAGCTTAGTGAAGAGTAAAAGTAATGATTGCACGTAGTAAAGCCCATCGTATTGACGTTGAGTTTAAAATTTCAAAAGTGTTTAAGACAGTTTCAAAACATAAATATAACTCACAGTCATCTCAGAAAGTTTTCTAACTTTGTATAGATTTTCTATACTTTAGTCGAAACTGACTAGGTATTACATAAATCATTTATTGCAAAAACCCTTGTCTGGCGTGTTATGCGCCATTAGCATTCAAGAGGCACGCGTGGAATGAATTCATTATTTCCAGAGAATTAACTTGAACCAAGGAATGAATTAAGATAAATTTGTTTATGTGCGACATAAAAACTCTTGAATAAAAGCGGATCGAGTTATTAATAGGTTTTACTTTCCCTGCATATTCAATGTTTGCTTACATTCAAATTCACGCAAAGCGTCATCATTTTACATCCAAAATATGAAAGTTTTCGTTATACAGTGTTTTATATTGCTGCCATCACATTTTTGTCGGTCATATATTAAATGTTTTTACCTTACCTGCCTTCTTTTACATAAGTCACATGGATTGAATTAAAACTTAATTACGACCGGCTATTTCTTATCCTATATTGCATACATAATATATTCATACATACAGAACATTTCGCTGTTTTTAGGGTTTCGTAGCCCTCCTAAGGGTTCCCTTTATAATTTTGCTACATTCTTTTGTATATCGCTCCCTCTGTATGTCACAGCAGTTTAGCTTGCAAACTATCAGTACAACAGAGCTGAAATTTATTGCAGTTAAATATTTATAACGCCTAAAATAATGATTTAATTTTGGGACTAATCGTTAGGTAAATTCATCGTGATCAGTGTTTCTGTCAAGTCTATCTTCAATTTTAATATTTTTCTGATACATTTTTAACAATAAAAAAATCTAACAGTTCAGCAGTTTTATTAGAATCTGTGAGCAAAAACGTTTAGTTTACAATCATATACGAAATTAAGAGCAGAACTGTATAACTCTCAAAATTTAAGTATAATTTAACTTGAACCCCAGTGGGTGCGCCATGCATTGAAATCACCGCCAATAATGTAGCAACCATTTAATTTGTCAAATATATTCATTTGCATAAATATTATATTAATGTGGGCAATAAGTTGAACTTACTCTGAGTTTAGTTGTCTCAATTGTTACATATTTTTCTTCTTCAGTGTTTGAGATTGTTTTTGATAATAATTACTTCCACGAGCCGTATTAGCAGATGAATTGAATGACAGGTTGAACAGTTTTTCAATCTAATAGGCGATTCTTAAGTAAAAGTAAATCTCTGATTTAAGACATACGTCAATGTTTTCTGTGAACAGTATTAATTGCAGTTTATGTTTCACCAGCATGCACCAATCCATTCCATTATTCGTAGAAAAGTCATTGTCAGTTTCCAAAGACTTTAATTCTGCTCTCAATTTCATTGAGTCGCAGGTTTCGATCTAACATCTTTCCAGTAACTTGTCATCATTATTTGGTATTTGCTTAGTTTCAGAGAAATTGTCGGCAACAGCTTGGCTGCATGTTCCTACAAAATTTTGTGGTTTTTTGATCCCATTCTTCGTGGGCATTATTACCATTTTATTATTTTTTACCTGTTGTTTAAGTTTGTTTTTGCTATCGCTTAGATTTGAATTTCTCTAATCACTTTACATCCTCGACAGCCAGCGGTATGACTTTTCCTATAGTGAAAGCATGCTTATCACTTGACGTATTACAATAACCCGTCAGATGATATCCTATACGTTTAATATATGTAGGCGCCTTTTTAAAATAATTGTTTGTGACCAAATTATTTAATTATCACTCCCATCTATTTTGTTTGTTTTTGTAAGAATGGTTGTATGTGCATTATCACTTGAGGTACTTATTTTATTCAGTTCGAAATGATGATTGCCAGTCGCTTGATTCACTAATGCAGTTAATTTACTAGTATTTTCAACGCATCTTATCAAAATATAAGGTTGTTCGTGTCTTTTTTTCTTTGTGAACATATAGCAGGATTCATATTATAAGTACCTTATCGCTTGCCTATCACATTTTGGTGATTTCATATTTCTCAACTTCCTTCCTTTATTGCTATTTTAGCTCTTATCCATTTTTTTTGACCGCGAGGTCATTATCTTTAGACGTACCTGTTCCTTGTGAGTTTCACTTGCTTTCTGACTTAGATGTAATTATTTGTTATTTGTCTGTTACCAAACATAATATAGTTTCTGTCCATTTTGGTAGCTTCAAGTATTTTCTGTGAAGAATAGAATCATAATATTGCGTCACCACTATTTCTGACAGTGTCTTTAAATTTTCCTTGTCCATACCCTTATACAAGCTGCCCGATGTCACTCGCGTAGCATGATATTTTTTTCAATCCAACACAACGTGTATTAATGTGAGTCTAAACGTTAGACTCACATTAATACAATGTGTAATTATAATGTTATCGAACAATAGAAGGAAGAAATCGGAAACATTTCTGAATATTAGTTTTTACACTGTTAGTTTTTTGTTAGCGCCAATGTATTAAATTAGTTTAAAGGGAAAGTTTTGAAAGTTCCGGTAAATTAGTCCATAATTTCAAATGAGAAAGAAAATAGAAATAGCTTTCAACAACCTTGTTAGAGTTGCGATGTGAACTAATTTTCCAAATAATTAAGGTTCACTGCCAAGTGTCAAAACATTGTAAGTGGAAATTGGCGGTCGTTCAATGGAAAATTCCTAACTCCTGTAAGTATACTAGAATTTGTGCTTTTAACTGATTTTCGTAAATCTTATTATTTTTTTTGAAAAGATATCGCTTCATTTCAATTATTTAATTACGTATTTATATTTCCATCTAAATTTTACATACATCTATGTACGAATGTAACAATAACTTATTTTGCGTTTATAAAAAGGTGAGAAATGTTATGTCGTTTTGTTTTATTTAACTTTACTCACTACGTGAGAAACTGCGCGAAATGTTGTCAGTTTCAGTCATAAAGAGAGGCTCATACATCTAACATCAAGAGAATCTCTTTATTGTCTTCACTGTATAATTTTTAGTGATGATGTCACTGATTTAAAAAATAAAACAGATTATTAAAATTGGTAGCCTTTATGTAGGAACATAGAACGTCATGAAAAAAATGCGGTGCATTTAATGAGCGTCAAGTAATTCTAGATTTAAAAACCAATATTTTAAAGTGTACAACTGTGAACTTTAAACCAATACGAAATGGTATGTGAATAAAATGAGAAGGTGTAATTGGAAAATCTTTAATTTCATTTATTTTTGTTATTAGTTTTCACTAGTACTACTCGCGTGACGCCCCAATAATTAATTTATATTATTTATATGGAATACATAAAATTTTACTAAATCATTTCGTCAAAAAAAGATTTATTTTCCTTTTAAAGAGCGCCATGCGGTTTTCAGAGACATTTGCTCTAAAGAATTAATCTTACTTAATTTTAAATAAATGCCAGCTTCGGTTTCATTACCCGGTATGTAATTACGAATATTTAATTCGGGTTTATATTAATACTTTCTAATATCCCACCTGAAGATGTTGTAATACAACGAAACCTAGGTCGTGGTAAAGAAATTAGAGATAGTAGAAATAATACTACATCACGTAGTTTCATTTAATTGTGAATAATGAATTTCTACAAAATTAACGCCATATATATTCAATATTTATATTAATAATCAACTTAGTAACCAATGCGTTATTAGATATTGAGTAATAACTATTTAATGGATTTAAACAGACTTTGGTTACATTTGTGCCTTTTTCTATTTTTTATCGTTTCTGCACTGTTTGGTTGATTTTGACAATGAGGTGTCTAGTGAATCACAATAACTGTAGCAGGTTTTTTATTTTTATGAAAATGTATGTAAATAAGATATTTCGTCTAAATAAATACACAAGGCAATATTAATATATTGACCACTGTTATCGAATACAGGAAAAAATTAGAATGTTTACACTTACTGTACCACGAAATGAGGCTGGATTCTTTAGCGCCGGGCTTGGACCATTTTTGGTCCTTTTTTTTGCATAATGGGAAATAATATTGGTATTTTTTAAAATAATGTAGTAGAAATATTATATACTCTTAAATAGTGTGTACCCAAACCTCGTAGTGCAAAGTTCTACTCGTATTTATCTTCTTACTATAAGTCTTCGCTTTGTTTATTAAACCTACTCGCGGGTCAATGAATTCCCTCGGTACATGCTTATGAAATATTTTTTTCTGAAGTAAGTTCCTTCAATTCGTGCAGAATATTGGTCCGAAATTGTTTTTTGTTTGTAAATTGTAAATCCTAAGAATTTACACAGCCTCCGAATAGTAAAAGTGGAACGAAATTTTTCTTAATAATTCTCACGAAGTAAAATATTAATCCTTATCACATTATTGTAAGTAAGACTGGTACTTTATTCACATTGGTAATTTTAAAGCAACTTGATACTACTTGAACTACTAACACTTTACAGTGATTTTATATAATTTTTCTAACGAAATCACGTCCACTCGCTGTTGTTTTATAAAAAAATTACGCTATAATTAGTTCTAAGCATTAATATTTCACATTCTCGTACCTAAATTATGAACACTTCATCATATGATATACATCCATTCGATAATTCATATTTCAACAAAAATAACCATAAAAAAACATCTCTACAAAAATAAACACTTCTACAAAAATAGACATATTCTCATAAAATATTATAGAAAAACACTCTGCATCGAAATTAATAATATTTTTTACTGAACCTTACTCACTATACTGTCCTGCTTCAAAATGGTTAAAACTTCATGAATTCAGGTTTGATATATTTTCTCCGATCAAAGTCAGTTAGTATTAAAGAAATAGTTTCATTAGAGAAACGTAAAATTGTTATATTCAATCAAAAAAATACGTGAATAAACGTGGAAAATAACCAAAATTAAAGATTCAGTAAAACTTTAAGCTATTGGAATAGGATTAACGTATAATTTATTCAATCTATACTATGCTGTATAAAAACATAAAATTTATGTGATACTCGAAAACGAACAAAATGAATGAGCATACATGAGAAACTCGGAACACAATAGTAAAATCAACATGAAATGTGATGATCGATGGAACAATTACAGGAAGAGCCAGAAAATTATAAATGAATTACAGAAAATTGTAAATTTCACTGTAAATTTTATGAAATAAATTTCACGAAGCGTTACTCGAATATAACACTTTTGAAATATTAGCCCCTCGTAATAAATTATGATGAACGAGAATTTTCACAACAAATTAATCATTTGGGAAAATTAAAAATACATATGTTCATTGGGGTCCTATTTTAATATTCGATATAATATTCGTGTTATATAAAATAAATGAAAGCCAAAAACAGAATAATATCGGTGAAAAACAATGGAAACTTTATCACTTTCAATCTAACCAAAAGCGTCACTTAATATAAAAAGTGCCAAGATATAATCACCAAAAAAAGTCTAAAAACTACATAGTACTGATAAGTAATGGATTTTTACTATATTGATAACCTGAAGACGTTGTCACCATCTTAAATACAATATTCTTATCTGTATCTTTACTCATATATCTTATAATTCTAATATTTACTACTGGTATATTAGAAGAATAACTAAGTGTAATATACTAATTTTTAGATTTGTAATAATTTCAATAACAATTCCATAGATTTTTTTTATTAATCAAAAGGCATGGTATTGTACCATATGTAAACATACTTTTATTAATTTGTATTTGCAATGCGATGGTAAATGTATTTATTACAAATTTATTTTTACGATTATTAATATTAGTATGTAAAATTATTTAAGAATCCATATGAAGGGAATGTAATAATATATTAAAGACAAATGTGGTTCGGAGTGTAAAAAATTGTGATTTAAGGTAATAAGATTAATTAATTTTAAAACGTAATTCCTAACATATTTAAAGAGTAGGAAGTAATTTTTATATATAGGAAAAATAATAATTTTATTCCTACAAAAATAATTTAAAGAGGTGTTATGTGAAGCAAGTTTTTATTTTTAGTTTCTAGGAGATCTAAGTAATATTTTAATATAATACACTCAGTTGAATAGATTGGTTAAATAGTTTCATGCCAAAGCTCTCCAAGTTTTACATTTTCTTTACAACTGTTTTGCAGATAAAAACTCTGACAGTTTTGTAAAAATATAAAAAATAAATTATTTTTAAAGTTAATAATGTGTTCTCTATTTTCAACAAGTTTTCTGCTGTAAATGGCTCCCCTGTTTAAAGTCATTCATTAGTGCGAACCTGTTAAAGTCCAGCAAACCTTCGTCTTAATATGTAGCTTCCATAAATTTTGAATAATGCTTATAGACCGGGATTCAAAACACACATAGGTTCTTTCTGGAATAACGTAGGACCTATTTCGAGGTCGCAAGTTCTATAAAACAGAAACTCTTTTTAGTGTTATGTTAATAAATCCATCTATGTTAATGAGTTTCTAAATACTTTAAAATGCATCTATCGAGTATAAAAATCCTTGTGTAATAATTAGAAAACATGAGTTTATGACATTTTTTAGACGCACGTTCCAATACCTCGACAAAGTGCATCTTCTATCGAGGTTGTAACTTCAGAAATACTTCGAATTTCTCCTTACCATTTTGACTATCGCTTAAAGCAATAAAAAGTTAATCGAATTATTTATTTAAAATAAAATCAAAGTCCGGTTTGTTCTCAAATAAACATACAGGGGTACTATTAGTACGCTTAGGGCGACAGCTCTTGAAAAATATTTAAAAGGTAAACTCGTTGTTGTGTTTAGTTAAAATACTCTTTAGCAACAGTGTTAACGTTTATTTTAGTTTTTTCTGGTTTTGAGTTCAAAATATGCATCCAGTATCTTGCATATTGTATCCATATTATTATCTACTCACCTTCCATAAGATTAGCTTCACTTAATAAAAGGGTTGCCGCTGCATTTTTCAACTTATTCTTTCTATTCCACTCACAACTTCAGGATTATGATTGTGTAATAATTTGCTGTATCTATAGTTGTTGATATTTCGAAAATTACATTAATTGATTTTTTAAATTTTTCATTACTTTATAAATATTCACAAAAATATTTAATAATTTATTTTGTATTTGGTATGAAAGCCCGCAGCTAAGTATGTAAATCTGGACGTAATACTCTCATGTATTGCATCACTTTTATTAATAAATATTATTATAGTATTGAATAAATTTTCATTTTTCGTACATAATAATTTCCTGAGCTCATGCAAGATCATATTTTTGCTACACCACGCTCTAGAATTGAAGTATATGGGAACTCTCCAGTTTCCCGTTGTATTCATCTGCTGAACTACCTGATTACCGTCACACCAGAGTGCGTTTCATTTATGATGAGTACAAGTAAATTTGTCGAAATGTTTCGTTGTTATCTTTTATATTTCTTATGTACTTTTGCATTTATGTTTAGTATAAAAACTTAAATTTTTTCAACCATTATTTTTTATCGTTGCGAATGCATTACCTGTAGAATAAGAATAAATGTTTGTGTAAATAAAATAAATAAATATTTCTTGCTAGTGTAATGTCAAAATATGATCTGCAAAATTAATATGAGCAATATATTGCAATAAACCACGACTACTGTTAAAAAAGGAGCTATGTCGACTGTATATTATTATAAATTTCGACTAATATAAATGGTGTCATAATCAATGCGGGTAAAAATATATAATTTACTCTTTTATTTATTTTAATGTACTGATAACTTTTCGTCACTGGCAGATATATAAAATTAGCTATATTTTATTTTCTTCTTCGTTCGTTAAGCAAAAATGTTTTCAAAATCAACTTTTACCAATTACTTGTCTTTTATCTGACTCTCCGCCACGTATTTGTAAATAAAACATATTTCAAGTTTAAAATTAACGTACACGTGCACTATACAAATTCAACATCTAATATTCATAAATATTTGTGGTAAACAAATAGCCCGTCTCCGTTGATTCGAGATAGTAAACTACCCAAATAAATAACTTCAGTTACATTGCCTTCAGGTTAGAGTGAAATATTTCACGGCCTCATAATGTCATAACATCACATTTGCGTTAGGCGCATGACAGTGCTTATTTTTCAAACGAAAACACCTTCCATGACTTTGCTTTTCGTGGTGCGTGATTCATCTTTAACGTATAAGTAAATACGTTATTTTAGAGGAAGGGTTCTGTTTTTGCTTACTGAAAGAGATTGTAAACATTCTTTCAGCAATGCATGGCTGGAAGAATGTTTACAATCATCTGATAAACAGTGTGGTAAAATAAATGTATTCGACGGTAAGCTTCTTTTCCATTGTTTACTTATGATATATAAATTTGTATTTTTAATTATTATATTGGATGTTACTAATTTGAACCAGAAAATTTGTGCATTTTCATGCAATAATATCCATGAAATGGTATCCATTCGCATATATATATTTGCCTATGATTAGAAGTAATAGATATACTTTATCACAATGACATACGGGATTTTTTCGGCAAAATTGACAAAATTATTAATTCATTTCTTTATTATATAGAGATCCACTAGAAAGTGTTTTTTATTCTTTCCCTAAAAACTGCTAACATCAGTTTGTGCTAAAAATACTACACCGACTCTACTGTATAGGTCAGGTGTCATGTGAAGCATAATTGAAACCTAGACTATCAAAATCAGATGCGTTATGTAATTCCAAAGGGATGGAGATTTTTTCTTCCACAAAAGTAACAAAGTCATTAAATAATTTTTTCTCTATATTGAGACACACTAGAACTTCTTTTATTCTTTTCCTAAGAAACTGCTAACTTAAAAATGTATTCAAAATATTGTTCAGACTCAATACCGAATCTATACAAAATTTGATATCCTATGAAATACATGTGGCACGTAAAGTTCATGATAGCTCGATGCGTTGTATAAATCCAACGGGATAAATGTGTTTTCTTAGGCAACGATGATTAATTGATTACTTCACTTTCCCGTTAAATAGGAGCACATCACAAAGTTTTTATGCCTTCATATATCTTACGAAATATCCCTTTATTTGTAAAATACTGAAAAAAATATGGTCTACTAGTGTCATATCACAATGCGTGGATTAAATATATGGACACTAAAAAATATATCGCGAAGTTGAGCTAAAAACGATACTACCGCGTAACATTTTCTCGATGAAATTCAACCAATACCTTAAACTACTTATATTTGCAATTGGTAACACAGGTATTTGCTTCAATAAATACTAGGTTTATGCTACAAAAAGATGTTATTCAGCTTAAGCAATATTCTAAGTTACATTTCCATGTCCCATTTGTTTTAACTGTTATTCGTAGTGAAATTTCGGCTGTTTCAAAACTTATTAACTTTTATGGTAAGTTAGTAAGTTTCGACTCATCAAAATTCGAGGCTACTTCGCATAGTCCTAAAGAGATGAGTGTCATATGCGTGGCGCGCGAGTGTGTGTGTGTGTATATATATACATATATATATATATATATATATATGTATATATGTGTGTGTGTGTGTGTGTGTGTATGTGTGTGACCAAATTTTTTATGGAACAACGAGACGAAAGATATTTCATTCTGTACATATTAAGAATAAATGAAAATAAATAAAGCAAATAATACGAACTTGTTTGATGAATAGGATGTCATGACTTAGGCAAAAACTTCATATTTCGATAATGACATACAGGGTAATATACGTAGCGTCAATAAACAAATACTATTTCAATTAAATTAATGACAGCCTTTACAGCCGACTATTATTAAATAAATTATATAACATAATCAAATAATTGGAAGTTATGCGTGAAAACGGAGCATTGAAAGAAAGAAAACAATAACGTAAGCGTCAGTTAGATCGGTCGGTCATATTTAACTCTGTGTGTACATTTGTTGTGGAAAAGTATAAAATTACGTGTATCTTAAAACGTGCGGTTAAAGAAGAGAAACAAAAATGAACAAATTATAATGGGGTAACGTGTATTTTGACTATTTATTTCTCCATACTTAAAAAAATAAAACAGCAATATGTAGAACTCAATGAAGTCCCCTCATGGCATTCTTTGCTTATATCCATTAAGAGAAACGTATAAGCATATTTTTGAAAATAAAAAATAAGGCCATTCTCAAATTATAAAAACAGGTAATAGTCCATCCTAGAATTTAATCTACATGTTAATGTTTGACAAGCATTTTTGTGTCAAATTTTACAATAACCCATTAAGCATGGAATCTCTCTTATGCACGTGCATACGTATGCGTACGCGGAAACTCATTACACACACATACTCTTAAATTGAAAATATTTTTAGAATTTAGATATTATGGTCGACGAAGATTCAATATTTTTTCTCGACCAAAATTTTTATTCCCATACTTTTTTTCCCCGATCCCATAAATGGCATAGCTACAAACAGGGCCAAGTTTATCTTTAAAAAGTTAGCCGCGATGAGCAAGGAAAAAGAAACAGTCAATTTCTTGTAGTGCCTTTGTTGAGAAGTGTAGATGAGTGAATTAGACCTTATCGTAGAGACAGTTTTTTATTACAATTTTTTTTAATTAATTAAAGTGATAATAACAATTTTCTTTTAATTCAGGTTTCGAATCGACAGTAGCATTCTTCAAAATTCTTATCTTTATATCTAAATTTAATCGTAAAATTAAAGAATATTCAGAAAACATTCGTATAAGAACTATATCACATTAAAAAGAATGCTTGCCTATGATTCGCGGCGTACGAACATTAAGAACTTAAATGAATTATGAGTATTTCTATTCACAACTATTATTACAAAAATATTATTATAAACCAACCAACTAACAGTTGCCATTTACATTTAACATTCATAATGTATAAATAAACCCTTTGTCTATGTTCTCTCTTATTAAAAGTTTTGAGCGCAAAATGGAATGTCAAGGCATTTCATTTTTTCGGAATTCCCCACGTAATAATAATTTGGATAAGAAAACTCCAAAATTATTAACAAATAACCAAAAAAATGTACTACACACAAATACATACGAATAAGTTGCATTGGCGCCCTCGCAGCTAAGTATGTAAATACGATGTTGTAAATGAATATTCTGTAATAAGACAACTGTAATTTTTTTAAATTGCGCTACGTTTTTATTGGCGGATATATTTTTTTCACTTATGCGTTATTGTGACTCACTCAACTCGCCCATGGTATACTCTCATTTAAAAAAAAAGATTAATTTCGTCCAATGAATGACGAGTCACCCAGTATAAAAAACTCTGGAGTCAAATTCTTAAATCGAATTTTCTTCATTTGAAATTAATTACAAGTCACACACATCAACTAATGCGCGTATTATAACTAATTATGAAGAATTCTTCGAAAAAAAGCTACTTTGGAGATGTGATTTTCGTAAAATTGTTTAAAAAATATTGCTGATTTCTCTCATCTATCACACTTACAGATGGAAATTATCGTAAGATGTAAATTTACCTTTATGTGGGCGGCAATTATTAGACTTACTAAAACGATGACTGGTGTTGTACACGTGAAAACATTTGTGACGACAAATTGTTTCTTAAATATCGGATAGGTTTAAGTAGCTGTCATCCTTCGTCAACGTTCTAAAATGTTTTATAAAGCCAATGCTTAAAGGAAATGTACATTTGACTTCAGTTACCGTAAGCAGTATACCCGAAAATAGAATTTTGTTTCCACATGTGAAGTTGACACAATGATTAAGGTAAATGTAAAAAGCTTCTGTGAGACCCTTAGACAGAATTTATGAAGACATGGTCATTTTATTGGCCTGTTTGCTATGGAAGTCTTAGCTTAAATCGATAACGGCATTTCATTATATTATTTTTAATATTTTAATTATTAAATTCTTTTTACGAACTTGATTGGTGATAAGGATTTTCCTGAAAATATATGTGTTTAAAATTATTAAAAAATTACAGTTTTAACAAAAAATCAATATCCAAAAAATTAGTAACCATAGAAATTTTCAAATAATATATTAAAATCTCCTTGTAGCAAGTACTGATTTCCTACATGGGAATTTCTTTTTATGTGATATTGCTTCATTGGTAGATTTTCTTATTTCAAAATTACATTTAGATTGAGGACATTGGTAAACTGGTAGATTTTCACAAGTGAGAAATTACCTGTGTTTCGTTATGTTATTGTAACTAATTTTAAAGTATAAATTAAATTCAGATGCGAAGCAGTTTTTTTATAATAACCAATACTTATTTCACAAAAATGTTAAAATTTAACTGTTAATTATTTATGTTCTAGAATAAATACAATGTCCATTCATATGAGCAATTTAGCATTGCATAAGTGTAAGAAAAAGCTAAAACATGAACTTAATTTTACTATTTTTGACATTCTACGCTTTACTCGGGTTTTTTTATTGCTCAGATGTAATTAAATGGTATATATTTCATGGAACTCAAACCGAAAACAAAATTTACTTTCTTACATTTGACTTACTATAATTGAAGTAAAATATTAAATGTATGTGTTCGTCAAAATATATTACGGCTTTAAAATCGCTGAACCTATTAAAAAAATGTAATTTTTTTTAAGTATACTAATGATATGGAAAAGAAAATTGTATCAAAATTGGTTTAATATTTTGAAAGTTTGTGGACATATATGATATAATTCATTTATAAAGAATTATTTAAATTTCTATGATTGAATTGAATGACGAAAAAAATTTGGTCTGTGTTTATAATAGGACGCCACAGGATCCAAACCGCACTACAAGGCATTAAATTTTAGATTGAATTTTGTAAATTATAAAAGGGAAAGATTGTTAAAAAAGGGTTATATTTGGACATGGTACAAATAATAAAAAGAACGTGAAAAATTATTTCTAAAGTCCATAAATTTAAATTCAATTCACGGTGAAAAGAAGATGTAAATTATTTCTCCCGGAAGTGACAGTAATATTTTCATAATGTCTCAAATCCATAAGAAAATGTTTCTCTACCAATCTACCTCAACTACTCTACCATGACTTAATGTGAATTACTTACTTTTCTGGATTGCAAAATCACATTCAGAAATAAAATAATATCTAAAAAGTGATATATATATTTATATATATATATATATTTTTTTTTTTTTTTATATATAAATATATATATATATATATATATATATATATATATATATATATATATATTCATTCCACGATACAAAATGCTTAAAGTAAACGTCGATAAAACTGCCTTAATCCAGATGTATCACTGGAGCCAAAATTAATATGGCATCACTTCGTGCATATCTAGTACTGGCTGCCTATAATAGGCTCCTGTGGTACTAAATTAATGCAGTCTGTCGTTACCGATTACTTACTTGTGTAGTGAGTAAAATCGAGGAAAATCCAATCCGCGCTCCATCTGCATTATCATGAAAACCTGACCAGAATAATTCTTCTTTAATATCATCATCCAGGAATCAACCTGACATACTTTCTGGCTAGGTGAACTTTCTTAAAATCAAAAGTAATAAAAAACACACGCAGAAGTTGAAACTTAACCACATAGGTCCTGCAACAGACTGACTTACTTTATGTCCAACGGTGCATCCAAATAGTAGCATCAATTCCTTTAATTATCTTATCAAGAAGTTAATGAACAAAATACTCTATTGGGTTTAAGTGACTAAATTACTGTGGAGCTTTGGGTAAAAGGCCATTAGAGCAATACACTAAAATTTGTACATTCGGTGCAAACAGATTCAATACGTGCGAATATGAAATCGAACAATGATTTTAAATTCAAAATCACCGATGCGATCAGCTTAATAACTCCTAGTAATTTTTATCTGTTCGGGTTTATAAAGGACTTTTATTTGTAAAGCTTTCGTATTTTTAAAGACTACTTTTTGAAAGTTAGCATTTTATTTCTGAACTAATTACTTCAAAGAATTTCCTTTAGTTGTGAAAATAATTTCGTCCTATATAAAATGTGAAGGTCAATGTCTAATGTAATTGCAGACTTGTTACATGAAAAATTCTAACATTCTTAAACCTTCATTTAATGACTTACAATATAATGACTTTTTGTTATAAGATATGATCGGCTTATTTGTTCTGGAGTCAAAGAAGCAGTGGCACTAGTAGTAAATGTAGCATTTTTTGCCAGAGATCTTTTGATTAAGATCCCATAATAGAATCTGGAAAACTGGGATCTAAAAAAAACTATACCCAGCAAGCCATATATCTATTTGTGGCAGTTAATTCAAGTTTGATGCATTGCATACTTCCTGGATAGGGTTAGAAAATTTGTCCAAAGCCATCTTTGGCTTAACTTAGTTTTAGTGTTTATGCTAGAAATATATTTGTCATCTGACTAAAAATTACTTGGGGCAAAATTTATTTACAAGGAGGTCCTTGATCTAAGCACAATGCGTAACCTACTCACTTACTGTCCACTGTAACATATCCCGAGTGTATTCCTAGGTATTCAAAAGTATAACCGCCACGAAGATATTTCAGCTAGACACCAAGAGCAAATTCTAAGTAACAAACATGTTCCTCTTTCTAATTTAGGGACTGCAGTACATTGTGAAACTGAATATAAGCATATTCTCATGCGTGTTCAAATATAATACTTTCCTTTCTTCTATTTTATTCTTCTTACATAACATACTATTTTTTATTGCTTCAAAATATTTCGCAATCTTTTCAACGGTCAAACATATACCTACACCACAATCTTTGAAATTCTCTAGATGACAAAAAAACACGTCGCTCTCTCCATGATAAAAAAACACATGGCCCGTAAGAAATAAAGAGATTTCTGCTAAATTTTGTATAATATTGATATATTTCACTCTTGATAGACGTATTAAAGGATTAATTGAATAGGTATTTCTTGTGGAAAATATTAAAGACTCCGCACTATATGAACTCTGAGTTGGGCAGTATTGCTTCATGTAGCATAAAATAATCTATGTAATAATACGTGAAGAGAAAACGTTTTACCCCATTTTAAGCATATTGCGCGCACGAGGGAGTGTTACATAGTTGGGTTGTTTGACATAGTTGAAGTTTATATGGGGAAGGAGTGCAAAAAGCTAAATTTATATGTAATATGTGTTAGAAATACATTAAATTATATATTACCAATATATTAAAAATTCATTGTTTACGTTCATACTGTCAATGTAATACACATAATTGTCTATGGTCAAACAATCACATGGAGTAGATTGTCGCCAAAGTATTTTAAATATCAGATTGACCGAATGAGTTTTGAGCTGGGAATTTAGTGTCACTGCAAAAGTTTTTTTTTTCAATAGTTTGTGTAGTGCATGTGAAGGTGAAAAAGCGTTTACTTTATATTTCATGTAATACATATATATGTTTTATATATTAGTTAAATACAACTTGCTTTATATACACCTGTTGCAAGAGGAAAAATCTTTCAACTTGATTAATATGCATTTGTAGCAAAGGGAAAATTTTGTAACAGCAATCTGAATTGACTTACTCTCACCTACCTATTATTGTCTTCAACAAACTGAGTAAATAAATATATTTTGGTATAATTTTGACCACCGACTGACCACTAGCATAAGTAAATTCTTCATATTCGTTGCTTCTTTTTAACGATTACTTACATTGCCAGAGAAGTTTAAATATCATAATATGGTATAAATAAATAAGCGATGCTGTCTAGCAAAGTCAAAAAGCATCTAATATGCAAACAAATATATGTCTCTTTAATATTGTCAATGTAATATTTTGTAATGAACATTAAGAATAACAAACATTTTCTTCACCAACCAGTGTGTAAAATTTATATGAAAAGGAGAAAGTAAACAATACTTTTAAGAACAAACTTGATCACTATCCAAATAAGGAACATAAAGCAAAAACATATGCAGTATCCATTAATAGGTATTTCCTAACCGCCTTGTGCCGATAGAATTCGTTCATCTATTGTGGAACAACATGAACAATTTTGTAGTTACTAAATGAATCGTATGATGAAAAACATGCAGTGCACTACTACGCAGTTTTTTCTATTTGATTAAAATTCGAAAGTTCATTATTTGTCTTATTTCTCTGCCACCGTCTGTTTACCAAACAGAGACTGCTTGTGCCAAACAGTGAGTACTGTTTGGCACACTTGTAAAAAATATTGATTAATTCTCAGCCATGGATTAAAATTTTATCGATTATGACTTAGAAAACTGGAAAAAACCTGTGCACTGTGATTGTTACGTGATTATAGGTAGTATTAGGCAGTAGGTTTTGTTGCGGTAAACTGATTATTTACAAAACATCATTTTTCATTTGCCATTACAATATTGATGAAAACATATAAAGATGGCTGACTATACGATTTCACAATGTTTAATGATATGTTTTTCAATTAAGAATTGTGATTGAAAATATTTGACACGTTAGCTAACTTCTAAAATCAATGAGAAAATCAGAATAATCTATTTAAATTTGTCAATTTATTATGTTATCGAAATAACGAATTTTTATAATGCATGTCAATTTCTACACACTTTAGAAGAGCAATTTAACAGCGCATTTTAAAAGCAAATAAAGATACTATTAAGCTGCATGAAATAAATATTTTGTCGTGATTGCCATTTCAATATTTATTTGAATTTTATCTGGATAATACTGTTTGTATTATCCAGATTATTTTTTTTTATAAATAGTAATCTTGCTTTAAATACTATAATATCAAAAAAATTAAAAATTCATTAAAATGTGTAATCATACGGATAACGTAAGGTAATGTAAATATAGTAACTATTTTATTTACGATAAATAAGTTGGTTACATACAAGTGCTACGTTACTTATATTTTACACGGGTATAAAAAATATATAACAGGCAAATTAAAAAAAATTACCTACATATTTAAAAAAAATGTTTAGCTATAGTCGCTCCTATTTACCAGCCCAAGCCCAAACATGTCTTTAAATTTAATTTAAGTCCTACGAAAAAGAAAATTAAAGGCTGTGACGTTATACCTAACATTTTCCTCCGTAAGCTTTATAAAATATTAGCAATTTGTGTAATTTATCATCTTGGATAACCAACAAAACGTGGATTTTAATGTGTGTTGTAAATATTCATGACTATTGGATATTGGACTTGTATTTGACGGATAAGTTTGAAATTACACCAAACAGTATTATTATTGATTTGCATTAATTTATAGTATAATTTACGACATATTTTCCCGTTAAGCTAAAGAGTAATTTTCATAGATGGAAATACTACGTAAGCTGTCAGAATCAATGTTATTGCACTTGCAAAGAGGAGACTGTTTTATTGTAGAAAAACAACGGATTAATTACGAATGTAAAGAAAACGCTAAATTTTCAAACTTAAACTTACTAGTTGTTCCATGAATTGATGTCAAATAGTTATTAAATTTACTAATTAGTAATGTTTTTCCTTGATATTTAATGACGTTCTGTTAATTTTTCTTTTTACATGTTATAGTTGTTGCCATTACAGTGTCCTTAGTAAAATAATGATAAACGATGAAAATAAATTAATTTTTGAGCAAGAAGATGGGCATTTTGATGCGCGATGTCAGTCACAGTTTGTTTGCTAACTGATTGCCCCTTATATCATTTTATTAAAAGTTGGGATATTATTTAAAGTAATATTTTCATTTGCTTGCCAATAATTTGTTTTGTATTTTTGGACTACATAACTTTTTACGCTTATTAAATAGATTGGAAGACAATCTATATTTGTAACGGAACATATACATAAGACTATAAGATGATAGGATAGACCAAATTATATTCTGTATAAAAACACGAAATTTTCATAATAGCTAATAACATAATTTGTGAGAACCACATATCGTGGACGCACTATACTTGAATACAATATACATAAATTTATAGGAAAATAGTATTTCAAATAAAAATTTCCAAATGATTGACGTTAACAGAAGAAAAATGTTCACCCTAGTAATTGTTAACCCTAGGAAATTATCGTATTACGCGTGTTATCTAAACACTACCCTGGTAACAATATAGAATTTGGTAACATTTCAACGTTTCCAGAAAGATTAATCCTTACCGTAATTTAAATAGGTAATTTTCCCCTCAAAATGCTCTAATATCGCTTGCTTATTATTACTCTAAAGTTTCATAAACTATTAAGTTTACATTTATTCGTAGGTAATTTAATAAAAATCTATACAATTTAGTACAATGTTCGAGTGTGTTCTACAATCCACGTAGCACAAACACGTGACTGATGATATGTGTTCCATTGGAACTATTGCGCATATGCTACCAGAACTATTGCTATTAGAGCAAGTATTTCAATCTTGGAAAAAATTCTACATTTATATTATATTTTAGTATTTGCCATACCGATCTATTAGATGTTAATTTATATTTAGCGTTAATTTTCTTGTTGTATCTACGAAATATTTATCTAAGCTACATGCACACAAAGGGTTGGACATTATATATCAGTATTAATATTATCAAATACAAATGTCAAAATGATTTTAGTGGTTCTATACTTTCCGATCATTATAATAGATATTAATGAATTATATTTTAATTATCAGTTCATCTTATACGTATGAACACTAATGGTGAAAAATTTGCTATTCCCATCGAATTTTATGTTACAGACTGTCTTAAAGTATTGCATAATATATGTATGTATTTTATTTTTCTCGTGTAAGTATTAGTCTGCAATTTGATTCTAAATTAATTTTTTTACCTTAACAACTTTTAAGCCTTTTTATGTAGTAATGGTTTCATTTCAAAATGCCAAGCAATTCAAATGGAGGTTAAAAAGTGTTTCGAATAAAATTGCTTTCAGTATGACAAAAAAATAATTCGCTTAAATAATGTTTTAGATATGAGAATATTTTTTCAACAAACTCAAAAAGAAAGTAAGAAAGGAATTTAAGTTCATTTTCTCAATGTGAACTGACGATGTTACCTTGAATATTTTCAACAATTTTCATTTTAACGTCAATATTTTTATATCTACTTCGATTCTAAACAGTAAATCTAAAATTTCTCTGTCATTTATTATTAATATAGGTTATATAAAAACTTGTTCAAAAATTAAACTCAGTAGCCTATAATGTCCACATATCTACGAGCTGTTAACGATATGGAAAAAAATGAAAATTTAACTTATAATCCCTAGGGAAGTAACCAATGTTAGTCCCCACATTTTAAATGAATGCACCATCCTTGTTCCTGAATACACTTCTCATTATATTTAAATTAAATATTTGGCAAACATTCCTGTTAATTTAAATTATTTTATTAATATCTTAGTTTTCCAAACCTGACCGGAAAATCATGAAGTAATAAGATAGCTTTCCAACCTCATTCAATTAGCATAACTTGACTATATTTGAACAAGGCGTAAATCTTCAATAGCTCAATATACATTCAATATATTAATTAATTTATGTAATTAAAATTATGTCTTTATGTGATTGGTGTATTTGTCGCCGTACGACTTTAAATAATAACTATACTATGAAACTTATTTCTCTTGTATTTTTTTCAAATACACCAGGAACACTTCATTTACAAAATAGTTTTGTATAAGTTGCAAAAATTTAAAATCGATAATTTCTTACTTCCAATTCAATTAATTGCTTTTTATTTGCTTCGTTAAAAATTGTATTAGCTTTATTTAATTTCATGGACAAAATGGATAAAAATTTAATTCTATATGAACCAATCACAATCTACAAACTCATTTATGACTTTCGGGATAAATGAGATTGTAGAGGAGCTTGCTCTTTTCGGGAGAAGAGGAAAGCTACAGATTTTTTTCAGCTTTCCTAATCTTTACAAACTATAACATGTTTTGCGCGCGTACTTTTGAAACTGAAAAATTAAATGGGAAAAATTCTCGTAGAATAATATACTTAAATATAGTAATACAGTAATACATATGTTTACTTGAATAAAAGATAACCACTATAAAAAGAAAATGTAATTGATGAACAATTATAAAAGGGAAATTTTTTATACCACTTTTGTTTATTACCTCGATTAAAACGTTTTTATTAATGTCATATCAAGAAAGGTTTTAGTTACTGAAACGTTTCCTTGCTCTTTCTTAGCACCTCTTAAAAATAAAGAGTGAAGAGTAAGAAGTAATTTAAATATTATAATGGCCATTTAAAAGTCGTAAGTCTAGTGAAGTGCACGTGAAGTTCTCGTTAGTTATATTATATTGCTCTCGTAGCAATAAATCCGCCATATGCATGAAATTTATCCATTAAGGTACATAAATAAATAAATAAGTATAAATCACCACGTCAATGAAAATATATTTGCCCTGACATGTACTTTAAAGTGTTCCAAATGCCGAAAATACCTAAGAGCTTGAAAAGCGCTTAAACTAAGCAAGAATTTCACTTTAAAACAAAGAGGACGCCACATAAGTTTCAATGGATGACTTTTATGTGCAATGTTTCTGGGTGATTTGTGTTTAATCTGAACAATTATTGTTGCTTTAAAGGCTTAAATTGAACTTTAGCCTTTCAAGCAATATTTATTTTACCACAAAATTAACGCTTCATGTGTTTCTGAAAGTGCAAAACCATTTACTATCATTTCATCCGAAGATAGTGTGAATAGGCCAAGCGGACCCGAAGAGTGAATTTCTTGTCTTGTTGTAGGTTGCATATGCACGGTAATTGTTATACGTAAATGCATAAAAAATAAAATATTAAAGTGAAAATTTTAACGGATTGTTAATTAAATTTCCCTCTTAAATTTTAATAGTTTAAACCCTTTCTTTAGCTTCAGATCTATTGCAATGTTAAAATGATGGTTTTTTGCCACAAAATTCCATTTGAATATCTTCCTTTGAAAACATGAAATGAAATAAAATACAACGTTATCTCAGTTCCACTTAACAATTTACCAAGTTAAAATATTGACTATAACACCCCATTTTCTCACTGACTCACGAGAAGGCTGAAGATAGTCAAGGTAAGCGAATATAATTGCAAAAATCAGCATCGTCTTTCTTTTATATTTCTTCAAAATCCTTGTAAGCCTTGTGATAAAGAACATTTGACCCCACTGGATCATAAGTTTTTCACAGCAACTTTTGAAATTGTTAGCGATTATTATATTTAGTAATCTGGGATAAAGATGACAGCAGCAGATGATTACGGCAGAGCATTAAACATAAGAGGGTATACATATACATATATATATATATATATATATATATATATATATATATATATATATATATATATATATATATATATGTAAACCAGCATTGCGGATTGGCTGCTACTATTAAAAAAAGATACACTTAGAGTTTTGCCGATATAATAAGCATCAATTAATATTTATTTGCTTACCAGAAGACAACATAGAACAAAAATATCAAAAGATTAAGATAGAAAAAAAGCCCTTTACGAAATAAGGTTTCTTAGACGTATTAATTTAAGGCAAAAACAGCATTTTTATCAAGCTCTCATCTTAATAAAAATTCATATTTGTAGCATAAAACAATGGATTCTTCTTCATATCACTGAAGTTTATTCTTCAGAAATAAGTATGAAAGTTTTGTTTACCCATTTTCATCAATATACTGATTTTTGGTAATAGAATACCATTGTATACAAATTTCTTGATAAAAAAATTAAATGTTTAAATTTTACATTTTTGAAGTCGACATATAAGTTCCTGATCATTAAAATTAAATTTAATGGACGACAGAACACACTTGACTTTAATTAATTTGTGCTCACCTTTATTGACATAAACACCTTAAATTCGACAATTCACATAAATATCCTCATGTGTGTTATTCTACCTTAATTGTTTTCACTTCTCACATTCTTATGTGAGAAGTGAAAACAATCAGGTATTATATATTGTCCATTCATGCCTTTTTAAAATACATTTAAATTTATTTTAAAAATTTTTTTTACCTATATTTTACTAAGTTCCTATTGAATACTCATGTTTTCATATCGCATACCATAAATATTTTACAGATATTGCCCAATCGTAATGTGTTATACTAGTAATGAATAACATTATTTATTTATCAAAATCATATGATGCTCAGCCACCAGTTCAGCAACGTTTAATTGAGAGCAATTTTTAACGTAAGATTCGAAGATGTGCTGGCAAAGTACTCATATCATAAACAGCAGTTAATATCACAGTTAAAATGTGTGATACGAATTAAATTTAAAAACGTATTTTTAAGACAATATTTAGCAAAATTAACTTGTATTTGAAAAACATAAAATTATATGCATTGTAATAGAATTATCGCTATTTAACTAATAAGTCATCCTTTCGACCACAAACAAAGCTGAATAGACATCTGCGTCGTTGCCAGCTCCGAAATTTAAAATAGTATTTTTCTAAATATATTTACAAAATATTTTTACGTTGTAATTTACCAATTAAATAAACTTTTTGATCATTGTTTGAAAATAATTTATTTTTAAACCCACTTTTAAAAATCTAATGCTCTAATAAAAGTAATTAGAGCATTTAGATTTATAACTAACTGACGTTTCAGTTTTGCATATCAATGACATATCAACAGTCAAGAATTCCTATCTCTAATACATATTTGAGACTGAAGTATATTTTTTCGATCATATTGTATTTATTCCAATAAGGTTTAATTTAAATTAAGAACTGAAATAAGATTTTAATTATCTATTAAATTTATTTTGTTTATCGGTTTCTTGGCAAGAGAAAGATAAAATATGTTCACGTTTGTTGAACGTTTGAAGGTAGTTTTTCATTCACAAAGCCAACTGAAAATAAACTCAAGCGGTCTTTCTATCAGAAATTTTAGAAAATATTAATTTTTCATCCGCTCTTTCAAAATATATAAATATTTTCTACACTCGTTTCTATTGTTTTTCATATTATAATCATTACAAGTGATGGAAATTACGATTTAAATCCCGTATTGATTTCATTAGCAAGTTATGGTAACTGCTATTGATATTCAAGAAGCTGTATTTATACACTATTTGTAACATAAGTGCAAATTGGAATTTAGATGACATAACTGGAGCATTAGTTGTTTTTTTTCATCTTGAACTTTTATCAACTCGCTAGTTCTTGAGCCAATTGATTACACAAATGTTGTACTTTTTAATTCAATTCTTTCTTTTTATAGTTAAAGCTACATCAGAAAAGGAAACAAATTTTAATATGACAACTCGGCTTTATTTTCCTTAGCCAGTATTATACGCTATTGGCTCCAATCATCCATGGTGATGTAAAATAAATAAACTGTTATAGATATATTTGTTCATTTCGTACTATTGCATAACATAATATTATTCTCCTATTTACAACTTTTTGTTTTGATGATTTATGGTTAGCACCTTGTAAAAAAATATGGAATCTTTCTCCTCAATTTCACGTATTTTCTTGATATAATCAAAACATCAAAACAGTCGACGGATATTGACTATATAAAAACGTGAGGCCAGGAATTACTTTGTTTGGCAACACATTTCTTGTGAGTTAATACACAAGTCTGTTGGTAACAACACAAAAGTTTGAATGTCCCTCATTGTAATATTTTTGCTAAAGTCGATAATATTATGAATACATATTTTGCTCAAGAAAAACGAAAAAACATAATCGATTACTACCAACATTCATAGAAAATGGATACATTTTGAAATATAAGAATAATTTTAAGAATATTTTAAAAGAAATTAAACATAGTGTCAATAATGATATCATTGATTGAACCTACTTTGCAAGGTAGTTAACAAAACTATTATATTCATGGCATATTGGTTAACACAATCAATTTGCCTAAAAATATAAAAGTCCGGTATGGCTTGTGTTCTCCCGACCGCCTTTTATTAAGGACGTATTTACTAAATGCTGCAGATCCAGAACGGATAATTATTAGTCGTAGACTCACTAATACATGCTTAGCAATGCTGTTTGTTGGTGTGCAACAATTTTAAAGTCCATTCGACCTATATTGATCGCTTATATCACATTGTAACTAAAATTAAAATATGTGTTTTATATTTGTTTGGTAACTCCTTTTATTTATGTCGACACAATAATAAAAAATATTAGTATTATACCAGTTTTAATTTGTATTTCATCCACAAACCAGACGAGATAACCAGAATGGCTATGTACAATAAATTTGTCTTCCATATGCGGCTTTAACGAGACAGCAACTTCTGACTAATAATTACTATCTACTATTATTTTGCTTTAGATTAGACCTTGGTCAGTCTCATTGATATCCGTCTATAAATCAAAAATATGATGTAAAATTATAACCACTAGATGTTATATTATTACGTAAACAAAATGTTATAAAAAGAAAAAAATTACTTTTGTCATCCTTTTTAAGATTCCTGACGCGCTTGCTTCCTCTTCCCTTCTCTAAAATGTATGCAGTCTATAAATAAAAAAATTAGGATACATTTAATATAAATAATTTAATCGAGTGCGAACAACAAATATGACAATGAAGGGTACAGTAATTTTAGTGCCATCTTATTGCAAACTAACATATTCTAGAACACATTTATATTCTTTTAATGAATCGTGGAAAATTATCTCTATTAACCGACATTATAGTGGTGACTAATACGACTTTTGTTGCTTTTGTTAACCGATACTATCTTAAAACCACTTCCCACTGCCACTATATTTAGAATAATACGGCATTTAAAATGATAACATAATGCATATTAAAAAATATAATTGTACTAGAATAATTAACATAAAATCTAACATAAAATTTTTATATCTATTTATCTTTGGATCCCTCTTATTACTAGTTCATAAGTGCAGTTGAAAGATTCATGAATCTCTGAACTTAAGTTTCTGCAAATTAAACAAAGCGATTCACGGTTTATTTTCTGACTAGCTTTGCCCTCTTTAGAAAATATGATTGGTTGTAAGATTAATACACGTAATGCCATCTGCTATGAATTTTTTTAACAGTAAATTCTTTTAAGTTTACTTTGTGCTGAAAGTTCATATTGCCACACTTTTTTTTAGTCGATCAATTGCGTTGAAACAGTCTATATGTTATCTTAGAACCAACAAAATCCAGCAATAAAAACTTTATTCAAATGTTTTATCTGTCCTTGGATGGTATGCAAACAAATAGACTCAAAGACATGTATTTTAAAAGCAATAATTTTGAATTTTATTACTTTTATTACGTTAACCTCAATTTTTTTCTAAATATCTTTTAATTATCTAATATTGCAAAGACAGGTCAATTCTGCAACTTGACATTGACATAGGGTACTCTTTATAATAGAAAAATTCCTATTTGAAATTGAAATATTAAACAAACTGAATAAGAAAACCACGTCGTAACGGAGCAATGGATCGACGTGATTTTTAAAATGCTACACCAACAAAAATGTGAAAGGGAATCACAGAGAATTTAGAGCCTTACTATAATATTACAAATGGAAGAGTGTGTATATTTGTCCTTACTTCAATTCGTAATTGGATAACATATCGACATGATTTTTTGCAAAAAGATATTTGGTGGGCTAGGAAATAATACAGGCTACTTTTTAAACCATTTCATTCTAACTAATATTACAATCCCAAAAACTATTAAACACCAAAACTGTATTTGTTTGTTCGCCTTTAAGGTTGCATCGGAACAACGAATTAACGTAACTTTTTGCACAGATTTAGTTTGGCGGCCGGGAGATAGCCTACTTTTTATGTCAGGAAATCTCATCTTAATTAATATTATAATCCTAATACTAAAAATGCGAGCGTGTCACAATGGAGGAGTTAATTAATGTGATTTTTGAGTAGAAGTACTTGTTGGTCAGGGAAATAATATAAGCTACTTTTCATCTCGGGAAATTTCGTGCTAAGTAATATTGCAATCTTAATTAATATTGTAAATGTAAAAGCGTGTTTGTTTGTTTCATTTACGCCGTGTAAGTGATTTCATTTACGGCCCAATGAAGCAATGGATCGGCATGTGTTTTTGCAGAAATTGGTAGCAGAGTTGGTGGGCAGAGAAATCATATATATTACTTTTCTCCCGCAAAACTTCATCCTAACTAATATTATAATCATAACTAATATTGTAAACGCAAAAATGTGTTTATTTATCCTGCTTTTTCGACGCAACAGAACAAGGGATCGATATTTTTTTGCAGAGAGATATTGGCGTATCGAGAAATGACACAAGTTACTTTTTATCCCGGGAAATCTCATGTTTACTAATATTATAAATGCGAAAATTTATTAATCTGTACCTCTGTCAAGTTGCAAAGGATCGAAATATTTGACGTGTAAAAAAGTATTCGATGAAATAAGTCATGTTGACTCGTCAACATGACTTTTTTACAGAGATAGTTAGCTGCCAAAGAAATGACAGAGACTACTCTTAATCCTTGTAAATTTTATTTTTTCCGGATAATTCTTCTATCATTGTAATAGATAGACGCGATTTTTGGAAACGCTGCATAAGCAGTATAAAGTAGCAACATAATTACTCTATTTAATCCCTAATTTAGAGGGAAATAACTTTGTTTTCAATGTCATTTTTATGATGAAGTCACGAAAATAAGTACCTCAGTATTTAATTTCTTTTTATTTACAATCATAGAATTTTAATTTTATTTAAGAATTATAAATGGCACCGGATGTTTTAATTTCTTCCTATAATTTTTTTAACTAAAACCACGCGTGTAAAGCCGTGGGTAAAATCTATTATTTATGAATAAAAAGGGTTCCTTTTTTAGACGTGTCTTATATCAACTTTGAATAAATTAGGGTTGTTGTGGAATTATACCTTGATTATGTGTATGATGATTTATTCATTTGTACATATTCGGATTTAAAATCAAAACTAAGAGTAATAATAAAAATGGAAGATAATTAATTTGATTAATTATCAATATAAAGCTGGAAAGATTACGGTCGATAAATTAAAAATTCTAACATATACCTGCTTTTACATAAAGTACATGAAAGATAATAAAGAATATGTGCAATTTTCTGACCCCACTCATATAATTTCTAGAATATCCAAACATACCCATAAACAACCATATATATATATATATATATATATATATATATATATATATACGTATATGTGTGTGTGTGTGTGTGTGTATTAAGATTGAATTTTAAAACTTAGGTTAATATGCTAGCATTTCATTACATAATCTATTATTGTCTCATTTGAAGCCATTTTTCAATTATACTAAGAATATACAAAACTATTTATGTTTTGGAAAAGAAGAATACAAAACCAATTTTTCGTTTACATTTCCTTAAAAAAAACACGCGTCATTGGTAGCTATTAGAGGGTTAACTGTTCAATAGGTGGAATATGAAAGTGGGCTGGTAACATATATACCATTCACACAGTAATGTTTACATGTTTTATTCGCGGATAAAGACATGGAAAGAGCAGTGTGGTGCATTTTAAAATACGTTATTGGTTAATGTAACATTTTTTTACAGTTTCTTACTGGAAAATGGGCTAAATGGAACTATTATAAGAGTGCGTGCGCATTCGCCCTCTGTCTATCTATCCGTCTATTACAGCCGTTTTTCTTTATAGACATGTGACTAGAAACCTGAGACGTTTGATCTAGCCATATGAACCTGCATAAATCTCAATATATCAAAGTTAATACTCAAAAATCTTTACATGAAATTTACGAGCGTACAAATGGTATGCTCGAACTTGCAATTAATTTTTTGTATCGTATGGGGTATAAATTAAAAAAGCGAATTATTAGCATTCCAAAAGTAATTATTTCAGAATTTTATATAAGATAATAAAGAAGATATTATTGAAGGTTTTGACAAAAAATATGTGTACTATCTATGAAATTACTAATATAAAATGATGAGAAAAACAATATTAATAGAAGTTGAAATAAAATTTACATAAAAATTGTTACGATGAACGTAAATTTCATGATTTTTACGAAAATTTTACGTTTGTGGAAAATATATTGAACAATATATTTACATGGTGAAAAACAATACAAACATTTCCAGACATTCCAATAAATATAATGCATAGTCAAAATTAAATGTTTGTAAATTATTAAATGTGAATGGAGCCCTCAGAGTTTTATACTATTACGTTTTTAATTTAATGTATTTTATAGATAAATTGTCTGTGTGAGATATAAATTGAAATACTTGGTTATTAATATTAAGCGTCTGATTGACGTCGACCTTATTCTTTATCGTAAATCTTTTCACATAAATAGGTTCACTTTCAAATCACCATCATATTTATAGTATTTTATAATAGTTATATATGATGGTGGATGGTAATTATAATAATATAAAAAATTTAATTCATGTATGGGATATATATTACGCATTCATAGTGTTGCGTGCAAACGACTACGCAAACTGCGAGGAGAGAGAAATAAAACGGCTCTCTCCTCGCAATCTCCGCAAGTATGGAACTATCTGACCGTAAAAATTTTAATAAAGACCTATACTTAGGCACAGATACAAAGCCACACGTGAGCACGTATACTTAAGAAAATAGTCATGTAAGCACGACACACAAATAAAAGTAAATAGATGACGCAAGTAGACATTTGATGTGACTGTAAAATGTACATAGAAAAATTAATGGGCCTCCTTAAATCATAGAAATAAACTGTTATTTTATTATTATCAGCTTTTATTTTTGTTATTGGATTATTCGTAGAAGGAGTTATTATGTTTTGAAATGAAGAGATAACGAGGATTTTAGAACTTAAATGTTGGTAACTGTGAAAATAAATTTTAATAAAGTAAAATAGTCAAAAGGAGCCAAAATTATGAAGTTCATCATACATCTTTTCACTTAGTAGAAATGAGAAATAAACTCGGATAATTTCACTGACGCATGTTCTTTCATTTCAAGGGCGATTTAAAATAAAATGGAAGTATTGTCTACTAGTGATTATGATAAATTGAATTTCCAAAAAATATATAAGTAACATATATATATATATATATATATATATATATATATATATATATATATATATATTTATATATGTATATATGCAAAATTGGAAATGTGTTTGAATAGCCGGATGGTCGAGTATAACGAGTTAGTCATCACTGGGACATCCTCATTAGAATCTTATTGCCATAATCCTTTTTATTGTAGAAAATATAATGTTTTCTGCTAATACACAAAAAATGGTTTTTATTAAAAAATTCAAAGGAAAAAAACGCTTTTTATCTATTTCATATCTTGTTCATAACAAATTTACCACACATTACACAGAATTTATTTGTATTATATGCACGCCCAGGGGTTTTAAGATAATGAAAAATGCCCAGTTGTAGTATAAAATATATAACCATTATGTACACCGTTAATTCATTCCTACCGGATTTACGATAACAGCAAAGATAACAATTGTAAAGTGGTTTCAAAATTGTACTGATTGAATTGAATGGAATAGCGAAATGAAATCGTGAGGATTAATCAAAAACCAGAGGTGAGCGATTATAAATCGTTTTCGGAATCAAATGATCCGTTAGTGAAATGTGTCGATTAATCGACTAAGATAAGTTGTAGTTCTTGTTAATTCCAAGTTTAAACAAGAAAGCACTAAGGCTGAGAGATATCGAAAAGGAAGCTAGACGAATACTGTTAACAGATGATTATTCAACTTAAAACATTAACATTCATTGACATTGGTAAGATATAGAAAAAGGAATGATTAATTAAAATACTGAGTAACTTGGCTAGGGATGAAAATAGAAAACATAATGAAACAATTATTATTATTTCGACTAATACTTTCAGAAGTTATTCGAAATGTTGATACGTTCAGAAATTGTGTCAAACATTATTCAAAATTATTTCATTCGTTTTTGTCATTAAATGGTCAATATTTCATTCACATAATCGATGCCAAACATAGCTATTTAATTACTCCACATTATAATTATATAAACAACGATCATTTCTAAATAGTATTTATTAAATAAAAACTACGTTCATTCAACCATTTTAATATTTGTTCCGTGACGTTTAAACACTCTTTAAGTGATTGTGCAGAAAAATAGAATGGAAATATACTGATAAGCTATCGATAATACCTCACATACGTACTTATATTGGTAGCAGGTATTCTATAAAACGTTCGCTGTTATTCATGGGTTCGTATTTTTTACGTTACCAATCGGTAATTTCTAATGATCGTAACTGAAACGTTTTAATATATTTCCTTAATCTAATGATTCCGTTGATATTACTCATAACCGCTCATCGCTAATAAAAATGTGTTAAATTCTTTTATGTCGGCCGTCATCTCCAACATTCCGAAGCATAATTCAGTGTGCTTAGTAGAATGCAAAATTTTTGAAGGATACAGATATATTTATCAATGAAATGGTGTATGAACTTTTTCAAAATTCTCTCCCTTTTAACGAAAAATAAATTAAAAGGGATTATTGTTCAACCATTCGGTTGCTTAGCTATACCTGGAATATTTATATGTAAATTCTGTTGGTCAAACTTCATTTATACTTTCACACATACGCGCTTTATTAACCATTAGACGTGTTTATTATTTTACAATTAGTTACATTCAGTGTACACTATCACTATACCAACAAATAGGCCTAATATTAAGTTTACCATGAGCGTAAAGTTATTTTTTAATGAAGGTGTCTTAAAACTATTATTTATATACTCCTATTAAGGCAAACTGTTAATATGGCAATAATTTCTAGAAGTACGTATGATGATAATATTTCTGGAATATAAATTTGAAATTCTGTCTACATTTAAAATGTTTACCCTTTTCCACCCTTTGTTAACATCTGCAAAATTAATATTAAGCTTAATTTAAAATCATATAGGTAGTATCAGCGTCCGATTTCAAAATATATACACATTTCTAAGCTGCTTGCGCCATTTTATGTGATGCCTAAATATAAAAAGATTTTATTAAAATACGTGTCTCTGTCTGTCTGTGTTTTTGTCTGGAGTAAGTTTAGTAATTGTCTAAAGAATATTTTCTAATCGGCTTCAAAAGAGAGGGAAGTTCTCAATTTGACTATATTATTATGATCCATGTTAGTTCATAGCTTCGATATTTCTCAATCAATTTAGATATTTTTTTTTCTGGGTACCCTACCCTCGAAATATGATATGAATGTGACTATAAAAATTAAAGGTGTACCATATGATTTCACAAAATTTAACAGCACAGGTGCCGTAATCGAATTTGGATGATGCAGGTCCAGCCAATTCGAATGATTCTTTATTGGAAGCGTATACTCTCCTACAGCCCCAAAAATGTTGGTTACAATCTTACTATGGAAATAAAAGATATACTATAGAATGCTTCAATATTGAACAGCACTTGATATTGAACAGCAAAGTTTAGATGATTGAGGTCTAATGATACTCTAATAAGGCAAGGTTAAGAGCCACATAAATTTGCTCTTTATCAAAATCAGGGTGCAATAATAAAGCCAGCAAGTGGTTACATGCACTCTTCAGTGATGAGAAGCAAAATCATTGAGTTTAGGACATTTACACTCAAGGACATTTTCCCAACATTCTTTTAGTCTGCCGGTAGGTCTAAAGAAAGTAGGTTTTCACACGAATATATTTTTGGTTTGGGGTGGATCTTTTCATCTTATCATCCAGATTCCATTTAAGATAACAGATTCAAACGTATTTTTCAAAGCCACTCTTCCAAGTATCAAAAGATTTTTGTATTTTAGATCCAGGAGCCATATATTGTGTGTGACTATCAAGTATCTATCTTATTTAGCTATACCTGATTTGTCCTGACCGTCCTTATTTTGAATTCATGCAATATTTATAAAACAATCTTAGTTATGTGACTAAGGCAGATTTAAGATGTGTATTTCTCACGCTGTGGGCGTATTCTTTTTTGACGAGTAGCGCCGCAATCTACAGTTCTAAAGATAAGTAATATAACTTAAGAAGTAATTATAACTTGCATATTTGTACAAGTACTCAATTATTAATACAGCTTTCTGAAAATATGAGATCTTCCTCTAAAAACAACGCTTTTTTCTTTCTTCTAAATATTTATAATAACATAAATCTGCCTTTGAAACGCGACATATGTTTCCGTGCTTTGGTCCGCGCTAATAAATTATAAGTCGTTAAAAAACCTATTATGTACGAGTTGAAGAGGCACTATCAGGGTTTCTTATACGTTTAAGTATATCGTAATTTATATATTAGCATATCTGTTATAGGCGTAAGAAAATAATAATTTTTACAACATTTTTTTATCAATAAAAAAACTGTAAAAAATTTAAATTTTTCAGCTTGCATATATTGGATATAATGGAGTATGATTTCTTCGTGCATGTTTTGCTAAATTTTTCGTTATATCTAAAACTACGCAGCTTCACAGTAAAAAAGGTGATTCTGAAAGTCCAGAAAAGGTTTATTAATATGATAATCCGCTTGATTGCCTGCGATTCCTTATTGGCCCGCTTTTTAAATTTAATACCCATTTTAAATAAACAATTTTCTGAAAGTATATTTTGAAGACATTAAAACTAAATATAACGATTCGATAGAGACGGCTGTAATATTAAGATAGACAGACACCAAAATCTGATCTCAACAGTCATTTTTTAACTCTTGTATAATGAACATTAAGAAGAAAATTTCATCTAAAACAAAGCCTGGAAAATATTCTCAAACAATTTACTTCGAGTTCGCTGCTATTCCTTCTTTCAATATCTCATTTTCAAATATGAATGGTTACAACTGTAACGATGTTGAAATAAAATATTTTTATAGTACTGTATATTACACACAGGTAATTACAAACTATGAACTTGTGTATAAAATAAAATCGAACAGGTGTGTGGGTGAAAACGAGGACGTGTGGATATTTATTAATCAAAATTAAAGAGGAGCCATTTTTATTTTAAATAAAATATTAGGTAGGTTATAAGATTGGTTTTCAAATAGTTTAGATTGTTTTTCTGAATAAACTTAAAATACATTTTATTATTAAACGAAGCCAAATATTATTTATTCAGATTGAAACATTGTCCTGATATTTTCTGAAAATTGGAGCGAAAATACTTGAAAGATATGTACAATTTTGGAATATTTATTACTGTATGTTTTGTAACATTTTATATAAGCGATCTTCTCTGCAGAGCACCAAGCAATAACCAGTTATGTCAATTTTTATCATCCATGATGCCAACATCTGAGAAGAATATATAAGAAGTACATATTAATTTTTATAAACAAGAAGAATTATTTTAATGATATAAGTTAATTGGAGTGTAGAATATTGCATAAATTAACATAATCAAACATGTAATTAAATATCTTGAGTAAAAATAAATATAATAACAATTCATGACAGTTTCAATTACTAGTTAAGAAAAAAGCAAAATTAGACAGAGTGAAACTTTTCAATTACTGCATTTGTGTAAAATTTAAGGATGATTAGAGACGATTAAGTGATGAAAAATTATGTTAAATTGCTATTATTATGAACGAATGCACAATTAAATTGAGATCGGTGTAAATGAATTTACACGATTATTTATTATTAAGCATCGTGTGTGGTGTTGATTTTAAGTAATTAAACTTATGTTTCTATTATTTCTCCATCAGTAGTAGCTACGTAAAATAATATAAAAATGTGAACTTTGCAAAACATTTACAAATTAATTTAAACCTATTTTTAGTTTATAACCAATGCTCAACTTTATTGGTTAGCAGGAGATTATAAGAAATCATGTTCCTTATTCTATGGAAAAATTGTATAGGTAAGCTATTCAGTGTTATTTCAAATATGTGTCTTTGCGAAAGATTTTTCAGTATTTCTAACTTATAATTTTATGTTTTATTTAATACTGAAATATACAATTAAATATATCTGCAACTCGTACTGTGAGAGATCTATACACGTATACATATCCTAACACTATTTTTCATGTAAATATAATGCCTCATGATCACAGTCCTACGATTGTTGTGAATTTCATTTATTTATGAAAAATCATCGTTACATTTGCGCTGTTTTTACATATTTTTGACTTAGTTTCAAATGTGAATGGAGGACATATTTTTGTGGACATTTTAAGCAATATCTCTAGAACCAACTTATATGAATGCTGAAAAAAAATGTTTGGTTATCGCTCTTTCAAATAATATTTCTTACTCGATAATTTTGCTAATAGTTCGGTTACATAAAAACTTCATAAGTTATACACTAAATTTTCTTTATAAATGACTCTATCTACTTGTCAAAATCCGTGCAGTAGTTTTTGAGATTATTGCGTTTAAACAGACACATAGACGGAGACTTTGTTTTGTACTGTTTAGTTATTTTAACACGTTGTTAAAAGTCAGAGTTCTTTCAGTTCTTATATTCTTTAGTTCTTATATTAAGAGGTTTAACGAAAACATGCAATTAAAAATGAATATCCTTCATTATAAGACATTGCATTTCTCTTAAGCAAAAACTGCTGTATTCTCTGTAAAATATATTTACATATATTAGCTAAAGTATATTTATATTAGGATAATACAGCAAGCAGGCAATTATACTGTAAGAATTTGCAATAACGATGAAGTCTTGTAGTCACATTTGCCTATCTGAGTTAAAGGCTGAAAATCTATTAAAGTAACATTAAATTATGATAATTAGCATCTAAAGCGTTAGTAAAATATATAAATAAAATTTGAAAATATTTGCCCTTAAAAAATTTAAATAATTTTTAGGTGCTATGAAATATTGATTAATACGTACGAAAGTATATTGCATTAAAATTATGACGGCGAAAGTACTGAATAGTAATTTAGTAATATTTTCTCTAGGTAAGTAAATTAATTTCTTTTCTAAAAATTAATATATTATAAGGTTTTATCCTTCAAACTATTACATTACTAATATTGGGTAAAAAAATGACCACTAATGTAATTAATGATAATAATAAATTATACAATTTAAAAGATTTTATCCTGAAATTTCTTTATACTTCCGAAATATTTTTTTTAATCTGCTAAGTGAGCATATTTTTATATTTAAAATTGCCAATTATGATGTAGACTGACGTATATTTTATTTAACATATTTATTTAATTAGTTATTATTTAAATATTTATTTGTGTAATCTGTACTCGATACCTAACATGAATGACATGATAACTCGTATTAAAAAGATTTATCGAATCATAAACGTCGACGTTTGCGACGTACTTATATTAATTTATGTGAAATAGTGAAATATGTATAAATCTTAAATTTGCTATTCCATACACATAAGACTCAAATAGTTTTGGCAACCTTCCACGGCAGTCATATGATTTTCAAAAAATAGAATAAACCCAGCAAGTAAATTAAAAAATATGTTTAATTTTATTATGAGAATTATTTTACATAAAATGCTTAATGTTAATGAATAAGGTAACCATATATCACAGCTAATCCTCAAAGTCTTAACGAATGCAAGAGTGATGAAATCCTAACTACTTAACTTGTTAATCTCTGTGAATTTATTGTCCGTCTCGTACTTATGGGATTACAAGGATGTCTAATTTACACCAGTAGCTTTTTCTTTTACATTTATTTACTTAATTTTATTTAAACGTATTTACAGTATTTATTGTATATGTACTTCCATATGAATTAACGAAATTAATTAGGAATACAATGATACATTGATCTGATATAATTTTCAGAAATATGGCAACAACTCTGTATTACTCGTATATTGAATTATAATTCTTAAAATGAACCAGATTGCGTTAACGATTTATGAAATTTATATAAGATCCTTAGTTCTATAAAAGTTTTCATGTACTTGCAGCAACTATCTCAATTACTTCACTTTAATTACGTGCAAGATAACTTCTCATTTACGATATTAAACACCAATGTGGAACTTTATCCTACTCGTAATTAAAGCAACTGTGATTAAGTAAATATAATTAAGGGGTAAGAGGTAATGTCTTTTAAATTATATTATATACTAGAAATGCTTGTAATTATTATGGGGGTTTGAATTAGAGAAGAGATAGATATATATAACTTTAGTTTTATTTTCGTATTCCTTGTATTTTAACCCAGTATATGTGTATCACATAAATTTACTTGTGAAAAGAAATTATACTTGACTTGCATATAAAATTTGTATATAAATACCTCATTTATTACGGATAGATTTAATAGTTTTAATGGAAAAAGTCGTTAATTTTCATAATTTTTTTAGTTGAAGTAGATTTTCTTATTATCATCTTAAAATAATTAAAACTCTATATATAATTTAGTGTTGTTAAGAAATACATCGTGGCTATCCACGAAAAAACGACAAACTACGATTTACCGTCAAAAGTTAATGAGGTTGTAGGATTGTAATAATATTTTGCTAAAGGAAAAATTATTACACGATCTACTGGGTTTTAGTATCTTAAGTTTACATATTTAGAATAATGGTTTTCTGTACCTGACGTCTACGCCCAAACGGGTATTTGTGAGTAGCGTTTATCATAAATATATGTATATGTGTTCTGAACAAAATAGAATAAACCAATTGCAAGTCAATCGAAAATATTTACATTACCAATTTGAATTCGAATAGGAGGATGAAAACAAAACAAGCTTAGAATTTAAATTGCTCGGGTTACAATATAAGCCAATTTACGCAAAAATATATTTGAATTAAGACAGATTATAGTTTGGTAGCTGTTTTGTAAACTGTAATTGAACATTTCCATTACACGGCATACACAAATTAGTTTCATGATCTATATAACGTACAATCGCCATGTATTGACGTTATGTGTATGTAAGTATAAATGTAGTTGTGAAATTATCAATTATTTAAAATATTAAATAGTACACAAATTAATGTTTAATACTCTCTCCATATTTTACTATACCCTTTTACTACAAATATTTTCGTAGTTTCAGTTTTTTGCTTTTGTTCTGTAAAACCCGTTCCAATAATGATATATGACTTAATTAACAATTCTATGCGTATATAGTAAACAAAATAAACATTTTTCAAGCAATGATTTATAATTTGTCGCAGATCTAAATATCTCAATACTTTGGATGATTTTGGAAAATATGTAATTTTTATAGTCTTGGGTTTTTTATCGTGATAAATATTGTTTTCAGTAGTCTTCCTATTTGATCTGTTGGGTATTTCAGATATTTTAAATTTACTACTACATGTACGCATCGTAAATTACTGAATCACTTTGTTTGTATTCTATAATTAGCCAAGATCTATTCTATATAGCACATTAGGTAATTAGGCTTAGTAGCCTATCAGTCGTATCATAGCCGCTTTTTAGGGACTTTCAGTGTGGAGGTTATTAACTTTTTATATAAAATAGTGGATATTAAAACCAAATTGCGTCAGTTTTCTTACAAAATAGCAAAATTAGGACTAAGTACATCACATATTAATCCGATGGTTCATATAAATGTAGCTATTTATTTTATATAATAAAACTACAGGTATACGATATACACTATTCAACAATGAAAAGAAACACTCCAGTTTATCAAATAATTTACTAATAAAATTAACTAATCGATATTTAAAGCAAATGACATTTAATTTCATTTCATTTTATCTCCAACGTAATTATTTTTTAAATTATAAAAGAAATAAACTCTATCGGACAGTGATGAGATAAATTTGTTACGTTGTATTTATTTTCATAATACAAATTAAGTAATTCAGGCCTTAAAGCAGAATAATAAAGTAAATTTTGCATTTATAAGTATGTTTAAATTGTTTTCTTGAAGAATTTAAAAATATTTCTACAAGGTAATGTTGAGTTATATATTAAAAATTGTGCACTAGCCTCCTAGTTATGTAATGTTACATATTTACAATCGAAAAAAGAGAAAAATTTAAGTCCAAATTTCACGGAAATGAAATCATATTCCCAACCTAAAAAGTAAAACAAACATAAAGAGTTATGGGCAGCGTGTACCACCCCTCATGCAAAATTATTTTTTGAAAGCCATGCAGTGGCTCCAAAAAGCATGTTTTTAATCTAAATTTGATAAGTTTCCGTTCAAAACTTTTAAATATACAAGGTCTGAATGAGACCTATTAGTCTTTCGTCTATGTCCATTATAAAGATGGAGCTTGCAGATTCAAGAAGCTATGGATTAAAAACCATACACGTAAACTTAATGTTATTAAAAATATCGTGTTGCAGTTTTAATAGAGTGTTCATTTTAATAATTTTTTCACAATGTATGAGAAATTAAAAATACGTTGATGGCTTAGACATGTGAATTATTACGGAAAAGATGGGAGTATTTTAAATTAAGTCAAAAAATGCAGCAAATTTTAAAACCAAAAGTTAAAATTGGGACGGGTAGGATTATCTTATAAACTTTAGAGAAATTATTTGCGCTCTATACTTGAAACTATTGGGTAGCAAAACACTACCACACGGCAGTCTGTAAGATAATATTTGTTTCTTAATCTTACTAAACGTAAATATATTTTCGAAGGATTTATACTTTGCTTTGTAATAAAGTATCACAAATTGTTTAAGGTATTCATATCATAAAATTTATATTCAAATCCAGAGATGAGTCGCGGAAAGTTTCAGACAAATCTCTTTTTAACAATGGACGGTATATCCACATAAATTTATTGAGGGATATCTTCAGAAACTTTCTTTCTTTCATGACGTGTCAAATATAACATAATGTATCAAAAAAATGCCGACCAAGTTTTAATACAAAATTCAAAATACTTCTATTTATTATCGTCTATCGTCATATTGCACCAAATGACCGGTGCAGGTTACCTGCTCTTTATGATACACCCCTTTAGCTCGACCGTCAAATCTGGTAACAGTAGATTAGACAGAGCAGCAATTTGAAAAGAAATATTTAAAAAGTATTTCTCAATTGATGTGCAGAATATACACGGTCAAATCGAGGTGACAAGTAAAACTGAACATACTAAACTGATCGTGTGTGTACTCTACAGAAGAAAATTAGTCGCTACACTGACTCTCATAGAAAGGACGAAGACCATTGTGGTAGCCAGTTTGTTTAGATTTTAATGTTGAAATGAATCTAAAAGAAAATGAAAATGTTTCGTCTAGAAAATCGTCTACATGTAATTTTCGTGGCAATCAAAACACCGAAATAATAGGGAAACCAAAGAACAAAATGCAAATATTAGAAAATTGTTGCATCAGTACCGACTTAATATGGGATCAGCAATAATGGTATTCATTTAATAATTTTAATCCTTTCAACGTCTTAGATTTATTTTCAATTTATTAGTATTTTTGCCCCATTAGCATGCTTCCAGCTTTTAATATTATTATGCAACTATGGAGATGTACATATGAATTCAGAGATTCTTTCATGAATGATGTACTTTTATAATATGCACAATTAACCTTTTATTAGCCACGTGGGGTCCAATCGAACTCACATAACTTTGTTGATTCCATATCAGTACATATATTACCCGTAGGCGACTGTCCGTTCTAGTAGCTTCCTAGCTCACACGCCCGGCCATCCCTTCCCAGTGTTTCACTAGCCACGGCGTTGATCACACTGCACGGAGGTGCTTGAGTTATAACGAGTCCCGCGCGATTAATATTGTAGCACAAATTTTAGTGAGTACTATATATTATATATTTTGTCATTTTTGTTATTTTGGGTTTAATTTATTCTTTGTTACACTTAACGATTAAAACACCATGATGGGAAGCCGCTACTAGAATATAAAAAAAATATCAGCGATGATGATATTTTTAATTTTTATTAATGATGAATACTCTATTAAACAAGAAAATAGTAATTGTGACCCTGAGCAGAGTGAAAACAAATTACAATATGAAGCAGGTTCATCATCACTCGAGCATTATTTAGACAAGGACAAGCTAACCAAATGTTCCAAACGTACATACTCCAAGTTAAAAAACTAGAAAAATAGTTCACATCGTTTTGCATTTACCTGAACCAAAAGGAGACGCTAAAAATGCGAAGAGTAAGACTGATAGTTTCGAATTATTTTTAGATAATCTTATTTTATATTTTTGAAATATACAAAGAGAAATTCAGAAAATTCGTACCCATTTTCAACGAAAAGGTGCTGCAAAAGATGTGACGGGTGAAGAATAATAAGCATTTTTTGTCTGGTGTTTTCAGATCTTCACTTCAGCTTCGTTTGTGATCCTTAAACAAATGACGGAACTGGAACAGATTTAGTTTCTAATGTGAAGTCTTTTCGATGTTTATTGTTCATATTTCATTGTCTGCGGTTCGAAAGTACATCATCCATAGAATCCAGATTACAGCTTGATAAATTGGCACTGATCAGAGAATTTTGTGAGCTCATAAGTAATAACTTTATAAAACACTATACATTTTTCGAATTTGTGAAAATAGATAAACAATTACCAGCAGTTAGACGCAGATTCTCTGGCTTAGTCTACATGCCAAGTGAACTAAATAAATGTGCGATAAAACATCATGCTATGATCAACGACAAAAGAGTTTATCTTTAAACGTTTGCGATATAAGTAAGTACACATCTAGTTGGTCCATATAAGTAATAAAAGACACAGTTATAATCGTGAATAGACTTGCCAAACCAATCAAAGGTAAGGGGAGTAATATCACACTCGATAACTGGTACACAAGTATTCCTGTGGAAAAAATACATGTTGGAATCTAAATTTAATTTAAGTGGCACTCGTCGAAAAAACCGAAAGGAAATTCCATAACAGTTTTTACCTCAAAGTGCAATTGAATTTCATTTAAATAAATTTCGATTTCGTAAGGAAACGACTCTTGTTTCAGATGTTTTGACAAATATAAAGATATGATTTTACTGTCTACCGTGCACCATGATAAAACTATATATGAGAATGATTAGGGAACGCCGAAAGTAACAGATTTTTATAATAAAACCAAGCGCGCTATTAACACAATTTGGTGCAACTTACAACGTTGCCCGATAAACCAAAAAAATGACCCGTGGTAATCTTTTTTCATCTTTTCAGTGTACTAGCAATAAATACGTATGTTATTTGTAACACGAATTATGACAATAAAATAACCACAAAAGGATTTCTTTAAAAACTTTGACAGAACTGATAAAAAGTTTTAAAATCAAGAGAGTTGTAATACTCCCTCTGCCACTGCGCTCGAAAAGATGACTCCTAAACGACCCGAAACCATTAACTTCTGAGACCAATTCAAATGGTCCCTAAGGCCGTTGTCACTTATGTGCAAGGTCTAATGTCTAATGATATAAAAAAACTAAGTGTGGTAAAAGCAATAAATTTATGTGTCATGAAATCCATCCTAAAGTTTATGATTTAAGTTAGTAGTTTTGGTCACTACATATAATTATTTTGCACTAAAAAACATATTTTTAATTATTGAATGTAATAAGTAATAATTGAAACTTAAAAAAGTATGCAAAGTTTATTCAAATTCTCCACCCAAAAGATTGTTTAATTTTTATGCCGTTTCGTTTTTATGCTGATAAGTAAGGTGATTCTGCATAATACGGTCGAAGATATTTTATGTCCACTTTCTCATACTTTCTCATCATGTACATTTTTAAGAGTCCGTATATTTTATTGCCACAATAATGATGCGAGGTAATTAAGAGAAAAAAATTCGATATATAATGTAATATGCGAACTTATTTTTCTTCCTATCGGTTTTCTTTGTCGTATATTAAATTATGCAACCGATTAAAAAATTATTTGGAAGAAAAATCCATACTCGTTAGTATATTTCTAGTATTTTGGAAATTCGTACGATCAGTCCCGAAGAATATTTGAAAATAATGGTCTATAAATCTATGTATTTTTCCTTTACGTCTGTCAAGTGTTAGTGACTGAATTATAAAGACATGTCATGCGACGTTAGTTGTAAAATATACGTTTTGGCTGTGATTCATCAATGTATTATCGTTATCATGTTAAGTGCTGCAACGAACTATATAATATACTGACTAATCGAGACATTGAAAGTTCAAACTTAGGCTTTAATTAATGCTTAGTCTTACGATCAGGGAATTTTATACGTCAATACTTACTTATAATACAACTACCTACTGTTGATTAAACTTGGTATGACTACACACACGTCAGGAATTTACAAACTTTCTTGCAAATTTATGGAATATGTTTCAACAGAACTCTAAATAGTTTTAAATGGAATTTTGTTAATTTTTGACTTTTGTTCTCTTTCAGTTCACGTATACTACATGGATAAAAATAAAAAAATCTCTATTTTTAGGTCAATACAGCAGAACTAGAGCTTAGCTTAGAGATACGTGGTCCAAAAATATATAATCATATGTGCATAAGTTGTTTGTGCGGTATCTCGAAACCTACACGCTATTGTTTTTACTCTGTATATTATAGATGAAATGAGAGAATTGGAACAAAATAATGTTTCTGCGATGAATTGCACTTAAATATAAAGACGAAGGATTATTTTTTTAATTTTTTGAATATAAAAAGTTGTAACTGATAATTAATTATTTTTATTCTCTTGACCTCTAATTTCTTGTTAATTAACTACAAAATTTCCAGTAATTATAAGGGAAATTGTGACGTTATATAAAACCTTTATTGTACACACGTTACACGTTTACCGACGAACAAAAATGACAATTATACGTTTATATTCTAGAATCAGTTATCAGAATAAATTGTATGATGTCTCGCACAATAATTAAAGATTGATTTTTTTCTGTCTTATTGTGTTGCGTGTTCCCGGATTGTCAGATGCTTTTCAAATTGTAAGTAATTAGATAAGACTTGGTACCAAAATTTTCTTTTTATTTTTGTATTGACATTGATTTAATTAGATTGCTACATGGCAATGTTACAGTAGCCTTTCACGATCACGTTGCAGAGGGATTTGCTCGTCCAACAGCACTTCGAATTTGTTCTGCGTAATGCGACGTAATGCTAACTGCGTAATGGTACGTATTCTTGAATACGTTTAATAGGTTTCAAATGCAGCTTTGCTTGCCTACCAAAGGGAAAATATATGTATAATTTAGAATTAAAAATGTTGTATGTTCTCATAAATTTATTGAATTTTAGTAAGGGGAATTCTTAACTAGTTTGATACATTTATATATATATATGGTATCATCCACAACTCATTGATGTTTTTAATTGCCAAAAAATAAATTTTATTCCAGAATGAAAAGAATATATTTATTTTTATAATACTGCCTAACTATATACCAAGTATCAGGGAGATCGATTTAGCAGTTGAGGTGTGAAAGCGAGACAAAAAATTTACTCTTTGCAAATATAATATTAGGACGTATTTGGATTGACAATGTTTGTAAGTACGGGTTAATTTATACGATTTTGTGATGCTGAATGCTCGTACTAAGAACAGAGTCTTTTATTAAAATGTTTTTTTTTATTATTTATTTATTTTTGTATTTAAAATTATAAGATACTATAATTTTAACTGATAAATATGTGATAGGATATTTTGCAGAATTTATCTGATTGAAGAGTCTATCAAATCTTGTATAAGAAAAATAGTTTTGAGTAATTATTTTCATTATTTCCTCAATTATTTTTATACATATGCGAAATTAAATTTAGGTAATTCCATTCTAACATCAAATGACATATTTGACTGGAAATATTTAAAAAACAGGCGTGTTTCAATTATTAGGGCAGGATAAATACTAATTAAAAAAAAATTATCCTAATATTTTTTAAACTGATTTAGAAAAATGTTTTTTTGCTTTCTGGTCTAATTTGTTTTTATAAAAAAAATATCTAAATTTATAGAAGTTTTCAATATATTAACAATATTTTTACCTATGATATCAATTTCCACATATTTTCAAAATTTCCCCCAAGTCCAAGTTCATGGCCACTAGATATTTGTATAATTCTTTATATGAGCATCACCTTTTGTCCGCGCCTTTGCTTGCGTAAATTGTTTATTTTAGTGAAGGGGTTTTTCTCAAGTAATAATATTATTTATCAGTTGAGATACCTGTGACATCTTTTCATTTGCATATTACTAATTTTTCAACTAAAATCTTAAATTTTATCAATGATTTCGAAGGTTGTAACTGTTAGTGTGCACAACGTACCATCATGCAACTTTGATGCTTGTTCAACTACATTTAATTTCGACGGGTATATGAGATGTAATTAATAAGAATCCCTTCATTTTTTTATTGATTTATATATAGATTCCAAAACCATTTTTAATAATTTTATGGAATATAAATCTATAGATTTTGCACAAAATGTTCAAAAAAAGTGCTTCATAAAGAAACAACGTCATTAGAAACCTTTAAGAATTCTTCTAGATCCCATAATTTTTGAAAGCCACAAATGTTATATTTTATATTTGTTTCATTTACTTTAGCTCTTAAATTTCTTTAATAATTTTTAAAGTTCTTTATTTATTGTTTTGCATTGATAAATAAATGGTAACCAACTACATACCATACTGTGGGCTAAAACTTATCTATCGCTACAATGGTTACTAAAAATACTAGTTAATAATAAAAAATAAAATCTTTCGCAGTGTAAAAGGAGATATCAGTTGGAATAAATATTGAATTGTAATAAATTTATCCTTTCATTGTACTTCAAGTTAAAGGGTAACCGGAAGTCGAAAAATATATGAAAGTAAATGTTTAGTAGATATTAAGTATGTGTGTATAGTAGGTAAATATTTTTAGTCTATTTTGTGATTTTTTTTATTTAAAATAGTGGTGATGAAAGTTTGCAGTAAGAGAAAAAATCTACAAATATCTCCTTTACACAATAAGTGTCGAGTTTTTTGCTGTCTTATATTAATTTTAACGATTTACATCTTTTACTGTATTTACTGATTTACTGTATTTAGTAAAGAATAAAAATTGTTGACATTTATATTTCCAAATCACAACATTAATTAATAAAATATTTTACTCGTCATTCAGAGCTAACTGAGCACTGTTATTCTCTATAATGACATTCTCTATTTCTATTTTCGTTCAGAAACAATTGGAATACGTATCGAGTTCCCGCTTAATGATCGTCTGCCTTATTCGTAAGTAGGGCAAAGGAATTAGATTTCAGCGTTGATCATCTTAAAGTGGATTATCCGATATATTGAGATTGTTTTTGTAACATGTTATTTATGTAGGTATGTTACAGATTTTATTACGTAACATAGTTACGTAAGATAATCTATTATATTCTCGAATATAATAGATTATCTTACGACAATCTAATATTTTCACAATTTCACACTTTCTTATTCGCTTTGTAATTCTTTCGCTTTTTTCTATTTATACGCAATTCCAATTTCCAATTACGCATAGGTGGGAATTTTCCATTTCTTTCATTTTCTTTCGTAATCTAACACAAACTATTTGCCCTGTTTTAATAAAGTAAAAATATAAATATAATAGTTACCGTTAGAGATGGTTTTGTTTTGGAAAATAAATCGTTAGTTTTCAATTTCACATGGAAAGTTATGTTTTTAATATGGTTTAATGTTAATAAGATATGGTTTAATGTTAATAGAAAATGTGTAATTACATGTAAACTCTACATGTAAGAATTCTTTTTTATTTTACGTTTGCATTTCTTTTTTTTTATGCAACGACTTTCTTCTTTTATACAGAAAAAACTTTTATCAACTTGAATATTATTTTCATCGTCATTTGTTTTTTTAGTAGCAGTTTTAGTTTAATGGTAATAATATTTATATTACACGTATTATTTTTTCCTCATAGAGTAAACAAAGAACACTCGCAATTTAACGCAATTAAAGTTAAAAACTGCACCTCTGTTCAGTGCTAACATCGTTTTCCATATTTCGTACTTCAAAAGTAAGATAAAATGGAACCCTTATAAGATCACTGACCATTCATCTACCTATATTTTTGCCAGAATCGTTCTTCACAGAAGTAATTTGACGTAGATACCCAGAATTTGGTATGGTATAAAGCTATGCTGGTTATTATAATCAACATAATTTTGGAGAAACACGCGATATTTATACGCCTGTCAAAGTGATACTAACTAATACATTTACAAGTATTTAATACAACAAAATCAATATTTATAAATAGTTTAATAGAAATACTATCAACATTTAAATGGACGTAAGTACTTAAATTTTTAGAGAACCCTAGTAGTTCAAGTTCTGCGTGTATGCTACAGAGTTTTTAAGCGTGAAAATCTTACTGTGACGACAAGTAACTTTAAAAGCTTAATTAAAACTAGACAATTTATTATGGAGCCACCTTTTATAGTTAATCACAATACAATATGTAATAAATTTTAGCGTGTTTTCAGATAATTGCTAACAATGTGAACAAATGAAAAAGTAATAATAATAATAATCAAGTAATAAAATGAACATGTGCAAATAAAATGAAACAAAACAAACAAGCGACACATTAGGAACTGGAAGGCCGAGGGGCTTATTTATTATGAAAGAAAAGTGTTGCTGCGATTCAGCAAAATGGCTTGAAAAGTAATATGATTTTGAAACGACACTGAATGGTTGCACTAAAAGATCATTTTGTTTTTTTTTCTTATATCAATGGAATGATAATTTTTAGGAGTCGTATTATATATCATTAGAGAAGTAATGAATATTTTGAAAAATAGCGTAACATGGTGATCGATATTTTATAATTTCGGAAATGTTTCCGCCAAAATCGTGACAGAACTTTCCACTTTATTTTTTGTACACAAATATCCTTTATCCCTTTCGAACACCGCGTGTGGTCTAGTGCACGGAGTTCGTAATAATATAAAGAGCACGGAGCTCATAATGGCTAATTGAAATTTTCCATGTAGCAGTAATGATTTAAAAATTGATAGAATGCTTGAAGAACAGCACTAATTAAGAACAATATGGGGCACATATTGAAAAGAAAGTTACCCTTGTTTGTAAAGCCTATAATATGAGTTAGTATTGTAATTTATATCTCATTTATAATAAAGATATTTTGTTGTATAAACCAATGCAGTATGTTCATTTTACTAAAGAATGGAATAGAATCTAAATATATAGAGAATAATATATTGAACTATATATTAAAGTCCTGCGGCTCAGGACTTATTACTTTAATTAAAATAATATAAACAAATATCGTGATATTTCAAACTGACAACTCCACTTCACACAACTGATTTCAGATTGACAACTCGCATTTCGTAAATTCAAATTGAAATAGAGATTTATATTTTTCCATACCACCTCTGCAGCAATAACGCATTAGGTTTTCTTTTATTTCCAATATATTAGTGAATTAAACATTTAAGGTTGCTTTTTATGGGGAATCTATGTAGCTTTCAAGTAACGGTTTTCTTTCTCGTTACATTGGATAAGGTATACTCTAATTTTCTTTGATATTATTATGCATAAAATTTATAATTTATTTTACGTGGTAGTAAATATAACGAAAGTATATTTTAAACAAATATTTTTCTGTTAAAGTGATAGGTAAATTTATTTCTTCTATATGAAATTTCAATTTATGTACAGACAAATTACCATTCTATTAGTTTCGACTTCCTGTTTTTCGAATCTTATTTTCAAAATTAATTTTTTTGGTAGTTTTTGCGATGAGGTATCTTATTGCATTCAGAATAATATGACATCGCAAATCCAGTTTTAGCTATAATTTATCATAATACCTAATCTAATTGAAAAAAAATGTTTATTTTTCCTTCTTAAATAAATATTTGCAAATCTACATATATAAAAGTCATTAAGAAATATTAATGAGAGACTAAGGGCTGTGACATATATATATATATATATATATATATATATATATATATATATATATAAATATATATGCTTTCACTATTATAAGAGATGCGTTTATCTACCTCCTTTATCCATTCCAAGACAATTTTCCTTATGGAGTAAACTCCAGTGGCGCTTCGCAGCTGACACGCACAAGAAACTCTTCTAATTAATCGTAATACTCAACTATGCCCGAGTGAAATGAAAACTTTGGATGCTAGTTCTAGAACTTCTCATTCTGAAACATACGTAAGGCGTAATAATCGGCGAATTTCCCAAATATTCGAACGTAATGTATTTGAATGTGTAGAATATTTTGGAACCATGAATTGTAGATTCTGCATTCCAGAAATATTGCTCTTCAAAAGTATATAATGGAAAGCTTAGGGTACGCTCATCTGTAATATATCAGCAACAACCAAATACAGATCGAATAAAACAATACCTCAAATTTCAAAGTGAATATTTAACGATAAATTTAATTAATTTGAAAAAACAAAATATATTTGAATTTTATTAATATTTATTAATATTTTATTTAAATGAGTGTAAAATTATCGTATAATATATAATACTAACTTTTTGCTTTTATTTTATACAATATTTTCTTTATTTATTTTTGTTTATTTTTTTATTTTTTTTTCCAAAGAGAATACGAAAACGTAAGAGTTTATTTACAAATTCTCACAAAAAATTAAACGAGAAAAAGCGGCACGAAGAAATGAAGTAGAAGAAAAAAGAGAAAGACGACTTACTAGTATTCGAGAAATGTAACCGAGAATGTCAAAGTGAAGAGCAACGTACATATATTAAAGAAAAGACGCGAATTAGAGTAAGTTGAAATCGAAAAAGAGAATCAAATGTTCAACGATATGCTGAAAGAATATCAACTTTTAACGAACATCGACGTGTTACAGCAGAAATTGCAATTCAGAAATTACGGCGTTCATATAAGACCCCTCCAGAGAATAAATTCATCATCTAAGTATCGTCTTTGGAAAATAGGAAAGATATGTAAATACCGTGGTGCAAAGAAATTCAAGGGCAAACCTAAAGATACGGACTACATAAGTGACAAAGTCAGATCGCCAGCATTACAATTACCGCCACCAGAATTATTCACTTATGTACCCGAAAAAACACGAGAATCCAATCACTTTCTACAAATTATATGCCGATACAATGCTTGCTTATAAATGATATAGTTCAGGTTTACATCAATATGTAATGAAGATACTTTTAGCCCAATGTTTAAAGTTCAAAAGCAAATTTATTATATTATATATATATTTTGTTGGCGTTGAAAACTCAAAATAGTTCATTGTCAAAATAATCGTTATACTAACATTTCGGATCTACAGCAAGAAATCATTCAGGAATTACAGTATCTATCTCATAACCATAACCAACTGATCAACATTTTCAAGATTTGTCTAGAACAAATGATCTCGGATAAATGTAAAGTCGTTATTGGGGCCGAGTAGAGACCAGTCGATGAGCATGAATGAAGATTTAATGCATCTCAAGACGATGAAGTTGCAATGGTAATTGTCGATTGTAGATATAGCCAACGTGACACCATTATCCGATACCCAAGCAAAAATTGCAAAGATTGCTGAGACACATCGCAGTTAAGATGCACTACAATATCCGTTAATATTTTACCAAGTCAAAGAGTATCGTCACTTCAACATTCAACAAGTCGAAATTAACAAAGATGTAGCATCGATGCAATTCTGTGTTTACCGAAATATGGTTAGAGGTGACAAATATAATCACATCCTTAATTGTTACCAATTATTCTAGCAATCTGTTGTCGGTATATGTGCCAAAATCGGACGGATTTGCAGTTTATTCGCCATAATTAACAAAAGTTGCATTCAGATGAACATATCCATTTAAGAGACGAAGTTATAACTGATGGCGATGTCGATACCGTGGGAAAATTAGTCACCTTGCTATCAACGTCTATCGAAAACTCACGTCGTATGTATGAACACATACAGGACGTAATGGCCTACTTCAAAGAGTACGGTCAGCCTGATTTATTTAAAACATTTACATGTAACTCCTCTTAGCTGGAAATCAAGAAAGAAGTACAATATAAACAGGCAACCATCAACCGACAGGATATTGTTAGCAGAGTTTTCCGTCGGAAACAAATCAAATTTGTCAAAACCGTCGTCAAAAATAGAGTAATCGGTACTGTCATATACTGGATGTATTCGATTAAATGTCAAAAACAAGGACTATCACATTCGAATAACTTAATTTGGCTTCAAGACAAAATTCGACAAAATCAAATAGATGATGTCAGCAAGTCTGAATTTTTATTTCCGCAATTAGATCCCGAATTGTATAAACATATAAAGAAAAACATGATTCATGGTCCATATGGCAAATGAAATAGAGATTCGCCGTGCATAAAGGACCACAAATGGACGAAACATTATCCGAAACCATTCTTAAACGAGACTCCAACTGGCAAAGATGGATATCCAAAACACACCGATCATTAAAATATTTCAGTGCATATAAGTGACGAATAATGTACAAAATAATGTATAAAATAATATAAAATGCAAGTATATCGAAAAGTGCAGCAACATGATTCTCTTTGCAGTGACAATAGGAGACAGCGTAACGAATAGTATAGTAACAATTGAGTCGTTACATCAATAGCAGTGAAGCGATATGGGAATTTTAAGCTTCTGTACGACGATATTCTGGCTAAATTATGAGGACAAAACCTTGATTCACAAATAAATTTCAACAAGGAAGTTTTCAACAAAACCCTGATATTGCTGAAATAAATGTTTATCGATATTTAACCAAACATAGATACAACTGAAAGTATAGCCACCACGACGGAGTAAATTTAATGTTATCAACATTAAATTGTTAAGGGAAATTAATTTAAGTATTGACGAAGAGGGATGTTATGTTCAACACAATACAGGGTGTATAAATTCCGAGTCAAAAACAGGCATATGATATAGTAATGCATAAATAAAACAACGATGAAAAACTAACAAGGTGGAATAGTATTCTTGAATACACCTGGAGGTACAGAAAAAACACTTTTTATTAACTTAATATTAGCTGAATAAAAACAACACTTGCCCTGGCATCGTCGGGAATAGCGGCTGCACTTACGGATGGCGGATAAACAGCATATTCAGCTTTAAAATTACCATTAAATGTAGCTAAAAAGGAATCCTCAAAATCGTCAACACGTGGACAAATATTGATACGGTGCAAGGCCATTATATGAGACGAAAGCACAATGGCTCATAAGGAGTCTTTTAAAGCACTAAATGTTAAGCCCAAGTCTTACGAGACGATGTGAAGCTAATGGTAGTTGCATTAATAATATTAGACGATTTTCTTCAAACGCTGCCTGTCATTTTGAGATCGATGCAAGCGGACGAAATAAATGTTTAAAAAATTTAGTTAACTGACGACACGGGAAAATAATAAAATTAACGGCCAATATAAGTGTGTGAATCTCAGGATAAGAAAAAGAGCAAGTATTTGTCGAAAAGGTCGCGCAAATAAGAGAAGGTACTTATCCAACAAACGGAAATTCTGACCAAATCGTACTTACAAATGATTTGTATAAAATGGTTGAATATACGAATAAGTTATTAAAGAAATATATCCAGATATTCTCAAATAAATATATCAAAATAAATATATCAAAAGAAATATATCTACAAACAACCTACTGTGACGACTAAAAATGACATTGTGAACAACAATAATAAGACCATCCAAGAGGTGGTTCCGGGTGAAGAAGAAATTTACAATTCAATTGAGACCATGATTGATGAAAATGAAAGTGTAAATTTTCCTACTGAATTTTTAAATTCGTTGAATGTTCCAGGACTGCCACTACACTGCCTCAAAGCCAGTATAATGGCCAGTAAGTTGTATTAGGCGTGCGATATATGTTTTATGACAGGCAACGCCAGGTATTACAGCTAGTTATATCTAAATTTATACATGCTTGAATAAATATTATCTGTATAGTTAGCGTAAAAATATTATGTTAAATCACTTCATTAATCCTTTAACTATATATATATATATATATATATATATATATATATATATATATATATATATATATCACCGGTTTGGAAGCAATGAGTTAAGATGATTACAGAGATTCATTTTACTTCATAAATAAAATTAATTACTTTCCAATTTATTTTCCTTTCTTTTTTAATTACGACCATAATGTAATTATTTGTGTCCTTTTCAATAATTCATTAATTCCGTACTTTAGCAATGAACCAAACAAACGTAACAAACCTGATAATGATCATAATACAATTTAATTGAACGATGTACGTGACTTTTTTCATAGTTCCAAAATGAAATAATATATAAATTACAACATATGTTACCAGTAAATACAGACTACATAAAATTAATATCTTCTTATCGATTCACTTAGTGGTATATGGCTCGCTGATCTTATTTGAAATCCTCGTGGAAAGCTAATGTGTACGAATAATGTTTTCTGTCTAGTCAGCTTGAGAATATTCTATTAAACTGCGGGAACAATAGCGAAATTATTTGTATCTGACCCATTCGTAAAATTTATTTCGACAGAAATACATGCTGGCTCAAAATATTGAAATTTTTAATCCATGTACTGCTATAATCAATTTATTAGGTATTGGATATTCAAGTATTATATTTTTGTTGCAATTAAAAAATATATCGCAGATGACAATGATTTAAAATGTTTTGTAACATATGTAAATTACTGTACATATTTTGGAAAATTGACGTAGACGTATGGTTATTTTTTGTAAAAATGGTTTGATTCATTACAAAATTATACATTTTAAACAATAGTTCGGATTCGATTAATTTCACTTATAAAAAAAATTAGTTGGGAATGCACTCCTTTTTATTTATATTATTTCGTGTGGCAATGACATGAAGTTACAAATATATTAAATTAGGGAAATAATTAATAAAAGTAATAATTATGACTTGCCTGATGGTTTTTATAATTCGATTTGTAAACACAATATCTCTTTATGAAGTCTTCCAAGAATGTACATTTAGATATACAGGTTATTTCATGGGAGTAGTAAGTTGTCTTAGGAAGGGTTGCCCTAACTTGTACGTGTGAATTCCAGCAAGGAAGGAATTTACCTACTTTATTAGTTAGTTATTTGACGCTTTTGAAGGATGTTATATTATGCGGCGTAGAGGATAATATTCAGTATACGTGTATCGTGTATTGTAATAAGCATATTATGTATTAGCTCTCAGGTTTAGACTTTTTCTGAAGATTAATCTAAAATTAAACAATACATACAAACACACACACACGTATTATATATATATATATATATATATATATATATATATATATATACACACGCATAACAAAATGTTTGAATCTCTTTAATGATCATTATAGTATTGCGCTGATATCTTTTATAATTTTTCTATGTAGTGTGAAGTATATAAAATGTGAAAATGTAACTTCTCTACTTTGTTTGATATGAAATTGGCATACGAAAATTTTGAATAAGCTTTCTAGAACTATAGAAAGGGTATTTATACTCCTCTAAGAAAATAAAATGGGAAAATAAACGTGTTCAAAATTAGTATATTCTTCAATAGGCAGTGAAATAGCAAAATATAATAATTAATATATATTGTGTAATATATTTGTGCATTAGAAAACATTAAAGAATAGTATTTTGGTTTACTATTCTTTGATGTTTTCTAATATTTTCATTAACTTTTGGTAATGTCTAATAACAAATATCATTTAATGTTTTCAGCTTTATGTAACTTGTGGATTTCTGATACCAAATAATAATATTCAAATATATGAAAAAAAGAATAAATGTTATTTATCTGTTAAATACTATTATAACGAAGTGTGTGGTGAAATATGCAATAATATTACTATTTTCCATTTATAAGCGTAATAGTTACTTTAGAAAATTAATATAAATTGTTGTAAAGAAAACTAATATAATTTTTCGTCTCAATTTGTTCTTATAAATATTTACTATTAATTGTCAACAGTGGCAAAGGTTAAATGTCATTTAAGGATGTTTCTTTAAAATTTTTATTAGAGAAATAAATTTATGTTTTCATACACTATTAAAACAAAATACACTTGTATACACTTGTATACATACATATACACTTGTCTTAACACTTGTCTTAATAATTATATTACACTTGTGTTAATGTCTTAAAAACTATTTGAATAAATAATCTGTGTCATATATGAAAAATGTTGCATACGTTTTTATTAGCGAACATTATCTAGCATAATTGCATATATAGGGATAAATATTATTACCCTTGAGTGCAAATATTTTTTTAGCGTGTGAGTGCAGTTGTAGATTTTGATAATTAAAAGGAAGAGTTTCCTCGTTTATATTGTTTGCTTTGTCAGCTGTATATTGACCATAACGCTGGCAAAGTTGCATGGAGGTTCAATACAAATTATGTAATTGGATTCACATAAACCATCGAATAGAAAAATTTATACATTACATGATTTAGTATGCGAGTGTTTGAATATAATCACAAGAAAATACTTTAATAAAATAGGTAAAATGTAAAATGGAAAGTTTTTTTACAGAACTACAACCAATTCATTTTTAGTATTTGATAATTTCAAGATTTTTAATAATTTGAGCAATACAAAGATAATGATTTGCTCTGAACACACTCTTTCACGATTTTTTCTTCACATTTATACTTACTGCTCACCTCCTTCTGGACAAGTTTCAAAATCTCTAGCACTCTCATTTATATATATAAAACACTCATTTTATGCATGTGTAAAAGTGATCTAGTACTTTATGTTAGCAGCCCCTGCTTTTCGATAAATAACCTGTAACCATCCATCCATGCAAATCGCTATAGTTATACTTTAAAAATTTAGGATATAAAAGTTAGGATGATAACTTATCATTAGTTTATAATTCTTTGTGTGCAAAAAAGTAAAGGCTAACGATATTCGAGAGCAATATGTATAAAAATTTATTCATTATGTAGACTATTACCAAACTCCTACCCATATTGCCCCAGAGCCCCTTTTGGGACCTCTAATGACCTGCCTCACGCCACGCAGGTGTGCTAGGACCTTCGGAGGTGTTCCGTGTCTATACATTCTAATAACGGTCTGTATCGAGCGCTTTTACCCCTCTGGGGTTAAAGATGTGAATATTAAATGTTCATATGAATCCTTCGAGTTACTTTAAGATCATCACTTACACAAAAATTACTTACTTGTTATGATTACGCTATTTTTAAAAAAAATTGAAGACTAAACAAAGGAAACGTTTTGCTTAGAATGTTTTCCATAGGGTTAAATTAAAATAAGAAGTGCGCTAAAACCGCAATAGCTTGATACAGACGTCTGAGCAATACTGTAATCGAAACTACTTCTACGCTGTGCTTAAATTCCGGAAAAACTGTTAAAAATTTACTGGACTTTGCCCCAACAGATATCTACATTTTTGGTTTTGTGCGGTTTTCCATAATTCGACAAATTTCGTTTCTAATATACAGTGGCATTTCCGATCAAAAATTCGTCGACTCCCCTGAAGGAAATTTTCATAATAATGTCGTAAATCGACTGCCATTAAAGTAACAACGTTGACGGATTTATACGATACAAAGAGATTGACTAAGTGCAGATTTTGGTTCATATCGATAATTTTGAATTATTTTATATAATTTATGGCAATTTTTTCATTAGTTGACAAATCTAATATTTATGTATTGTGGATGTGATTTGTAATGAGAGATATTTTTGTATTTAGCTAGCTTTAACTCGCACCTTCGAAAAAGTGTATTTTATATTTTTATCAAAAATATAATAGGAAAAAATTAAACACAGTCGAGTAATTGCGTGTAGATTGATTGTTGTTTTAGCTGCGATTGCGTGGTGCATGGTCTAAGTAAAATGATAAGGTTATTATATAACCTGCAAAAGAACCGTTTTATAGTCTATTTTTCGCTTACTCTTTATCCGAAGGCGCTAATATGACCAGGCTGCTGGAAGAGCTTACCCTAAATTAAACTACATAAAACTTTCTGCACGAGAAGCAGTCCTCTCTTAAGTTGTTCTTGGCCAACTTACGCGCCTTGTATTAGTATACTCATCATCAAAAATAAACCTTGAAAGAAAAGGGTATTCTTTTAAATTCAAATAAAAATTCAGTAGGCAAGCCTCTATTAACATATTATTTCTTGATTAGCGTGTGTTAATTCTTAGCGTCAAGCATTTTGCTGCTTATGAATTGCTTATACTTGCTTTTATTGCATATTGTAATATTTTATCTTGTTTTGTTTCAAATAAAGTTTTAATTAAAAATAAATATAATATACGATACATTTATAAAAAAAAGTTTAAAAATGTATCTACAGAACTTTTTTCTATCATAAAAAGGAAAAGTACTCTAAAAACTAATATAGATTTTTCGTTTTTTTTACATTAAGTTCGAAAATGATTCAAGTTTCAGAAATTGGAAAATTCATGAAGTCCTTTCTTAGTGGATTTCTATGGCATAAAAGAAGGCCCTAGGCAAATTTTAGATTTCTAAATTTGGGTTTAAGATGTATCAGTCAAATACCATTTTATGTAAATCGATTTCTCAGGCGAATGTACTTTAATCTTACTCTGAATTATCCTACATTTTATTAATGTTCCATTTCTTAGTTAAGACTAGGGATACAGTTTACAACCTAGGCTATGGTATGTTGATATCAACTATGCTCTACATAATTCAGCACATTTTATCTAATTACCGGAAGCTTACAATTTTTCGTGCGCTAGACCATCCCGTTTGGTTCGTCTCCAAAATAAACAAGAAGGTTTTACATCAAACTTCAACCCTCTGTTTTCAACATCAACATCGATTTAGACTATCTAGGTGCGCTGATTGGAACATACACATTACACAGTTATCTTCTTAATTACATCTCATTATTGCTCATATGATCATAAGTGTAAACCTCAAGCATACATTTTTGACATCAATATCGTAAGAGTATATTACTATATGGATGCAGGGATGTCCTTCAGTAAAAAATGGTTATCGCAGAGAACATATTACGTCACATCTTTATATAACTATAATAATACAAAATATGTTTTACTTTTAGGCATTTTCTGCACTATATGGCAGGCACAAATAGTGAATATATCAATTTATTAAACTAAGAACATATAAATCCATAACGAGTTACTATAAATACGACACATACTACTGTAAATATTTTTTTGAATTTTGATGTTTAAAGCAAGCTATGTTTTACCATGCCGTATTAATTCATAAAAAAAATTTATGACATCACGTCATACGCATGAAACTTTTACACTTTAGTTTTGTTAATTGTGTGATATTATTTTAACACAAAATGAAATATTTTTAATGTTTTTTTTAATTCCAAATCAACTGATAATAAATTGTTACATTTATTGTATTAAGCCTATTAACGACACTTTAAAATTATATTCCTTTATTAAAAACAAAAGTCTTTGCGTTTTATTTTAAATTCGGAATTTGTAAAATTTTTATTTTTACATAAAAAATATTTAAATCATTCGTGTGTTAAGTGCACAGAAAAATTCGATATTAATTTTGATCATTTTGATAACACCAACTTCCATTGCGGGTATAATACATAGAGGAAATGGATTAAAGTAATACTAAAAGATAGCATTTAGATAAAATTATTATTAAAATTTCCCTCTTTCTATAACCATCTAACATTCCTGTGGGAAATTTACAGATATAATAAATTTTCTAAACAAACCTTATATAAAAAAACGGGCCTTCGTAAGACATTGCTAAAAATATCAACCATTTATCACATGTGGGAAATGACAAAAAATGTTTTATTACTTACTTCCTTTACCAACTGTGGGTAGATATTTATCTCAGGGCGAACAGAGCGAAGGCGATGCGTTTTCCATTCCGTGATAGTTGGATAATTTGTGGGACCCCGCGCAGAACTTTTCCACAGATCTTGAATGGAACTGGAGCTTCACGAACGAATTGAATTTATTATCGAAATTTAAAGTAAGTGCATAAGTCCTAATTATATACGTAAATATATGATGCATACATTGACGGTTACTTTTACTTGACGGTTATTTTGATTTCAACTCTTTTTTCCAGGTAATTTAACAATCTAAATACTATTGGTCTTATTTATATCATTTATATTTTTAGTGTATTTTCAATATTATTGAAAATTTATCTTAATTAATATTAAAACGTAGCCAGTTCTAATGTGCGAAAATGCCTCCTAAAATACCAAATGTCGAATTATCGTCGACATTTCAATATAAATACGCCGTAAACCCACAAAATAGGGCGCAGTGATAGACTTATGCTTTATTTTATAACGAGATAATATTTTACTTTTTTGTTTTTGTAAAAATTAAAACATTCTCTCGTTACAAAATAAAAGTAACGTCATCTATTAAACAGTCGTAACGATAAATGTAAAATGAGTAACTAAATCATTTCTTCAAGTACATATCGCCAATAGTGTAATTTCGAATACCAGTTATATGAAATGTATTTATTTGCAAGGAATGCTGGAAGTTTGTAGATGTAAAATGAAATATTAGTAATTTATTTTGATAGTACATATCAAAATAAATTATCCTACATTAGACACCATTCCCTGACATGCACGGAGTTTGCAATAATTATAATTACTCACAAATAAATGAAACTACGTGATGTAGTATTATTTCTACTTTCTTTAATTTCTTTCAAAGATCTTTGCTAATATCCCACCTGAAAATGTTGTAATACAACGAAACCTAGGTCACGGTAAAGAAATTAAAGAAAGTAGAAATAATACTACATCACATAGTTTCATTTATTTGTGAATAATGAATTTCTACAAAATTAACGCCAAATATATTCAATAATAATTACATTTTTGAAGTCACATTAATATTTTACATAATTCTCATTTCATTTTGTTCTTATTTATACAAATAATAAAATTGTTACACAGTGAATTCTGTACGTGGAAAGTATTTTAAAAAGGTTGATTGATTTAGTGTATAGAATGTTAACAGAAGCCAAAAAACCTGTTGTCAGAATTTTTGTCTGTCTGTATAATAACTTGTACGCTCATCGCACAAAATCTATTGGACGGATTTTGATGAAATTTGGTTTGGTAATATTTTATACTGAAGATTAATATATAAGAAATAAAAACATTTTTTTTAAATTACACACAAAGTACAAATTTTCTAAACAAACCTTATACCATAAGTCGTTGACAGAACTAATAAATGAAATAAGCGAGAATGAATAACAACATAATGAATAACACCAAATTCCAATATCCAAAATATATCTTTCTTGTGTCTGTAAAATTACTGATATAACATTTTTAAATAATGACTGGAATGTACAACAGAAAAATAAGTCTATGCTAAAATGTACAGAATTGAAATCAATCGAAAAATTTTACGTCAATCAGCACATGAACATCAGGTCTAGTTTAGCCTTATGTAACATTTTTAATTTACATTCCTAAAGTAGGAGCGAAAGAGGTGTTTTAGCTTTTAATTAATAATAATATCGAAAAAAATATTAAACGGATTTTAAGGATAGATTACTAAATTCTTTCTCTTCAAATAAATTGTTTTATGGTTCCCCTTTTTAACCATGATAACAAGAGTTGCATCTTAATGGTCGGCTATAATTAATTTGCAAGCGAATGACATATTTAAAGTTAAAGGCGCATAAGTCCGGTCTATTTTTGGTAATTTTTTTGAAACTTCCTTTCGAAAATGTTGTCATCTCGTATGTTAATTATAATTTATATGTAAAATTATGAAATACTCTAAGCAACAAAAATTATTTAAATCAATCTTAGAACATAACAAGTATAGTGTATTAACTTTTTAATGTTATTTAAATAATTTTAAAAATATATTGATTTTTGGTATATTCCCACAATGTAGATATCGTAAACCTTGAGTTGGCTGAAAGCATGAGTATATGAATATACAGTATGAAATTATTGTTTTAACATTAGTCTATTCCTAATATATATATATATATATATATATATATATATATATATATATATATATATATATGTAATGCTATAATGAAATTTTTGCAGGCTTCGAACAATATGAGTTTTAACTTGTAAACTGTCTGAGAATGTAAGAAACCTGAAGTAACTTTATAAAATATATTTGTTGTAAATATGTACTCGCCACTTATTTCATTTTCCCTATTTTTTGATAACTTGATCAATAACTTGAATACTTTTTCGTCATTACAATTGGACGCTTTTTAACCATGAAATTATTACTTAATATACTTCATTAGACAATTACATTAGACATATAACACTCAATTCCGGGAGACATTCATAACTATTGAAATTTTTATATTTTATCTAATTCGGATAAAACAACTTATCTGTATTAACCCTTAACTTGCATGGCGCCTACCATGGGACTCCACGCAAAATTTTAAATTCTGTAATTTAGACATTTTACCTGTGTACGACGCTATATTGGGCTACACTATTGAGGAAAAAGGACGTATGGGTATGTTTGTCATGTCGACGAGAAATAGCATAGGGGCAATCCGCTAGAGTCCACCGTACACTTTATGTAATTAAACATGTGTTGGTTGCAATGGGGTCAAGTGGCGTTTTTCATCAAGAAATTACGTTTTAATTTTAGATCTAATTCCGTTATTACATAAATTTAGTAAATGTTTGAAATTAAAATACTCCATATCTTTTTAAAAAACGAAAATTCAGGTTGGCGGGTTCGTTTTTAATTAGACTTCCCAATGAATGTATTTTGGTTAATTACTATTTATAAGAAAAATAAAGCTCTTTTCTTATATTCCTTCATGTTAGACGTAAGGACGTGAATTTGTCATGTGTCTTGAAAGTAATTGCCGTGATTTCATATTATAATTCCTCAAAGGTGTGAATTCCATTGGCCAGAAGTGCTCTTTACATTTTTACAGCCACATTTCGATAATTCCGGTTCCGAATTTTGTATTTGTGTGGAATAAATAGTTTCGTTATTCATGACAGGCAGACTAGCATGTCAAAATTGGCTGAAGAATTAAAGAGTGCTAGCCTTACGACAAGATGAAGAACTCATAATGATAGGACATTTCAAAGAAATAAAAAGTTACTTTCCATAACCTAAACGCACTAAGATAGGGTTACTCTTTATCTTTATTATTCAAGTTGCCAATTTGTACTAAGCGTTGTCCAAAAAATAATGCGAGCAATGTGCAAGTCGCCTCAATGAATAAAGTCTTACAAATTTGATTATTTAAAATGTGGTTATATTTAAATAGCATATATTTTTAGTAGATTATTTTAGAACAAAGTGCTCAATAAAGGCTAATTTCGTAGCAGTAGGTTAACTATAAATAAATATATACATTGCACGTGATCGATGTAGGACATTTATATTACTGGAATCAATAGTACAAACTAAAAAGTGAGAAAAAATTTATGAGAAAAATTGTAAATTTTTTTTTCTATTTCACAAGACCTTGATTTAAAATTTTAAGAAACTAAGTATTGCATATATCCGTAATTACGAATATCCAAAATTGTCCAATAACAAAGCTATTACTATAGACCTATTCCTGTTTATTGACTACTGGAACTAGGTACGCTTGAAGTTCGACTTGGTAAATTTTACTGTAAGATGTAATGCTCCTCCTATAAGTAAAAAAAAACAAATATTAAATATGATAGCGACTGTAGAGACGTTTGTGTAAGACAAGAAGTATATCCTGTTCTCAATTTTTCGCAATTTTTACTCTGAAACTTCGTTAATTTGTTTTTCAAGACATAAGTTTATTAATATGTCATTTTTTCAATACGACGTGATTGATTTTATTTTCTTATTTTTTCTTATTTCTTTAGAATGGGATTTCAACACGCGCATAATTTTTGGAGTTTCATATAATTACTTTAATCACGATTTACGATTTTTTTTTAAAAAAACGCTCAAAAATAACTTTGCCACCAAAATCTGAAAAACAATTCCGAAAATTGGGGTTAAATTTTATTATAGTATTTGTATTTAATTATAGTATTTGTACCAAACTTATACTCGCCATCGAGAGTAATAATTTCTTCTTTAATCCTCTTCGTTACAATACTTCCTCTAAATAAAAACCTATCTCGTTCAAATATCTTCATTATTTTAACTTAATTTTGTCCCGCTAGGGCAATTTATGCTATTGGTATCTGAAGAGACAACTGCTCAAATATTTAAAACGACTTTTGGGATGAGAGGAGAGCTGGAGAACATAAAAATAAACCTCATACAAAAATGTGGATCTACCGCTTCCACCCACCCAACTAGGTAACCCTTACTTATCTTAGACTTATCTTATTTTTTGTTCCCAGTTATTATCTAATTACGCAACTCGGAGCAATTCATCCATTTGTAAATAAATTCACATCGTGTCCAATAAAATCAAATTATTATTCACAATTAAATGAAACTACGTGATACATCACGTAGTTTCATTTAATTGTGAATAATGAATTTCTACAAAATTAACGCAATATATGCACAACCAAATATATGCAATATTTAAAATCAAATTAATAAAGTAAAAATTTATCGCCTAAAATCTAATGAATCTAATAAGCAGAGATATATATAAACTTAACGGAAGATCTTCGAATAGACAGCACATCCGATGAAATCCTCATCAACTTTCGAATCATACACGGAGCGGATCTCGAATAGGGCTTGGATTAGTTCGTGAGTTGACCACTTGAAGAAGTTTAATGAGCGTCCGTATCGAGTTAGACTCGCAAAGGCTGCCCTGTTACTATCAATAGTGGAAAGTATATCTAATGAAAAAAATCGTTCAATTTTTTGTAAAAATTTATAAGCAAAATGGGCGCATAATGCCCTCATTTTAAACCAAAAAAATGTTTATTAATAAAACACCCTTAAAAATCGAAAACCCATGTAATCTGAATAAACAGCAAAATCTAAATGTATCTTCATATAAATGTATTTTTAGTGTTTCTTTTCCTTTCATGCCACAATATCTATTTCTCATATTTTCTTTTTGATTTGTTTTAAACTTATTTCGGACACGAGTAAATTCCAAATTTTGTAAGACATTTTTCTTATACGGTCTTACAAAATTTGGAATAACAACATTTAGCAGTCAACTTTTTCCTATTATAGTGAATTTTTCCATTGTTCTTCTATTCTGTTGCGACATAATCATGATACTTGTAATGGAAGTTGAATAAAATTACATTTTTGTTACTAGTTGTCCTCGTGTTTACTCATTCATGTTTATTAAAAATATAATCTATTTGTATAAGCATTCTGAATGTTTAATGTATGCTTTAATTTTTGTATTCTATGGTGATTCAGTATCGAATTTATTTTGGTCTTTATATGACTTCTTTAAACAAGTGAAACCTTTTCTTAGTCTGCATGGGCTAAAAATTTCTTATTTACTGGTCTACCCTTTGACAATACATTTTTACAGAACATTCTTTCTCTCTATTACTTCTTTCTCCTAACAACTCTTTTTTTGGATATCGTTCAACGATTGTACTTCAAATATTGGAATTATTTTTTCTCAATGGAATATGGTTTGCATATTTTGGTTGCATTTGTTTATGATTAGATTCACTTAAACACAAAGTTTTTGGTGCAAGTAGAAAGTGAAATAAATAATGAATAATAAAATAATGCAAAACTTAATTCCTAAAATACTCAAATGTTCGCCACTCAGTGAAGACTCTTACATCATGGTAAGGTTGATACAAAACTCGTCACTAAACTCGTCACTCGCCCTTTTACTTTTTGTCCATATTTCTGACAAAAACCCTATTTCATATTAACCTTCATATTCTATACACATTATTTTTATTATTCTTTCATATTCTATACGGTCATACGACTATATATGATTATGTGACTTTACATTCGATAAAGAAAGAAGAAACTGAATTTGAACAAAATAGTAAATTTTCTTGCACGTCTTCTAAATTCAACGGATAATATTGAATGATACACGGGACTCCAATGCATCTTTATTCTCGAATCGAGCTCTTGAATCATAATCTGATTTTTTCAGATGCTTTTCAAATAAATTTCTAATAATTCGAAACATATTGTTAGCGATAATAAATAAGTTAGCGTATTAGATCATTACTATCACAAAATTGTTCAATGTTATCGGCATATTTATCAAATTCAACTAATTAAAAACTTTATAAGTAAATACAAAGTTTGCAATAAGCGAGACAGGTTAAAAATGTCATTACTTCAAGAATTTGAAAACTTAATTATCACGGCACTATTTGCGATATGGGTGATAAGAAATATTCATCTTTTATTTTCAATTCAATATTTCAAAAATGTAACGCAAATACATGAAAATAATTTTTAAGTATGTACAATTATGTATTCTAAAGATTATAAAGTATATTAATTGTATAACGAATCAATATCCAAGAGAATGACGAGTCCTTCCTATGTTTTAATGGGAGTCTATAAAAATTTAAATAATATTTGTTTGGTCGCTTTCCTTTTGATTGACATTTTGAAAAAAATTTAAAAATTACACGCAAATATTAGTTACGTATTTGTACATCTAAAGGTCGTTTATTTAACAAAAAAAATATTAGAAAACACCTGCAAAGAGAAATGTTAGTGGAGTGTATAACGAGAACTATAAAAAGTTTAATTTCATTTTTTTCTTTTTTTTTGGATAGACAGAAAAGTTTTAAATCAATATTACACCATTATAATTTTATTCTACAATATTCCTCATACTCATTGAACAATTCTACCTCGTTGTTTCTCCCCCACATTCTTTTTTTATAAATTTTTCGATGGAAAGATTCCAAGAAAAATTGAGGGATACATTGTATTCTAAATGTTTATTTCACTGTTTTGGTAATCCAAGGATCAAGGATGATTTTCTACCTTTACAGTAGTCTACACACCATCGGGGTTATAACTTTAACCAGATAGGGGATTTTATTATAATATTGATACTTTTGATATACTAATTGAAGAGAATTCATAGGTTCAGATTCATTTTAATATAATAGTGATCGAATATGAGATTATTTCTTGTAATATTCACTATTGGACTTCAAGCTCTATCACTTGCTTTCATAACAATGTTTTTCGTTGAGTTTCCGTAGCTTCTGTGTTGAATTTTTATAAATTAACGTCTCGCCTTGCACGCAAAGTTTATAATCAAACATAACGATTTGTTTGGATAAAAATGTATATGATTTTAATTTATATTTATGAGCTGAAGGTTCTAATAACTAGAGGAAAATTAATAAAATTATAATAAAAGAAAATTTTTTTTAAAACATTTTTTCAAATTTACATCTCTTTTATTTTTTTAAAATTTTTTTTAAACATAAATTGATATAAATTGTTTTCATATATCCATAACCCTGTCGCTGCAGTATATCATTGAAAAAAATTAAAATGATTGTGAAATTCATTATACTCAGAGAAATTTAAAATCTTTTGTGTTCTTCATTGAACATGCTCATAATTGATTTTTGACTTTACTATGTATTATTTACTATTATTACTCTCATAAGGTTTTAGACACATGTTGACTCGACTCATAAAAATGATTCTTTAAAAAATTCTCGTTCATCTTGCCAGGAATTAATATAATACAAAATAGTCCTAATTTTTTTAACATGTCTGCATATTGTATATCTTATATGTACCACATTGAAAGTGAAATAACACCACGATGTACGAAATATATGATAAAACCTTTACAACCGCCATGTATACGTTTGAATCGAATATCTCACTTTGAACAAAATTTTCAATAATTTCACCCGCTTAAATATAATTTTGAACGAAGCCGCCCACTTTTACTTAACAAAACCTTTACACGACTTATCTGTTGCCTCTGAATTACAACTTCGTAATTAAAATCAATCCTCATTCCAAAATTATTGTTTAATGTTCACGTTGAAAAGTTGCTAAATAAATCGAGTCAATAAATGATAATATCCTCAAAAAGTAATTGAAATTTGGTCTGTACTTTACCTTTAGCGGACCTTCAATCAGATATTTAGTTCCTATCAGGGCTATTGAAATGACCACAAGCCGGCTACATAAATTACACGATTTTCAAATTTTCGACCGCAGCACGGTGTGATCGAACTTTGCGGTCGCTTCGTTTCCAAGAAGGACATACGGAATAAACCTCTTTCCCCTGAGACTATGAAGGTAGATATCCCGATGGACCCGTAATCTGATATCCATCAAAAGATGAATAAACAGATATCTCACCTCCCTACTTTGAGATTAGTTCTTGGAGGAAATCCTGGATGATTTAAATGCATTAAGGCCGTAGGTTAGAGTTTGAGATACGGGTACACGTACGTTACAACCTTTCCATTTCATGCAGTGAACTGAAACAAGATCTGGGAACTGTGGCATGTGCTTGGGAGCTAAATTTGATATTCGCATTTGGTATTTCGAATTACTTAGTAATTTTGAACTTTGAAGGTTACATTTTGGAATTTGTTATGTTAGGTGTAAAATATTTAAATTACATAAGCACGTTTCCCTGGATTATTACTGAGAATAACATTTTATTATAGTATTTAATAGTAAATTTATAGAAATAGGTGTACTGTTGGTATTTTCCGTTAATTTTGCGAACAGCAATTTTTAGAGAAATATTTGACACAGCTGTTTTCTTAGGATCGTTCAAAGAACTGTAAACATTTTGGTCTTATAATGATAGATTTTTGTATCTGAATGGAATTTTTCTTTCTATATTTATGATATTGGTTTAAATAAGACCACAGCTAAGATAAATTAGTTATGAAAACCTGTAATAAAGTGGTAACGTGCTAGTTATTTTCTGTGAGTGCTTCACACAAAAGCCGCTGGATGTATTTGAATCAGATGACGGTTTTGTAACTCAAAGGCTTGGTTAATATTTGAAATAGATATTATCAACATTACTCAGCACTATTGTTCGCACTATTACTCAGCACTATTATCGACCCGAAACTTTTTTGGATTTTGTGCTACGTAATATTAAATAACCGGTTGTATGCTAAACCTGTTTCTATATCTTTTGATGTGCCAATGATCTGGCGGGAACGAGTATATTAATACGGTGATCCCTATTGCTTGACTTTTGCTTGACTAGTACCTAGTAATTCCAAAAAAAAAATTAAGAGTGAAACAGAGTATACAAGTGTTGCATCAATATCCAAACCAATTACTCAACTGAGAAATAACTAGTTCCTTTGACAACGGACATAACACTTAAAGGACCTTATATTTCGGGTAATTATGAAGAAGCCGTTGAGCTAAATAGACAAATATCGGTGTATCTACCTTCCAATCGCTTCATGCCGCAACCAAATGTAAATGAACGGCATATGTTTAACAATTCGATCCTTGTTTTGAATTCGTCTGTTAGAAAAGAAATTTTTGGGATCTTAATTGCAAGAATGGTATTTGTAATCTCCTAACAAAAAGTCTGAGTATTGAGGAAAAACCAGCCAATTATTCAAGTTTTACAGAAACACTTAATAACTTTACATATGCAATAATATTTAAGACAATATTTGCAACAATATTAGTGAATTAATGGAAAAACTTAGAGTACCTTGCAACAGAGAGAAATGGAGGCTTTTCATTGATGGTTCTAAAACTAGCTTATAAGCCGTATTACTTTATAATGACAGCCGATATTCTTCTATAACTGTTGCATACTCAGTGATTTTAAAAGAAATATGTAAAGTCATGTAACTTATCTTGGATTTAATCAAATATAAAGATTATAACTGGAAAATTTGTGCTTATTTACAAAGTATTGGTCTATTATTTGGAGTACAGAGAGAGTTCACAAAATATTGTTATTTTCTCTGTTTCTGAGACAATGGACACATTAAAACTACTATATAATTTGAGATCCGCAAAAGAAACTGGCTCTATTTGCAGTAAATCAAATGATAAATTTAAACCTCTTTTTACAGAAGAAAATGTTATTTTTAAACCCCTACAAATAATAAATGATTTGATGAAAAAATTTATAAAGGCTATGAATAAAAATAGTAGAGAAATTGAATATTTGAAGTGTTTTTCTTTAATTAAGTTATGCCAAATTGAAAGTAAGCATTTCTGTTGGCCTATAAATAAAAAAAAATCATGAAGATAAAGTCTGAAACTACGTGATGTAGTATTATTTCTTTTTTCTTTAAGTTCTTTACCACAAACTAGGTTTCGTTGTATTACAATGTCTTCAGGTGGGCAATTAGCAAAGATATTTGCTAATAGCGCACCTGAAGATGTTGTAATAAAACGAAACCTAGATAGTGGTAAAGAACTTAAAGAAAGTAGAAATAATAATACATCACGTAGTTTCATTTAATTGTGAATATTGAATTTCTAAAAAATTAACGCCAAATATATTCAATATGAAGTCTCTAAAAAGTTAATTCAAGTTGTTTTAAACAACCATTAACTAAGAATGCAAAATTTTTGGTGTAAAACTTGTTACAAAAACATTAAATACAGTTTTCATTAAAATAATTCGAAATTTTTGGTGGAAGACTTGTTACAAAAACATTAAATACATTTACATTTTTCATTAAAACAATATTATAAAACAACAAATAATCGTTTGTCACACTGTGTAATTATTGGTATAATATTATCAAAAAGAGTTCGCTCCGATACATAAATGTGTTATTCAAAATAATATGTATTTGGGAAGCGCAATATATAGTTTGATTTCCACAAATATAGAAACGAGAATTTTAGAAAGACATAACTGCGATCTGACGTGCAAATCATATCGACATCCAATAATTACAAAATTGTCTACAACTTGCTTTATAAATAAACAAACAACATATTTAGAGCTCCATTTAGGACCAAAATCCTCAAGATAATAAACTAAATTTTTATAAAAGTAAAGACACCTAAATGTGTGGAGTCAATCACCGGCTAAACAATGCAAATTTCCAATCTTAAGTATGTCTGCATGTCTTTGTATTATATATTGGCACCTTAATGCTTATATACCATACTTCGATAATTATAAATAATACAAATATCGGTATTTTAATTTTCATCAATAACAATAAAAAATCAATAATAACTGCAACTAATACAAATTTTACTTAACATATATTATCTATTCCAAATTTTCAGAATTCAAATAAAAATGTGTTTTTAATAAGTACTCAAATATAATTTTCAATAAATACGCTTAAAATTAATAATACATTACGTATGATCTGATATCGCCTTCGAAACGTATTGTTACTTCTGTATTTTGTTTCAAGTAGAAATAACTATTTCTAAATTTTTAGTCTAATAAATTTAAATACATAAAAACTAATGTTTTTAATTTTCACATGTTAAATATTTACCACTTTTGAATAATCCATATTATCAAATTGAATTTTTATCACAAAACCCATTACTTCCCTACCATAAGAACATGAAAACTAATTCCTTTTCGGAAAAATGGTGTATGACTGAAGTAGTTCAAGAAATTAATATTTGACAAGAGTGTACCGAATTTGAATGACAAAAATAATATTTTCTGTAAAAGTATTTAGCTGCTTCGTAAGTATATAAAATTAATATTAATAATTACTTCTAATTAAATTAATTAATATTATTAATTACTACTTCTGATTTTAATTTAATACATGATTATTGTTGCAATTTAGAAATTAAATATATCAAATTAAAAATGTTTATATTGCTAATTTAGACATCTATAAACACTTAAATATTTCGTTAATATCTTATTTGAAAACCTTTATGTCAAGTGAGTCCAATATCATTTCACCAACGACATTAACTATCTTAAGTGCTTTATTCACACTACCTCGCGTAAGTTTACCGTAAATTGAGAGATTGTTATATACAACAATATTATAGAACGTCCCTAAGTACAAACCGTCAAATTTATGCTCCACCCATTTTCTATTAATTCAACAAAATTTACTTGAGCAAAATATCAAAATTTCTTTTTTTTTCTAATTAAAATGATATTCTTTTGAGTTGAGTTTGCATTTCGTTATGTGTGCGGTAATAATTTTCATTACTTCTGAATAACACAGAGGCATACTAAAATTGCATTTTACAAAATTTCGTTATTTATTACTTAAAGGGAGGTTATTATATTAAATAGAGAGTGTTAAAAGGGCTGAACTGTTAGAAGTTGCAAAATTTATTACAAAATCTCCAAGGTTCCGTTACTTACGGCATCTTCCGTGAATCTGTTTAATACCAAATTTAGTTCAATAATTATCTATTTATTTTCATAGTTTTAAATTCTATCCATTGCTATTAAAGTAATCTATGCATATAAGAATATGTAGGATTTCAGGATTGGAAAAAAACAAATTCCACGTATTTCACTACAACGGATATAAAAAGAATGGATCATCAGCTGTAAAACACTGACCTCGCATTACGCAATGTCTATTTATTTTTTAAAATAAAAATTAAGGATATCGATAGAAATTATTAGGATATCGAAGGAAATCGACTCTTTTGAGCAATAGTAAATAGGTTCCTTTTTTTATATTCTTAAATCTTTTAGAATATAAAAAATCAATATGCCACCCATACTTTTTTTTAAAGGCTAAACTTTTAATAAAATACGTTTACAATGAAGTGAAAACGACTAACATGAATTAAAAGGAAACCATCAGGCTGACGTATTGAGACGAAAATCAACTTTCTGCCACTAAACCGATATATTCGATTTATATAAATCGTGTGATACAAGCTGACTGTATGTGAAAGATTAAAGGCTGTTAATTACTTTAATGCTCTGTATCACAGAGCACCCATTAAAGAATTTCAAGCAAATCGAATATTGTTTTAACGTTTTATACTAACACATGAAGGGATAAACGTGCTCAAAATTGCAGAACTCGTTATTAGGTATATATTTTATCTCACCATTCATTGAAGCAAGATTAAGAACGATACTATGAACTTAAATTAATATTAGTTTCAACTGTAAATTTTCTCCATATTAAAAATTTACTTCAAATACAACTTGCCTAAAAAAATTAAATAATTTACATAAAAGAGTCACCTATTTCGTTACGTTGCATCAAAACTTGAAATTGCATTTACTGATATTAAATTAGCATTAACTTCAGCACTCAATTTTTAATATATTTCATACATATATATATATATATATATATATATATATATATATATATATGCACAAAAATGTGTGTGTTATTAAAGACAATTTTTCTTGGTTTTTATATTAGAGTCATGTCAAATGCTGGCAAGAGGTTTATTGAGTGAAAAATTACAAATTTTCTGATTAAAATATTTACATCAATTCCTAAAAATGTCTGTGCAGGAATTTATTTTTTCAAATAAAGTATAGAAACATTTTGGATACAGATGCAAGTATGAAAAATTTCGTTTCGAGTGCCACATTAGTATTTATGTAGCGGGAGAGAATATCCATGACGCGAACTTAAATAACTAATAATGATATTGATGAAAGTTTTGTTTTTGATACTAAACGTACTTATACTGAAATCATTTCTTCTACATGTAGCAGTTGTATTGTCATTGTTAGGTTTTGTTCCTGGTAATCATCATAATGGTTTAAAATAATTATGTGATTTTACTAAGTAATTAGTTTTCCAAGTAGCTCCAATTATTACACACTTGCTAAATTTCATAGTCACCTTCAGTTTTTTCGGTGAATATGAAAGTCTGCTACTATTAGTCTAATATCGAGTGGTTCTGTAAAAAATATATTTTTCCATTTAAAGAAATTTAAAAAATAAAACTTTATTGACTCTGAAAAAACTAAAAAGACATTTGTATTTACCTACCTACATTACCTTACTTCAAACTGGGAATACTATTTTCATTAGTGTTCTTCATGCTGGTGAAAATATTTCAGAAATTTGATCTATTGTTGAAGAAAATTAGCAAACCAGAATTTTATTTGTTAATATTAATATTTGCGAAATATCAACGACATAATTGCAGAACCAACCTTCAGGTCTACATCGCCTCTTGTTTGCAACTGCGCTTTCACGGAAGTACAATACGCTCTTTTTTACTCGCACACTCAATAATACGTGCCAATCTATGCATTGTTTAATGGGGGATTTCTTATTAATGACCGTAATTCACATACGAGTGTAATCACTTGTCAGCCGATTCACAGTAGAGAAAATACTTTGTAAATTTAGTGTATTATTGAACAAAATTAGCAAACAAATATTTAAAAAAACTTTTACGGTATGAAACTTTATTTGACCCAGCGTGATTGAGATAGAATTTCGTGAACACTTCTGGAAGTATAAGACTTCGTTTCATATAGAAAGTACGAAGCTAAATTTTATGAACTTCCGTTACTCAACATGAATAAGGAATAAGAACCACTTATAACTCATAATATAATTGGAAACCTTTTCTTTTAATGTATTTTCTGACTATTTTCTTTCGATATATATTCTTGGAATTGGCAGAAAATAAAGTAACATGAAAATAAAACGTAAAAAGATATATATTTTGTATTTTAATGTACTTGGAAAAAACTATTTTACTTGCACTTAATTGACTACAATATTTTCAATCTAATCTTTGAAAAGCCCGTTCCATGAAGTCGACTTTGCTCCAAAATACTTTCAACACAAACAAGTAATGAAATCAATACTAAAGAGTAAAGTACCTCATTACCGAGTGTTTATGCTTATAAAGCTGCGCATATACGCAAGTACGGTCTGCGAGGCTATATTTTCTTTGTGGAAGTGAAGCGAGTTAAAGTGAACGCGGCCGCGATAAGGGCGATTGACACGTCTCGGTTGGGTTTCAGCATTCGATCCGGCATTGGCGCTAGTGTATTTAGTTTAAGTGGAATATAAAAATATATCTAAGTATCGTATTGCAATCGCTCTTGAAAGTGACAGTTCCTTTGGCTAACTTCCCGTCTTCTGTAGAATCGCTTTGAGGCTCCATCGGTGGCTATTAACTGTGATGTTGAAATTGAATTTCAGTCTGGTATTGAATAGGATTCGGCCGAGGGTTGAACAGAATAAATCGTGTTACAATTTCCTCTTATAAATATTTTATTTTTAATAATTATTTGTTAAAAACAGAATATTTTTATTGAAGTTTATTTCTATTGCTGGATATATTGAAGTTTATCATATATATTGAAGTTTATAATAATATGTTGAAGTTTATTTCTATTACTGGCTAGTCAAGCTTACGTATGGTCAGATTGCTCATGAATCGGAGCACCCAGTAGTAGACCACTAAATCTAAAACTCACTACCGTACCTTTACCCGTATTTTTAAGTATTTCGTATTTATTTCTATTTCGTCGTCTGAGTTTCAGCGAATGCCGTAAGTCTGATTTAGGGTGCTGAAGGAAAAATATTATATTGTATCATTTTACAAATTTAAAGCGGGTATTTATATAACCTTCCAAGATATTTTACAAAAAAATAATCCATTACGTAGCTTATACATTCACAAACAGATTAAAAAACTGTAAGGTCACTTTCAAAGAGCTAGAATCTTAAAGTTTGGTATATATGTAGTACTTAGGGTACAAATAAAAGAAAAATTCAAAAAATTATTGACCAGAAACAAATACAAAGATTACCTTAACGTACTAATAAAGTTTGAAGTATGTACTTTTATATATTTTAATAAATAGATAAATTAACCAAACATATGTAGATTCGCTTAGTACTTCTATTCGATATAAATGGATAATTTATTTTATACAGATGTATATGCGCAACATTTTTCTTGTTTCTTACAAAACTTTGTAACTGCCATAGCAATCTAATTTTGGAAACCAACTTTTTAGCTTCGAAAATCTAATACTATTTTGCAAGTAATACTATTTTGAAAAAAAGAGTTATGATTTCCTGGAACTTTCAATGTAAGAACCAGTGTTTTTAATCTAATACTATTTTGCAGTTATTATGATTTGGCTTTAAATACCGAGAAACTGCATTGCTTTCAGTAAAGGGAAAATTATTTTTCAAAAATCAATTGATTCATGTTTACTATAAAAGTAGGGGTATGTAAAAGCAAAATATCGCTATAAAGTGCTTTATTGATCAAAATCTGGAAAACTCGTTTTCTTCTGTTGGGTAGCCGTGTGCCAAATTCGATAGGTGATAGATATTATATTAAAAAAATCTGCACGCAAAATTTCTAACTAAATCATTTATACTTATAAAGCAATAATTGTAAGAACTTGAATACTTTTACCTCACCAGTTTTTACAGCCAACGTTTTAAGGGGGACTTGGTCTTTTACAGTAACAGTTTTGTTTTTCAGATTTTTAATACCTTACTTCTATCTATTCAAATTAAACTGGTAATTGTGAAATACTTAAATTTATTTTGACAAAAATTTTGAAACCGTTTTCTTAATTCACTTTTTTGATTTGTCGATGTGAATGGCTAGAAGTACATAACGAATTTAATTTTGGACAGAGAAAAAAATTATTGAAATGTTTTTTAATAAAATATATTGCAATTAAATACATGATTTAACTGCTACCGGCAGTGCACACGCAAGTAACGTTTCTTCTGAACAGGAATTATATGCAATTTCTTCTATATTTTCTCAGTTAAAATTGTTTAATAAATTCTTTGTAAGTAGATATAAAGTTATAGTTACCTTTTGCTATTCTTACCTTTATGATGACATACGCTCGTTTGTACGTGACATTTATTATTAAAAAAATAATTTCTTTCATATTTAGGAAGACAAATTCGGTCTGTGTCTTTTATTTACTTACATTCGTATCTACTAACATCTCAGTTACCTAAAGCCTTTGTATATACCGGTATATACAAAACTGCCCACTATTACTAATATCCTAGTTACTTGTGCTTATATTTACATATATGCCTATTAATATCCCAGTTGTTTATGCTTTGTGTATACTACCTACTTACTTTGTGATTTTCTTGCTTACGTTAAGCGATATCAAACGAACCCAGAGTCAACTTACCCATTTTGAACCTACCTATCTCTGGATTACCACTGTGGATTTCCTCTCGCTGTCTTCCGACTCTATTATTAGATCCTGGCCATTAATTGTGGACAAAGGCTCGTAAAAGTAAGTCAAAAAATTTATCAATAAATCTGATCTTCAAGAAGGAATAAATGTCACCGTCTTCTGACTCCATCATTAAATTCTGGCCACCATTTTCAATCAAAGCGCTCGTTAAGACAAATCAAATATCTGCTTGCCTACTTTTATGCAATACAGTGCATAAAAGTAGGCAAGCAATGTATTCCAAAATAAAATTATTTGTATGGTGGTTAATAACGTAGTTGATACTTATTATTTCAGTATTTCTCACATCAAATATTAATGAGAGTTGTTATAGTTATTCCTATTCTGATGATTATCACCGTATTTTTTAGATAGAATTTGAATGCAAAAAAGCGTTTTTAAATCCAATCTGGGTTATTAATCAGGGTTTATGGAAATAGGGATTTTAAAGTCTTGATTTAAATGAGTAAGTCCATGTATATGGAGTCAATGCTTTTAACAGAGCTCACACCAATGCATACGATGGATCGATACTCTTTCGGTCTTACCTAACTTTGAAATCTTTTGTATCACACAATGTTTCTCAACTAACAATTTCCTGTTGTCTTGCTCACGTATCTAGAGAAATTTCAGTACATGTATAAAAATAGTCTTAGTTACTTATGTTATTAACCAAAATGTTGTATATCTTTCTATGATTGTAAATAGTATTTAACTATGTATATATTATATATATATATATATATATATATATATATATATATATATATATATGTATATATATATATATATATATATATATATATATATATATATATATGTATATATATATATGTATATATATATATGTATATATATGTATATATATATATATATATATATATATATATTATGTTGAGATTACAGATTAGTTCTCATGTAAAATTAAATTTTCAGTTTATTTAACATTGCTTAACTAGAATACAAGCATTTATTATTATCTAGCTCGATTTATCGGAATTCCTATTATAAATTTATAAAAATGACATTTAATTCCACTCTGTCACATTTTTGCTTTGTAAGACAAAAAACTTTCTAATATTTTTAAAATAATTGAAATAAACATAGCTAAAATACTATTAATACCTTTACGGGCAATATGTAATATTATAATACGTTATTTTAGTATATGTTTTCAATAAACTGAATCATTTGCTATTTCGACGTTTAATTACAAGAGGGACAAAATTGTGACGGAGTGGTAGATATTAATTAGCCAACATTTGAACTTAATCCTTTAATATTTTTAACGTTTTTAAAACGATAACAAAATATAATACTTCTCTCATAACGCTACATAAATTATTATTTCTTGGTAGGACTATTCTTTGGTACACGTAAAATCAGACTAATCTCCTCTTTTCTCTTATTCTACTTTTCAAATACTTCTATTGGTTCATCAAATTCGTAATAAACACGCCTTCCTCTTTTGACTTCTTTAGGACTTGTAATTATTTTTATCATGTTTTCAAAAATCACATCTGATACATCTGATTTTATTAATTTAAATAATTTAATAAATTTCTAATCTTCATCCACACAACTTTTCGCAACTTCTAAATAGGTTTACTCAACTGGGTTTTTACTGGGTACTTTTACTAACATATGTGTACCATTTTTTTATTAATAATGGGTGGATGTTGTCTACAGATAGGTCATATGAAGTACCCCGTTTTATGTGCACAGTTTTTTCTGATTAACAAGAGGCTGATCATCTTCATCTTCTGAAGTAGAAGTATAAACAGCCTCATAAAATCTTTTTGTAGGAGCTCTAATTATGTTGGTTATATCAGGCAGTGGTACTTCTAAATCTGAGGTTAGGCTGTCGTTAACTTCTATCTCATGTTCAGGCATTGGACGATAAGTCTTCAAATTGCAACAATCACAAAATTTGTCGCAAAAGCAATTCAATGTTCGGTAGCCCAGCACTCCAAGTTGCTGAGCAACTAGTTGGTGGACGTCCATAGTTGAAAGGTCAACGGAATAATTCCACTTGGAATTTCCATTAAAATCTGGGCAATATCGTCTTTACCAACAGTTTTATCTTACTGCGGTCTTTAAGTGCTTCATAAAATTGTAAAGCGTCAATTGAGTTTCATTGCTTCACATTCTGAGCCATTTACTTTCATACAAGTTAATAAATTTGCATCGCATACAATTTGTGAGAATATCAAATTCATGTCATTTGTTTTGATAACTTTGTTTTTATAAGGAGCAACTTTCATTAACATAATATTTGCGTGCAGCTTGCACATGCAGGTTTCGCGGCCATCAATACGAGGCGGTACGACATAAAACGGTTTATGTCTCGCGAAATAACTGTAGTGATACTTAACGTCTGGAATTCCTTTTCGAAACGATAAGTATAGATTTTTCCTTGTGTCCAACAAGATCCTTTTCTGCATCTTTTTTTCTATGAAAAGTTATAGTCTCATTTTTCCCAGCAGTAGCTCGTGACACATCATCCCTGGGATTAAATGTATGAAATTTTTCGTTTCAATAAAACATTTCTTGGTCGCAATGTACAGTTTTTTTTATTTTCTTCTTATTCCCAAAGTCTCTTGAAACAGTCTAAGTTTTAGTCCCAAACGTTTAGTTGTTGTCTTCAAGGATTGCTTTAAAGCGGTGTTTTGTTTTATAGTCTTTAATTTTTTTGTAATATACATTTATGGCATTTGTCGAAATACTTTATTTTCTTTCTTCTTCTTTGCCGCGTTTAATTTTATCTTTAGTTTCTTTTCTACTTTTAGTTATATTATGAATTATGTTGCCTTTTTTTATTTTATTGACGTTGAAGTCTTGTCTTGTATTTTCGTAGTATTTTCTGTAATTCTTTTACATGGTCTTAAAGTTTCATATTTTGCCTATAAATATTCGATCCGTCTCGTCTAACTTTTACTCTTCCCCTTGATCTAGCAGCGGATGAGGCTGAAGTCAGTGAACGAGATTTAGGACTTAAAGGAAGTAACCTGGGGCTTGAAGGAACAGGTGTGGAAGCCGGAGTATTTATTAGAACATTCTGAAAAGCTTTTTGTGGTTCTCTTTCCTTCTTGTTTCTAACTTGCCATTTTCTTTTCATTTGCCTGTTTTCTCTTGGTGTCATATCTTTGACTAGCTTTTCGCGAGCATGTTATCTTTCTAAGTCTTTACGTTTAACTTCTGCAACTTTTTCGTTGTATTGTTTCCTTTTTCCCGACAACTTCGCTGCTTTTCCGCCGTAGATAAAGCCATTTTTTAATTGCCCCGGGTAGGGCCTCAAGGCCTGAGGCCAAGGGCGGAGGGGACACCGTACTGTTGTTTAATATTGAAGGTCAAACAAGTAAGGGGCGTTTTTTGTTTTGCAAAATGCGTGACGGAAGATGGCAAGAAAAAACATGTAGATCGTCCGGCTCCAAAATATAATATAATGAAACTATTAAACAAAAAAAATAATTTATCCCACGATAAAATTTTTGTTTTGTTTAATAGTTTGAACCTTTACGTTTGTTTTGTTCTTATTAATTTAATGATAATGTTTTAGAAGTTCAATAAATAATGTTATATTAAAGGGTTCTATATGACTTTTTTTTTTGTAACATTATGCGACGCCAAGAGACATATTTTATTTGTTTGTAAAACACCTCTGTCACACATTTCGAATACTATGTCACAATGATTTTGTAAAGAACAAAAACAATAAAAACGGAATTTTAGTATTCTAACAATGACTATATTGCCCTGCAATTTTGGAAGAATACCGATATTATATAAATATATATATATATATATATATATATATATGTATGTATGTATATATATATATATATATATATATATATATATATATATATATAAAATTAAACAGCTTTTACTAGAACAAAACAAACGTTATATTGAAGCCTAAATTGAAATAATATACATATAATTACCTTCTGGAGAGACTTATTGAAAAAGATCGTTCTATATTTGGTTTTCACCATGTCAATTTTCGCTCTCTTTTTTCACTTATATTTGTTTAATTTTTATTATAACAGAGAACAAAGGACGATGTTGGTCATTACCAGATTACGCTCTTATTTCTATCGCATATTCCATAGTTATTTCTATATATCGTACTGTTACTCTCCGTATAGAATGAACATATTGCAAAAAGGTCACTTAGTGGGTAGACACTGAATTCTGATAATTACTATTACAATAAATGCTTACATAATGAGACTTGCCTGAAACTGGCCAATAATGTTTTTCCACTGTACATTATTTAAAAATTACACGGAAAGTGTTATAAGATTTCACTGATGCCGATGCTATATACTAAATAACAAAACAAAATCATTTTATTTTATGAGTAAGACTCTATAGAATTGCATTTTTACAAAACAATAATCTAACGGAGAGCAAAGTGGCGTACGGTGCAACGACGCCGACGATCCGTAACGTGAATATTATTGTTTCGTTACGTTACAATGAAACATTTGAAAATGTGGGACTATTTTTTGTCAGATTGGAGAACTTACCAAGTAAAGCCTATAAAATTTAAGTTGGTTTTATATATCAGGTAATTGTACATCACGTAATTGAGGAAATATGCGGTGAGAAAGGGAGCTTATTATTGAATAGACTAATTTAAAAATCTAGAGTAATTTCTTCTAGCTATCCAAAGCGTCGGTAATACTATTAACGATGCTGCAACACGCTCTCGTAAGCTAGTGATTGAAGGAGAAGAATGGTAAACGTAAGGGAAAAGGTAGAGAGATATGTATAACAAAAGATTATTTAAGCCGTAACTTTTTTTTAAATGTAATCGAATAGTGTACAATTTGGGACTAAGTGCTGTAATTTAATTTTTTAAAAATGAGTATTTTACTATTATAATTTTATAAGTATTTTCCTTATGCTTACATAGTTATTTTATATTTATTTAATGTATTTCTGATCTATAGAAACGAGATGGAAATCATGTACTTACAGGAATTTTACGTTTTTCGCCAAAACCTGATAATTGTGATAAAATTATTATATAAATATTTTTGTTTGTATTACTACGAAAAAAGTCTTATTAAAAATATTATCTGAAACGTGAATAGAAGTAAAATTAACGAATACTTTATTTATATTATAAAAGAATCAAAAATATTTTATTTAGTAGTATTTAACAGTTTTTAAAAAAACATATCTTAATTTTCCAGGTTATTTTTATTTTCTTTTTAACTTAAAGCACTTGCATAATTGTTGTCAGTTATCTATTATAAAAATAACATTTTGCCTACATATTTTATAATACATTAATAGTTTATTTTGAGTAATTCGTTCATACATTTTATGAGAATTCATAAAATAAAAATACATAGATCATCTCCTTCACCGACCTTTTGCTCTCTATGGTCATCTCGTTTTTAATAAAATTTGATAATATATAGCGTGTACAACTTTTCAGAATATTATGCATGAATACCATTTAATATTTGGTGGCCTGATAATTACCTGTTACATTTATTTCGAAAACACGACACTGCCTGCGTTTTAAAATCAATTTAATAATTGCTATAATATTTTAAATCATTATTTTTGTCGACAAAATATTTTAATTTTCTTTTTACACAATTTTTTCGAAAAAGTTCTGAAATAAAGTTTATTTCAGTTAATGAATATGGTGGTGGCATTTTTTAATATTTCTTACCTAAAGTTGAACAATTCAGCACTTGATGACAAAATTTTACAATAATAAATTATTTATTATTATTTTAATTAACTATAGGCACACCTTTAGTCTTCCGTAAATTTATCTTCAATTCATAGACATCTAGGTGTATAAAATGAAGGTTTAGTTGTTTAATAGATGAACGGGTAGGCAATAAATTATCACTATACAAATTTAACTTTCACCTCATTACGGAAGTACAGAAAGCTACAAAATTCAAAATTGCTTGTAAAAACGCAATTATTTCCCCTGAAATATATCAAAATAGAATGATTTGCCAACGTCATAAACTAGCAGTATAAAACTCCTGTTAATTCGATATTATTGAATTTAAATTGCCTTTGAAGTTACAAAACAGCTCGTTTCGGTGTTCCGTCCCAAAGAGCAGCTGCTTTGTATATTTATCATATAAACAGCTAACAAAGTTCGTCCCGCGAATTGATCCGCACGTGTACTGTTTGCCAATCAACTGGTTCACGGCGTCTGCAATCAAGGGGATGGAACCCCCTCGTTTTATTTAAATTAGCTGGCGATAGTATGGAATATGGAAGAGAGACGTTTGATTCTCCTAATTAATCATCTGTGGTCAAAACCTACGGAGATTTTTTTCTTGTATCTATGAAACATTTGTCCAACATATAGGTTTAATTAAGTTGCAAAATGAGGAATTTAAGAATGTTTGATTTTAGATTATATTCAAAAATAAATCCGCTTAAAGTGGATTTGTATTCCATCTCAAGAATTTGAGTCTACATCACAGGATATCCCCAATATGGAAGGTATATATTAAAATAAAAGTACCCTAAAATACAATTCCGTCTATCACCTGAAGTTGATAGGTTAAAAATTATCGTAATTAAGCTAATTAGATAGGAAATAAAGTTATTCGTTTTCGGCGTAAAATATCTCAATGAAATATGTTTTGCAAATGACTTAGTTTTTTTTTTATATTTTATAAATGTTTTCTTTATTTCCTTATTTTATTGCGCAAACGTAATAAAATACTTACGCAATAAAATAATTATACCGTTGTTTGGGAGCACTGCAGCTTCCAAACAGCGGGTAAACATGTTGAGCCTCAAAAGTGCTCTTAAGATGTCTCACGGAACAACTTGATGGACGAGTGAATCTCTGTGGCTCAGGGCGACGTAATTCATCATATTGCATAAGTATAGACCACAATACACTCTTCGGCCCTCTGGAGATAGATTCGATAGTCTTTTCAACCAGTAACATGTAAATATGTAAGCGCAGTTCAAGCCCAGTTTTTTGAACATGAATTTCTTACTTTATCTACTACTGAGAATTATAGGCAGAAGCAGATAAAGGAATTAAGTTATCTAGCATAATCAGTAAAAATAATATTAGAGGATACATAACAATCTAAAGAGAAATTAATAGTTAATATGTATAGATACTTTTTAAACATTTTTAATATGTAATTAAGATTTATTTTTTAAGAAAACGGTAGTAAACCATATTGTTTACTAAACTTAAATTATTGCTATAGAGACATTTTTCTAAATAGCCGAAATAGGTCGGAACGATTAGTAGCTTGAAAGATGGTATATAATTAAACCAAAAATAATCAAGAAAATTTCTCTATGTAGCCTAAAAAAAGAGAAAATAAAATGAAAATTGTTACACATATCGTCTTGAGATGGGATTAAGAAGAGAAAAGCTCTAGGGGTAATAATGTTTGGGAGACTCTTAGAAACTTATAAAACAACTGTTTCTAGCATCATTTATCTAGCTGGTTCAAAAGCTTTGTCGAGGAAAATGTAAGGAATAAGTATAGTAGTTATGTTTTCGATATGCATTCCAAACCAATTATATTTCGCTATACAAAGATATCTTAAAGAGTTTCAGAAAGAGTAGTAGACCAAAATAAAAATTTCAATCATTCTTTTACAAGCCTGTTTAATTATATATTTGATATAATATAAAATCAAATTTATACCATGGGAAGGGTTATAAAGTTGATTAAAAATAAAAACTTTAAATAATATCGTGTGGATATTATTTAAAGTAGCAAGTTATAAAAATCAAAAAGCTATATTTTTTAGAAATGTACTTAAGAGAGTTTCAGAGATATTTATGAAAATGTTCACCAAAAATATGTCCCCTTCTCCTAGTCCGTAACTATTGGGTTCAAAGTTATGAATAAAAATATTACAAATATTACTAAAAATTTACCTAAAATTTAGCGGACAATAATACCGATAAATCTACATATATTTCATAGTTTTGAGATATGTACGATCATTTTACGCCTGTCAGAAACGTACTAGGCAATACATTTACATGATAAAAATAATATTATTATTGGTTTATATGCTTAAATTTGTATTGATGAAAAACTTAAGCATATACAAATATTTACATATGCGTACTGCGAGTTCTTTATGCTTTTAAAAGGTTTTTGAATTTCTTTGGGATATATGCACAAAATACTGTTTTCTTGCGACTCGCGTATGCCGCACCCATTTTATAAATCGTTCGGTCCTTACAAAGAAAAATCGATTATATACTGTACAAAGCAATACTCCACTTCATCCCTCATTTTTAAGTAACTGTCCATATCTTCATAAGAAACTGTACTAACTCCGTTAAATATTCCGTTATTTTTATAAAGTATATAACAAATCGATTTATTTGAAATCTTCTTCAACTATTGAATAAATATACAACGAAGGGAAACAAAATTTGAGTTTTAAATCAACAGTATTGTACTGCCTCCTGAGGATATTTGCACAGTCTTATACTTTATTCAATCACATAGTAGAACTTTTTAAAAGAAGTCCAGCCTATCTGTCATCTAAGGCAACATGCATAAGTTTTTCTAAAATATGTAAAATTTTTAAGTTAAATATATATATATATATATATATATATATATATATATATATATTTGTATATATATATATATATATATATGTATATATATATATATATGTATATATGTATATATATACATATATATATGTATATATATATATATATATATATACAGTACCAAAAAATATATACTTTCAATAAGCACTAATTAGATTATTACGGCGGTCAACACTATCAAAAAGTAGTTTTTTTTTACGAAATACTTATAACTTTTTTAAATTAATAGTTTAAAATTGCTACTTCTTTCCTAATGTATAAGTTCTAATGAGTAATTCAATTAAATTAACTCGGAACTCTACCATCCACACTAGGAACTGAACATTAGCTTAGTGGTACGAAGAGTGAAGCTACAGTTGGTGTCCGGGGCTAGAGATGCAGTGCTTTCGACTGATCCAAGTCCAGGCTAATCGTGGAGCAGATTCAGACCCTTCAAGGGCAGTGGCACCGCGGGGGAAAGAAAAGCAATTCACGTGATTCGACGTGTGTGTCGGACGGACACACAATTATAAACGCGCATACAGATAATATATAGTTTTCATTTTAATTACATATTTTACTTACTCATTTTACGGACGTGGTTATCATTATAGATAACTGTGAAATCATTTTTATTAATATACATTTTCGAACATTTTTCTTGCTCCAAAATCGGTGTTTTTTGATTTTCCAATATCGTGATCGGTCTGTACCAATTTTAAGTAAATTATTTACCACAGACACGTACTGCGAAATTTAACGTAGAAAAACCGTTTCGAAAAGGATTTTTTTACGAAGCACTGAGCATTTGGAAATAATTATTAATCATAATAACTTAGTACTGTAATAATAACTGACACGGATTACTTTTAAATACGTAGTAATTATTTTTTGGAGTAGGTACCGACACAAAATTAAAATAAACAGAGCGAAAAACTAAATTAAATGAATATTCCGTAAGATTTCGTTAATGCACCTATTAATTTTCGCATGAAATTTGCACTGAGGTCAAAAAACTAACAATTAATACTACGATTGTTTCGGCAACTAGTACGTGCGTAACGAAACAATATCGCCATTCATTGAAGGACTCCAGGGTGCACAAAAAGATATTGATAAAATTTATATTGGGTCACCCTTAAATTATATCTCTTTAAATGAATAATTAATTATTTAAATCGATTTCCACATACCAAAGGTACCACGTTCACATGCATGAAAATACTGTCGAATTGAGAATCGCAGCTGGTTCCTTTTTGAAGTTGATTGAAAACAAATGGGAGTAAGATGGGTGATCAATACTTTTCTTTAACGTAATTTTATATTTTAACATGCAAATATTTGCTGCTAGTTTTCGCCACTACTAACTATACCGGTGCAAAATGATAAAGATTGAAATCTTCATTTTCGATTGATTATTTTCTTTCAGGTTTATCTTTTGTTTAAAATAAAGAATTTATATGTTTTTGTCAGTATATTATGATTATAATTTGATACTCAACTTTGTTTAAATCACGTCGGAAAAACTTATTTTAGCCAGCATAGTCAAAATACCATTTACTAAATAATTTAATTTATTACCTGTGAACACTTTCATATATTTGTATTCACATATCCACTATGCCACTAAATGATCCCGCGTAGAGCTAGTATAACTACTCATGCCGTTAATGGATACTGGTGGCATTTACCGACTACATCGCTCTCTATTGTTGCGAGTCGTTTCTAGGTATAGACATGGAATAGCTCTCCTGATAAGCTACTCCCTTTTGAGCGCGCTTAACATGCAGAATGTTGCTGATGAGCAGACATGTTGCGCCCGTATTGATTATGCATGTATTCACTGAGTAAACATTTACGTTACGTTAAGTACATCTCTTTGGGAAACAACGTTTATTTGGAAATTTGTCGATGTATTATCGTAAGGACTTTCTTACCTCTCCAACGTGAGACACTTTCAAGAGATTTTTTCTTATCTCTTAATAATTTTGATCAAACATACATAATCTATTCACAATAAGTTTAGAAAACACTTACAAATACACTTAAATAATATTTTTATTACCATTAATTTCTCAATTTAATGTTCTCCATATATCAGTTACACGTGAACAACGTAACGGTTGTAATTCTGAATTTGAAAAGGTTAATAGAATTAACAGTAGTTATTAAAAAAAAATTAAATTAAAACTATTGTAAACGTAGAAAAAATTGTGAGCACTGGAAATTTAAATGTAAAATTTCATGAGAAAATAAAGGCAATTAAATATGATTATTATAGCATACAATTTTTAAAAATACTGGTACTCTTTATAATTTTCAGTGGGCTTTTTATTCAGGGGCTTGTTATTTCAGGTCGATTACTTATATTTTTAGTACATTTAACATCCCACTCAGGATATCACAAACTGACAAAAGAATTCAATAATACCTTATGTATTACAAACGAAATATTTACGGCATTTAATGAACCCATGTGCATCCGTATAAACCTACATATATATATATATATATATATATATATATATATATATATATATATATATATATATATGTATATGGAATAGGAAGAGAAAGATAAATTTCCAAAATTATATTGCCCATATCTATGTTTAATTGTTTCTTTACAATCGAAGACCACCCATGACGTTTAATTTTTATGAAATATTTGGAGATTTTATCCTAGTTTTGAATCAATATGAAATCAAGGTGAAAGGAAAATGCTTCACATTCAACCATATAGTAAAATGCTAATTTTGAAATAAATATGAAAATATAAACAAATAAATTTATTTAAGTTACCATATAGATTTATCAACATAAATTTTTATGGCAAAAAAACTTTAAAAAAGATAAATTTAAAAATATCTCGTAAACATAAAATAGTTTCTCATTATAACAGATCACTGAACACTTCATTAAATGATGCTTCTTTGTAGTGCGGATAATTTAACTAGTGTGGATACTGTAGCCAATATTGGGGGCATTATTGTCTCTACAGAAGATGAAATAATGAATTGACTATTTTTTAATATAATTCATTTTTGTTGAAGTCCTTAAAGGTTTAGAAGTAATTAAACTTGTATCTATTTTTGGTTATCAAAAGAGAAAAAGCAAAACAAAAAAATATTTATTTTGTAATTTGTTTTGCCAAACTAATTTTTTTGTAATGCATTTCATGTATATGCATATTTTATTTTCCGAATTTATTTGCTTTCAATTAATATTTTTCTTTCGAAGATAAAATACGTTTTCGCTCATACGATTTACTGTACAAAAATGATACCATTACATCTAAATAAGGTATTGAATAAAACCGGCTAAGAGTATGTCAGATATGTTTGCATGGCCGTAAAAGATATAGATAGCAGGTGTTATAAAAAGCATGTAACTTAGAAATCGTAGTCATATAAAACGATGAAATTCTTCATCTTAACAAAATTTCGTCTTTGTATGTATGGAAAAAAGTAGAAAATGTTCAATGCTACAGAATCCAATATAATTTTCATTTACTTGAGAGCTACATTCTAGTATTTCTTCAGATTTTTTGAAACGACATTTTAAAAGATGGAACGAGCCGTAATGGCGAAAAGAAATATCTCGAAACATAAGCATTAAAATTACTTAGTCTCAAAAGAAAATTTCTCCCTTTCTCTCTCTTGATCTCTTCAATGATATTCCATTTGACAAGGTGAGCATTTTTTATTTTCATCCCTTGTTTTTTAACTTTTTAAATTAGGCTTTCCACTTTAGTTTGAGGCTAACAAAAAGACGACTTAGAATTAATAAATATTATTTTTAGGTCATATGTTTTTTGAAGCATCAAAAAGGTATAAAGAAATCTATGACAGAACGATCGAATACCGTAGGGTATTATAAATGTCTCAACTGTAATTTTGTTTGATATACAAAAGAAGTTATAATATAGTTAAAAAATAAACTAGAAAACACGCCGTTCTAATCAAAGGCTTCATTGCGACATTTCAAACGAATCCAAACTAGATGGATTTGATGCTAACGATTAAGAAATTCTTCATCGCCAGATCCCACAGGTTACAATATGTAACCAAAGGGCTCATTGAGACAAGTCAAACGATCCCGAACTCAAGGGGTTTACTGTTAGCCATTGAAGAGTTCTTAGGCCACCTTCTGCCTCCATAATCATATCAACTCGGTAGTAACATATTATTTATATTATTATTAGAATCACATACTTTCTCAAAGTTTAAATCGATAAAACAATTAAAACTTAGCATTAATCGATTTACTAGATTTGCTTACATACATAGTTAGATAAAAGTGAAGCTAATAAGAGCGTCGTAAATGACGCCCCTTCACGTTCGAATGCTGTTGATGTATTTCATCGCAACTTTAACCAATTTTTTTCTTTCAATAAGGCTTATAATATTTCTAAATTTAATGTCAGAAGTCGCCTTTGATCAGAATTATGGAAAAATCAAATTTCCTTGAATCTTTGGAACCAATGCTTGACGGGCCACAGACAAATTCACGGTCATCAATCGTTGAGCACATATTACGTGTTACTACGCTCACTTCTCGCCCTAAACAGAATTCACGAATTCATGAAATTTTCATCCCTTATTTGTTCATTACCCGCGGTAAATTAGTTGTTGACTGAGTCGAATCGGATAGGTTACATAGCACTATAACCTCCCATAAGATAGTTCTATTCCAGAGATCGTCGAAAAAAGAGACAGGTTTATTATTTGCCAACCTAACATAATAATAAAACAAAATTTAGTGAAATTGGAAATCTTCGTAAATTATTAATGTTGCCATTTCTGTAACGCAAATACGTAATAGTATGTCCCGGTAGATGCAAGTCATAGTGACCAATGAAAGATTTCCGTTATGTCTCGAGCATGTGATGAAGTCTAATTAATATTCAACCTTGTTAGATGTACCGTATTCAATATAAATTAAAAAGTCAATTTACGTATTTCAATAAGAAAGTATGAATTTTAGTTACGTTTTTTTAAGTGTTAGTAAGAGTTGCAAAAATCGATGAGTTAATTAAAGATGAGTGTGAATAAGAAATGTTATGTTATTTACAAAAGCATTTAATTTAAATTCTCCTCCACTCTCTTTAATTAAAGAGGTTAGCACAGACAGAGTAACGACTAGTTTTGCATATAAAAAAATTAGATTAATATTGTAAATCAAATTCACACATGTTAACATCGTAAAATTTTAAATATTTGTAAATTTTACCCCTTTGAACATTTGTAAATTTTATTTTTACTAACAATCGAAAAGTTTTCTTGTTTGTATTATATTTCAAAATAGCATTTGAGGGTTTTTATTTTGACGTAACACTATGCACGTTACTCTTAGTTTTATATTTTACTAAAAATCATGATAAAAAATTTGATTACAACCAAAACCAAATACGGCCGTATTAACCTTTATTCAACTAATTCATACTCGATGCGCACATATTACATACCGTGGCGGAGAGCGATACGCAGAAAGATAGAAAAGCTCTTGTAAGTAAAGCCTATTTCCACATCATAAATATGCAATATGTGTAACTAACTAAACACGTTATATACCAACTTCAAGCAATAGTCAGCTTACCGCATGCATACTTAAAGAAAACAATTTTATATAGAGGCCTCCATAGCCTGTTGTCATGACGGCTGATCTGTGAAAATGTTTGCCTTGCCTTAAACGTGGAGATATTAGTAATAGGTTGACTTTACACTAACTTATTAATGAGTTAATACTCAAGTTGTCATTGTTTATGGGGCGATTTTAAGTGTATTAATTAAAATAAAGCGCCAGTCGAACTTTGAATTTGATGGCGGTAAATCGATGGTAAACTGCTCTAAGTTTAATTGTAATTTAACTTGTAAATAAATTTTTACAATAATATGAGTGTAAATAATTAAATTCACTGTCTCATTTATAATATTACCACAGATGCAATTCTGTCCGCGCTATGTTCCAAGAAACAAACGGAATATCCATTGGTATATTGATGCCAACAAGTTGAAACAATTTTTCGGCGAGTTATCGTTAATTTCCGTAATAATTGTTTCATATATGCATAAAAAATAATTTTAAGTCAGCGAATTAATTATGACATTGCGAGAAGAATCCACCTGGGCTTTACGAATAAGTTTATATATTTATGAGATATTAACATTTGACGCCACTGGAAACACATGTTTCAAATGGATATATGGTGTCATTAGATCATATAGTCTGGTGGTATTAATTTACCAGTGGTTTCACGGAACACAGCAAGGACAGAGTCAAACTCTAATAATCTAAATGTGACAGTGAGATCATTTGCCTACTTTCACGCCACAATAGCTTAATTGAATTTTGACAATTTTTGTTTGCACCTAGTTTGTCTCGTGGAGATGCAGACTATACATATATAAATATGCTAATACAAAATATAATTAACGCATTTCAATGAGATATTTTTAATCTTCCCATTATTATATACGTCTGAGAATAAGGGAAGTATTTTCTTACACAATGAAATCAAAATACAAAAATTATGTGTGTTTATTCTTTTAATTTTTTATATCTACTATTAGTAGATTTATTATTATTAGCATTCAGTTAGTGTATACATACATAAAATATATATAATATTATTAATATTATTGTATATATATATATATATATATATATATATATATAATATTATTAGTAGATTTATTATTATTAGCATTCAGTTAGTGTATACATACATACATAAAATTTGACATTCCAAATTTTAGCATCCTTCAGTTTTGCTGATAAATTTTAATATCGACTAGGTAGATAATAGATGTACACCTAATTCTAATTGACATATCGATAAATGTATATCTGGCATGCTTTTACTATATTTGCTGGCTACTAAAACCTTCAACATCGTCTTATCAGAGTAAAAAGAGTTACATTAATTGTGGGCAATATAACCTTAATCTTCTGTGCAATATCTTGATTATTAATTTTTCTTTCAGGAAAACAACAAAATTTGTAATTTTATAAATATCACCATCATTCTTTCCATTCTCTACTCCTATAAAGTCGCCAGTCAAAGATGAAATGCATTCCAGTCAATTCATAAGGAAATAGAGTTGGGCATTGCAGTACGTTTCAATTCTCATTTCACTTGTATGGTCAGAACCATGAAATTTTCTTTTAAAATCAACTAAATTTTTAACTAGTATAGCTGTTCAGCAAATTGGAAATATAAGCAATAACAGTCTTCAAAAAAGAGTAGGATGTTCGAAGCGTATTTTTCCACGTACATACACACCCATTTTCCTGGGATTTTTAAGCCAATTTACGTAATTCTTTTTTGTTTGAAAGAGTATACTAACGAGGTGGTCCCACACAATTATGGGGATGATCTAATGATGAAGTCCGAAAATGAACAATGGAACTGCTTAACAAATGGTAGTAAATCAACTGTGATTCAAGACGTTTGCTACTTGTAGTTGTTAATTCGTAAAATAATTACACCATCCTCCAGATCAGAGTTTGATCATGATTATCAATAGAACTTTTAACGGATGGTATTAAATCAACAGTGATTCAAGATATTTATTACTGGTAATTCTTATTTTGAAAAATAACTACACCATCGATCAGGTTAATGTCCGATGAGTTCTGAAGAATATTGGAATTCCTTAACGGTGACTTAAGTTATTTGTCACTGGCTGCTTTTACGTTGCAAAACAATTACACCATCGACCAGGTCAGGGCCTGATGATGAGTTCTGGAAACGAACAATGAACTCCTTAATGCATAGTAGTAAATTAACCGTTATTCAAGATGTTTGCTATTGGTAATATTCACTTTACAAATTGTTTTATTACATTACGGATATCGAGAATGGATATCCTCAACAATTAACAGCTAATCACTTGCGGCTACTGCTATCACGTTACTTCTATGTGTTGTTAATAACCAACTTGAGAAAAAGAAATAAATGTAAATATACCAGCAAATTTTAATAATTATATAATATTCTAAAAAAAAATAAATTGAATGTTAGGTATAGGCAGTGTGAAGATTGATACTACTGAAAAATTCTAAAATAAAATATTTGTTATAAAACCGACTTCAAAAAAGTAGGCACTAAAAAGAAAAAAAATAGGCGTTCAAGGAACAGTTCAGTAGAGTTCAAATAAAAGTTTCAGTGTTACCTCTCGTATAAGCATTGTTATATGGGTTCATAATCACTAATCAATTTCAAATATTTTGAAAGGAGAAATGTACAAAATTTCCTAGATTATTCGTAGGTAAGTTGATATTAGATAAGTTTATTTTACAAAATATTTATCAGTCGGTGCCATTCTGTTTAATAACTATATTGATACTGATTTTCGATATCGCACTTAGGTTTGGTAATGCTATGTGCTTCTCGCCATTACGTGAGATACTGAAGTCATGGTGAGAGGGCGCCCAGTATTGGTATTTTGTTCTGCTTTATTGGCCGCTTTAGGTATTAGAATATGTAGGTGTTTGGCAGTTGCCGTTGGTTTCCTGTTTTATTTCTTTTATTAATATTGTCTCATAAAATCAATCAGGTTTTTGATGCTTGGATAGGATAGATTTTGGCTAGTCGGTTGGATAATTTAGGGTGAAGTAAGGATTTCGTAAGCTGTATGGTAAAAACAATTTGATGCTGAGACATTATAAGCTTTTTCACAATTTTGAAATTCTTAGCGATTTATGTATTTTGTCATCTCGAATAAAAAATGACAGATGAATGTCAACGTACACCATGAATATTATTGATCATAAGAGGACACTTGTATATTCATACATATATATATATATATATATATATATATATATATATATATATGTAATATATATATATGTATATATGCATGGGACATAGAATATCATATTTTATAACTTTATTTATAATTAAATATAAATGGACTTCTCGAGTAACTTGTTTAAAATATTTCTTCAAGAGATACAATACATTGGCGCGAAAAAAAATTATTTCAGGAAAATGAAAAGGGTTTTGCTTGTTGCTACTTTGACGGGTTAAGTATGAACTTATGTTAAGTTACTTGAAAATAGTTTGGTGCAAATTCGGATCCAATGTTACCTACTACTGATATAATTAACTAGTTTCTGAAAAACAAAGGTATGTAAACAAAAGTGCAAATACAGTGTTGCAATAGAGAGGAATTACGTAAAAACGTTTATGGAGTTACAAACTGTATTAAAATCCATTTAAGTCTAAAAGGCTTATAAAATATTTTTGCCGGACTACACAGAAAGCTGTAAAAAATGTTAATAATGAAGGGTATTTATACTAATAATAGATTATTTTGAGTACTTCAGACTGGAGAAACGTGTGGTGAAACTTCATTTTTTAATTTGTTTTCGACAAAATAAGTCCTTATACAGGTATGGTCTTATAATTTGTCCTGTAACTGAGATATTAATTTACAGTTATTCTTTTATTAATAACGCGTAGATTTTTTTTATGTAAAATAAGAGGAAGTGACATACTTATAATAAATAATTATACGCACTCGGAGTGCGTCATTAAACGTTTATTTACATTATTCAAACTCCTATTATATATATATACATACATATATATATATATATATATATATATATATATATATATATATATGTGTATATATATATATATATATATATATATACTACAATAAAAATGGTTTCGAACACTTTTCCAGTTACGTTAAAATATACGTAAAAAGCTTAGCCATAATCTCGACGTAAAAGCTATTATCCATATTTTGTTTTTCCAATATGTTATTTGTTCTATTTGTGATTTATATTACTCACAACATTACTCTGCGGTAGGAGAAGACAAATGGGTGTACAAGGTTGTCCATTAGCACTGTGATCGCAATAAATCTCGGTGGCTTTGTGAATATTTGTGAATTCCCTTCCGAGTAATACTCTTTAATTTTGCCGTCGCATTTCATAATAAATGAATAATTAGCATCGAATTTGTATTCCAACTCGATGTTTCACCGCTGTTGATGGCTTTTTGCACTTCACAGAAATGTATCGATATTAATCAGGCTGTCTCGTGTTTTGTGGCTTAGGGTGACTGTTGTTTTCAAACTGTCTGTTTATTAAAACCATGCTCCTCCATTGAAATAACGATAACAAATACTAAAACTTTATTTCCAAAAAAATACACCTCTGATCATTTTAACTATTATACTATATTAATTTAGACTAAGAAAAAAATAAGGATCTGTGTATTTACTACAGTCGTACTAATTATAAATGAGTCTATTAACTATAAATACTAAATTATAATTAGTGTATTTACTAAAGTTGATTAATAAAAATAAATTGTTGAAAAATATTTCAAATATATAAAGAAGAAAAATATTTCCATGTATTTAGAAATTAAATTCGATTATAAATATATAAGGATGTGGGCAGGGAAACCCCAACAGTTCCAGTTGTTAACAAAGCATCATTAAAGTGGTATGTTCATAGTATTTCTAGCTTATTACACTGTTGTAATTGGGACAAAAAATATTGAATGATATTTTTGAATGAATGACTATACGAAATAATTTTTATTTTGTGATAAAAGATTTATTATATAATGATTCACTTGTTTATACCTATAAGGTAATAGGGCTGGCGTAAATAAAGGATATCCCAATGTTATGAAAAATATTTTCACCGTAAATTAGAACGGTTTAGCGGAGAAAAAATTAAAGAGATTAAAGTTTTCTACAATCACAGAAGGACTATAAAAAGTTAGTGGTTAAAAATAGTACGAAAAGACAGAAAGACATTGCATGTTACTTTAAACGTTTTAGAAGCTTTCGAAGCAATAGAAAAGAACATTTAATAAAAGCGTTAAAAAAGTGGCCACATTTCCATACTGCATTATAAAAGTGGTGCTATACTTATTACGAGACTGAATAGAAGACAGTGACGTGATAGCGTGAAATTTAATTTGTTTCTCACATTTATCACATTTTTAGGTAGGTATTCATAACGTAAACATATCGCTTATAATATGCAAATACATAAAATGAAATGGTGAGAAAGTTATTTTATACCGTTTGATGCAAGACATTCGTGGAAATAAAAATCGTTTTAATTCGAAAATCCGAATTTGGTTAGTAGATTTTCAGTAATGCGCATATAAATAAACACACAGACAGACAAACAAAAGACCAGACAAAAAGACCAATATTGCGTTTATTATATCCCCCTTATATCAATAATTCGTAATTACCCGCATTGTACAAATAAACCAATTCCGATGCTTCATAATATGTTATTAATTAAAACATAAATATCTATTACATCAAAGGCTGCGTACCTTTAAACAATATAGGAATAGAATCTGCATAGTACAAAATCTGCCTACACTTAATAAACTTTATTATCTTTTGGGCGATAAGAAGCAAAAATGGTAAATACTCTCATATGGAAATATAAATCTTGCAAAATAAATAGTGTTTCGTAAAACTCTTGAACATTAACCCGCAACAACAATAAAAGTGAAGTTGTTTCTGGGAATTAGTAATTATTATAATTGTGAAATTCTTTAAAAGGACTCAGTCGCCTCAGTCTTCCAAAATAGTCTGAAAATAAGTTTCATTTTAATATAAGTAAATGCGCAGTGATAACTTATTCTCTTTCCCGTGTCTCCATTTCGTATGAGTTTATTAGCGGGTTTTTGTTTCATGCATATTTTCACTGTTCGGGATATAGTTATTGTTGGACAAACGTATCGCATTTCATGATTAAATTATTGATAATTGTAAGATAGCATTTGCAGAGTAGAATTTGTCGTAAAATTATTTCAGAAATTTCATAGTATTGAGGTTTCCTTGTGAGATTCTTGGTGTTAATAAATTGGAATCCAAATTAGTTTCTTCGTTTCCATGAGTTAAATTATATACATATTTTTGGGGGAAAGTACAAAAAGATTAATTCTATTTCTTTATTTCTAAGATTATGATTGTCGCACGTGTATGTGTCCATTACTTTTCATTTCATAAGTAAATTATATTTAATTCTGCGAATTACAAAAATTACACCTACATTCATTTCAAAAATAAAATATTAAATTGTTACACTCGAAATACTTCATTGTTTCGATTGTTGTAATTCTACATGTCGAATTGATATACATGAGTATGACTACACTTATTACCACGTATTCCACATGGATGTACCGACATCCGTTTGCGATCCCTGATTACCTGCACACTTAATTTTCTGAACGCCGACTTATTCTCCAGTTCGATTTATGACTTTAATCGAGACTATGAAATATTTGTTTGGTGAAGAACCGGCTCACCATTTTCACTACTCTTGATTATGGTGAAGAACTGGCTCACCATTTTCACTACTCTTGATTATGTACTCTTGATTATCTTCATCGTATGTTTAATCATTGTTTCTGTTTATTTGTGTTCTTTCTGAATATTTTTTTTGTGTTTTACTAATTTACTATGTCTATTAGCACCAATGGATAAGTACTTTACAAAAAAACAAGAACTTTACAAAAAACATTTATAGATAAAATATTTGAAATACGGCTCTGAAGTTATAAATGAGAGCAATATTTTGGTGGGAACCTTTATTATGAAACTAAAAGTTCTTTATCAACCTTCATTCCAAACCTTCATTATCAACGTTAGTAAGTAGACAACTTCTTTGTGTTTTTGGGTTTGACATATTGTAAACTTATGAAAAAAAAATGACTATGCTTAAAATATCCCAACGTATATACGACGTAAGAAAATCGTGCGTAATGCGCACAATTTCTTGCTTTCGTTTTGTGTTCAGCGCTGTACAAGAAGCTTATATATTTAGTAGAACCTTATAGAGCTATGCAGAACTTAAAAAAAACTAATTTGTAATTAAAGAGAATTCAGAGGTTAAATTTTATGTCAGAGCCGGAATTCTCACTTTGATTAGATTCCGGAGATGCTAAATGGGGATAATTGTTGTGGATCTTGCATATTAATAACGAAATTGCACTGTCGCCACAATATATCTTATGTACTATATAGCACTATATTTCAATAGACGTTGCAATCACCTATCGCCTACAAAAGCGTCCCAAGTTTTTTTTTCATCACTTATTAGAATATCGTTCAAATATAATTTTTAGTTGAAAGACATATTTGGTTGGGCTAAAATATTTAAAACGAACTTGACCTTTAGTTGTAGATGTAAATTAGCATAATTTCATTTCACGTAACCCAATAAAACGAGTAGATTAATAAATAATTCAAAAATAAATTATAAAAAAACATAATTTTTCGATTACATTTATTTGCTCATATTGTTTTTTATTTTACATTGTATTTACATTGCTCATATTTTACAATAAAATCTGTATTTTTAACAATATGATCGTGTTTATATATTATTGTCTAATGCATACTGGTTTACTAACTCATAGTTAAATATTTTAAAGCAACGTTACAAAACTAAATTTCATCAAAATAAAAAGATGTTATGTGATGTTGACATTATAAATGTAGCCCACCATATTTTATTATAGACCAGCCCACATAATTCGTTGGGTAAACGTGAATGGCAATGAAATATTTTTAACAAAGAGAACATTTAAATTTATAACGGTCTTCACGAGTAATATATTAAACAAAAACTTTTAAAAAAAGATAAATCAATTTTTTCATGAAATGCTACGAAATTTCATTATTTTGTAGAGGAATTTACTTTAATATAATAAGTTTACCGATCTTTTTATTTTCGTATATGTATGCAGCTACTAAATTTTATTTTTAATTTCTATTCATTATACTTATGTTCTCTTCACTACACTTATTGTTATCCCACCAAACCCAATAAAGTAAAAAACTTGTTAATTACAAGCAGAACGCTAAAAGCGCTAAGCGCAGAAGCGCTAAGAGGATTCCATACACTATTGGACGTAACGCTTAGTTATATAATGTTTCTATTAAATATTTTTTTATGGAAATATTTTGCTTAGCATATCTTCCACAGGCGTAAAAATCTCACAAATATCTCAACAAATATGAAGATGAAATTACAGTTATAATTTACAAGAAACCTACGTAAACCTGTGGTATTATTTTTGAGTGTTAACTACTGAGATATGTCTGGGACAATATCCTTTATTACTAGGGAATTCCCAAGCACAAGTTTCTATGTTAAACAGTTAATTGTGAGAGACGGACGGATAAGTGACTTATGGTATAAGGGTTCCGTTTCATGCTTTTGAGAGAACGAACCTCGTGAAGAACCCTAGTTCTATACAATTTTTCAATACTTTCTATATTTTATTTCTCCGATTAAAGAATAAGTATCGAGTTGCACCACCAATATTTTAATTTTCGTTAATATAATTAAATATCTTATGTGGATGAAAACTTCCCCAGTAGAATTAAATATGAGCTAGCCAGTTTCATTGTTTAACAACAATGACTCCAAATCCACTATCTGTCACATGTAATAATCATGTGTATGTATGTGCAATAAGATAGATCCACTTCGAATCAATTATCCACGTCATGACGATTTAAAATTGAAGATGAAAAGCTGTTTGTAACTAAAAGTTTACTTAATAAAACTTGGTGTCCTCTTCGGTATCAATAATTATTTTAACGGCGAAACAAACTAATATAGTTTAGGAAATTTTTTTTCAACTTTTGTATACACCATCTTTACATAAAAATACTGCCGATCAACTGATCGTTTTGTATAATGCGACAATTTTTTTATAAGAATTCTCAGTACCAGTAGGTGTTTAATTGTATGCTTAGTTAATGTTTTAAAAATATTTTCAATACTTTAGCACTTGTCCAGAGATAATATGATTTTTTTTTACTTATAATATAAAGCCCAAAACTAAATTTCAAGGTTCTAGCTTTACAAGATGTAAGTAACTAATTTTAACAGATGAGTCAGCGAGTGAGTCTTCAAAGTTAGTTATTTTTGAAGATCATACCTCGTACTGCTAGAAGGTATTTTTGAAAGAAAATATTAATACAAGAAAAAATTAATTGTACAAATTTACGGTTTCTAGCTTGACAGAAAAAAGTTATGAGTCTGGTAAATATGGCTCACAGTGGTCTGTGAAGATAAAAACACGATGTGTGTGTGAATACTAATTTAAAAAAATTATTAAGATTTAATTTATATTTTTCTTTAAATACATTTGTCTTTTAGTTCATCCTTTTTTTGAATGCATCATTTTGCATACTTATCAAATTATAATATTACCAAAAATAATATAAAATGTAAAATGTATGGTTAACTTCTTTCATTCTAAATGTACTTATTTAATAGTCCTTAAATATTTTAATAGGTATTAATAAGTGTCTAGAACGTGAAAATTTCCAATGTAATTACTCACTTAGAATGTAATATAATGTTACATATTAACGGGTGATATATTTTGATGGTGTTTTTACTGCGGAACAGAAATAATATTTGTGACTTACTTTGGAATTAATTTTTTTCACTGATTGAAACTTGAAATATTTATATTATACACATCAAATTAACTTGTTTTTTGTAATTTTTCAACCTATAATTATAGAAAAATAATTACGATCAATTTAAGGTTTACTTGATAGTTCTGTTTCCAAAAAGGAAATAAAGTCTTGTCTGTATTTCAGCAACCGTATAATTTACAAATATCATCAGTTTTTAAACCAGTTTCATTGATCGAAATAAGTTGACATTATTTTGTTATAAGAAACCTAGGTGATCCGAAAGAAAATTTGACATGATTTGTTATAAAATTTGGCTCCTACTCTTCGATCCTGAAAAATTGCTTGAATGGGTATTATTCAAGCAATTTGATCCCCACGTCTTATAATTTAAGCAGGCAGTATAACAAAATCGTCAATGTAGAGAAATTTAGAACCCAAAATTCAGTGGCAGACTTTCTTGAGATTTATAAATACAAATTTAAAAACAGCATATTCTCAAACCTCACGGTTTAGGTAGGCAGTAACAATGAATCAATATGACTAAGGAATTTGAACCTGGAATTAAATGACAAAGCATCTGCTTAAAGCCCACAATACTAATTTGAGAACAGCAGAATTCAAGCGTATTAAATTAATATTATGAATCTCAAGCAATAACTGTGAAATTGAATTCCGGGTTAAAATTCCTCAATCTTGGTTTTAAGTTAATGTATTGGCTGCAAAACCCGAGCCTTGAAGATCTGTTGTTTTTTGAGTTTCAGAAAGATATTCTGTGATCAAACTCCTGGATCTTATTCCTCAGTCGGCAAGCTACCGGAATACTGCCTGCTTAAATCATGAGACTTGAGGTCCTGCTGTTTTTAAATTAATATTTTTCATTTCAAAGAGAGCCTCTGACATTGAAACTGCTGGTTCCAATTCTTCAGCCTGATGCTGCAGTGGTATTTTATGTATGTTAAGTTACATATCCGGTATTAATCAACCAATTTGCTTCATTATTTCTTTATTTGAATCGCTCCAGTGTAGTTTCGTACAAAAAAAAGGTTAAAAATTGAACATAGAATTTGAATGTATCGTGATTCCCATAATACAAATTTAAAAATAGCAGATCTTTACGATTTAAGGACGCCCATAATGTCAAAACTAAGAAGTTGGAACTTAAAATTTAGTGGCAGAGTCTATGCTTGGGACTCAAAATACTAATGTAAAAATAGCAGATTCTCAAGGTTTCTAGTTTAGGTATGTAGTATATGCATATGCAGCACCAAGGCTGAGGAGTTGGAATCCAGAATTGAACGATAGAGTATCTATTTGAGACTTAAAATACTGCGGTAAATACAGCAGATCCTCAATTCCCACGGTCTAGATAAACAATACTGGTGAAGCATAAATCTGAAGTTCAAAGGCAGCCTTTGCTTGAGACTTGAAAACATCATATCCTCAAGTGTCACCGTTTGGGCGGGCAGTATATCTACAGCCTCAGAGGTAAGGAGTTGGAACCCAAAATTTAGTGGCGGAATCTCTATTGAAACCCTAAATACTAATACACTTTTGGCATTCAATAGTCCTGCAGCATCAGGACTTAAAAACAGCAAATACTAAAGTCTCACAGTTTTGGTAAGCAGTATACTTATTGCATCAGGATTTATGGATCAAAGGGCGAAATTTATCGTATGTACGGTTACCAACCTATTTACCGAATTATTTTCTTGCTACGTCAAGCAAAGTCAAACCAGTTTAATCTCGATCAGTTTATCCTCATTATTGAAGAGTCCTGTCATCGTATTCCAGCTCCATCATTGCACACTAATTTTGATAAAGAGGAAATTTAAATTAACCCTTAAACTTGTATTATAATATTACCATTATACATTTATTCAAAAAACTGGATTACAGTACATGTGCTGTTGAGTGTTGACGAATTCCATGATATATCTTTAATTTCCACGGTCAGATCCTAACTAAACTTTTATGGGACTACGAGTATATCGAAAGAATACCCTTCCAAATAAAAAAACAATCATCCAAATTTGTTGGACCTATATCATCCAAACTCTATAATGTGGAACCTTCCAAATATAAAGAATTATCCAACTTTGTTGGGAAATGCTGGAGATATAAGGTAAGTTAAGTTCAAAAAGACATACAGACGAATTAAGGCTCCTATTTTGAAGTAGGTTAAAAATAGGTTTCCTTGGCGGACAAAACTCCATATACAAATTGTTTATTTAATAGATAATAAAAAAGGGGGCTCGAATTTTTATTTTATGAATATTTTTTTTATATTTTTAATAGTACTCTATTTAGTGATTTTTGACCTCTTTCTTTATCGGAACTGAATTATTTTCAACGTTAGCTGTTTTGATATTATATTACGTATTAGTTAGAGACTATAAAATGAAATATTATTGTTTCAGTCGAGCCCTAGAAATTATAATTTTCACTCAAGTAGGGAAACGAGAGGCATAATAGAATTCTCGCTATAATTTGATCAGATGTTTATATTTCTAAGATTTGGAATGACAATACAAATGGAAAAAAAAATTATAATTGTAAAAAAATCAGAATTGAGATTTTAACGGAAATTTATTAAAAATAACTATCAGAGTAAAACAACACAAATCTAAGAAACGTTAGTGCGTGTTTGTGAATCTTAAAACCTGAAGAGTAGGTCCGATTGCGATAAAATTTTATGTTTGAGAATTTTTCATAAATAATGAATTTTTTTAATTTTTAAATTTCAGTCACTTGCATAAGAAGAAAATATAAAAATCATAAATTTTCTAAAACATTTTGAAGAGTTTTCCTAATTTATAAGACCAGTAGTACGTTATAATTCGTTTTTAAGAAAAAAATTAAATTAATGTGTATATTTCTCATAAAATTTTTAGTAAATTGCATTATTATGCATTATTGGCCTTATAAAATAATAATGAAGAGGTAACGGTAATAAATCGGACAAGAGTTGAAAAATGAATCTTATTGTTATTTAAGTTCTACACACATATTTTATTAACATCAGTCGTAAAACGTGATGAATTTAATTACAAAGTTGACGGGCCTACACGGCGAACAATGCAAAAGCCAGTTTCAATATTCGAAAATGATTTAAATACTTAAGTTTATGAGCCACGTGTGACGTGTTGGTTACGAGATTAACTGACGGAGTGATATTTGCGTAATGTGTCCTGGAAAGTTGAACGAATTTCAGGTTTATTATATTAATGTCATGTAATTCATAAAACGGAATAAAAGCAAGTGACCTTTTGTGCAAGATATTCAGCGCTGTGACATGGTATTAAATATTTTTACTTAGCCATCGTTCACACTTAGACGGAAACTCGTATGATTGTAATCATACGAGTTTCCGCCTGGGTATGAAAAAAAATCTTAAATTTAGGCATGAGTTACAGTTTTCTTTATGAATCTGCAAAATAACAAATATATTTAAATCATCGGTAAAACAAAAATTATACAATTTGTGTTTTCTTTTTCTTTCTTTATTATACTTATTATATTTATTTATTTATTATCCTTATTATACTTATTATATTTATTTATTTATTATCCTTATTATACTTATTATATTTATTTATTTATTATCCTTATTATACTTATTATATTTATTTATTTATTATCCTTATTATACTTATTATATTTATTTATTTATTATCCTTATTATATTTATTCTTTATTATGTTTATTATATTATTATTACTTTAACATCGAATATTTTTTAAATTTATTTGTCCACATATTGTGATACACTAGTAAATTATAACTAATAATCTGTTAAAAGTCGGTGACTAACATAATCATCGACTGCACCTTTGGTCATATACCTATTAAATAAACCTGACAAGCATGAGTCGAACTCATTTTACGAGGTTTCCGTACATATTAATACACTAATAAATATTTAAGAGTACATGGGACTGAAATGAAAGTATATACAATTATTAATTTTTCGTAACGTAAATATATGCTATAAATTTTCTAAAACCTTTTTTTAAATTTTAGGTTTAGTAGTTTCGGAAATATTGTATAGTATATTTATTTTTTGCGTGTTTTTCAGCATAGCTCTAAAAACATACTACCTAAAATCATAAAAAATACTTTTGAGACTTTCCTTATTAAACAAAAAAATTGAGTATTTAATTTAAAATGCCCTATTAAAATGTCAATGTAAATTCTTTTGAATGTTGGTCACTGAAACATGTACAGGTCAAATATTTAAATATGATGCTAAATTTCAGTTGTCTACGTCAAGCGGTTTATGAGATCGTCCCGTATCCCGTTTTTTCTTTTGAAATATGTAATCCTAAAAAATTGAACAGTTTAAAATTTAAAAACAAGTCAAAGTCGTGAGAAGTTTTAAAATAACTCGAACCAAGTGGAGACTAAGAACTGTCACCGAGCACCATAAAATTAAGTTTTCTATAGATTTCTTTAGAACAATTAAACCATAAGACAAATTACTACGAAAATTAATAAACTTCTATTTTTATACTCAATAAGTCGGTAAAAAAATAGTCACCAAAATCGGTTACGAATTGCGACTTGTATGATAACCAAAAGACAAGTAGTTTTAAATTCAGGAAATCGTAACGTTTTTAGAAGATGACTGTCAGAAAATTGTTTCTCAAAATTAAATATGATATCTAAGATTACCTGATGATTTACCAATTGTTTAAATGATTTTTCTTTGACAATTGTCATTATAGGAGTTATTCGTTACATTGTTCTGAATTGGAAAAAGTAATTAAATAAATTTTTTTTAAATAAATTTCAAAATATATACAGTTTCCTCTTTATTATTTTTCAGAATAATAGGCAGAATTCCCATGAAAATACATCGCAAAGAATAATACACCTTCCTTGAAAATACGTCTCTAGCAATAATACACCCTCCTTGAAAATACACCGTAAGGAATGAATATTATTCCTTGAAAATAAGTCGCGAGTAAAAATACATCTTCCTTGAAAATAGGTCGCAAAAAATAATACGCCCCCCTTAAAAATATGTTGGAAGAAATAATACATCCCCTTTAAAAATATTACTTAAGACTGCAAGTTTTACGTTCTTTACAAAAATTGTCCATTTAATTCATTTTAATACTATTATTCAGATGAATTAACTTAGATTCGAGGTCGGAGATTGGGTGTGGTCTACCGATGTTTTTGTTGGGCATTTAATTTTTGCAACGTAAATTCAATTTTGTTAGCACCGACTAAAATTAACATTAATCACAAAACATCGAACAAAATGCTAGTATTATAAAACGCTTAAGAAATAGTGTAATTTTGTGAGTTTGCTTCTATTATTTGAGCGTTCATGAAATATTCGAAATATTTCCTCATAAATTAGAGAGAGTTGGATGTAAAGTTTGTAATTTTGCCATTAGTGCAAGGAATTAGAATTTGATAAGACTTGAGGCCCTATTTGTATAATTCAAAGCTATGAAACGTTTATCATTAACATTACATTAATATAGTAAAATGCATTAGCTGTAACTTAATGAATCTACTTTTTATTTTAATGCCCATCTTTAATGCCACAGAAAGTATTGGCTTAGTAGCTTACGTTTATATAAAAAATCATCCGTGGATAAATAGTAATGTATTGAGATATTCTTGGAAACCGATTCTATACCCACTATAACTAATAATTACTAATTTAAACATTTAAATTTACGTGGTATTTTCATTAAATAATTTATAAATGTGGATATAATTTTTCACTATGCAAACATAGTGCCAAATATATCTTTCACAAGCATAAGACAAATAACTTGGTTGTCTTTATCTCTTTAAACTATTAATGCAAGATTAATAATTTTCGTTGAAGTACTCAATAAACGTCATTATCCTCTTTTTCCCCAATATTTTACACACGTGTGCAGCTAAGAAATAGGGACGAGGGAATTTCACTGCGCAATATTTTGGGAAGTCATATCTCGCGAAGAGTACACAGCATCAGAAAATATGGTCGATTTTGATTGAATTTTGAAAGGTTTCTTCAATAACATTCCACTCTATGGGATCGACGAGAAAAAAAAACTCATCACCAAGTTCGATATGTATTTGATTCAATATTGAAAAAAAATAAAAATATTTTCTTCTACGGAACGAAAAAAAAATAGAAATATTTCTTCCACAGATATTTTCTTCCTCTCTCAAGAAAGAAGTTTAAAACCGACTGTGATGAATTCAAAGTGAACAACTAGTAACCTTAAATTATATATTTACGTAATTTAAGGTTACTAGTTGTTCACTTTAAATTTCATCACAGTCGGTCTTAAACTTAAAGAACTATGATATAGTGATACGTGTGCTGATATAACAAAATTAATTATATTAAGAATTAATTTTACCATCCGACTGAAAAACTAAACTAGAATAAATACTATTACTTTTTCTGCATTCAGTTATAACTTGCCTGAACGCAAATATATTTACTATTTCAATGTCTTTCTTATAAGTTATTGAAACTATACACTATAAAAACGCTTAATGTGCCTAAGTTTACCTACCTTAGTAATTTTTTCAATTATAACGAAAAAATTACAAAAACTGATAAAATCATTTAAGATCCATCCAACTTCTTACGCATAAAATCACTCCCCTATTCCATTTAGCATTTTGAAATTAGTCTTATTTTAGTGAAACGATCAGAATATTGGGTCTCTGCGAAGTTATTAATACAAACACGAATTCACATAAAAAATTTACCAAGAATATGAAAAATATTATAAGCAAAAAGAGTGGCTATAAATAGAAACACATATTTATATAAGAAAAAAATATTCCCGATAAATCCTATAATTAAAAAAATATTCCCGATAAATCCTAAAAAAAACGAATTGATGTGAAGACAAACAAACCCAAAAGAACCAAAAATTTAATAAACAAAATGAATGGCATAAAAAGAGGTTAAAACACATATACATAATAAGTCGACATTAGTTATATTTGATAAATAATGTCGCATATATAATGCATTGTGATATAAATACATAAATAATGACGACATTAGTTATATTTGATAAATAATGTCGAATTATAATTTTTTCAATTTTGGTTACCACTTAAGTGAGTATTTGTAGTCATAAACATTGGTGCTTTTAAATAGCAGTTAATGTCTGACACTTGGACTTTATTTTACTTTTATTATAAATACTTAATCATTTATAATACATTGTATTTTTAATCGTGTGATAAGTGTTTGATGATAAAGAAAAAGTGAATTAATTGCAGCAAAAAAAGTTAAAATTTATTTTCACCCGGGTAATTTGATCCAGTTATAACATTTTTAAAATCAGTTCCTTACAATTCAAAAATAGCAAATGGTATTTTTTTTAAATACTTCGGTATTATTAAATACACATCCACGTTATATAAAAAAAAGTCAAAATATTATTGATGTAGATATACCAACAGTTTTCTACGAAGGACGTTAGTTACTAAATGTAGGAGGAATCCTCTCATGAATTCCCTTCGCTGTTTTCCTTTCGAGAATAAAAGGAAATTAATACATCACGAATTCTAATTTTCACAGTTCCTCAGAATCCTTAACAGGTAGAGATTTGCCCATAAAGTATGTATTAATAGGAAGGAGTATATATGCATATTATATATATTTAATGCATAAATTTATAGAATATGCATATATATCCTATGACGATAAGAGAAGTAAAAAATATCGGTCGTTAAATTTTCACTATAGTAAGTTCATCAAACAATTTTAAAAGCCCATTATATCAGTACACAATTTTCATATCTGCCAAACACTTCTATTAGCTTCAATTAAATAGAGATATGTATTATCTGACACAATAAAAACATTTCAAGCACGAGTAGAAGCCGCAATACGAGCACATTTCCGTTCACATTCCAGCACTTATAAACATTTAAGTGTACGTTGTATTTGAACTAAACTATTTATTAATATTAATTTTTCATAATGTAAATACATTGCAACGTTTACCCTAAAATTACCGATTAACTAATTATTGGACCTAAAATGTTGTGGTATTAAAAAAATAAAAAATGTGCTGTAATCATTATAGTTTCCTTGTAATCTTCTAGTCAGATGGTTTCTGTCTTCTTTTTCATGATTTTTGGCTTAGAAATTTCGAGGATAAGGCGGAGTGTGCTAGATTTTTGCATATTTTTTAGAATATATTTCTAAATATGCAATTTGAAATTGTGAAATAATATTTTTGTATTCCTTATATGAAGTCTTTTGAAGTGATACTCCACATTTTCATAAAATTCGAAAATATATTTTTTAAGACATATAATTGCTATTCGAATATTTTTAAAACAGATTGTGACACAACTATTTTAATCAAGTATATGCAAAGTATGTGGGTAAATAAGACCTATTACTGTGCCAACTTTGACGTTTCTACGTCGCATAGTATAACAAAAAAATTTCTTTCAAAATAGAAACATGTAAATGTACTGTCTCTATCTCTATCCTACTATCTCCTTTATAGGTGTAAAACATGGGGAATATTAAAAAAAATACATTTTGAATCATAGCTATAGTTTTCCTACAACTTTTGCGTCGGTTTCTAAAAACACTTTTTTTTTGTGATTTCAAATTGAGTAGTTAGTGTGAAAATAAGAGGATGGTACCTATATTTTGCATGTATTTACTATATGTTTGAAAAGTTATTGACTAAATTATAAAAAAAACTAGCTCGTTCAAACGACAACTATCAATATAAATGAAAATTAAAAAAAATTCTGAGTATTTATCTTCCCTCCCTATTATTTTTGAGTTTTACCTATTGCCATACATGTGAATCAATATGTAATATTAATTTAACAAATTTCAAGTTCTACCTCAAGTTATTTCTAAAAAAAAAAGGCTAGCCCCATCTACAAACTTTCTATGTCCTGTAAAATGTTTTAAATACCTGAATCTAGTGTTAATTAAAAGTGTACATGGCTTTGGATTAAATTCTGAGTGCCTTCTCATGTAGTATACGAGCGGGTTCGAATGAGAACGTTTGATGTACTATTTCAAATACAAGTTAGAAACCAACTATTTGTACTGTCCAAAGTTGCAAATGGTCTCATGTTGTTATTACGTTGACAGAGTTACACATTAAAGGCCTTGTTTGGCTGTACATGTATCAGTCATTATAAATAATTTAATGGTAATCACATATCAAAACCGAAGAACATAATATAAATGGATAAATATATTTTCACGGTCTTACCGCTGGTTTTGGAAAGTAAAAATAAACAGTTTTCTATTGATGTCTTTTATATCATTATTCTATTTTTCTCTGTGACATTGTATTAAATAATTACGTTACACTCTTTTAAAATGATGCAAAAAGTGGCTCGCCAAGACACAATATAATTTTTTTCCACACATTCAATAAGACAATATGCAATTATTCACATATTCCTATATAAAATATTCACAGAATAATAAAGGAGGATGAACGTATATATAGAAAGCAAAGGCAGTTTAATCATAAAAATTAAACCATTATAATTATAGGTGATCGTATAGGTCACAGGTGTCAACGAAATAGTGTCAAAATGTATGTATCACCGTTGGAATTTTTTAAAGTTATTTTGCAAAGTAGCAACTACTAAGAGCAAATTCCATTACTTATTTCCGAACTTCATCATCAGATCATTACCATACTTACATGGGATCACCTCGCGCGCACACTATTTGTAATAAAAAATAATTACGCAAATCAGCCCAAAAAGTTTGCGGAAATCATTGTATATACGTCCAAAAAAATATTTATCGGACATATAACGTCCCTCTTTTTTGAAGTTGGTTAAAAATATAAACTAGTGTCGCTTTTAGTATTATTATACATCTCCTCTATATATTAATATGGTATATAAGTCATCTTAAAGTGAATTTTATTATAGTAGTAAAAAAAATTACTTAGGGCAAATGTTAATAATTCACGTTCATTTATAGATTATGTTAAGAACATAAAAAAATAGAATACCTGTCAAATGTCCTCAATGACAGTTTTAAAACGATATTTCAGTACCTAGCAATATTCTAATATCCACATGGATGGAAAGTGCATTGTGATATAAATACATAGAAAACCTAGTTCTTTTTGCCTTTTGCATTGATTAGAGTGCTGACATCTATTAAAAATGAATAGAAATATATACGTAATTTAAATATATTTTAATTCATCATTTAAAAATTACATTTTGCGTCACAAGCTTATTAAAAAATTGAGTTAGAATAATAGGTTAAAGTTACAAATGTTTGGTTTCATACTGTGCTCTTTTATATTACACACGGTGTGCTCGTTGTTGCACGACCGAGAACAAATGAAGAAAAAAATCGAAGTCAATATTGAATTTTAGACGAAGATATCCTGTCAAATGGAAATGTTTGTATAGAGTATACGTGGCTCTAAATTATACACTGATATTTCACCTTACTATAAAATATGTAATAACGTTATTAAAATGAATCATAATCATGTTACTGAAAGGAAAGATTATTATTTAAAGACGATCTTTATTGTGAAAGTTCTCAACCTTGTGGAGCGAAAATTATTTTCAATTTTTATTTAAAATTTTTCGAGGAAAAATTAGTAAGGAAACTTGAATATAATTTATTATATTTCACATCTAAAAGTGTTCTCAGAACAGATTATTTAATTTCTGTTCACCAAACATTATTTAATGTTACCTTTAGGGAAATATTTTCTTCATAAACGTATTAGTTCATATTTAAGTAAATTATCGTCCTGAACTCGTAAATTAAAATCATATTAATTTTGAATATATTAATATTAAATTATAAAAATACTTAGCCCAAAAATTTAGGCTGAATGATATTCTTAGGTATTCGATAAATATCTTGAACCGTGTCAATTATTTGTGTAGTGATTTTTACACAATATCAAAACTCTCAGATAAGAGTTACTGCGGTTTACCCTACTGCTATTTATTTTGCTAAAAAATATTGGGAAAACTGTGTTTATGTGACTTTTTAAACAATATTTCTGTTATATATTTTTTTTTAAATTGAATGTGTCGACTGAAAGCAAAACAACACCTATAACTTGAGAATGTATCCCAAAAAAATAAAGTAAATTACCACTTCTCATTAAGCGAACCTATTAAATAAATATTCTTTAATTTGATTCATCTTTAAATGCATAGCTAACTACGCATTATTACGCATGCGTAGCTAATTACGCATAGGTACGAATTCTATACGAAATTTCCCAAAAAAATCAGATAAAAAAAAAGAAACATACACAATATATTTTATCCGAATACTTGATTGCATTCATAAAATTGTTCCGTAATTTAATTGGCCCCAAAAATATTCCTTACTAAATATTTGTTGTATTACTTTATTTGACTGTAGCTTGCAAAGTTCCGTTGAAATAATTTACATTATAGTAGATTTTTAATAATATACATTTTAATATTAATTTTAGCTTTCTAAATATGTATATCAGGTGATTTATATAAGAATCACGGCAGACGATTTGTAGCTCCTAATATCTTCTAGATTGTACTAAATTGCAAGAGATTTTGAGGAAAAAAAAACACTTAAAATATTAAGTACGAATTAATGGGTACAGAAACAAGGCAAAGTGATAGACTAACTAAAATTAAAAAAGGAAATATCGAATAAAAAATTCCTTACGTGACATTATTAATCTCCTTCTGGGTGTCAGAATCTATATTATTCCATATTTTAGGCAAATATACTGGCAAGAAGCATGCACGAAATAAGATCTAAATACCTGAAAAAATTAAAGGAAATTACAATATGAATTTATGATATCCGGCCTACGAGAATGTTTTAGCTAAGAGGTGGAGAATATTAACTTAATACACAGACCAGTATATACAATCAAGACCCATATATACTATATATATACAATCCAGACCCATAAATACTATATACAATACAGACCAGACCCAATGACGTCACTTTAAATGTACATTTATACCCTTAACATGATCTATGATCCCAGCTAGCGAGTACACAAATATTTTGAAATATTAAATAGGCATTGAATTATTAAAAAATACGGACAGAAGAATGAGATATCGATTTATAAAGACGATTTAAAAAGAAATGGCTGTAATTTTGAATTGTCTTATTCGTAATTAAATGGCATAATTCAATTCGGTCTCATCTCACTCGTTAACACAATGCAATTGTGTCAATAACAGCTAAATATCGCTATCTCACTCTTTGTTATTATCTTAACTTTGCTTACTGGCTGATTCCAAATAAATCAAACATTAACATTATAAGAAGTACACTAAAACTTTACTTGCACGTACTTACGAATGAAATATTGTTAATAATGTTTCCATAAATAAGGCAGTGGTAATGGACAATTGCAGATTACTTCATCATTTTTAGAGCGCTAATTACATGTCTATGTAATATAACGTCAATGGTCATACCATAGTTTGTCAAAACTTATATTTGTTCAGATGTAACGTGTCGGAACTATAGTGTATCACGAGGCTTACTGCATACAACGGGCCACCGGTTTGATTCGCGACTGTTCGTCGTGTAAGGTTGGTCTTATATTTGTAATCGCATAGCTAAATACTCACAAGCCCGTGACGGGCAACAGCATCCGTCACCGGTTTGTAAACGCACTGCGATCGGCGATCCGCCAAGAGTGACGATTATAGTAATTATCCCCAATAATAAACCCATTTTGGCTACGTCCAGTGTTTGGCTAAAAACGGCTATTGATGATGATTGCATTTGTCAGATTCTGTGTCGTAGCATAAATGCAATGTTGAGTCATAAAAAAACCACTATAAGTCTCTACAGTAAGGTCATGCTTTCTGAGATCAACGACATAACGTATATAGAAATTATGAAGGTCAGTCTAATTTCTAAGCAAATTAATTGTACCAGATAGCATACGTTCAACTCTACAGCGGCAGTAAATATGGATTACCGTGTATTAAAGCATTTTTACAGTTATTGTTTTTGGTCTTCAATTAAAAAAAAATTAGATACAAAAATCTGCGGATGAATTATTGTTTTAAAATGAGACTCACATCTCTAATAGATAATTTTTTCTAAAGCGGCAATTGACGGAATTTCTGATAATACGTTAATATTAGCTGGACTTAGCTTATTATCATAATGGTTTGTATAAAGAAAAGTGTTTTGTTTTTCACAAGGCGGTCTAAGGGTATAATTCAGTCTTGCGGTGCTTTCTTCTAGAATTTTGAAATGTGGTCGAGTGAGTATTTTTAAACTGTATTTGAGCGGAGAAAATGTGCTGCCAATTTTATACATTTCCTGATCACTGATTTTTTGTATTCCTTTGAGGAACAGTTGAATTTTTGTGAAGTACAATCAATTTCTTGAACATGTAGTGGAGAAATAACAGCCTTGAACGTGCAATAAAGAATATTTTTTACGTTTACGTTATGCATTGTAATTTTTCTTTACATAATTACCATGAAGATGAAATGTTTAAAATGTTTCCTAGCTGTTTATTACAATTAAATGCCTCTGTTTTTAACACTTTCACTTTTTATTAAAGTTGATCCGTATTCCCACGATAAATTAAACTTAACAATGATACTTCAAAAGAAGAATTGGACTAGAAATTAGTAGAAAACGACGTTTTTTTATTTCTTCATAAATTCGATAATTTTGTCTTCTATTTGCTATGTTAATTCTCGCCGACAAATGAAGTAAAATGCATTCAAGTTTTTATTTTATAATTTAAAAGTAGGTACTTAACAAGTCTCACAAATAAAAGGCATTCAAGGAAACTAGACGACGAATCCTCAGTTGCAGTAATTTTACTTTTTAAATAATCAACTGCTGGAGACTTGGTATTATTGTTATCCCATTGTTTACTTTTGACATAATCAGGAAAATAAATCTGTTATAAGTAAATTTTAGTACACTGGTGGGGGCAAGATATTTATGTATGAAGCATTCTGTTTTCATTTTTGCATTTTTCTAATTCAATTTACTCATTTGTATGCATAAATTTCAAATGCTTGCTCATAGGGATAGAAGATCTTCTTTTCTGTAAGTATTCCATATTACGTAATGTGCACCTAGTATGCTCAACATCAGCACCGCACCATATAAATACAATTTAAATTTCACTGGTGTTTGTATATATTCATCTTATAAATTCAATAAATATAATCTAATATCGAGCTTTATTTTAAATTTTTGCTAATAAAACAAACAAATAAAGGCAGTCGGTTATTCTCTGCAATAGACACGGCCAGCCTATCCACACTTAATATCAATGAATGTGAATGTGTGAAATGATCACTTTTTAATCATATGTAGACGGTACCAGATTTAAAAACGCTATATTCATGTTCGTATATCGGTCTTTAGTGGCAGCCTAATGTCATTTCTGTTCAAACTTAGTTCGCTTTTCATCCGTTTACGTCTCTCAACGGAGCAGTCTTACACGAATCTAGATGGCTTACGTTACATGTAACACTGCCATGAAATATGTTGGTTAAAATATATATATTTTATATTTTATTTAAAAAAAATTTACTTTTTATACAATTATGGTAGGTATATACAATCAAGGGAGATGAAGTATGAAATTTGCATATTTTATACTTCATCTCCTTTAAGTAGGTCATTTTTAAATTAATTAGTAAAATCTCGATAGTTTTCTTTTAGCCCTTATTTAATCTTTAAGTAACCATGATAAAGTTATTTTACAGTCAAGAAGATTGCAACAATGGAAAAGTGATTGTAAAAGCGAAAGTTTAATCTCAATAATTATTATAAAAGTTTCTATGCAAAGACAACAGTTTGGAATCTAATAGAGGTTGGAAAATAATTGAACAATTAAATAAAAATAATTCAGAGTTCCAGAAACTGATTTTTCGTTAAAACTTTAAATTAAACTGATTGCGATTATCTCATATCAATAACTTTAAACTACATAGATAACTGTGAAACCTTATTTTAGGTATGTTGCAACACACAGTTGACCAGTTTCTTTAAATGATATGAATTTTTAATAATCTGATAAATTATGGATATCATTGAATGAAACTTTCGTTTTCACATAACATTTTACAAGAATTCTTTTTAAAACCTAAGTGGAAAACTTGTTTCTTCAAACGCTGCTTTTTTGTTAGAGTTGAGCGCTGCAAGAATTTGGATTTTAATTTATCTTTAATCAAATATTACAGTTTTGTGCTAATTTTAGACACATTTACCAGGTAAGCTGTAACTAGTCACATTTCCAGTATTAAATAGAAGTAAAGAGAAAATCAAGATAACTATGAAATTTAAGATATGTTCACGTCTATAAAAGATGTGCTAGGTAGATAAAAATACGTGAATATTTTCCAAAATTTTAATAAAAAGAAGGTACGTAAGTATATATGGAACCCACGTAGTACATATTGTATTCGTAACTGACATATTTATTTTAAGTTAATTGGTAAATACATAAAATTAATTTCACTTGAGATATGAAATTAATTTGCACATATTACAATTTCTTATACTAACGAATGAAAATATTACAATTACTGATATTAACTATATTGTTCCCCTGCTTAATATTTTTGGTTGCATTATTTGTAAAACATGGTAACTTTTGTTTGTAGGAGTACAAACAAAAGTTACCATGTTTTACAAATATGTAGAAATAAAGTTTTAACTAGATAAAACTTTAACGAGTGCGTTAAGTTAAATTAATAATTGAATTGTTTCGAATCAATATTTGGACACATTTCTTTATTTGTTTAAATATGAATTATTTTCAAGTTTAGCGTTAGGAATAACAAGCATTACTTTTGTAGGTGTTCTATGTAGCGGATATTAATTGACATTTATATAAATTAGCCAAAATGACAGTCTATTCACGGTGTAGAAAATCTTATGACCTGAAAATATGTCAATTCATTAGTTTATAAGTTTTGTGAAATCTTGAAAAAAAATTAACGTTACTTTCATTATATATAAAACGAAAACAAAAAAAGGCGGTAGCCTAGGTAAGAAAGACTTAGTTGTCCTCGCATGGATCGTGGTAATTTTGAGTCTTTACAGGTTTGAAGACTCTAACAGGTACTAATATGGATATGGATATCTCTTGGATACGAGATAGAAAAAGTTTACCTTTTGGCTGTAAATTTAATAATAAAACAAACAAATTGTGTTTACCAAAGGCTTGAACCGGTTTCAATTATATTTAACTTTTTTGATTTAGTTGTTTTATTACTCTTTCTTAATGTTTATCATTTAAATAATATATTATATTCGCCTTCGGCAGATTCAACATTGTTTAAGACAAATGGCTCTTACTGATGAAGACTATAGCGATGATCAGTCTCATTTTGAGGGACAATAGTGGAAAGCAATGTAAAAAATGTAAGTGCTTTCTTACACATGCAGTGTTATCCGCATAATTCTTATGTTTTAGGTGTCCGTAGTCAACTTATGGCGATTGTAATCATTTCGTTTGTTTTTTGCTTTGTGTTTTTCTTTAAATCATCACGAATAAATGAATCGTGAATAAACACTTTTTTATATAACCTATTATAGATATTACTAGACAAGTTATTTTGCAATAGTTTTACGAGTAAACACATTTTTTAATCGATATCAGAAACAAATTTGAATATAATCTTACTGTAGTATTGCACATACAGCGATGCCTAAAATAGCAATATTAACATTTTTATAAATTCAAAGCATATAATAAATATAAGACTATGGAATGAAAATAAAATGATAAACCAAATGTAAAATTCACTACTAAAAATTTTGAAACTGGTCTTCTAAACGAGCTGACTAAAATTAAAAACAAATTTAGGGATTTTTAATATTTCGGTAGTGATTTGTATGCAGTACAAAAAGTTTAAAAATAATTGATCCGAACATTCAAAATAAGCGTTAAAAAGAATTAAATAGCTCTATAATCACATTTTTTTCGTTTTAATCCAAACATTTTTTGTAATTTTACAACTGAATAAAATTACTTGACTTATTAAAACTTCCTGTGTGTTGAGTAGGTTATTTAGGCAAACGTTATGTTAACGAAGTCACAACTCTCGATTTAAAAAAAGACGCTGCGTAGTATCCTGTACCATTATTTTTCCTCCTCCGTGGCCAAACTTTCTCTCAGATACAAATTTTCCGGAGCTTGTTCAAACATGCCGTGAGCATTGAAAGTATTATAAAGTATTAAAGCTATTCAATAACTATTTAATCACAGGCAATTCATCATTAATTTATATTACAAATAGTTAATAAATGCATAAGAAAATGTTTACCAATTAATATATTTAAAAGAAATAGTGCGTAAAAGAAAAAAATGAGCACAGTGTACCTAAATTACAATTTTAATTACTTCGTTCGATATTTTACTATAAAAATCATAAAGACTCAACGACGAAAACATCAAATGAAAACATAGACATTTACATATTTATATGCATATTAAATTCGTTTTACATTTTCTCATAACAAGGGATTCATTAAGATTTGTTAATTAATAAGAGCATTTGGGGCAAGAACGGAGATAAAAGGACGATTGTTCAGAATAGACATCTCTAAGGAAAATAGGACTAGGATTAGGAAATTGTTATAGAGAAGTTTGGATTAGATTGTTAAAGATTAAGGAAGAACAAATAAATGAGCAGATAAATAGGACAAAATTGTAAAAAAACAAACGTTAAAGATTCCATAGATAATACAAATGAAATACTCAAAATACGATCAGTCAAGAAATTATTTTAATTTCGATGCTTTTTAAAATTTTATGTAATAATCAAATAACCATTCCGTCTTTTAACGTTTTTGAGGGAAAGGTTCAATTTACGCGTTTTTAAATTTATAGTTTTCATAAACGGATGAAGAGAATATTTTTATATTACAGAATAAGGAAAGTGATGCCTACAAAAACATTCTGGAAAAAACAAGTTAGGGCTGATAACGAGATACAAATAATCATATCAAACAATATTATTAAAGATTTTATAATTTATGTTCCTCTATTAAATTGTAATTACTTTTTTCAAATTAATTTACGTACGCCCTCAAAAGTATATGGTCACAAATTAATAAACTTAATTTGAAAAATTTACTTAACTTGGATTGTTGGATGCGAAAGTTTAAATTTTACTTGGATCAGTGTATCTCGAAAAACTTATTTGGTTTAGAAACTATGGTAAAAAATTAATGTTATGTGTCTCAAAATTACTTTACGTGAAAAATTCAAATTAAATGTTTTATTTTATTGTGACTTAGAAATGTGAGATTTTTCTTTCATCTCTTTGTTATTAGTAACTGTATAGGTTTTATATAGCAGAAAGCCAAAATAATTTTTTTTCATATTTTTAAAAGAAAATATGACATTAGAAACAAAACCAGTTATGCACAGAATATATTTTATGGAAAAAGTGTTACAACAATTTTTAAATAATATACAAATAAATACCTTCTTGTTTACATTTTATATATAACTTTCTGCAAATCGAAGCGGTTTAATAAATTGCGAACCTTAAAATAAAAGACGCTAAGATATATAGAAATATATAATCTGTAAACGTATATACGAACCAATATTTCTTCATCTAATATTAGATCTAATGTGAATTATTCTTGCTATTTCATCACATCGGCCGCACCACAATGATGTACCTTAATTAATTGATGTACCTTAATAAATTAGTAATTTTTAAGCCTGGTAATTTTTTTTATTTTACTGCCTCGCCCGGTTGGTGTCCGATTTATAACTATAGTCTTATTAAATTTTTTGTAGGAGTAGACCGGAAAGAGAAAAAATTAATGCAGTCAAATGGTAATATACAGCGAATATTTTGTTAACTAAATTTGAGTAGTGGATTAGTCGGTTACTCAGTACATCGTAAACAAAATGATGAGAATTGAAATACCAAATTATATTTATTATATTTACCAACTTATTGATTTATTTATATCTAAAATTTTGCTCAAATCACATAAGAATAATTTATTTTTTTAAGAGAAATTTTATTGAGTTGACCAAAGTCATATTTTTGAAGCGTAACTTCTTTAAGGAAAATAAACGTCATTATGGGCCTAAAACAGCTGTATGACGCCAAATTTGATTTTCTTGTTAAATCAATTCTAACGTCGTCTATTGGTCTTACTAACAAATAACACAGAAAGAACCGGTAAAACGGTGCGCTGAAATAAGAAAATGGTTCCACCTTTCTGCACGCATTCTAGGTGTACATGTTTGTAATCTCTGCTGTTAGACGTATATTATTTGCGATTACAATAAATAAATTATTTATTTTATATTTTATTTCGTATATAAGTGCGTATTCAGCTAAAAAAAATGTTATATAACATTGACTAACATTAAAAAAGCGATCATATTATAAATAATGCTAATGTTAAATACCAAACCTAATTTTTAAACTCACTTCTTCGTTTACATAAATGAAAAAAAACGCAGTCTAATGTTAACTGGCAACGGATTTTTGTCGTTTGCATTAAATGTCTGTGTCATTCATATAAAAATTGAGAAAGTTATTACTTATTTCACACCAAATCCTCATGTATAATTTTTAATAATTAGTATCGTTGTACATATTTGTTCCAAGGGTGAAGATTACAAGGCGAAATCCAAATTAAGCTAACAAACTTACAGGCAAGCACACAAGAGTAAACTCTGAAGAGTTTACTTCCAACCAGTAATCAAACAATACATCCTGTTACTTGTGATTGAATAAAAATTAACCAAAATGCTATTTAATGGCTGTATGATCGATTTAGTTTATTTTTCTATCTTGGAAATAAGTGTTTACTTTAGAGGCGTTACAAATGTGCATAAATATGCCAAATTTCAGCTTTATACCACTAATATGGGAGTAAACGGCTATACGTCTGTATGTGGACCAGGCGAACCTACAAGTTTCTCCAATTTGGCTATGGAATCCTGGTTACTATTTTAATAACTTGCATCAACTTTTCACTATACCAATTGTAACGACCCAGGGACGGGAAATGACTCTTCAAATACAGAAATATATTTCAAAAATAGTCATCAACCAACGAGTTTCCCCAATTTAGCTATGGAATCCTAGTTACTATTTTAATAACTTTCATCAACCTTTTAATATACCAATTGTAACGACCCAGGGATGGGAAATGACTCTGCCGGGAATGCTCTTCAAATACAGAAATGTATTTCAAAAATAGTCATCAATGTTCTTATGTCTGGTATTAAAATTTGCCACGTTAAAGTTTACAAAAAATTTAAAACTATTTAAGGTTTTTAATTTGGTAACCAAAAACTTCCTTTTTTTGGTTCAATCGTTAGCTTATATATATATATATATATATATATATATATATATATATATATATATATATATATATATATATATATATATGTATATATATATATATATATATATATATGTATATATATATATATATATATATATATATATATATGTATATAATCTAGTTCTAAATTAATATCTCTTTTAGCAAATTCAAAGGACCTACATAGAAATGCGATCCTTTATTATTGCGTCATAAAAGATTGAACAATAACATTAAGATTCCGTGTCACAATTTATGAATGAATTCAACCTGCTATTATTTCCAATACGTATATTTTTTCCTAGGCAATTACGCCATTCCATTGTGACTGACACGCATATTCCATTAATTTCACCGGCGAAATATGATAAATGAATTTCTAGTATTGTCAAATATACGTTATTTTCTATGTGACTACGAAAGTCTGCAGAAGCGAATTTAGTTTTTTGTAGATTATTCAGATAACGGTCGTTTCCAGCTTTAAAACTGCGAAGATGAAGTAACAATGAATAAGTATCATGTTTGTTGATATTTAAATTTTTTTATTAACCTATGTAGTGGTATTGATATGTCAATGAAGTAAATTTAATATTTGCACGTATAAGACAAATTATTTGAGATAATAAAACTGAGATGAATACAATTGTTTCATCAGAAAACCATGAGGAATAAGTAAAGACTAGCTGACCCGTGCGAAGTCTTCGCACTATATCGCCATCTAGCGTGTTCCAAGTATACAATTTGGCTAAGATATTTGATGTGTCGCCCACAGATGGCGCTCATGCCAATTATTATAAAAATTAATTTTTTTATTAACAAAAATATTTTTTTCGAATTTTTTTATATTTTTCGCCCAAAATAGAAAACATAAGCTTTAAGTGGGTATTTATTTAATTTTTTTTGGTGCAGTAGTTAAAGAGATCAAGCCGCTCGACCAAAAACACCTTTTAGAAATAATATATTTAGATTTAGTAATCATTTTAAACTTTCACAGCCAACAACAATAATAAAGTTAGCCTTATTTTTTTCACTAACAATTGATTGATCGTAACTTACAAATATCCATAGATTTTTTTCAGAAATGACTTTAAATTCTTAATTTAAATAATATGTTTGTATACTTTTCTCCTTGCTAATTAGTTAGTAATATTTCATAAACCATAATCTTATAATTTTTTAAGAAGATTATTACATGACAAATGATTCATGTAATCAAAATTATCAACAGAAGTTGAATTGTTTCCATATGCCAAAAAAGCTTATGGAAGTAGATTGAAACAGAAAGGATATAGGGGATGAATATCTGGTTTAAGACTATTCAATTGATATATTGCACTCAGCGGTAAGCTACACATATGGAGGAATATAGTGTGAATTGGAATAATTTTGATAATAACCCAAGTTAAGTTTTTAAATGAAGTTTATTAACTTGTGACCATATACTTTTGAGGTCGTACGTAAATTAATTATAAAAATTTAATTTTAATTTAATAGGGGAAGGGAAATTTTAAGATCTTTAATAATATTGTTTGATATGATTATTTGTATCTCGTTATCCACCCTAACTTGTTTTTTTCAGAATGTTTTCATATCATCACGTTCATTATTCTGTAAAATAAAAATATTTTCGTCATCAGATTGTGAAAACTACAAATTTAAAAATGCGTAAATTGAACCTTTCCCTCAAAATTGTTGAAAGACGGAATGGTCATTTGATCATTACATCAAATTTTAAATGGTATCGAAATTCAAATAATTTATGGACTGATTTTGAGTATTTCATTTTTATTATCTATGAAACCCTTAACGTTAGTTTCTTTTACAATTTTGTCACATTTGTCTGCCCGTTGATTTGTTCTTCCTTAATTCTTAATAATCTAATCCAAACTTCTCTATAACGATTTCCTAACTAGTCCTCTTTTCCTTAGAGATGTATATTCTGAGCATCGTCCTTTTATCTTCGCTCTTGCCCCAAATGCTCTAATTAATTAACAAATCTTAATGAATACCTTGTTATGAGAAAATGTAAAACGTATATATTATGCATATAAATATGTAAATGTCTATATTTTCATATTTTATGGTTTCGTCGTTGAATCGTTATGATTTGTGTAGTAAAATATCGATCGAAGTAATTAAAATTGTAATTTAGGTACTCTGTGCTCACTTTTTTGTTTAAGCACTGATTCTTTTAAATATATTAATTGGTAAACATTTTCTTATGCATTTATTATTACTATTTATAATGTAATTTAGTGACGAATTGCCCGTGATTAAATAGTTATTGAATAAATTCGATTCTTTAATTTTTACTTTATAATACTTTCAATGCTCACGCTATGTTTAACCAAGCTTCAAAAAAATTGTGTCTGAGAGAAAGTTTGGCCACGGAGGTGGAAAAACAAAATTACATAATAATACGCAGCGTCTTTTTTAAATCGAGAGTTATGACTTCGTTAACATAACATTTGCCTAAATAACCTATTCAACACAGAAAATTTTAATAAGTCAGGTAATTTTATTCAGTTGTAAAATTGCAAAAAAATATTCGATTAATATTAAAAAAAAAAGTCATTATAAAGCTATTTCATTCTTTTTAACACTTATTTTGAATGTTCGTATCAACTATTTTTAAACTTTTTTACTGTATACAAATCACTTCCGAAATATTAAAAATTTATAAATTTCTTTTTAATTTTAGTCAGATCGTTTGCAAGAGCTGTTTCAAATTTCTTCATAATTTTTGGTGATATTTTTCATTTTGTTTAATGTTTATTTAGTAGTGCATTTTACATTCGGTTTATCATTTTATTTTCATTCCATAGTCTTATATTTTTATATGGTTTCAATTTATAAAAATATTAATGTTACTGTATGTATAAAAATGTTAATGTACAATACTATTGTAAGATTAGATTAAAATTTGTTTCTAATAACTATTAAAAATGTGTTTACTCGTAAAACTATTGCAAAATAACTTGTCTAGTAATGTCTATAATAGGTTATGCAAAAAGTGTTTATTCACGTTTCATTCATTATTGATGATTTAAATAAAAACACAAAGAAAAAAAGAAACGAAATGACTACAATTGCCATAAACTCACTAATGCTTCTAGTGGTTTAAAATCAGAAGCTTACTATAATTTCTAGTGGTTTAAGCTATTTATATATATTTAGAACTTATATTTTCAGGCGCTTATGGAACATAATTTATTTTTAAAAATTTCTAAGTTTTATTAATAAGACTTAATGTTTTTTTAGGCCAAGACGATAATCATTTGAAAATAATTCATATTAATAATTTAAAGAGATATTTTGCTACTCTAAAATTTTACGCAACTTATTATTTGGTCTAGCGTATTTACGAAAATTTACGAAACTTTTTAAAATCGTTAATTTCTCAAATTAATGTGGTCATAGTCATGAACATTTACAATAGTTACACTTATTTAGGAACTAATTGCAGAAAACTTCTAAGAGTATCAATATTATATAAAACATTATTTAAATAAAGTTATAAAACATAAAAACAACTAATATATTAAAACGGATGGAAATTCATAGAAGTTTTGTTAAAATAACTGGTTTTTCTGTGACTGTAATGTAAGTATTGTGACGGATGCTAATATTGTGATAAGGGACAAGATTAAAAGGTAGTATAAGTTACTTCTTTCACGACTTGTGTTTCACGATCTGGGAGCTCGCTTATTCGCGAGTGTAGAGGGTTAGGATATTAGGTACAGAAATAACATTTACAAATTACTTTGGCACGAAACAATACAAAAAATCATTGAAAATGTTAGGTATGTGATTTTCCTGATATCAGGATCCAGGTGGTTCCAAATTTTTGTAGCTTTTACAGTGAAGGATTTTTCGTAAGTGGTAAGTTTAGGAGGTAAGTTTAGGAACAAGTAGGGTGAGTAAACTTTCAGATTGTCTTTAAATTTGTCGATAAAATAATTTGGGCTATGAGGATTTTTTAATATTTTAAAAAGAAGTGTAAGCATGTGAAGTTGGCTTCGATCACGAATTTTCAGCCATTTGAGAAGTGACCTGTATATAGGGAAGCACAAGAACAGTGACTTGTGTAATATCCATAGCCAAGCGTATATCATCAGTAACCTTAACAACGGCAATTTATGTACTGTGACCAGCTTTAAAGCCAGATTGAAGTGGATTTAGAGACTTATGAGCATTGAAGAAAGTAACAAGTTGACCGTGAACAACACATTCAAAGGCTTTGGATAGAAGCAGTAAGATAGATGTGGGCCGAAAATCCTTGGTTTATGTAGGTAATAAAACTTTAGGTATGGGCACATTATAGGCTTTTTCCATTCCAAAGCAAAGACAGCAATTGCCAAAGAGGTATTAAAGTATCAGCGATGACCGGAGCCACGATATCTATTATTGGCTTAGGAGCATTAATATTTAAGCCATCAATTCCCATGGATTTCGATTTTATCGCAAAAATATTAGCTTTAACTTCGGACTCACAGGTATCCCTTAGAGTAAATTAAGGATCACTAGAAAAAAATGAAGACGAGATACTGTTCATTGTTGCAGACTTAACAGCTGGTTCAAGTACCGTAGATGACGTAGAAAATTGTGAATTTAATTGGTCGATATCCAGTCGCCAGCTCTCCGAAGTGGCAAAAGATTTTCAAGTGCCTGGAGTACCCAAAAACGTCTAAATATTATTAGGAGTACAGTCTCATAATTATGCAGAAATATAGTGTTTTTTTGGTATTTCTGCACTTTTGCGAACATTTGTTTCGAGGCACTAAAATTCTTCCCGCGATTTGGGATTGAATAAGTCTTATACTTTGATTTAGCGTGATCACGTTCAGCCATAATTTTTTTAATGGAATATCTTGGATAAGAAGCAACTCTCCGTTTTATTTTGATATGTTTTAGAGAAGCATGTTCATTGAGCAGTTTAGTGACACAACTATTGAAAATAGTGAGTTTTTCATCAATAGAATGATTGAAAGCAATTGTATCCCAGTTGATGGATCTGGCATCCTCAAGAAAAGATGATAGGACAATACGATTAAAGTCACGAAGGAAGATGCTTTATCAAGAGACTTTAAGGCTACTTAATTTATAAAAAATATGAAGGAGATTATAATGGGAATGATCGGGTGTTGGAAATCGACCGTAGAAGTATACACTTTTAAGGCGGATTACTAAGATGAAATCGAAAAGGGAATTACAATTATCAGCATGAAATATAGCAAAGGATGGGACACACAAGTTACCAGTCTCGATAATGTCACAAAGCTTTTCGCTTCTAGTATTATAGTATAGGCAGGTTTTAAAATCACACATAATCAATGAATTAGGGTATGAAGGTAGGTAGTGATCAACTATACTTTCAAAATCACGGAAATATGAAATATCAGGAGGAGAATATACGACACCAAGTAGTAACTTGGCTTGAAAAAAGTTACTTCGACAAATAAGTATTTCATTATGGGCGTGCAGCCAGTGGAAGATTTTGCAATAATTTTGAAAGGTAAGTCAGCCCGAAGATATATAGCAACACCACTGCCATGTCTAGAATTATCGTTACGTATAAAACATAATCTGGGAGTGACTACAAATTTAATGTGAGTGGAATTTTGAGCAAGATCTCTGTAACAAGACAAGTGGGAAGGTTCAAATTTTCGAAATAATTAATGAAATCTAAATAATGGCACGGAATACTGTGGACGTTGTTGTGGCAGACGTGAAGATCTGGTTGTGTGGAGATGAAAGCAGATTGAAGTATGTTATGTGAAAAGGATTATGAGAAGTGTCGAAAAATGTATTTTCAGGTGAAGAATCGAGCGAATCCTTTGAAGAAAAGGAATGAAAGGTTTTTTGAGGAAGATGTGAATGACATGTCAATATATTATAAAGTTATATTAATTTAATATTTACCAGTAACAAAAAAGAGAAACGGAAACAAATTACATACAAAACAACAACAAAAATATACATAAGAAATAAAAAAAAATAACAAAGCTAACATAACGTGAAAAGTAAATACAAACACCCAACATTGAGAATTTTAATTACATTTGATATAACCAATAATAATAAAGAAAATGAATATTTATAAACATGCCATAGATAAAACGCAAGAGTTTGTGATCTATGCGCGCAGGCCATAAATTACAAACGGCACGGCAGTAGACACAGCGTCTGCGCACACAATGCGTAAACAATACACTTGTACCCAGAGTGCATTTAAATTAATTATATACTTAAATAAATTACCTGAGTCAGATGTGAGAATAAAAACACAAAAACTTAAAAATAAAATAAAGGAGTGAATAGATTATATTATTTCAAGTTGAAAGTTAAGATTTTACATAAATCGTAGCTGCGATTGAGATTTTGCAACAATCTAAAAATAGAATTTGTGCCTTTATTTTACTTTAAATTACGTGACGTTTTTTGCTATTAGTGGTTTGGAAAGTCACTAATCTATTTTTGGCCTTTTATAATTGTTGAGGACCTGTAATAATTTCCCTACATTTATCCGGAAACATTACAACAATTTTGCCATCGTGCGTCCAGCAGTTATTGACTTTGAAAATGGATCATCCTAAAGTGAACAACTACTGCGATGGTCGTATCAGCGATTCCGTTATGAGTATGCGGGTTCTATTGAATGATTTTTCAAGCGACCAAACTTTATAACGGTCAACTCAGTAAACAAACTTTACAAGTATAAGCCTAGGAGTCTTACGCTGCATATTAACCGCATCCGGACGATAACACGCGTCCAGACTAGCTTCAGTTATTGCAAAGCAGTCGAGCTTCGTGACTATAACATCAAGGGCAGCTGCTGTTGACGATACTACGCTGGCCTCCTTCACGCCGTGTATCCGAATAGTGTTGTGACGTCCCTTAGCTTCCAGCTTCTGCACCCGGTGCTCCAAGTATGTTTGTTTCGACACCAATGAGCTCAATATTTCTTGGATCTTACTGTGGAAGGTCACAAACTCAGGGTTTAGTGTCTTGATAGGGAGTTTTAAAACACTGTTTGATGCATGTAAGTCATCTAGTTTTTTTTTTAATTGTCTGGGCTTGCAGTCTACATTTTCTCTAAGCGATTTAATTCGGCTTCCATTGCAACGTCGTAGGAAAAATAATCTATATATCTTGCGTAAAAATTGTGTGAATGACAGTTGTCAGTTGTGTTGTAGGGATTAGTGCATGAAGTTTAACTTTTTTAAGTTTCTTTCTTACAAAAGCAAAAGTTTTATTTATTACGTTAAATACAACTTTTATGCTTTCCTTTGACACAATATAAGTACAAAATATTAATAATATAATTATACTTAATAAAAAAACTGAGTGATAAAAATTTTAAGTAGTTATTTTATAATCTACCTACCATATCATACCAATTATACAGGAGGCAATGATATTTTTTTTATAAAATGTGTTCTATATACATGGATTTTTAAGACTTAAAAAATATGCAATGAATTCGGTACCTAGCTCCAGTGATGAATAAATAAAATGAAGCAAAATAAGAATGAAGCAATTTAATAAACGAGATGTCAAATAACGACGGTGGTCTGAAAAAAAAAATTACAGGAAATGCATGATTCATTAATGTGAATTCTCCTATAGGTTGCTATGATATAGGGAAGAATCTAAATAGTGGGTATACACCCATACTACGCGTTTAGGAAGTTGTAAGTCGAGCTAAAATATAACATTTTGAAATGTATTTATTTTTGTTGGAAAATGGTTGCGTGTTCCGACAAAAAGTACAAAATCTGTAGCGGAAAGATATGTGAATTTAAAAACAATAATATTTGTCGCAACTATACGCACTTTTATTTAATTTTTGTGATATATATTATTCGTTAACATTCACCGGCATTTGAAATTAATGAAATGTTAAGTGAGGTACACTGGGCCGATAATTTTAAACTAAAAGAACATGAAATTTGTTGATATTCTGTATTAAATATTTCGATAATGGAAATTGTTTACCACATTTTTTCCAACTAACAATTTTATCGGTATATACAACCATATTGCAACTACAAACATTGATGTTGAAATGAATTAAAGTACTGAATATTTTTGCCAATTTTTAAAGGTCTGCTTTTAAAGGCGCACGCGCAGAGGTCTCTTCTTAACACTATTTAGCAACTAGTTAGGTTCCTAAATAAAATGTGTTTTGTACCCCATCCTTAAATTCTTACCTCCGCGATTGCTATACAGTTTTATTTTCCATAGACTGTCCTTAACTTTTGCCTGTTATCTCTAGAAGTACCAGAACTTTATGACTAGGAAGAAATTAATTCTTTGCTTAAGAAGTCTTATCTTTCACCAAATTTCTAAATTGGCACTTAAAACCAATACTTATTTATTGAATTTATTATAATTAATAATAAATTTTACATAATTAAACATAGGCAATGGTCAGCAATTTAGGAATAATGGCAAAAAATATATTGATAATTTTAAGATTTAATTTAATTAAGATGGATTTAAAAAGAATGGTATTGATAATTTTAAGACAATTTTATCCATTGAACATTGAACGTAACGCGAAAGATTTTGTGGTTTCTGAATTTAAGGCACCAATCAAGTTTATTGTGTGTGAGTGTGTATGCACGCGTATGTATGCGTGTGTGAGATATACGCACATACATATTTATAGACACATATATTTATACACACACGCTCACACATACATATATATACATATATATATATATATATATATATATATATATATATATATATATATATATAAAGTTGTTTGTCACACTGATACCGACATCGTTCATAAGTAATTATTCGATGATGACCTTTAAAATACTAAAAGTTTAATTAAATAGGCAATCTTTTAAATGAATCAATCAAACCTCCTTCGAGATCTTTGGAAACTTTCTGTGAATACTTTCAGAAATAAGTTAAATAGCAGAAGAGTTAAGGGAGGAGGCCAACATAGGCATCATCATGAAAGATAATTACATTGCCTTTGGCAATAAATTTTGATTTGCAAGTTTGTAAATACTCTTCGGAGAAGAATTTGTATTGAATAATCAGCGATTAAATATAATTTTCGGTAATGATTTAGATTGAAAGATAAAATTGTGGTACTTTAACATAGATATATTTTAAAAATGGAAGTTAACAGGGAGTAATATTTAACCAAGACCAGCGTCGTAAAAAGATAGTTTTCTTATTTTGTTAAATGACTTCAATATTTTATGTATTACATGCTTGTTGTAAAAAACCGTAATACTTATACATCCCTAGACTATAAACGCATGTATTTCTTATTATATTTAGAGTTAAAGAAGTTACGGCAAGCGAATAGACAGTAATTATTTTATCAATGCTGTTCTCGTGAGGATCAGTAGTCATTCGTCCACTATATCATCAAGTAAATTGTAATAAACGGTAATGATAGTTTGGCATCACATAGTTCTAACTAATACTCTTTCACATGCGCTCGTCTAATCGTAAAATGTTCAATGTTATTGCATTTAAACCCATAATTTAAACTTACTACACCGTCTTTTATATACTCATTTACCATCCGCGCTTTGCGCGTATTTAACGAATATGCTTTAATCCAATGACTTATTATTAATTCGGCTTAAGCAATAAAACTATTTTAAGTCAAATTTTACAATTTTGGAATTATGCTCTCATTAGTGATATAAGAATCATATAAATACCAAAGTGTATAAGATAAGATGAAGTGAATATTCTTTTGTTCATTTGTTATAGAATATTTAAAAATGCTCGCCTTGTGAACTCATTTGATAACAAAGAAATTATTTTTTGTTCATCTTTAATTTAAATGCGGTGTAATTTGAAATAATATATTACCAAGTTTATATTCGCGATGTCTTTCACACAATTTTTTTATTAAGACGTTGGTATTTGTCTCCAATCCATTAAGACTGTCGCAACATCTATTTGCATATAATGTTAAATCCTTCGCTTATGTACATCGCGCCATTAATTGACATGTAGCAGTACTAAATTGTTATTACTGAACAAATAACAGCAAGTGTCATGCTAAAGTGGAATGTTATTTTAAAAATTTACCAATGTCTGAGTTTAAGATAAAAACTATGTACGTATTCATTTATTTTATTTCACCATATTATACAGAAAATGTACAAGGACGAATAATGCAAAAATATATTCAAATAAAAGTGCATTTAAAGATAAAGTCTAACACGCCCAAGTTTTATATGAAAGTAAACATAAATGATTTTCTTTACATAAGTGATTAATTAAAATGGTATATATGAGAAAAATTTGTTATAATTCTATCACGTTTTATTTCCTTAATTTTTTGTGTGAAATACCTAATTAGATCAATTGCTAAAGTCCAAGTAATCTCTAACAGCAAATCACATTCTTGTATAGTTTGGCATAATAATCCAATAGAAACTTATTGCGACGTGAAAACTTTTTATTAAATCTATTGTTGTCATTAATTACCAAATATAATTTTTACGTACATCGACATAATCGATTAACATATACTATTGCATTTATTAGAAATATTGTGTTTGGCTTACACATTTCAAAAAGATCGATTGAAAAACATAATGAACTAGCTTTTTACCACAGCTTCACCCTCTTCGATTTTCAATTAAAAGGGCGGTACTTGTCAATTATTTCATGACCTACCGCAACATCCTTCTACAGAAATATTATTACATATTTTGCCACGTTTAGCAAAAGCCCAAAGGTTTTAGGCTCTCAAGACACGTGAGTTGTATATTTAACATATTCGTTGACATATTGCGGTACGATTATTGAGAAAAAAATCGAATTTCATTCGAAAGAAATTATTTATTTCTTGGGGAAAAAGTGACTTCTAGGTTAATTTCAATTATCAACTAAGTCCATAATAAATTTCATAAACAAATGTCCAGCCACTTAGAGCTGATGTAATGACAAACATCCATATTTTGGCATTTATGAGGTTAGTGGGATGAAATTCTTGTGCTTCATTGTCTTAGAGCTGATAATTCCATTCTATTTATATGTTATTACGGTACGTATGTTAACTATATATTTAAAAGGTTACTGAAACTGAAAGAAAAAATACATTCAGTTTCTTTTGACATTAACAAATGTCATAAAATTAATTTGGACATGTCAATATAAACATTTAAATTAAAATGAGAATTTTAATTATGTCAATTCGATTATTTTTGTATTATAAAATATTTTTACAAACACACATACACACACACACACACACACACACACACACACACACACACACACATATATATATATATACATATATGTGTACATAAAAAACATAAAGTAAAAACGAAAAGTAGTAAAGTAGCTTTTTCAGAACAAAGCATCGAATAGCTGTTGGTATAAAGAATTTAAATATTTAAAGTGAAGAAAAATAAAAGAAAGGAAGTAGTCAGTAAGCATCGTTTCTTGAGAAATCTCTACTAACAGCATACTACCAGTAACTAAACTAAATGATTCATTTTATCAGCAGCAGGTAAATTAATTGTGACCTGTAAGAAAATTCAACTGTCGTGAACTGATTTACAAATGTTAAACACTTTTTTTATTAAATATATTTGAGTCAATTTTGTAAAAATTCATTATTTACAATTAAACGAAACTACGTGTTGTCGTATGATTATTATTTTCTTTAAGTTTTTTACTACAATACATAATTAATCATGACAGTAACTTTTCTCCAAACGTTAATTAAAAAATTTAAAAGCCAATGAGAAGAATCATATTCGTTTAGCTATTTCTTATTGACAAGTAATTCTTGCCACAATTGGCTTCTTATTTACGAGTATTTGGGTCGACTTTCTTATTGACGAGTACTTGGGTCAACATTTATCAGAGAGCGAAATTAAAATTTGTTCACATTGAAACAAAATTATTAAACTTTAAGCCTAACATTTCAGATATTTTTTAATAGTAGAAATTTATTCTGAGCTATTATTTATAAGTAAATTTAAATTAATAAGATTAAGCTTTTGAAAGGCAATGTTTAAGAAAAGGCTTTGAACATAACAATCTCAATGAAAAAATCATTATATTTGAGTGCTTTGATGACGTTACTATATAAATTATGAATAACATTTTGATTAAAGCATTTCGGTCCTGATGTTCCATATAAAAACACGTGAAATAATTTTTTTCCAAATATTGTTGTAACTTATTATAAATAGGTTGACAGACAAGTGAAGATAACTAACTCCCACAACAAGTGAAGATAACTAACTTCCTATGAAAATATTAAAAGGAAAATGAGTGGTGAAATACTTCAACACTAAGAAGTTAATCTAATTAACTTGAGAATTTCTCCAATTTGAGAATTTCGAATTCCTTTCAACTTGAGAGTTTCAACCCTGATTAGTATTCCGCTAACAATGTATCATGTCTTGAATTATCTATTTAATTTTGCCACAGTTGTGTGAATAGATGGATTGAAAGGGTAGACGTTCCTATTGGAGATTTGTCATTGATAACAAAGATGAGTTAGAAATCTTGTCAAGAGGGGTTCGATCGTTAAATTAGAAATGTTAATATAGCGAGCAATACACGTTTATCCTGTTTCTCTCCAAATTACTGTAACGTAAAGATAAGGCTTTTTGTATAAATAAATAGTAAAATTAAATAGTTACGGAAACGTCATAAAAAGAAAGGAGGAAAATACACAAAAATATAACGCAAATCGAATCAAACTATAATAGAATTGAAAACTTTGTTTAGAAATTAATTTTTTTGCGACAATGAAAACAAGAATAGGTAGATCCTTTCAGAAAGTTTTGGGAAACTTTGGATGTTATTAAAGAGTAAATAAATTAAAACATTTATATCAATTAGGAGGAAAATACGCATTGTTTTTATTCTCGTATTTTTCATATTAATTTTTTATTCTGGCCCCACATAGGTTCGCGTATTGTCGTTGAAATTTTCGAAGTTGCATTGAGCTAGAAAGTCGTTTCGAAAATTTTGTTGTTTGTAATTTAAATAAATTATCTACTGTGACGAATAAAACTGCGAATAATTGCATACCTTGAATGAAGCCATGCTAATTACTATTACATTTGTAAATCTACAGATTGCAACACATGTTTCAGTATCTTGTGGTCATTGAATCCATTCAGTAAATAGATAAATTTATACTTCTAAAAGTTAACTAACCTAGATTATATAATAGTATCCATGTACATAGGCAAATAGCATTCCAGTTGAAAAACTATAAATAAAGCACAATTTTGTGAGAGAAGATAATTGGCCTAACTCCTAATTTATCTATGGAGAAATTACATTGTATCCATAATTTAGCAACCGTCGGATCCTTAAGTATCTTAGACCCTTTTCAAGATATTTTCGGACCCGACGATATATACTTTGAGAATGTTTTTTTATTAACAAAAAAACTACTACACCATCGCTATTATAATTGATGTTTGAACTTAAAAACATGAGAAGCAATGTCGTAATTCTAGGTTAAGTTATCAATGATTGCAATAAAACCTATATATTTTAAAATATAAATTATAAAACATATATATTGTTATAGTTCAAACATTTAGTGTATACTGTAATATCAATTTATACTTTTGCTTATATATTTTATCATTTTAATGAGAAAATGAAAAAAGACTTAGGATGGACTTATAAACAGAAAAAAAATCTCACCCAGTTGACAAAAGATAGATAACTTTTAACAATTAGTGATGTGGTGGACTGTAAGAGATTATGGGTATAATACAAACAAAAACTAAATATTTATCAAAATAATAATAATAATACTTACTATTTTATTTACATCTGACTAAACAAGCCTTAGAAACCATAAAGAAGTAATTGCAACATATTGATTTAATCCTTAGTTTTGTATGGTGAGGTGAGAAGAAATATTTTGAATGGTGAGGTGAAAAGAATTATATACTCGTAAAATTTCACTCTAATACTGTAATGGCAAAATTAAATTTATTTACTGCTATTCCACAGTCACTTGTAAAGAAGTTTATTGCTCTGCCCAAGAGAGTTTTAAATTACCAGATTTTCGTTTTTTTTATCTTGGGTGGACAAACTGGACGTTGTTTGTGTTTATTGCAAGAAGTAATTTAAGTTATTGATTTAGTTATAACTTAACGGTTCAATTTAAATTGCAATGGTTTCATTTATTGAATCTTGCGTTGATTGTTCAGCCACGAATGCATAGCAAAATGGTAAGGACTTATTATAATTAAGGGATGAATTCCCAATCCGGTCAATGGACGAAGTAAAATTGTTATCGAGGCCGGTGCCTTGATTTTCCGAGGGGTCGAGGCGAGTTGGCTGGAGGGGAGGGCTAACAATAGTAATGACTTTTGAATATTCATGAAGCCACTGTGTAAGTGTGATTATACTCTCGGGCGAATTAATAATTGTTAATTCCTTATATCCCATTACTTATGTGTTATAGAAAATTTAGAACCTAATTAATTGAGATAATTTAATATTGTTATGCTTTGATTTCTATAATAATATATGAATTTGTTGGCGATATTATTGTTGAAAATTAAAATAATATTGATAGAGTCTAAAAGAGAATTTTTGTATTGACATTATTCGTGAGTTTTGTTACATAATTTATAGGGTCATATATCGTAAAAACAATATTTTCAACAATAATAAAGTCTATATTGATATATCAATTAAATAATTTTAGCACGGGAAGAGAGTAACTGTTCACAATATCTGCATAGATATGATCCCTATAGAGTATCAAATAATGCTTACTTACTTTTATTTCTGACACATTATTCCTCCTTTGTTTTGGTAAGATGACAATGAAGTGCCAAATTTTCATACAAAAGCAGCAACTTTTCTCTAACTCTGAAGCTTTATCGATCTTAATGGTTTTTGTTAGTTTATCTAATATTTTTTATGTTGACTTTATTTTTTCCATATTAGTTATAAATTATATACACAACACCACCATTTTCGATATTACTTGTAGATTGTATACATAGTAATCACGATTTTCACAAAAAAATTCGTTTTATTAAAATATTGGCAAATCAATATTTAACCAAGTAATAAGACAATTGGGTGAAGGTATGAATTATAAAAAAATCTTGTCTTCTATAAGACGATTTTACAGCGAATTGTGTGTATGCGTGCGTGCGTGCGTTTGTGTGCGTGTGCGTGCGTTTATGTGCGCGAGCACGCGTGTCTGTGTGTGTGCGTGTGTGTGTTTGTGTGTGTGCTGTGTGCGCGTGCGTGCACGTGTATGTGCATGTACGTGCGCCAGTGCGCGGGTGTGCAAGTATTCATAAGTATAGTTCGGTGCACACACCGGATAGTAATAATCCGCAATATTGTGTAAGTTAAGAAATATGTTTCTATCTTCAGAAGATTAAGCTCTTGCTACAACTCAATAATAAGTGATAAATTGTGAGTTTAGTGTTAAAAATTCAGTGGGATTAGATGTAAATTGATTGAATTATTTCTAAATATATTGGCAAACAACTATGTTGTAATCGTGCTAGCAAAAACGTGCCTATAGCAAATATTTTTAATCAAGAATTTATTGACAGTAGGTGTATACTTTAACGTAGAAATAGAGACGCTCACATAAGCTACAAGCAGAGTGGTGTTAGAGTGATGGTAGCCTTACGGTCTCGATATGAGGGATTACGACGTATGACTATGAGAGTATTGAGATAGGGGAAATAATTTTAATTTATCTTTGAATAAACAGAGACTTATTCTTATCGTAGTCTCTCTCACACCAGATCTACCTTTTAATAAACACGAAATAAATTTTAATAATTTACAGAAAATGTATACAGAACAAAGTGGTATCCAGTTTTGTATTGTAGGTGATTACAATATACTTACAATTACCTGGCAAAGTCAAGAAGGACTGCACCCCGTTACACAAATGTACATCTGAAATAACGCATATTGCCCTTAGTATATCGTCTTTTAAGAGTCTTAAATAATATAATTATACACAAAAAAGTAGAGTAAAAGGTAAAAGGTGCACATAACACCTGTGTATAAAAGTCGATCTAAATAAAACATAATTAACTATAAACCCATTTCAATTTTTTCAGTAATTCCTAAAGGTTTGAAGAGATTAGTACATGGACGGGTGTATCCGAACACCGATTTATTCGTAGTAGGTCTACCTTCACTAACTTACTACATTATTCTCAGCGCTTGTTCAAGTCATTGGATTCCGTACAACAGGTCGACGTGATATATACGGATTTCAAGAAACCATTTAAAAAGGTTACTCCCGTAACATCGATACGAAAACTGACATTTAACGGTATTAGAGGCAACCTGCTTAGATGGTTCATTTCATACTTAACTAATAGACAGCAAGCAATTAAAGTAAATTGGTTTTCATCGCCATATACCCAGGTGACTTCCAATAAACCACAGGGGTCTATATTAGGCCTTTTCTTATTTATCATATTTATTAACGATATAAATAGCTGTATTAGAAATATTAATTTTCTAATATATGCAGACGATCTAAAACTATTTACTCTTGTAAAAGATACTCATGACTGTTCGAATATTCAAGTTGATCTCGATATACTTCATGTTTACTGTAAAGAGAACATATTATATTTAAGTTAATCGAAGTGCAAACAAGAAAAAAAAATGAACTTTAGATTTGCAAGAGGGGGAAATCACTTGAAAAGAGCTTGGTGTCATTTTCCATAGTAAACTGAATTTTAGTTTGCATATTGAGCAGATTTTATTTAAGGCCTATAGAATGCTTGGCTTCGTCTTAAGGACGGTCAAAGATTTTAAAAATGCTGGAACCTACTTAACCTTGTACAATGTTTTTGTAAAATCACAACTTGAATACGCTATTATTGTCTGGATTCCACCATATGTCACTTATTCTGACAGTATTGAGAACAAACAAAAAAAATTTTAAAATTCTTCACCATCGTATATGTGGCTGTATATTATCGTAAAAAGTATTACTTAATGTGATATGATGCCTTCTATCATAGACCTTCATTATTAAAGTTGATGATTATGTTCAACATCTGTCAAGGTAGTTATGACTGTCCATTTCTACTGAGTAAAATAAAGATTCGAACTCCGGAACTGACTCGTAGCCGTCTCTTATTTCGTGTCGTCAATGCACGAACAAATGCCGGAGTCGAAGTACTGCTACGGCGGTTGAGCAATTTGTACGAGTACAGTAAAGAGATGATAACATTTGACATCCTTGCGAGTGGTAAAGAACAGGCTCCTTGAAATTCATGTACGGGAGATGGATAAGTTATGTCATTTTCATTTTATTTTATTCATTGTTTATCCAAATCAGTTAACTAGATCGCTTTACATAGATAAATTGTAATTCATAATTGCAGCTTTATTTAATTGGTAAGTTAATAACAAGAGTTTTCTGTTTCAATTTTAAGTATTATTAAAAAAATAAATCGTTTCACTTATTTAAGTTAACATTCTCACATTTTTGTCTTGTATTTATTTGGTTATTTTACAACCGAGTTTATTTTCTTTTGTTTCTCGTTGCAGAATCGTTAACACAAGCTTACTTCGTGTTTATTATTAATAGAATGTTTCAAATAATGTTTGTTTTTTTCCCTTTAAATAAAATAAAAAATTTTTAAACGGGTAGAAATCATGAAGAAGTATCAAAAATGACTGCTTCCATAGAACTTGCACGTTGTTCCATCTATATTACCTTTCGCTTTGATCAAAAATTACCAGTAGACCTTTAGCTTTTTAATAACTAGCCGTTAAAAAAGTGACATTTATATTTATTACTTTCAAATAAGCAATAGAAAGCCATGAGTGTAACTTCAAACTTTCTATGGTAAAATAATAAATATAATATTATTATTCATAAATTAAAACATGGATAAGACTCACTTAGAAATGCATTAGTACGCTGAAATTGTTTTACTTTATGATGAAAAATAATGAATGAAAAAAGGTAAATTCAAGGACATCAGGGCTAAAGTAAAACTGTGTTCCTACACAGTTGAACGTTGTCAGTACATGAACCAAACATTAGATCTGACAAATCAGATTAAAGAAATAAATAAATATATATATATATATATATATATATATATATAATAAGTAATATATTTACATGCTGTCGACGGCGTACCTAATTTATCTTCTATAAAATTACATAAAATATTATAATTGAAGTTATCGCACAAGTTTATGGGAAAACGCGTTACAAGATTTTCTAATAATATAACCTTTCAGTAATGACGTTTGGAAACAAATTGTAAATTTCTGCGAATAAAAGCTACAAATTATTCAAGGGATCATAATCGACATGACACTTTTGGAGACAGACAAATTCCATTAAAAAAACTTCCTTTTGGCCGTCAGAGTTCATATTTTAAGATGAATAATTTAATATTCATGTTTTACAAACATTTATATATAATATACAAGTCTTATATTTTATTTGACTGTATTTATAAATAAATTCATATTTGACTGTATTTATTTAAATGAAATTAAAGATCTATAAATATATACGACAATAGCCTTAGTACTGAAAATAAGTCACCTATTCACTAATGCAATTAAAGAAATAAATCCAATGTATTTCCTTTCCAATTATTTAGATTAAAATTTATTTAATGAATTAAAAGTAAGCAATTGCACCAAAACTGAATATGAAAATGAAGAAAATCATACGAACACGGAAAAATCTAGACTCATGCGAGCGTGCGAGGGTACTTGAAAATTAGATTTCAAGATCTATTACAACGGGCAGACGTGAATTGTGTCTGAAAGTGGATAAAAAGTTTGATTAAAAATTCTGTTTTAATTTAGTCTTTTTTATATTAAGACTAAAAATATGTTGTTCCTAAATTTTATGAAATTTCTGGTAATCAATCTTTTTATTCGTCTGCAAAATTTTTAATAATTAGGATGTTTGGAACACGGTGAAAATTTAATTTAAAAATTCCTTTATATTCAATCATACATACATACGTATATACAAGTGAAGTAACATAAATGTTTTGAAAATTAAACCACATTTCCCGGTTACTGTTAAAGTGTACACACACACAAATTACATAATAGCAAAGAAATTTTAATTTATATTCTTATAAAAATTTGAATTATATATATATATATATATATATATATATATATATATACACACACACACACACATATATATATATACATGTATGTGTGTGTGTGTGCGTGCGTGTGTGTGTGTGTATATACATCAACCCGCTTACGTGGAAGAATGAGAGACAATTTACTGTCTCTTGCTGAACCAAATGTGTGATCAGCTGAACCTTCAACGTAAAACAAGTGATTGTTTTCTGATTTTGTTGCTTTGTTTCTTGGCTTTAATATCATGTCGAATGGTATCGGAATTTTAGTTCTTGTGTTTGATAGGTACCTACTTGTCAAGGTATCCTTTTGGGGCTAGTCATCTCAACCAGATTCGCGGTCGGTAGCTGTCTTTGTCCATTGTATTGTGATAAAAGATGTATCTCTGGTCTTTATAACCGTTTTCGAATTGGACTATACAAATCGATATATATTTTTTTCACAGTATCCGACGAAGGTCACTTACATGCTAAACTACTCTAGACTTTTTTGAAGTCTTAAGTACGAACATAAAGCGGTGTAACAACCAGCAACATAATTTTCATTACCGCCTTTAAATTATCTTCGTAAATCGCCTTTTAATTAACTGTTTCAATGTATTTGAGACAATCCCACAATCCTTCGTGTGTAAATTAAGTTTTCACAACAAACCAGTAAACAAAGATTTCCCGTTGACTATAATTTCCTTTGTGTTGTTTTTCATTTTTTGAAAGATTTAATCGAAATATTCCGTAACAAACATTCATACAAAGCACATATATATATATATATATATATATATATATATATATATATATATATATATATATATATATATGTATATGTATATATATATATATATATATATATATACATTAAAAGAAGTTAATAAAATCGTGTTAAAATAAACCCCAGTGAATTGATTGGATGCTCTATTACTTCTGGTAATTAATTTTGCAGAATAAAGGAAGTTCAATTTAGTCATAACACGACTAACAGATCAGTTCTGTTTCTAAAGTTCATAAAATTTAGAAACAAAATATTTTTAGTCTTAAAACAAAAAAAAACTAAAAAAAATAAAGGATTGTTTAAAAAACACGCTTTTGTTGTAATATAAACTAAAATAACTTAACACAAACTATTAAATAAGCGCTTTTTTGCCTTGAAATATACTACACAGACTATTAAAAAAGGAACTTTTCAAATGACATGAAATTCACAGCTCGAAACAGTCTGATATTTTAAAATTTTTCCACGAAAATCTCTATTCTGTGCAACTTTTTGACCGCATATTATTAAATGTTTGACATTAACGGTATGAATGTAAATACTGAATCTTTTAGTGTATTTGTAATATGTAATTTAATTTATTTTTAATACATATGTAAAGTTTAGCTCCCTTCCCACCTTTTCCATATAAAGTGTAACTGTATCAAATATCACACTCCTCCGTACGCGCAATACGCTTAAAAAGGAGTATAAAGTTTTCTTTTCCCATTCTAATAGTATTTTTAATTTCATTCTAATATCTACGAGTGTATCGTAGATATTATCATCATAACTTAACTTTAATTCCTGTGGTAACAATCTGGTTTTTTAAAGATATAAAAGCTATTCAATAGTTCAAATATTACAGAGTTTGAGTCAGGGCTAATAGAGGAATTATAATGAATGGATTTATACAGGCAGTATATAATTAGTATTAGATCTATGGTGTCTTTTAAATATCTTGGCGAATAGTGTAAAAGTTTAAGACCGATATTGATTCAGTAATTATATATTTATGTAATACCGATTTACAATAAAATGAAATAAATATTGTTTATTTAATTAATTAAATATATACACATATATATATATATATATATATATATATATATATATATATATATATATATATAAGTATGCATGACGAGCGGCCAGAAATCGAAATCACGTCAATCGTGGCACCCTGCACCCTCAAAGAACATGTGTCTTTTGGTTATTTCAATAAACCACCGACACGACTTTAAATACTGATAAGGATTTTTTCTTGAAGTTTTCTTTTTTCATTAACTTTAATTATTTTAATCTAATAGTGAACAAATTTTATTGAGAAATACATACCATAAACTAATAAGACTAAAAGAAATTGGGAATTCAATAAAGTTACACTTATTTTCAACAAACAACAACAAATTTTCACTTATTGCTGAACAACGTTAAGATGGAACTATTGTTTCGCAATGAAAGTTACTGGATGATAAATATATAGCAAAAGTAAATAAGGTCAGAGAACGCAAATTCAAACTTCATTTAGACCAGAAAAACATTTAAAAAAAACAAGGTCTTATTTGAAAATAACATCTACATGGAAATTAAAATTTAATTACCATTGAACTTTTTTTTACTTCTATTCAAGTGCTTCCAATTTTTATAAATCATCGTTTGTATTGACAATACCAATAAAAATATATGACAGAAGAAATAGTACAACCAGTCGGTCTTCTGATTATGTGTCAGCCATTACTTTATAACATGAGATGAAATTCATGTCGCACTAATAGAAAAAGCTCATTTTGTTAATTATGCTAAGTACTTAATGAGGAATAAATGTGATATACAAGTTCAATTGTCTATTGATAACTGTTATTAATTAAATTTCTCCGGAATACCTTTTCATGTTGATAATTCGTAGGTAAGAAAAATAGATACAACAATCACATCGGTATTTACTTTTTTGCTAAAACTTCATCGCTCCATCCATAAATAATGCAGACAACGGTGGGAAAGGGTCATGTGTTGGCGTCATACTTTAATATTGCGCGTATTGAATTCTTAACGACCCTTCATTTGCCTTAGACTTATATTATTTTCAGGGAAGTCAAATGAGAGGGGACGATACGGTCAATACAGTTCGTTATGAATGTTTCCATATATTGGCGCATGCTTAGTTAGTGTCTGAAATTGTACCTAAATTACTTTTATTATACGTAAGTATATGACTTTTATTATATGACTTTCATTATGTGAAGCTGTTCCTGCGATTTCGTTCACGTGGAATTCGGAGTAAGAAAAATTATTAGGAAGTTTTTTGTGATTTTTGCTTTTCTCAGAATAGAGAGCATAAAGTTTACAAACAATTTTAATAGCGTTAGAAGCCAAATTTGTTCCGTCGGTTCTGATATGAGCGTGCATAAAATAGATCAATTAAGATTAAGGTATTACTTTGAATTGTGAAAACCAACCTAAATGTTAGCCCACGCTAATCGAATACATTACTGAAAACCGCAATCAAATTAGTTCAGCCGTTGCTGAGCTCAGCGTGCAAAAATAAGGTTCCTACAGACAAACAGATAAACCGAAAGTCAGAAAGAAACAAAATTTCAAAACTGTTATTTTAGGCTTAGTAGGGTGTCTTTAGTATTTAGCACTTAGTTTTACTTAAAAATATTCAATGTACGTATTCTGTTTTTTTTTACGATTGTATTATATGTATAGATTATTATACCTGTCAACTTGTGCGTAGTATTAAATGAAACTAAGTTAAGTAGCAGAAGTCCTGACACTTTCTTATCCATATATTAATTGTTTTGCTTGTATTCAAAATAAGATAAATTTACATAAGTTTGTTACTACCAAATGAAAAAGTTTAAATTGCGCGAAATGTAACGATTTCTCCAATCAAAGCATAAAATGTAGTCTGCAAATTTATTACATTAGGCGTTCGAGTGATATTTTACGAAATGTAGTAAATTTACTCAGTAGAAATATTGGTACCTACTGGCAATGCAAACATTTTCATTCCACTCCACTGCACTTTTTCATTTAATTCTTTTTTTTATATTGTAATTCGTTGATAACTTAAACAAAATATTTATAATTATTTTACATCAATATACTTCATTAGATAAAAGAGCTATATTTATAATAAGAGAACCCAAATGTTTATTTAAAAAGATCATTATGGTCTATTAAGTAGTTGTGAATAATAAAATATTCATGAATTTACCAAGTTCTCGTTAGACATAGACATAGAGACGTTGTATTCGTATTTAGGATAAATAGGAACAGGAGTGATATGAATTAACAAGCTCTGTAGTTAGATAGAAGAATACACTAAACAAGAAAAAGATAAATTTTAGATAGGTTAATGGATCCGTTGAAAAATTTCCTATTGTGTAAATATCGCATGAGAGGGCCATTTGCTCTGATGCGACACCTTGTTGCGAAATGGACTTATTTTTTAATAAAACATAATATATATAATATATATGATAGGACAAAATAAAATACAGCGACTAAGAAATCTAGACATTTTTGGTTAACGATTTTAGTAGTTTTTTTATTGATATCATTGTAATCTTTCTTAGTACTATGTAACTGGCATGGGCTTATGCCTGTTTAGGAGCAAATGAAAGAAAAGGCTCCACTATATTCGCGAACCTTAATTGCTACGTTGATATTATAAAGCATAAAAAATAATTTTCGAAGTGCAATAAAGAGAAAAAATCCACAAAAAAATTAAAAATAATGTTTGATGCTAACTATTTAACATATGTTTATATGTTAAATTGTTAGCATCTTGTTGTAATAACGGCAGCGTGATCACATCCTTGTATATTTCGTAGAAATTATGACGTTGAACGATAATAAATACAATTTCACATTAATCTCATTAATCTGAAAGTATATAATTGGTGAAACTATTTGTAACGAACTTGTTATTCTAATGATTTTCTTTTTATGTACAGTTGTTCACGATGTCGTGAAATCTGTAATTAACTTTATGCTTGAATTAAATATATCTGAATATGTAAGAATATGGAAAATAAAGCCTTGCTTCAAATATCTAAAAGCAAATCAGGCAATGAAATAATTTCGTTAAATCAAGCAATAATACTCAATTGCTGTATAATAAGCACCTGAATGGGTAAACAATTCATAAATACACACTCACATGAGTGTGTAGAAAATTCATAACATTGAAAGTTTTTATTAAACTATTATGATATTAAATTAAAATGAATAATATCACAAGATTATCGTGAATATCTTAAAAACTAATAGATTTAGAATTGCCCCGGTAATTTTCCGGTAACCTTTCAGTACACTTATAGTGACACTTTTGAAGTGAAAACTTCTTCTGACGCACCATACCCATGCGCATTTTTCTGAGCAGTGAATGAAACTGAACCGCCACGCTCGGGTCAGAGACGCTGAATCGTGTAAACTCGGCTCTCTTGGCATCCTCCAAGCGAATTCACTGTTCGAGTAAACTCGGCTTTCCTTCGGCACCGGCCAAACGAGTACACTGTCTAACACTGAGTGCATCATTTTAAGAATTACGCTTTATTTTTAAATAATATTTTATTTGAGCATAATTAGTTTAATACGAGGAATGTTATTGTACGTAATCAGTGTAATATTTCGTGTGTACACAGTTAGTACTTAATATTATGTTTGAGTGTATTTCAATATAATACGCGTATATTATTTCATTTATTATTTTAGTTTACACTTCTGTCGTTTGGTCATAAGCATACACAAGTGGTTTTTTTTTCATAAGTTTGATTTCTTGAAGATAGAGGGAGAGGAGCACAAAATGTTCATGAACACCTTCAACAACATCTCTGGAAATACCTTACATGAAATTATAAACAAAAATAGTTTCGCATTATATCTTTCTCTATAATTTTATATTCTATGACATAAAATAAAAAAGATCTAGTACTTAATTTCTCGATTTATATATTTCGATACAGATATTTTTGAGTTGTGACTGTTGAAAGCTATATGCGACTCTATATTCTTCATCACTTTACCAAATTTAACGTTTATGCTTCAATAGTTTCTGCAGAACATTTTGAGGACATTTTTAGCAATATCTCTAGAACTATATTCCACAAAATCCTATAAAGTATAGCTTTGGAATAATTACAAGTCGCACTTCAAGTAAACTAATCATTCAAACTGAAGAATTTTTTTTTAATTGAATTGTTCTAATTTTACATATCTGCAATTTAAAAAGAAAGTTTCAAATATTTTAGCGCCCTCTAAAATTTTCATATGACCATTTTTCAATGTTAAAGTATTTCCAGTACAGACATGCGGTTCAGTACACTATATAACAATTCCCAAGAAAAACTGCTATAGCAAACGAATGGACGGATAAACGGACGGAAAAATTAGTAATCTTATAAGGATATCTCATGTTATCTTTCTTTAAATTTTCATAGACATCCTCTCTAAAATACAACGTTACAACTGACGTTATAGACTATAGAGATTTAAACGTAAACAAATTCATAGATGAAACCTTGCATTCCAAGTATATTTTAAAACCAAAATTAAAATTTATCGATCATTTTATGATTTCAAAGTAAATAACATTAAATTAAACTTATATGTAGGTAAATATGGTAAAATACCTCATCTGAAAATGTTGGTTTCTAATCTCTTATTGTTTTATTTTTATACATATATTATTTTCCAAAAAGGCATAACAGAAAATGTAATTATAATTTAAAAAATCTTTAAATGTAAATGTATGGTATAACTGGCTAATTTTAATTTTACAGCATTTTTTGATAAAATAAGTATGTACGCTTATCTCTCACGTAAAATCGCTGTTTTAATTGTTTTTATTTTAAATTGCTTGAGCTAAAATTACTAAATTACCAATAATTACATTCCTTAACATTTTAATTTAAACAGTTTGGGTTTATTAAAATCTTCGCAGTCCATTAAAATATTTATATTCTCGACTTATAAATGACATTATAATATTGTTTTAATATGGATTTCGGATGGTTAATTGTGTAGTAGATGTCGTTTCAAGAGAATCGTAACGGCAGGTCAAACGAATTGTCATAATTACATCATTTTCATATATCCGCACCTATATATACATGCCACTGTGCATAGCGTTATCGATTTATGACGGATTATGTTGAAATATATAAGAGAATTTATATGGGTTGGTTAGGTAAATGCATAGAAATAATGTTTCTTTTCAAGCGCCTTTCCATGCATTGAACTAAGAGATGATTTCTTTTACGAATTCTATCTAATGCAGAAATCATTGTCAAGTCTTTCATTAAAATGTAATCAAAAATGTCTGATAAAACTATATATCTATTTCAAATTACTTGCCGAATGGGCACTAATGAAAGGAACTGGTCCTTTAAAATCATATGCATAAAAGTCTGAGACACTTCATCATACGTATATATAGTAACTCCTTTGGTCCAAAATAATAATGTAAAGCTCACATTAATACATTAAAGAGATCTAGACAATTTGTGACTTCATTTGATAGAAATACAATCTACATATGTATGGATTCCCTATGTGCGAGTTCTTCACGTGTTAACATGTTTTTAAAACAATAAATAAACATATAGTTTGGTTTAGTAAAATTAGTGCTCGTACCATACAGTTATTATTTACTTTGTCAAATTGGTTTTGCTCGTTTATCAAATTAATTAAACAAGAAAACAATCGATTTTTAAATCTCACACCGTCAAAAAACAACAAATTTTTAAAATCATATTTTTATTGTAAGAATTCAAATCCTTTCCTTAATATTTCCAAAAACTTTATCACAAATGCTCATGCAATATGTTTGGAGTAACTTAATTCAAAACTTAAAGGCACAGTAAACCCTAACCAAATTCGGAAAATATTGGAAGAAGCTTTTAATACCTAATTATTAGACATTTCTATTAAGTGTAGCGTTAATGGTACACGTCTATTAAATTAGATATCTCACAGAGCCGTAAAAGGGTTAGGAAAAATTAAAGAATCTTTTTACAAATCGTAAAGGCTAAGTAAATTTTTCCGCAATTGTATGCCTTGTTGTACAGACGCTCATACGGAGAGTGAAAATCAAAATATACGATTCCATACCTAAACTGTTTCTCAGGAAATTTATGAAAGACGTCATGTCACAAAGATCCAAATTTTCTCCAATTGCTCTTTTATATAACAAATACTATTTACAGGAAATAAAAGTAGAACTGAAAACCGTTTACATTCTTATACATCAAAATTCTTAAGAGAACAAGAAATACAATTATTCAGATTAGATCTCAGACATCTAACTTCACTGATAGAAATAAATAGCATTTGGTAGTGCGAGCTTTGGAATAAATTAAAATGTGATACCCCGGATTGATTGGTGTGACAAAGCATAATGAATGCGTTTCTCTATGAAGAATAAAAAAGTCAGAAAAGATTCGAACAATAGGAACATTTGGACCAAAGTTTAGGAGGTTATATTTACTAATTTTCCTTTATTTTGGCATTGTCATTTTAATAGGTTAATATTAATTTTATCTGGTAATTGCAAGTATTCTAAAAATAATTGTAAACTGTTGTTTGATCGCTGCCACGCCATTTCACGCAAGTTATATTGAAAAAAATTTGTTTTTGTAATATACTCATATAAAATAGTATTTATTTTATTTACGAGACTGTTTTATTAGTTAATAAGTTTGTTTTTTTCTTCTAAAAAAAACTATATTTGTGGATGTAATAATGGTAATAACAAAAAAACTAGTAGTAAAATTCGAAATAATTTCAAAAGCAGTTGATTCATAGATTATCAATAAATATAACACAGATTATTATAATTCGGAATATAAGAAGTACGCTCAATGATTTTTGAGAACAAATATTATTCTATAAAACATCTCTTGTAGAAATAACTTCCTTTGTAAACACCGAACGTATTTGTTTATATAAGAAATCAATCGGGCAGATGTGTATATCACTTGAATGGATATAAATGATAGAAATGTACGTAATGATTCTCATGAATAAATATTATTCAATATAATAGCACTTGTAAAAATAACTTCTAACGCTTTGTAAATATATTCCTTTGTTTTTATAACAAATCGCGGGCTATTTATTTAAAAATTCAAAACGTAATTTTTAGAGTCCGACGTTTATTAGTTTTGTGTACTTGATTCACAAACAAGACATAATGTCTTGTATAAAAAATGTTTGGCAAATGAAATTTTGGAAACGAAAACTTATTAAAATATATCTCATTTTTATCAAGAAATGTTATTTTCCAAGTTATAAAATATGATTGTGACAGAACTCTTTTGTATAGATACAAAAGAGAACAAACATTTTTTTGATATTTTAATGATTTATACATGTTTTTATGCTATTGTAACAATAATGATAGTATATCTATAATGATAAGTACACACAATGACATCACACTGATTGCAAAACAAATGAAATAAACTAATTATTGTACATATGATAAACCGTCGCAAAGGCACAATTTATTCAATATCAAAATCATGAAATATCTTCAAATTTTTGGTTGGAAATGATTTCTTTTTTTATTATTTTTATCACAAAATACGCACCATACAGATTTGAGAGAAAATGATTTTGCGCTGAGAATATGTAATATTATATTCAGAATTACTTAAGAAATTAATACTCCCCTTTTTTGGCGTACTTGAGAATGTGTGAATTCAATACTTTTAAATCAAGTGAATTGTTGGATGTCTCATAAAACAAATTAAATAAACATAATCTCCAATAAATTCATATTATTTTCGTATATAATGTCAAATAGTAATGGCCGACAGGTGATTTCAATAATTTATTTTTACAACATAGCAAAAAAAAAAAATATGGTACTAAAATTATACAACACTACATAAAAAATACCTCAAGGTATCTACCATTCAAATTGTTTTGTTTTTTCGTTCGAGAAGTCGGCGGCTATGACCTTGAATACGATATCGGCCTCTTGAGGCTACCCGCCTACCGGTTAAATCGTGAAATTGTGGATCTTCTGTTATCAAGTTTGTATAGCGAGTCTCAAGCAAAGGATCCGCCATTTACCACCCAGTTCCAACTCTTCATTCCTGGTGCAACAGGGGTACTGTCTGTTTAATTTGCAAAATTTAAGGATTGCTCTTTTTTTACATTATTATTTTGGATCGCTGATAACTGAAAATAATGAAGGTGTATTTGATATATTTTTCCTTGCTGGAAATATTTGTAGTTAATATTATTATGGCATGTATTATTTACGTATATGTAGTATTTATTTATATCAGGTATTATTTATTATTATATTTTGTTATAAATTATTTTTTAATGAATTTATTGCTTTAATAAATATGTTTTGTTTGAAAATTAGTAAAACCAAATTTATTTGTGAAAAATTTACGTGTTTGTTGTAAAACTAAAGTGGTATGATCACTAAAAACAATAAATACTTGATATAATTATAATATTTTGTCATAAAATTTTGATGAAATATGAATGTTCTTGTGCCTTACATTTGAGAAATTCGTTTTCCAAAACGTTAATAACTGTTCATTGAAACAAGTTTCACAAAAGCATTTTGATTAAAAAAATTAAAAAAGTTATCAGTATTCCCGAACTACTCAATGCGTTTCCACCCGTTGGATCAATTTTCTATGGAATGTTTCCTCGTTATGCAATACAATATTATTAGAGTCGCATAATGCGGTAAAATTATTACTAGAGTATCCTGAGTAATATAAATTCTTGTCTGTTTCAGGCTTAATTAGTGTTATGATTATTTTATTATTACGATATGTTGATATACAGCGACATTTTTATATCTACCTAAATTATTTGTGAAAATTGGATATAATAAATTAATGTATTGATATTTGTGACTTGTGTATGTTTATTCTTATGGAAACCTACCTGCAACCCGTAATTTTTAAGTGTTAAATTCTTACCGACCATGTTGAACAATGCCCTTATATGCACCTATGGGGTCAAAGTTATAGGGGGAAATCTTTGATATTGATCTTATCGTATAGCCAAGGCTATTTGGGAAAAACAAATTAAAATATCAGACAGAAAAATGATTTAATGGGTACATTACTTTTGTAAGATTTTCATTATCACTATTTCGTTTAGCCTACCATTACATACAATTTTAATAAAATTTATTCAAATTCAACCGGTTTAAAACCATATTGAGTGTATGGCTGCATTAGGTATATATTGTGTGAGCAAAAGGTCAAAGCCAAAAATCGTAGCCTTAATTAAAATAAGGATATTCAGTGCTTAGAAAATTCCAGTCAGTTTTGAAATATACATTTATTCCAATAAATATGCTGATATCCTCATTCCGTTTTGCTGAATCCCTAGATCTATTTTTTTTTCAAGTTGAAAACCACAAGCGTGTTGTTGTCGTAATCAAAAAGAAACTGAGTGCAGAACAGCTCCTGTCTTATAACTGGTATAGCGCCTCCATCCACGCGGTAGCAATGTTTCTACACAGGAAGAAAACATTATTCAAATTATTAATCTAAAATTAATTATAACCAATTCCTTGTGAAATTTTCCAATATATTGCGAAGTTACTCGGGCAGCTAATGGAGATAAACCTTGTGTTGCTCTCATAGTGTTTCACATATTCCATGCTATTTCATATATTCTGACATATATTTTAGAATCTTATCAAAATGTTTATACTGTTTTAAATTATTAAATTAAAATAACCTATTTTATTTAAATCCTGAAAGTAATTTAGTCTCAATAACTTAAGCGTACAAAAGCGATTTATTCATCACATAAGAAACATTAAATTTTTAAATTTGTAGATTTAATAGATAGTTATATATTTATTTTGTGGGCAAAAAGTATTTTTAAAAGACATTTAATAGGCAAATTGACACATTGTATTCTTGTCTTCCTTTTAAGGTGGAATACCAATGAAAAATCAGCCGGTTAGTGTACATTACGATACCAGGCAAGTCAATAGTTAAGTACTTGTAATTTCGGAGACCCTTTGACCGATTTGATAATGACAAATGATTTAAACACCTTTTGCTTTTCAGCTTCAAATCATAAAATATTGCAATTATTCTACACACACACGCACACACACACACACACACACACACACACACACACACATACACACACACACACACACACACACATATATATATATATACCATTATCATCAGTGAATGAGTAGTTATGGGCTTACAACCGACTATATGGTTGAGAGGGTAATTTTTAACTGCAAATTCTCATTCCGGCCATATTGTAAATCTGGTCTAATCTTGCTTCGAAAAATAAATAAATTTTTAAAAATTAATTTAGGATTAATTTGCATAAAAATTTACATATTCGGCTGTAAAATAAAGTTTAATCTTAAAAGAAGTGATATTTTCTTAAACGAAATTTATTTTTTGGGAACCGTTCAAATCGCTTGCATAAAATATTAAAGAGAATATTCCATCCATATGCAGAATTTGGTATCGGATACAAACATAAATTGGAACTACAATACATGTTTTTCGAATATATAAATTTTAAATGCTTTTATATTCAATAAGTATAAAAATCATACACTTAAAAATTTAATTAATGTACCGCCAAAGTTATTTTATTAAATAACTACTTTTAAGTTTGACTATGCTTGTCAGATACACAAATATATTTAAACGAGAGAGAGAGAGAGAGAGAGAGAATTAATTACTCTGACTTATTATGCACTCAACCGGGTCAGATGAAAAACCGCGCTGGGTAATTAATATAGCTGTGATAAATATATTTGTTTCATCGATTATTTAAATCTTTAATAAATACATTAGAAGAATGAGTTTGAATTGGTTACGTGTTCACTATTAATCATTTTTAAAACCTTAAAGACAAATTAAAATTTATCACGTTATGTACGTCAGTATGTCGACTGTTTCGTATTTAAAAAAAATTATTAATACACTTTAATCATATGTGTCATGTTGGAGTTGATACGTGATTACATCGAATCTAATAACATCGAATGCATTAATCTAGATATATTATTTAAATTTATTCAAAATTCACTATAGACTATTCTTTATCAAATATCAGAAACATTTTATTGAACACTGGATGTATTTAATGATGGTCTTTCTTGGTTATCTTAAGGCACTGAAGTTTTATGCTAACTAAGTGCTTTACTTAAAATATGAGTAAAAACGATCAGGGCCCAAGTTTCACTAAATTGCAATTTATTTTCATATCACGTTCCGTCAATAATAATAGATTGTTTAAAATTTACCGTAATGCAATAAAACGGAAAACAAATGATTGAAGGTAATAAAACAAATAAATAGTATTTACATGAAACAATCGTATTCTATTAAATAATTTACAATTGTAATTCATATTAGTTAGAAACTAAGAATTTTCTTATTTATTTAAGATACTAAGTAAGTTAATAAATAAGACAAATTCACAGAAATATATATGTCTCTTTTATTTCACCATAAGAATATAATATGAAAAATTAGTTGTAAATTATAAAAGATCGTAACGATTAGTAAAAATACCATAAACAATTGAAAACGTAAAAATAAAATTAATGTAGGCAAATCCTGAATATAAAAACCGGTCAACCAAGAATAAAACCCGCACTGCGAGCGTTTCGTATAGATAAAGTTACTTTTAAACATTTATTAGTAAATGGTATTGCTATATTTTCGCAACGTAAAAGTATTGCCTACTATACATTGCGTAAATGGAAAAACAGGTGCATAGTTAAAAAAATTAGCAAATGCAAAATACGTATGATAACAAGATGTAACTTTTAAGTTTCTACGTCGCATGGTTTCTGAGAAAATTGGTTATGATAACAGAAAGACATAAATTTGTTTCCCACTAAATATCTCATAGGCGTAAAAATATGGTGCATGTCTAACAAATTATACCATCTAGAATCATCGCTACAGTTTTCCTAAATTTGTTGCGTGAAATTTGGAAACCCATATGCTTTCCATAAATTTAGATTGAATAGTTTGGTAATACGTCGAAAAAAGTTCAATGTTTATGCTTAATCATCTCGTATATCTCTGAAGATATAATGCCATATATAATATTATATATATACATATATATATATATATATATATATATATATATATATATATATATATATATATATATATATATATATATATATACATATCCAACACTATTTTGTCATGATTCTTTGGCTCAGTAGCTTCGGAAATGAGTTCCCCTCATGCTCTATTTTTAAATATTTTTTGGTATCATTTTTCAAATATGATGTGAAGAAAAGTTTATTATTAGGAAAATTTTTTCGTATCCCTCATAAACATTTATTAAAACCACATTACAGGTGATATTTAAAATTTAAAAAGGATATACTCTTTTTTCAATTGCACGAGTAACGTAAACATTTTAAAATGTTAGCTTGTATAAAATATGTGAATTAATACCATGTATTGCTGTCCAAAAAATTAAAATTGGCTTAGGATATAGCAAAACGTAAATATACCACTAAGTTCTTATACAGGTGAATATCTTTAAAATTATCATGTCTAAAATCTTCGCTGTAATTTTGCTACAACTTTTCCGTTAGCCTCTGGAAACCCTCAATTTTTCATATATTTGAAACTACTCAAGTTTCAAAAATAAAGGAGAAACATATTTTTGCATATTTTTTAATACATCTCTGAAGATATAATGCCTAAAATTACGAAAAAAAAATAGTTTATAAGTATATGTAACTAGCCCTTTAAAATAATATTATACTATTTATGAAATAAAAAAAATCGCGTATTTCATTTGCCACTTAAAAATTTTCAAATGAATATTTTTGAGTTTCAGCTTTAGTTATTGATACATGTATGTGCGAGTTAACACGTGCTATTACTACGCCTAATTTCAAGTTTCCATGTCAAGCGGTTTCTGAAAAAAAACGGCTGTGATGGACGGACGAACTGATACGCAGGTTTTTCCTTATTATGCATCTTCAAAAATTATTGAAAAGATTAGATTAGATGAAAAAAAGACTTAAAATTTAGACGATGTAGCCTTTTTCATATAATTTTGCCTTTTCCATATGTGTTTTAATTGTTAATTTCAGTATCCAGCCAACTACAGTCAACTACGCCAGTTTGGACAATAAATTACTTTCACAAAAGGGTCTTTAAAAATGAAGAATAATAAATTATCTAATTACGAATACACCCTCGCACTGGCAACTTTAATCAGCGGCAACTAAATAGTTTACTCAATCTTGAGTTGTTAGCTGCAGCAACTAAAAAGTCACCCGTGGCGGGATCGCATTCAACACCGTGTTTCATTCGAACTTTACTCTGAAAACGTTGCCAGTGTACGGGGGTACTTATAGCAACGAAACTCTCACGCTTTAAGGAAAGACGTGAATAAGCTGTAATGATAATAGTGCCTTTTACATATTTCTAGCCGTTTAGTTTAAATACCGCCATTAGTTTCTCTAAACGAATAATGCACTAAATTTAAAGACTTAAACGTAATAGATAAATTGTGTTTTTATCAGAAACTAAGTAGGAACTGATACTAATTACAGTGAAATTATTATAGGATAATTTTTTATTTATTTAAAATTATTTTGTGTATGTGTTCATGTATATGTGTGCATACGCAAGTTGGTTATATCATATGAAAGTTGGTTATCTCTGTATATGCGGGGTGCATAAATTTGTGACAAATTGCAAATTTAAAAGTTGGATAAATGAAACGATTGCTGATAATTCAGAAATGATAATGAAACTAAAAACCACAAACCGATATTTTTTTGCTATTGCAATGATTTCGACCATTTCCATTAGATTTATTAATAGTTATAATATTCTAGGCGTTACAGATTTATTTTGCCCTTTTCCGACTTTTTTTTAAATTTTCAACTTATTTAAATCATAATCAATATCCTCATCCTAATATAATGAAACTCTTAATACTTTTTTTCCCCTTAGTATACCGAAGTTACTTAAGCTTTTAGTTTAAAAAAATATTAAAGAAGTATGAAATTCAATACAGCATAAGAAAATGTCGTCAGTATGTTTCTGGGGGTTTTCGCTATTTATCTTTGATTTTGGCGCAACAATATAGAAAATAAAGCCACAATACAATATTCGCCCGAATTAATCCAAGTATTGATTTGCATAAAATGATTTTCTCTGTGACCTATTGAGTACTATATTGTTTCTGTTTATTAATTGAAGATATTTTGACTGGGATATAATAACATTCGCTCATATGGTCCATGGCGATTATAGTATCATTAACATGGACGTATGGTGAGAGACGAGAGTAGAGTTTATATATCTATCTAAGGAATAATTTTTTTAAAAAATGAATTTTTTTTTGGTATGTAAGAACGAAGAAAACAAAAATCCACTTACAAGTTAATTTAATAAATATGACAACGAAGCCATTAGGTTTATTCATGTCACAATATAAAAACATGCGTTATCGTCTATCTGCACAAGCCTATCTGCAACATACTGGTCTGTTATTATAAACGGTTACTAGGTAGCAAATGATGTAAAATCGTAAAGAACAAATATGACGATGATTTCCTTATCGCTGCTTAATTGGCAGTTTAATGTTAATGCTGGTGTAAATCGGTTTATTAAATAAGTTCACGTTAATAACAAAAATATTTAATGGAGTTCAAGTTATGCTTTACCCTTATATTCATATTCAGTTTTTTTATTTTTATAGTTTTTTTAGCATTACTATCTATAAACTTTCTTATTGGCTTCATATTGATAACAGAATTGTCGTCTTTATCTCTATAGTTTTAATTAACGAACTAATGTAGGCACTTAAAAAAATAGTGTTTTATTAATAAAAAAGAGGTAATAAATTATATTAGTTACGCCAAAATTTTCAACAAACGTAATATTTTCATTCATCGTAAACAAAACGTTCTCTGATACAAACGTGATTAGTTAGTTGAGTAGTTGAATAAGTTATTGGATTGTTAAGAGGTGGTGGCTATGTAAACACAATGAATAGTGAAGAGAATCAAGAAGAACGCCTTTTCTATAATAGGGTGCATTGAAATTGTTCTACTTATAGAGAACATAACACAAATTTCACAAAAGTGTGGAAAATGTGAGGGTAAAAGAAATATACGTCAAGCCGGCATCGTATCATGAACGTTAGATTATTAAGAATAAACACGTTAAATCGTTAATTATTTTTGAAGGGAAAACCACGATATGTAAATGGCAAGTTTGAAAAATATGAAATTTTATTTAATCTTAATTCAACATCAAGGTCAGAATGGATATTGGAAAAAAATTGCTTCATAGTTAATACATATATAAATTCCTAATTTGTGGAGATGTGACTTTCAGTTTTAATCATAAGTTAAATTTTATTTCAATAAAATCACTAAAATAAAGATCCCGATATCAATCATTCTGACAAATATCTTTAGAAGAAATATTTATATTTAAAATATACGATACTTAGAACTTTAAAAAATCAATTGACAATATCTTTCTTAAAAATAATATCAATGGAGATAAACGATTGTATTAAACACGACCGTAGTATTCAAAACTACAAAAAGGTACAAGGATTTTTTCTGGGAAACTTGTAACAGAAATAAATTTTCCCGTAATAGTTACTATATTAATAAAAATAAAATTTTACTCGTTTATTGGAATTTTTGGCCTTTGATATACAAATATTAATGCATAGTTGTTGTAAACGTAACACTTAGTAACCCAAATTATGTTAATTGAACTTTAATAAAAATATGCTCATGAGACATGTACATAAAAAGTATAAATGATGATAAAATGTAAACGATTTCAAAAACTAAAAAGGATTTAAGATAGAAAAACAATTTACTGACGATCTTCAAATATCCCATTAATGTCAGATTGGGTTGTCGGAGTACTTTGTTTGAATATATAACCCAACAATTGACAAATATTTAAAATGTTGGGATACCATTTAAAATTGTTTAAGTACGATATGCACATAAAATAAATATTCGATGATAATTAAAACAAAATATAAGTTTTTCGTTTCTTGTTTCCTTTTTGAAGTAAAACTGCTTTAGAGTAAACTTGAGAGTAATTCAGAATATTTTTGGCGGAAATAACGTTCAGTAAATTATATAGTTCTGCAATTTCGTGTATTTGAAAGCACCGACTGATTAAAGAATTTTGTTAGAATATTTGTTATGTACGGATATGAACTTGAATTCATTCCTATTCTATTTTTATAAAGTTTAATATTAATTATTATTTGGTTTCAAATTGTATACTTGAAAGGTAGTCTTTATAAATATGGTGATGATCTGATTATGAGATTCTATAATGAAAAATGGAACCGCCTATTTATGTATTTGCAGTAAATTAATCGTGATTGAAGGTATTTGCTGCTGACACTTGTTACTTTATAAAATAACTTTACCATCACCAAGCTCAGGGTCTGATGACGGATATTAGTAAACCAACCGTGACTCAAGGTGTTTGCTATTAATACTTGTTACTTTGCAATACAACAACACCATCGCCCACTTAATATCTGCCATATCTGTCAAAAAAGTTTTATTTCAACCGCACAAAAAGGTAACTCATTTAATTTTTTATAATAGATAAAAAACCACGTAGAATTACAAAAATATAAATACATTTTATTTTTTACAATGAAATAATTTAAATATCTAAACATACTTTACAGCTTAAAGCGACACGCAAAAATTACCGAAAAAAGTATTATAAATAATTGACCATTTCTTTCGCTCTTAAGTATAAGTTCGTGTAAAGTTACCTATGTGATGTGGTTTTGGTCACAGTAAAATGTAATAAGCCCAGGATTGGTTGTCTTAAATTAAATATTTTTTGATGAAAAGGGAATATTTATTTGATTATGAAGAAAAGGCATGAAAATTATGGGATGCAAATAAAGAATAAAAATGTTCTAGGATGTTTCTTTTACATAATTAAGGATATTTGGCTCTGATATTAGAGATATCATTTGATTGATGGTAAAACCAATATATTACGGTAATAGCAAAGTTTATTAATTTTTCATAAAATTTTTTTGTAGTTATTAAATTTCAGTGTTGAATATTTTTGGAACTAAACGTTTAAAACATAGTCATTGATTTTACCTACTGCTGTCTTTCAAGTTGTGTATGTAAAATTGTGGAAAAACTCACCATTGAGAGCCACAAATTCCACTTAATTCCCAATTGTTGTAGCAAAAACTTAGTCAACTTTTACTGTCTATATTATAAAATAAATAAAATCATGGACTATGAGCCAGAAGAACTTACTCAGGTCATATCGACGTCGAACCTGATGAAATTCGGTGGGCGACCTCGAATTAATCTAAAGAAAAGATTCATTATATAAATGAAATTCCAGAAATAAATACAAACATTTAAATTTATTTTATTAGCATACATTGTGTAACTTAACTTTTTCTTTTAAAAATATCCACAAAATACATCAAACCAATGTTGCGGGGGACAATTTTATAATGTTCAAATCGTTCAAAGTGTCTTTAGAAATATGATATATATAAGGCAGCGATTTACTTAAGAAACATATTTTGAATGTTAGCTATAAATTTATTAATACGATACAGAAATAATATTATTATGTTCACATATACGAGGTTCATTTTAAACCTAAGAAATGGAGCAATATAAGCCAAGTCCATTCCTTTTAAACTTCACTTCGCTCTTAAACTAAATTACGCAGTTTTTTTTGTTATCGTAGCGAATATATCTCAAAGTGAAACCTCACTGTTGTGATTAACAACATAAGAATTACTAAATAATATAGGCAAACTATTACTGGGTAGCTGTGGTTAAGGAAAATCCTTATCAATTATGTATTTTGTTATTACAATTGAATTACTTTATTCGTTTATATTGAATGTTGAAAATAAACATTAAGAAGCTCAACGATCTGAGCTAAATTATTATAACATGTCCAAACGACATTATTATATCGCAAAGACGCTGGTATCCCAAGTTGTGTTAGCCTCACAATTCTCACTCAATTAAATATCAATTACATCAAACTTGTTTCACATCTAACGTGCAGTAATAATGGTAATATGATCAAAAAATTTTGTAAACTACCAGTAACTATATTAATATATATATACTGTGATGAACAATGTAGTATAATATAACATAGTGTAAAAAAGCAAGGCTATATGGTAAAGACCCGGTGTCCAAAAACCACACTGCTCTCAATCAATCGTATATAAAATGCAGCAAACATATCTCACATCGCATATCTCTATGCAGTAGTAATGGTAGTACAATTAAATATTACTGGAAACTGAATAAATAAATACAACCAATTATATATATATATATATATATATATATATATATATATATATATATATATATATATATATATATATATATATATATATATATATATATATATATATATATATATATATAAATATATATATTAATATTTACACATCATAGTAATTTGTATGATGTGTAAATATTCAGATCAATAATCTTACATTTTTTTCTTTTTATTCACGCGTCCGTTTCCTTGTATTTTCTTGCACGTAGCTATAAAATATCATCATTTAGTCCGTTTGATGAAACCAAGCTTAAGTTTCGTATTATTTATTTTTTTTATTTATTGTCCACTGTACGTCTTTGCTGCTTTACACTGTCTCAACTTTTTAGAGTATATATATATATATATATATATAAATATATATATATATATATATATATATATATATATATATATATGTATATGTTTTTTACTATCCATATCTAACTTTTCTCATACATCACAATTACTTACGGAACATCAGCTAAAATAAATACATAAATTGATGAGTTGACAAGACTCGCGGTCGATAAATCCCTTTCCAAACATCATCATATAAATTCCTCCCACACATTTCAACACATTCTTTCTCGCTAAACTACTCACAAAGCCAACATCCATTTGCGCACACCGTAAAAGCAAAAGTTTGAAACTCGTCCTTTATCATGGAGCCGGGTTTGAGGAAAAAGTCCGGTTTTATTACCAACTTGCCGCAACGACTACGCACGATCACACTACCTGACGACGAGCTAATTATTATTTTAATAAACTTAATTCTTATCGTCAAATCATATAATTCTCAGAGGATGCAAAATTTTCCAATTCATACAATTTCGTTTTTATTAATAATAAGGACATTTGTAATTGTTGCTTCGGTTATAGGTTCGTAGTTCTGTTTAATTTTATTGTTGTACTGTATTGTATACAGTTGACACATATGGTCAACTTATTGCTATGAAAGCAATTTCTTAAAGCCAACCAGAACACCAGTCCAGCTCGCTGGGCCGAGCGGCCAGGAAACGAACCCAAATCCTCGTGGTATACATCGCAGTATGCCTTCTAATCAATCCAACACACTATGGCGACGGTTTTAATATTTTTTTAAAATTATTGACCTTTCCTTTCATATGTTATCATCAAAATCGGATAGTACACAGTTGTAAATAAAATATTGGATCATTTACTTGTAAAATCTTGTCTACCATGTACAAAAATTCCATTTCCACCTATCATATAAGTAACAAGAAAAAAATGAACAATTATATTTCTTAGCTTGCCCGGTGTGGAAACGCCAAAAGCGAGAAGGCACTATTGTTGCGTTGCTCTACCACCAGCCGATGTATTTATTTTGTTTGTTTGGGTTTCTAAATATGCAATCGTCAATGTTTACTAACATGGAATACAATATATGAACAATATGCGGGAGTGAGGTTGGCCTTGTATTGTTTTAACTTCCTGGCGGTTTGAAACTTTTAATATTACTTGTTTTATAATGCGGGGCAAATGGAGCATTAAGCTCGGAATCAAAACTAATTTATAAACATGGGTGTGAATCTATTGCGGAAGTGAGTTACTGTTAGGCTCTTTTTAGTTTCTTATCAATAAAATTGTTCATTTTAACTTTACCTTATGTGTTTCTTATAATTTTTAACGAGTAATTTATTTTTTATGAAGAGATTCCACTATGAGATAATATTCGCATTATTCGATGGGAATTGGGGTTGGGAATTTTTAAATATCTCGGTTACTATATTTTTTGCGTCCTTAATACCACTTAATACACTTTTCAATGTAATAAAACTTAAAAAAGTAAGAAATTTTCACTGTGGCAATTTTTAAATAGAGAGAAAATATATACTGATTCTCCATACTGTGCGGCAATTTTTTTTCAGCTAAAGTAAAACTGAGTTACTAAATTGTGATACATTTATTTAACGTAATTAATTGCAAAATATATTTTAAAAATGGCATAAATAGATAATAATGTCTTACTCTATATTTTTATTCACATTTTACATAAATTTGTACAATTATTTCATTTTCCCTCCATACTCTGATACCAACATGGTATCTCGCCTTCTATAGAGATGAGATACGATATTTGCTCTAATTAAATGAAACATTCCACAAAATATGCTCCATTACGTGGAAACATTAACATATCATATTTCGTACAAAATTTCATCTCATGAAATCAAATTTGATGGCATCCCACGTTAGGAGGAAATTATCATATTACCTTAAATGTCAGGTTGTACTGCGTGAAGATATGTAATTTATAAGTTATGAAAGTGACGAATGTTTATATTAATAACAAAATATTGATAGCATTATACTCATCCGCAGCTTGGCAGTGAATTAATGAAAATAAAATATTTATTTATTTATTAATAAAACATCATAGAAAAATTATATTAAAAAACTATTAAATATGACTAGAACTCGCACTACGAGAATACACAATATTTCGTTTCAATTATATACAAATATTATTTTTCACTCTGTCCATTTGTCTAGTTTAAGTATCACAGACGTAAAAATATTATCATTTTTAAAAATTAGATTTGCAATCATGGTAAACTTTTGATAAACCTCTAGTAATGCTATTTCTCATAATTTCTTATAATTTGTGGGCAGGAATCGATTTGTCGCTTGTGAATATTTTCAACAACTTCGAAAAAAATTTCAGTAAATAATGCCCCAATCGATGCTTGAAATAAAAAAATCTGAAAACCTAATTTGGCTCCTATAATATTTCGCTATAAATATTTTTGAGTATTAGCTATTGAGAAATATGAGAGTCGATTTACTTTATACGTACTATTTCGAAGATTCTACATCGAAACTATTCTGACAAAAACGACTTCAAGGCGAGAATGATCTTATAGCCTTTCCATTTGTATGTCCTTCAAAACCAATGGAAGTACAGCTTTTGCATCCAGGAGGTGGTCGATAAACATAAGGGAAGAAGGGTATTTCAAAGAACATGTGAATGGAAAAATATGAATCACAACGGAGTTTTTAGGTATATAGATATCAAATACGTACGTCTGTATACGTATGTATGTGTATTTCAAAGGCTTGTAAAATCTAATGGAAACATCTTAGCGACTATATACTTTTTTATTTGACAGTATTTGACAAAAAAAAATTATAAGTTAAGACGTACGTTGGGTTATATTTTCCGGCTGCCTAACTCAAGGCAGAATGGCATATAAGACAACATCAATACTTACTATATTATATTTTACCCACTAAATATATTTTAATAACCTCAAAATATGTTTCAAGAACTCCTACAGCACTTGTATATTTTCTTAATAGGTCTTAGAATTAGGCAAAAAGCGAGTTATTATTTTCACTTGAGTTTTACTGTATTATTTATTTTTATATACCATTTCAATAACTGAAAGGTATATACGGTTTTTATTTAACACAGTTCATAATTATTTAGTTAGAAGCTGTTGAATGCAAATATAAATTTTCTAAACGAATTGAATGATTCAAAGTTAAATATGGGTATTAAAATATACAAAAATATTATAAATTTACTGTGACTGTTCCTCACGTTTATCTGAATATTTATAATATTTCTTGCAGCGTTACGTTAATGCAGTTTGAAATTCCCAGTGTAAAGTTTACCAAATAGCGTATTTTTTCTTAACATAAATAATTTTCGGCCATAACATTAATTACTTTAAACGTTCTTAGGAAACTCAGGTGAGTTTTTATTATATTTAATTTTACCTGTTTATAAATAAAATTATCACGTTTCAAAATTTACTTTTTGGTTTCATGAGAGAAAATGTTTATAAGAAATTTATAAAAAATAGTACTGGATTTGAAACTTGCCTACAACAATATTAAAATTAAAAATTCAAACCTGTTGGTATTCAAATTGATATATTCCGTTTTTTCTAGATTGTCAGATTTTGTAATCGCACATATTTGGAAACAAAACAAATTCAGTTGGGAAAATAAAAAAACTTTTTTAACTATAATTAAACCTAATTACAGTACATATAAACATATATATGTATATATATATATATATATATATATGTATATATATATGTATATATATATATATATATATATATATATATATATAAATATATATACGTGTGTGTGTGTATTATAAATATTATAGAATATATTTCAGTAACTAAAATTTCAAACATTTAACTCTCTCGTGTCATTAAGTAGGTATTGACGTTGATTACATTATAGTTGGAAACAAACTACATTCTACTGTTTAAGGTAGCTGCTTTGATTGTTACCTTTTTGGAGAAAGAAATTAATAAAGAATTTAACTCCACGTTATTCAGCAGTTATTAGTTAAAATTAGAAATTAAAATATTTTACTGTCTTTGGTTTTTAACTGGTTCCGTTCCCTTAGTCTACATACTTTTACATTTTTATTTTTGCTGTAAAAGATTTCACTTCGCATTTATTACAGCATATGAAGCTTTTTCCTTTTACGTTGAGGCATTTTACAGTGTTGGTATTTCAATCTCAATATTGGAAGTCTTTATTCTATTAGCAGCGCGAATAATTTAGTAATGTTTTAGATTTTGGAAAATTGATGTAAAATTTAATATTACTATCACCGAAAAATAAATATTTCTATTTATAATTAATTATATAAGTATGTTATATTACTACAGAAATATCTGGACCTTATTGTAATTATTAACTCAACCCGGCTACGCTTTGCTGTGACTCGAATATAGATTCACCAAGAGAATATATCAATCAATTTAATACCGCCTTTCATTTATACACACATAGCCACCGGGCTTTATAATGAAAATTTGACCACCGGGCTTTATAATGAAACTTTGCCTTGCTGTGAATATTACTTTTGGACAGTATGTCATACCAACTAACTATGGAGGCAACGATTTTGGACAAGGTTAACTTAACATCAAAGAATGGGTCAAGTTTCTTCTTTCTACTATCTCTATTTTCATGGGAATAAAATTTATAAAAATATCGTAAACCTATCAGACTGCAAACTATGCCTGTCGCTCGATGATAAAAGGTCTAATATAAATATGATTACCTATTCACTAATAGAATTTATCTCAAAGTTTATTTAAGATATTTCCCGTATCTGTCTCCCAGAGATATAAATTCAACAGCATTTTGACATATGCAAAGATTCAGATCACTTTTTATAATGATGAAATATAAATTATTTTTACAATTAAATGACACTACGTGATGTAGTATTATTTCTACTTTCTTTAATTTCTTTACCACGACCTAGGTTTCGTTGTATTACAACATCTTCAGGTGGGATATTAGCAAAGATAAATCTTTGCCGTGGTCGTGGTAAAGAAATTAAAGAAAGTAGAAATAATACTACATCACATAGTTTTATTTAATTGTGAATAATGAATTTCTACAAAATGAACGCCAAATATATTCAATAAATTATTTTATAATTATTTTATAAATTATTTTATTTTATATGGCTTTTGACATTTACGTTTGTAGTTCATGCCACAAAAAATTGTAACCAAGGAAGGTCCGGAAGTATAGAAAAAGAGAACAGGTAAGTTTAATATAGTTGCATAAGCATCGAACTTTGTTTAAGGACTATTCAAAAAGAACTATTACTAGAAAGGGTGAACCGATTTGATCCAGCTGTATGTGCTTATGTGAACTTTTATCTCTACGTATTACGATAAAGTCAAAGTTTCATTATTTTGGTGATTCATTATGTGCCGATTCAATCAATGAGTGTACAAGCACAGATAGATCATTATTCACTTTATTATAGTACTATCAGCCCCAACACTAGGCACATTTGGTAAAGGGATAGGATATTTGTGGCAGAACTAATTACTTTGCTTTGCTTATTGTTTTTATATGAGACGTTCTTATTAAACGACTTTAAAAAAGGAGGTGTGTCAATTGTACGTACCGTAACAAAACAAGAACCTTTTCTTGGCTTGTACCTACTTGCGATTTTCTAAGTTATTGATTATTTATTTCGTTATTTTAAGTGTTGTACACACCTACCTACATTTTGAATACGGTTTAATTTTTATTTTATTTTTTAACTGAATACACGTTATTTAAAGATTGATTGGCAAAGATTAATTTGGTTGATAATTTATTAATTTGAAGCAAACAATTTTTTTAATTAAGACAACTTTTTAAATGGGCATTACGACGATTGACGAATGCAGTGCTTTTACATATTATTTTATATATCCTCAAACAGCAGACAGCTTGAGTGTTTCAAAGATTTCGACTTTCATACTTCTGTCAGCGGAGCAAATAAATTTCATAAATTCTATGCCTGGATCCTGAAATATCACCTTTTCTCTTGACGTAGAAATCTCGATATAGGTTTCTGTTTGTTTTGTGCCTCATCCTTGCTGCTCGAACTTAGAATGCTTATATTCCCATTAGTGTCTTTCACCACACAAATCAGAAAGTTTTAAATAAGCAAGCAGCTAATAACTATAACTGAGCCTGATCAAGGATAAATCGGTATAAATAAAGCTACATCTGGGATAAATTGAATTAAACATAGCTAAATCAGGGATAAATTGGATTAAATTAAAATAAATGAGGAATGAATCGGATTAAATATCATACCAATACGTCTAGTATTATAATATATGATAATGAATTAGTTCAAAATGCATAAGGCAGATTTATTGCTACAGGAGAATTTTATTCCAGTCAATCATAACAATAAGTTTACAAAAACTTATTGATAAACATTAGAAAAGGTAACAATATAAAATAGAAATAATAGACTCAACACAAACGAAAAAAAATGTAACAAAATTTGGAGACGAGTTAGGATGAAAAAAGAATAACACTCAGAGAATGGAAAGAAGAAGAAGGATCAGGATAAAGGGAAAGTAGAACATTCGAGGATATTTCCCTGGTGTTTAGTTGATGATCCAGTTGATTACAAAGTTTGCTTTTTAGAAAGTATACGATTTTTCCCAACTGGTAGAGATACGTTTTGGAATAAATAGGATGAGCAAAACTTTCAAAGCATAGCGCTAAGCCATGAGCAGATAAATGTTTAAATATGTCAATAAGATAATTTGGACCCTGATAATTTTTCAAAAGTGTAAGATGTGGAATTGGCGTCGATCGCATACTTTCAACGAATTGACACGCGTGTTCATAAATATGATGATATTTTCTGAGGGCAAAGTTTATGCCTTGGAAATTGATGCATCAGGATCATTTACTGGTTGCATAAATTTCTTCATTAAGGTACGTAAATATATTACTTGTATACTTCATTCTTGTATATTTCATTAAGATTAGAACATCACATATGTCCATAGTTAGTAGTAATTGAAGTTTCTTTCAAAGGTAGATTTTCTTTTTAGTCGGTTTGAGACCTTCGAGAGAGTAAAAATACTACGATTGATCGAAATACTTTAGAAATACTCAATAAAGACCCTTTGAATTTTGAAAATTGTTGACGTAAGGGTTTAAAGAGTTTGGATAAAGGAGCAAAACGGTCTGTACTTCAAATATGTAATATGTCAAATATTACTGTCCGCTTTCTTATGCCTATATATATATATATATATATATATATATATATATATATATATATATATATATATGTATGTATGTATATATATTTTATTTGTATATTTTCTATAATTTTTCGATCTTATTTCAAAAGATCGTTCGATGATATCCCACTTGAAGCGGTCAGTAGGAAAAAGATCGCAGTTTCGGTGCACATTTTAAAAAAATTAAAAGATACGTAATTCGAGTACAGCTTCCTATCAAATTATATCATTATCACCTTGAAATGAAAGTACTATATTGCTGTGATATACGAAATGACAGGCCGTTATGACTAAATTAAAGTTGAAACTAATACCAAATACTAAGGTCTGTAGTTCTTTAAAATTGTAAAAAAATCAAACTTCTAAGTCAACCTAAGGAAGAAGAACCCGAATAATACGGCCATTTATGCCACATATTTTTACACTCGCAAGTATATTAAAGCTATAGGATACTTCCCGTTGATCTAGAATAATGCAATTCCCGTTGATCTAGAATTATGAACAAAAAACAGGTTTACCAAAGCTTAAAGGAAAACTTAGGGATGATTCTAAATGTCATGTTTCAGAAATTCACGTCATTTATAGCACTTACACTCAGCAATAATTTACATAGTTGACAATAAAAAAACATTTTGTAAGTCATTTAATAGTGATAATATAAACCTTTAAATTCAGTGTAACAAACTACAAGTTCTTCTCGTTTTTAAGACTTCGTTTTAATTACTTTCTTCTTTAAAGTCTATTATCATCAGTCTTCACTTTATTACTCACTGATCAACAGACGCTGTTTGTGTATGCTATTTGAAATGTTTCTTGAACGTATAAAGTCTTGATCTAAAAATGGTTTTTGTTATAGTGTTGCAGTTTCTGAGAATTTTTCTAACCTCCGGACATTAAAAGTATTTTTCATAACATAGTGAATCATGCGAAATACAAAATTAATCGCTATTACATTATGTTCAGTTGGGTTGGTATTATATTCCTGTTAGTTGAAGACTAGAATACATGTAAGAAACAGCTAATATTTTCTTATAAATTTATATAGTTTATGCATAGAAATCATACAGTTTTGTTATTGTCTTATTCAGAAATACTGCTGTTATTATTTGTACATATTATTGTTTTACGCTCCAGTACCAAAACTATAGACCCATCGTCAAATGACCTTCGTCCATAGTTCAATTCGTGTGTCAAGATTCCATAGTTTCTACAAATATATAACTGTCCGCTTGAAATTTTGCAGGGAAACCTTGTGCAGTGAAATTAATAATATGTTTCATGGAATCTTACTAACACCCAGAAAATTTACTTATTTTGTAACTTTCTTTTTAAATATTTTACTTCATAATGGTTCGGAAACCTGAGAGGTCAATAAAATAAAATAAATCCATGAAGTTCTTTTGTACAATGAATTAGCAACGACGTGTTAAAAATAATAGTTTCACTCGAGACAAGCAAACTTAGTTAATTCAGTCAGAATAACCAAAATAAAATATTCGGTATGTACTTTAAGCTGCTACCATTTAATTGTATATCGTTTATCCAACATACTCCATATTGGATAAATAGATTATAAAACATATGTGATATTCGAAAGCAAACAAGTGAATAAGCGTACAATATCACGAGGAACGCAGAGCACAATAATCAAGCCAACATGAAGCATAATGATCGATGGGGCAATTCAAGCAAGAACCGACAATTTTAAATTACACGTTAATAATAATCAAATAAATTTTAATGGACCATCACGAAAGGTTATTTATGAGATAATTTCCAATATTACCCTCCCGCGTTAAAATTATGATAAACGAGAATTTGCACAACGAATAAATCATTTGGGAATATTAAAATATACCTACCCATTATGATTCTTGTATGAGAAAATATGTAATTTTAGTAGGAAAGGCTATTTGTGATATGTTAAAGAAATGAAAGCCAAAATATTATAATATATGTGAAGATACAGTGTAGACTGTACCACATTAAATCATCTTAAAATGTCACATAAATATAGCATAAAGAGTGCCAAAATATAATCATCCCATAAAGGTATAAAGAATTAATTGGAACTAGTACGAACTTGACACAGCCGGATATTTGCCACTTTCTGCTTTTTTATCACTTTTCATCATTCTTATCTTTATTTCATTATCATATCTGTCTTCATCACTGTTATTTTTATTTTTGCGATGAAGTTTTTCTTTCTCTTGTAAAAGAAGTGAATAGTTCTGCCTCATTGTATTAGTAAACAATTAATGGATTTTGTTATCCTGGTAAGTAGAAGGTGTTATCAATATCTTAAAGACAATAATATTCTCCCCTTCTATTCATTTTGACACTAATATTTATTACGGCCATATAAGAAAAATATTTCAATTTAACACTTTCCGTAAAACAGTCATTTTTGTGTTTTTACTCATTTCAATCAGCAGTTCAATAAATTTTTCTTTATGTTGATTGAAAGCTATTTAATGGCATTAAAGGAAGTTACAAAGCCTAAATTGTTTTTTTTTAAATGTGTATTTGTATTTTTATAATAAATGTATTAATTGCTATGTATTTTTATTATTAAGCCTATATGTATTCAAGTCTACATATATAGGGATATAATAATCCATTAAAGGGGATTTGGTTCGGACGGCTCTTAGTGCGTCACTGAGAGCTTTAAAGAAAGTTAAAACTAAAATCAAATATATTCAGATGAAGTAAATTGGTCAGATAGTATAGGTTTTACCTGTTAAAACTTTTTATGAAAATACGTTTACCTTTTTAAGTATTTAAATCATTATCTAATTACAACTTATCGTGATTTACAAGTAATCTGCTTATAATAAGCATTTTCATAAAAAAACACCTTTCACTATGAATGTTATAAGCAATAATAAGGGATAGCATTGATCGAATTTTCTATGGTTACATGTGCACTTAAAAATAAGTTTGAAATTCTAGCCACTATGGCAAAGCTGTCTAAATTTTACATTCGATTACATACATTACAAATGAAAACTCTAACAGTTTTGAAAAAATATGGAAATTACACGATTTACGTAATGGTAAAAATTCACCACTCACAGACTTAAATTTTCACTGTAGGATGCATTCCAGTTTAACACCAATCATTAGTAAAAACCTGTAAAAATTTCAGCAAATCTTTGTGTTAACGTTCTGCTTCTATAAATATTGAATCGTATTTGTGGACCGAGATTCTGACGATACATTTGGTTTTCCAAATTATTTAATACTTACGTTGAAAGTACTAATAGTTAATAATAGTTGGAAGTACTATAGCTAGAATATTAAAATTTGCATTAAAATTACTTTGCACTGGATAGTTCACTTTACCTTTAGCCTGAATGGTAAAATCTGCATTCAATTATATCGAACTAGATGATATAAGCCAGTGACAACTTTAATTCAGGAAATTATCAATACATATTTATTCTTAATATTTGGAAATTTAACAAATACTTGCAAAAATATAATGTATTCGAAGAATTTAATTCGAGTACAAATGATAGCAGAAGCTACATTAATTAAAAGTTCCGTTATTGAAACGTAATATGTAGTTCAATTTGCTCATGACTAAAACAAAAACGTACATTAAATTAGTCTGGACTAGGTAACGCAACCTATTCTTTCATAAGATTTCAATATGAAAATCCTACTTCATTCGTTAATACACCATTTCCTTGAACATTTGTTTTACTATTTTTTTATCTAACTGTAATGTATACTTAAAGACCCTTATTAACAAAGCTTCACAAAATAAATACGACTTTAATAATTAGTACATAATCCCACTATTTTTGTGTAAGATGTTTTAAAATGAATGTTTTAAACAACGTGCAGTTTCTACACGCAATAAAATAATGACTACATGACTTATTATTGAAAATTTAACTGTCTTTTGTGAAGTAAATATAATAAGTATAAAATAAATCGCATAATGAGCAGAAACATTTATAAAAATAAAAGTAATGAAAGTAAAAATAGTACAAAAAATATATAAGTATGGTATATCAAAAATTAAAACAAAATAAGAAAAAAGCAATATTTAAAAATACAAAATAGAATAAAAATAAATGAGTAAAAAAATTAATAACCTAAAAACGTATTTTATTTATTTTTCAATTCCCTCTCTGCAAGTTCAGCACGAGCCTTCGCTTCTTGATCTTGACTGCGTATTGGTACCTTCGTGTCCACGTCCACCATGGTTTTCTGAACCTCACCCCTAGGCTGACCCGCAGGAATATCTATCGTTGCCTCGGACGATGTTGGCAATGTTTCCGCGGCTTCAACAAAAACTTGATATCCACTTGTCGATTGTTGCTCAGACGGATGTTTAATAAATTGATTCTAATTAATGCAATGTCAATTCATGAATACCAGAAATTTAAAAATGTTTAATTTCAACACGTTTTCGCATATCATTAGAAAGAAAATAAAAATCCAATGGAAAGGTTCGTAAATGAATCATACAATTGAATTAGAAGTGATTAAATTACAAACTACTTTCCTTTATAACGCTGCTTCTTCAGTATTAAATATAAATTCGAATAAAATTCACTTCAAATAAATCAATATAAAAACTTTCAGTGTCCTTTACTATATTGATCCGTTTCTAAAATATTATAAATAATTAATTGTACACTTTTCGAAATTCACGTTGTTTACCTCGATTTAATTGCTGGGCAGAATCGTTTGTTGGGACTTTCACCATTAGCCCTGGTGCTAGTAGGCAAACGACGGGGTCAATTTGGATGTCGCAAATCACTTCTCCTCTACTGGTTGCCATCCCCTGCTGCCTTTCCTTTGCCGACTCTCTTCTCCGCTTGGCTTTTATATTAAGCCAAAGTCGGCACAATTAATTTCTTTTTGCCTAACGAAACAAATAACGTTTTTTGACTAAAGAAACAAATAACGTACACGTTTCTTAAGCACATTATTTAAAAAAAATAAATTAGAGAGGCCGGTAGCATAACGATATTGTTTCTCCGCATCCATCTTTGGACATTATATATGAAATTATGAATATGAAATTATTAACATTTAAAAAGGAAATACAAAATAAATTATTTATAATTTAAATCCAGCTATGATAGAAACAATATTTTGTTCAATGTGTAGAAAATAATATAATTCGAAGTTAATAATTATTCAATACATTTTGTAATATACTTAATAACACAAGTGACGCTTGAAAATGTATATAAATATATATATATATATATATATATATGTATATATATATATATATATATATATATATATATACTCTAACAATTTTGTGCACACATAATTAGAGTTATAGTATAGTTTTATACTCTGTCCTTTTTACTATACATCTACGTGACTGTAACTTATTTTGTTAGCCTCTCAATAAATGAATAAATAAATTATATTTTCATTATAAACGTGAACATTTGACTGTACCCTTTCATTAATAATATTGTTAAAGGCAATACTTCCAGCATATAAACGACGACGAAATAAACGACGCTTATAAGTGTCAGTACCTAATTCGATATGTCAGTTAAAGATGTGCCTGAAATTAGCTGATTACACTTTTCTTTTATAACGCTCTCAAATTTGTATAATGTAAACTTCTGATTTTACTGTTCATGAAATTTCATACCGGGCGCTATATACGAAAATCGAAGTTTTTTTTTTGAACTTTACTTCTTAAGAAGTAAAGTTCAAAAATCATAGCTAAGTACATAAATCTGGAGATAATATTCGAACGGATTGAATTCATTTTAATAAGTGTTGGTCTATACTTTCTAGACAAGTACTTTTACATTCAAAAAATATTTGAATCAGAGATGAAGTACATATGATATATTTATTTTCTTATGTACTGACACATTTTATTATTAACAAATATATAAAAGTCTCATTGTACTTAGAATCGCCTTTTTTCTTTCAGTACGTTTCATTTCTTTTTTTTGTTTTTTAAGCAAAATGAATCCACGTTCTCTACATAGCTTTTAGTGTGAAAGTATTCACGATCTCATAATGTAATGGCATCACATTTACGTCACAAGACTTGCAAATACTTTTAGAAACAAGCTAAGCACGGCTAACAGTGCTTGTTTATGAAACAAAGATACTTGTGCTACCTTTAATTTTATTGGCACGTGACTCATCCTTAACGTAGAAGTAAATACGTTATTTTAGGTCAAGGATTCCACCTTTGATTATATAATAGAAGAAATGTTTGTAATTGTCTGACAAATGGTACAGCAAAATAAACAAATTCGACGGTAAACTTCGTTTTCATTGATCATAAGTCTACAATGCTTTTACCCTTTTAGATTTTATGAATTATTTTGTTAATTTTTGATTATGAGAGTTACTTTAGTATCTATTTCAATTGAATTTATTTATCTGTTCGTGTTTTTTCTTCAATGGTAACATAACAATACATTCCGCAATATAATACCAGAGAAGTTAAATATGGAATAAATATATTTAATAGAAATCAAGAGAATAATCTAAGTTACATATTTACAATTACTATTTCACCATTTTATTAAGACTAGTGGTAGGCTAGTGGTTGAAATTCGATTGTAATTTGTTAAATTTTTAAGTTTGAATGTTATTGAGTAAGAGTATATCCATAGACTATTATTTGTTTGGCAATATGAACCTGAACAAATACTCTTTTATTATATTTTAATATATTTAATGTATCAGTACTGCATTTTATACATAAATTTTAGCTTTTTGCCTTACTTCTTCCTATAAACTTTAACTGTGCCAAGTTTCACACTTCTCCGTATACGCAATATGTTTAAAAGGGGATACAAATTTTGTCTTCATGTTTTAATATATAGATAAACCATTTACTAAAGTGCACAGCGCTCCATTAATTAGAATCCAAACCGCCAGTCAAAACCCAATGGTGGTTTTAAAGTTGACGTATGTCTTACGGAAGAGCATTAAAACCTGTGACATCTTAACATTTTTTCCCATGAGCTTTGGAAACTGGTACGTATTAATATACTTTTCCATTTCAGATAAACAAGGAAAAGTAAGACAATTTCAATTACGCGTGTCACATATATTCATGGGTATTGGTTTTTACACTTATATTTAATAGATAAATTTGAAGTTACATCCTATAGAAATGGTATTGTATACTAAATTTTCCCGTTTACAACTGATCACTAGTTTTCATAGTCTTCAATATCAGAATGGTATAACTAGTTTTCATTATCAGAATGATCCAAAAAATAAACAAATATCACATAGAATAACGAATTAATGACCAATGTAAGAAAAATAACGGAATTACAAATTAAGACTTAATAGTTGGTCCATAAATGTAATAAGTCAAAAGGTATAAAATTTAGAATGCTTTTTTTAATATTTACTGATACTCCATAAAGACTTTTCTATACGTTATAATTGTATCCAATGTATTATTTTCCTTAGTAAAATATTGTTTAGCTGTGAAAATAAATTGATTTAAGTAAGAGGATGTTTGCTGGCTGATAAATTGTTTTTATATCATCTTATTGAAATCTCAGTCACTTTTTAATTTAATATTTGGAAATATTCGGTAGTAATGGGTTTCCTATTTTTAAACAATATTATTTTTTACACCTACCACAAGGAATTGAAAAAAATATTCACATTTGTAATCGAAAATAGACATTATACTATCAGAAGATAGTATATTAAAAATTATATTACAAAGTAAAAAGAAAACAGAAAATTGTTTAAAATTACCGATAACTGAATTATTGAGAACCACTTTTTGTGATCGTGTTCTACATGAATATAAATGAAGATAGCGCAATATACACATATTTAAATAAAAATTAGATTTTACATGCAACTTATCGCCGTGGTGTATTGGATTGGCAAGGCTTACGACCTAGGACGACGCGGTGCACTACGAGAATCTGGGTTCAATTCCCGGCCGCTCGTTGAGCGGAAGTTCGATTTCGATTCGATTCGGACCGGTGTTCTGATTGACTGTAAGAAATTCCTCTCGTAGCAATAAGTCCGCCATTTGTATCAATTAGATATATTAAAATAGAGAAATGAAATAAATTTTCAGATTGTTGATAATCACAAAGAGGAATATAGAATCTAGTCATTTTACCACTTAGGAGATTTTCTTATCTTTATAATAGTATTATGCCAACACCATCTTGGTGATGACGTAAAATTTAGTAACCCTCTATCATTATCAGAAAGCCTAATCCTTGCAGGATATTCTCCTCTTAACTTCACTTTTTTGGAATGAACTAATTTATTTCTATTAGAAAATTATACACACAACAATGTTTAAATTTACAAAGATATTCAATTCATGTAATAATACCCAATCCAGAAAGTTACACACTTCAATGTCCGGGGAGGAATAGAAATATAGTTAAAAAAATAAACCAAAAAATAAGTAGGGCTCAAATGTTATTATACCCTTCCTCAATTTTTGCTTATATGTAACAATTTTTCTAGACTTTGGGTCCATTTTTTCGGTCAAGGTAGTAATGTCAAATTTCTCAAACAGAAAGCAAACGAAAAACGAAAATTTTCGAAATAGATTCTTAAAAAAATTTACATGAATATTTTTTAAAATAACGTCAAATTTAAAATAAAATATCTCGTGTTTCTGTTAATTTTTTGGCGCCTTTTTTAACATGTTTGTAAGTAGGTAAATATTCTTATTCCGTATAGACCAGTTTGTCGTCTCGGTAATAAGATATAAATTAAGTTCCCACCACAATTAGTCACGTTGCAAATAAACATTTTGTCTTCAGTCTATGAGTTCGGTTAAAAAATATAAATCATAACTCAGAAACTATCAAAAATCATTCAACATACATGGGGATGTTTCGGAAAGGCCTCGATATTCTCTACTTCTGTACTTCCGTTTGACATAGTTTTTTGTGATACCTCTGTTTAAGTGCGTTTTTATTTGCCCCAATTTTTTAGAGAGATTGATACTATTGTATGAGATACTATTGTAAAATATATTCTAAGACCAGTTAATTAAAATAAGCGGAAGTCATTTGCAGAACGAAGGCTCTCGTCTTCTTATCGTGTATTTGCCTATCTCGATTTATCTATCTCCATTAATTTTTTTTTTATAAAATACTTCCTATATTCTTATCCGTTTGAAAATTCATATTCTCTGAAAAAATTATATTTACATTTTATTATAACCAAAAAGTACAAAAAAATTAAAGGGATGAATTACAAAGGTTTACAATAAATAACTGTGAGTAATTACATTGAATGCCTTCCAATATTTTTAAAGAAGTCATAAAGATTAAAGTGTTAAATAATGAGTTTTCTTCAATCATTTTAATTATTAGTTTAAGTTCTTAATAATTTTGTGGATAAAAGTGCTATATTTCATCAAAATTAAGGGCAATGTCATAATTCCAGGGTGGTCTGCAATCCACGTAGCACATGCCATATGGCATACCCGTCACAGTTGGTATGCGTGCAATAGTCCAATTACAGCAAACATTTCAATAATAGAAGAGGAATTCTACATTCATATTTCGGTATTTAAAAGATTATCCTGTAAAACCCATAATTAAACTTTAGGTTACTAACTGTCTTATCGTTTTTAGAAGTAAATATCTAAACTACACGCAAGCAAACATTTAAAGTTAAATATTACTAGTAACCTTATTGACTGAAAATTTAGAAAAAAAGTTAAGTGTATTTAATAGCTTTCAATTTTTTAACAATATTAAATATCGAATGAACGAAGATAGTAAAAAAATCACAATTCCCATCGATATTTTATTTTTTGGATAACATAAAATATCGCTAAATATATGTTTCTTATTTTTTTCAACACATATCAATAATACAATTCAATGATAATAATCTAGTAAAGCGGTCAGATTAAGCAAGAACTTCACTCCTCTACAAAATGGATGATATGTAAGGATTAATGGATTAACGTGATGTACAATGTCTCTGCATGATTAGTGTTTACTCCAAAATCCTCGTTGGTACTTGAAAAAAGGATTAAATGAAACTATTGACTTTCAAGTAAAATTTAAGCAATTAAAAAGCTAATGCCGAGATCATGGTTAAAATTTCAAATGGTTCTTTTAAACTGTAAATTTGAAATAACTTTTTGTATTCCTGAAATTGCAAAGTAGTTTAATAATATTAATAGTGAAATGTAGCAAATATATGAGTTAAGCGAGTCTATTATAAGAAGTTAAAGAAATTATATATTAATTTTCTATACACAAGTTTAATCAATAAAATAATTTATTTCGCTTGAGGTTTATAGCAATATTAAATTGGGATTTTTTACAAAAAAACCACATCAACATTTAAATGCATAAAATAAAATGTAATAAAAATTTCATTTTTTCGATCACGGTGGAAGAAACATCATAATAGGCGAATACAGCGAATTGAAATTTGAAAAGTGGGCACTTTCATTCGCTTCATTTTTCGTAAATCTTGTTGTAAACCGTATTATAAAAAAAATTTTATATTGCCACATTAGAACATTTTTCACAGTAAGCTTTTCAAAATCTCAGCAATTTAGTTATTTTGTCATTGCGAATAAAAGATGAAAGGGGGATATCGGTGAGTACTATAAATATTCACGGTACTATTGGTACGGTTTATTTTTTAAGTATAAAATGTTTATTTCTTTTTAAATATGAAAGACTTTAAGGCAAATATTTCGCCGTATATGAAAATTAAATATCTCTGCACGAAAATTAAGCTGACTCCATATTTGTTCATTCGTCAACATTTATTATATTATATTACGAAAGCGAGTTAAATCTATAGTAAAAAATTATCATTAATTCATGAGTATTCTATGAACTTAAACATTTAAAATTGTAAGTTTTGAATCTAAATACAATTGAGAATAAAACTGTAATTCGAAATACAAACGAGATATGGCATTATGATTAAATAAATAAATACTGTGGGATTGTGTGAAATGCCGTGGGATTGAACATTATTGTCCGTCCTGTATTTAATATCGCATATTTATATACTGATTGTCAAGAAATATAATGCTAATTTCATATCATTCAAGTACGTTTAAGGAAATTAAACTATTTCCCAGCGTCTCGTCCATATTCATAAAGTTCCCACAATTTAAGAAAATGTTTAACCCAAACACAAGATTTTCTTAGGAAGATTTTCAAGTATTTGCTTATAATTAATATATTATTGTTAGTATTCACATATAAATGGTGTATATTATTATATAAATATTAAGAATCATGAAATATAGTTTTCTAAGTATAAATTTCAAACAATCTTTAAGACATTTTGCATCTTTATAAATTATTGTTACTTTCAGAATTTCGTAAATTCCCGTCATATTTTCATACTGTTATATTTTTCCACCACGTACTTATTTAATTTATTTTTCATTATTTTATCATCCTAAAAGCCATATAAATTACATAGATATTGTGGAGGTTAAATTATACAATAAAAGATATATGTAACGGCAAAGAATGACGTAAACGGCAAAATTAAAACAAATAATAGGCTATTTGAATAAGCACTGAAAAATCGAAAGAAGTATATGTAATAATATGGAAGCGACAAATATCGGTTTTAATTTTTTTTTGTTTGATCTATTTGGGGAAAATTCAATAAATTTCAGAAACAAATGGTTTAAAGAGAGAAATTTGCAGAAATGTTCAACCATTTCAGCAACCGAAAAACCTAGATTTCTTTTCATGCTCAAATCAACAACAACAACAATTACAACTACGCCAACGAGATTAAGATGACGATTAATAGTAATAATAATAGCAATAGTGATAGTGGCAGTAATAGTAATAGTGATAGTGATAGTGATAGTGATAGTGATAGGGATAGTGATAGTGATAGTGATAGGGACAGTGATAGCGATAGCGATAGCGATAGCGATAGCAATAGCTACAGCGATAACGACAGTAATAGCGACAGCAACAAAAATAGTAATAGTAATGGTAATGATAATGGCGATGGCGATGGCGATGGCGATGGCGATGGCGATGGCGATGGCGATGGCGATGGCGATGGCGATGGCGATGGCGATGGCGATGGCGATGGCGATGGCGATGGCGATGGCGATGGCGATGGCGATGGCGATGGCGATGGCGATGGCGATGGCGATGGCGATGGCGATGGCGATGGCGATGGCGATGGCGATGGCGATGGCGATGGCGATGGCTATGGCTATGGCTATGGCTATGGCTATGGCTATGGCTATGGCTATGGCTATGGCTATGGCTATGGCTATGGCTATGGCTATGGCTATGGCTATGGCTATGGCTATGGCTATGGCTATGGCTATGGCTATGGCTATGGCGATGGCGATGGCGATGGCGATGGTGATGGCGATGGTGATGGCGATGGTGATGGCGATGGTGATGGTGATGGTGACGGTGATGGTGATGGTAATGGTGATGGTAATGGTGATGGTATTGGTGATAGTAATAGTGATAGTAATGGTGATATTAATGGTGATAGTAATGGTGACAGTAATGGTGATAGTAATGGTGATAGTAATAGTGATAGTAATAGTGATGGTAATAGTGATGGTAATAGTGATAGTAATAGTGATAATAACAGTAGTGTTAATAGTAATAGTATTAGTAATGGTAATAGTAATATTAAAAGTAATAGTAACGGTAGTAGTGCTGGTAATAGTGACAGTAACATTAACAGTAATAGTAATAATAATAGTAATAGTAATAGTAACAGTAATAGTAATAGTAAAAGTAATAGCAATAGTAATAGTAGTAGTAGTAATAGTAATAGTAATAGTAATAGTAATAGTACCAGTAGTGGTGCTGGTAATAGTGATAGTAATAGTGAAAGTAATAGTTATAATGATATTGATAGTAATATTGATAGTAATAGTGATAGTAACAGTGATAGTAATATTGATAGTAATAATGATAGTAATAGTGACAGTAATAGTAGTAGTAATAGTATTACTAATAGTAATAGTATTAGTAATAGTAATGGTAATAGTAATATTAATAGTAATAGTAACAGTAGTAGTGCTGGTAATAGTGATAGTAATAGTAAAAGTGATAGTGATAGTAACAGAAATAGTAATCGTAATAGTAATAGTAATAGTATTGGTAATAGTAATAGTAATAGTAATAGTACCAGTAGTAGTGCTGGTAATAGTGATAGTAATAGTGCTGATAATAATGATAGTAATAGTAATAGTACTATTGAATATATTTGACGTTAATTTTGTAGAAACTCATTTTTCACAATTAAATGAAACTACGCGATCGAGTATTATTTCTACTTTCTTTAAGTTCTTTACCACTACCTAGGTTACGAATGTAGTATTTAGTTTTTACGGGATATTTCTTGAGTTAAACATAGGAAAATATGAAGTATACATCATAAAATACATAAATTTACATTAAATTGTGATCATATGAAACTTTGTATCAACGTACAAACAGTATTTATGTGGATAATTTCTTATTAAATAGTTTTATTAGTTGTATTCAAATCAATGTTACGATGTACTTACTAATAAAACAATTTTATTACGCAAAATTGTTTACAGATTTCAGCAATATATTAGGGATATTGGAAAGTCAGAGAAACATATATTAGATTAACAGTTAATGAATCTATCATTTAAGTTCATTTATGCCAGTTCACGTAACTCATTTAGCTAAATTGAATATATGACTACCCCATACGCTAGCATTGATGAACTTAAATGGCGGATTCATTATCTGTCAACCTAATATGTTTTTCTGCCACCGATGGTTATAAAATGTATCTGGTTCTTGGTTGTTGCCTGAGCAGTTTATGAATCAATGAACCATATTCCCTGTGACATACCTGACCTACCTATGGCCATTCCAAAATAACAACTGGCCAAGTGGTATCAGTTACTTGAGTCCGTCTTTTGATTGTAAAGTGAATCAACTGGTATTTTAGCTTGACGCCAAAGATTTCTGCTCCCTTTATAGTTTGTGTGTATCTTCACTCCGTTGTAATATATAAATCGTTCATTTGGTTGGGGTACCGGTCTTAGCTTCGCGATTTATGGTGGGTTAAATAGTTTTCTTTAAAGAGAATATAAATACATACATGTATATCCGCACAACGCGACAAAATACCAAGTTTTTACCTGTAGATGGAATGATAGAGAGATACAAGTTTGCAAAAATTAAGTAGAAATTGTAGCAGAAAATAAATTAATAGAAATACTTGGTGATGCGCCAGGATATATATATTTAATGTAGCTACACATATATTATTTTAGATGATTGTAACTGCTTTGATTAGGCAATATTAATGTTATAATTTGAGAAAAAAAATTAAAAATTTACTAGGAAATGACATTTAAGTATTAATGTCATAATTTTTAACCTATTAAAAATAATTACGAAATTAAATATTTTAACGTTTTTCTCTATATTTATTTAAGGGAATCAATTATATTTAAAGGGAATCAATTTTAATTTAGTTTTGAATTCATTTTATACATTTTATTTTCAGCGTGGTATGTTCTCACAATATTATATATTTAAATGTATATTCCCACAATAGGGACAAAGTAATAGTCGATAATGTGAATGTAATTTTGTTTGGCATCGAATTTAGTGACTTTTTTCCTAATTTTCAATCTACAATTAAGGCATGTTTATTTAACTTCAACTTCTTTTTTTACCAAATTCATTGTAAATAACAACTGAGAATTATATATATATATATATATATATATATATATATATATATATATATATATATATATATATTATCCGTGATTCAAAGCCTACTGAGCAATTTTATTCTATCTAATGTTAATCTCTATTTCTATTTTCGTTCAGAAACAATTGGAACACGTGTCGAGTCCCCGCTTAATGGCAATATGCCTTATTTGTAAACAGGGCAAGCAATTAGACCTAGAATGTTAACCTTGAAATGGATTATCCGGTCTATTGAGATTGTTTCTATAACATGTTATATTATGTAGGTATGTTACAGATTATATCATATAACACATGTACGAAAAATAATCTCTTATGTTCCCTTATCCGCTTTGTAATTTTGCTTAAATTAATTCGGAGTTACGCTTAGGCGTGAATTGTCCATTTCATTCCTTTTTTTGTAATTTAACACAAACTACTTGCCCTATTTTAAAAAAGTCAGAATCTGAATATAATAGATAAAGTTAGACATTGTTTTGTTTTAGATATTATAGTTAGTTTTAGTTTCACTTTAAAATTTATGTCTGCAATACATACGATTTAGTATTGACAAAATCATATTTTAAAAGTATTTTAACAAATTTATTTTATTTATTGAACCTATTACTTATTTAGGTAACCTATTCGTAATGATAATAAAAATAATGGTCTAACAAAGTTTCAACTTTTAGACTAAATATGAATACAAATGCACACAAGAATTACAAAAGATGACGATGCATTTAGATTTTACTTTCACTTATAAGAAAAAAATCACACTCTGGTGCGATTGTGATCAGGTTGATTAACTGAAGAGTTCCGACATAATTCGGTTCAAGAGGGTGGCATGGCACAAATGTTGAGTGGATGACGAAGAATGGAAGTTTACACAATAATACAAGGCATATTTCCATTTAATAGTTGGAAGATAAATTTCATGAGCGCATCATCTCTTCTTATTTGTAAGGAATGGAGATCTAGCATACCCAAGATGAAATAGGTAGGAAATAATAAGGGTAAGTAACCGTACTCTTTCATGTGCACATATCGGAGGAACACTTTTTGAATACTTGCAGTCATTAAGTTGTACGCGGCTGCGTTTGGGCACCAAACAATGGAGCTGGATTCTAATTGCCTTTGCACTAATGATGTGTATGGTAGGTTAATTAATAAAATGAGCTGACACTCCTTTGAAATATGCAACACGAATCCAAGTTTTGGAAACGATTTTGCACATCTGCCATATGCCTACGAAACGTCAATTGCGAATCAATCTGAATCCCAAATTAACGACTTCGTCTAGACGATGCAGTGTGTAGTATCTAACTGTTTATTCGTATTTAATAGGATCGTGTGCTCGGCTGTAACTTACTATTGAATATTTGCGTTAAGCCTTAAGCTACTTGCTGTGCTTCCATCAATGACGGTACCGATGTCACGCTGCAACTGTTTGCCTTTTGCTACACTATTAACGATTGTATATAGCTTCATGTCACCTGCGAATAACAAACAACGTGCAATCGTCACCGCACAATTAATATCGTTTACTAGAATATTGAAATGTAGAGACACAATATTCAAATCTTCATTTCGAGACTCACTCCCGATCGTGCAAAGTAGGTCTCGGATGTAAAGTTACCCAGTCGTACGTATTGCTTCCTACATGCAAGATATGGAGAGTAAAATTGTGAAAGTGGAACGGAGAACCTACCTCACCAAACCGATTTAGTAAGATATCTTTGTCTATACGATCACAAGCTTTTTGTCTTTCAATCGTGTAGAGTTTAAAGAAATTTTTCATAACATGAGTTATAAAATTAGTAATTACATATAAATTTTACATATAAGAAATCGATCTTATTTTACCTTCGCATTCTTTTTCTGTGCCTTTGTCGTTTTTCTATTGAATTTCACATAATTCTTATTGTTACATGTCCCATATGTTAATCAAGTGATAATTTTGGTGTTTGCATTTTAATGGCAACAATCTTTATCTTACACATATTATTTTTCCACACACAGTCGTGAAAGAATAATCTTTGCCCTCACTGCCTAAAACATTCTACGTATATATATATATATATATATATATATATATATATATATATATATATATATATATATACATATATATACACACATGTATATATATATATATATATGTATATATATATATATACATATATATAGGATTAATAAGATCACTCACGCGCTCGTCTTTCCATTTGTTTATCTGAACTTTTTTCTCAAAAACGATTTGTCGTAAAAATTCAAATTTGGCGTAATGATAAAGCATAGGAAACCGCATAGTTATCGGGAAATATGCAATATTTGTGTCTGTTAGAGTTATATTGATTAATATATTTAACTGTATTTAAGAAAATGTTATCAATATTTGAAAATATTTTAATGGAAATAGACTATTTTCAAAAACCAGTAAATATTCAAATATGTCTAAATGTTTCCGGAACCCTCGTAGTTTGAGTTCTACTTCGGTTTACAGGTTGGATTGGTTTACAAATTTACTAATAAAAATATTATTATGACTACGGGTAACCTTAAAAACTTGACAATTTATTAACGGGACAAACTCTTACAATCAATCATAACGCAATATATGTTAAATATTAGAATCTTAGCAGATTACGAATAATATAAACAAATAAAAAAAAATATTAATCAGGCAACAAAATTATTATGTATAAATATACTGAAAGGCCTGGGAGAAAGTTATAATTTAAAAAATGGCTGTAATTCAGTAAATTGACTTGAACGGTAATACGACTTGAAACAACTTTTGAATGGCTAAAATGAAGGAAATTTTTTCTTCATATCAATGAAACAATAATTTCATAGTGGCCTTAGTTCTTGCATATACTCGTAATTAGCGAAGCGATTAATGTGTTTAAAGAAAGCGTGAAATAATAAAGTTTAAAATTTCTGAAACATTTCGGCCAAAATTTGTTTCTAAGAACTTTCCACTTTATTTTCAATTCACCATATATACACAAATATCAACGGTTCCTTTTAAATATCGGGTGGCTTGTAATACTAGGAGCATGTGAACGTAAAACGAGCATAACATTCGCCCCGTAACTAAGTCGGGTGTTTTCGCGAAATGCACCGCACATATTGTTATGTATGTTACTTTAGGGTTAAAGGTATAATGGAAAGTGGGTAAAGTACTTCTTATTTCATATTCATATTCATATTCATACACATATTCAAGTTAATATAGGTTTATTATATATCTGGCAAATTTCCGGTTGCTAAAATTTGTAAGAAATATTGTTTAGTTTGTGCCATTTTTTATATATTCAATATTGTGGTATTAATTGTACAGTAGTGGTGGTGTATGTGAGTTGTTCGGTCTTATTAAAAGTTTCTTCACGGCGTCAAGAATTTAAAAATAAAAAAAAACAAGTGAAGTAGACCAATATTTAAGAATTTTAATGGCGAATATATTGAAATTAAGTTTACGATCTCTCCTTAAGTCTATAATACGACTTTATAATGTTTCGAATAATTGTATTCTTATAATTTATTATGTATGTTTGGAAACTGAAAATCTCTCACTTATATAGATTCCTAAAAAATAACAAAAATATTTTTATTCATATGTGATTCCACTATTTCTGTGAAAATATTTTTATGATGTACAAATCAGAATACATGACATTATTTAATTGCAAATATGTACGTTAATCACGAAAAAACATATTTTTTAAATCAATCCAATATATTTTTTTCCAAATAATATAGAATCAAGTTATTCGGAAGCAATAAAACGAATTGCTGGGATGAAATTAATACTTGAGACGTTTTAGTTTGATTAAAACAATATGAAGAAATATTTTGCCGAGAGTCATATTATATGTGATCAATTACGGCTCAAAAATAATATATCGTCTTAAAATCCATAAAAACATACTATTTAGGGAAATAAATTTATGATTAAAAGATGCTGTTCTTTAGTTTCGATTGAGTTATTACTTATTTTGTCTATTCAATTAAACCGATTACAAAAATGAAGTAAAATGCTTCAACTGATTCACTAATATTAATTAAAAAATTAAAGTGTCGCAATAATAACAATTCCACGTGGAGGTTCGCTATAATAACGTACTATCAACATGAAAAATTATGGAATTGTGTCGAAAGTAGTGAAACAGTTGATTTGAAAGACTATTTAAAGGTGGGAACAAAATTAATTTGTTAGTTGACACATCACTTTATGTTCACATTCGAGAATCTCATACTGGAAAAAGTTTGGAATAATCTGGCATGTGCTATGGATGATGCCATGCTATCACGCCCTGTCGGGTTGTTTAAGATCTGTTTATGACAACTTTTCTGGAAAGTCAAAATATAGAAGACTACGCCAACCGAATTATCTAATTTTGCAGTAGATAACAAATGACTTGTATGAATGTTACTCTCCAGTCTATTAAAATCATACAAATCAGTGATCATAGAGATCAAGGCCTCAGGTATGAAAATAAATGTGAATTCGGTCAATAGTAAAAATTTTACAAGACATCTGAAAAATTGATAACGATAGCAAAGCGTCGCCGTCGTGTCAGCTCAGTAAGTCAGTTCTCAGTAAGTCGGCTCTGGAAGTCAGTCGGCTTACGTAGTCATTCAATTCTGAAAGTCAGCCAATTTTGGAAGTCAGTCGGCTCAGATATTCGGTCCGGTCAGTTTTTCAGTCGGATCAGTTATTCAGTCGACTCAGGAAGTTAGTCGGTGCAGGAAGTCAGTCGGCTCAAATATTCAGTCAGCTTAGTTATTTAGCAAGCTCAATTATTTAGTGGGCTCATTTACAAAATCGGCTCAGTTATTAAGTTGGCTCAGGAAGTCAGTCGGCTCTGGAAGCCAATTGGCTCTAGAAGTCAGTCGGCTTAGAAAGTCATTCGGCCCAAAAAGTCGGCTCAGGAACTCAGAATTAGCTTAGTAAGTCAGTCGACTCAAGCAGACAGTCGGTTCAGGCAGTTAATCAGCTCAGGCAGACAATCGACTCAGACAGATAGGCGACAAAGGTAGATAGTCAGATCAGTACGTCAGTCAGCTCAAGCAGTCAAATCGATCAATCATAGCTTGTTGTGCACCTTTTAAAACGGAGCCAACATTGCTTGATCCAGTCAACGTTACGGAAGCCTGCCCATGGCAGAGTTTGTGACAGTATGTTTCATTACCAAAGAAGCCATATGTCTAAAATAATTATCGTGCGATACAAGTGATTTGAAGCAAAATGTTGTGTGTTTAAACATCGATAACAAAAGTGCTGTAAAATGTTATGAGAACCGGTAAGTTTTACAAAATATAC